>CM033470.1:69499657-70129707 GCA_019447015.1 Hymenochirus boettgeri | reverse complement strand
GAGTCACTCACCTGAGATAAAAATCCGTCTGCTGCTCGCTCACTACTACTACTACTACTCGCCACCTGTCTCACTTCCTGTTGCTGAGTAGTGACGTCAGGCGGGAGTTGCGGAGCGTGTGGCAGACGGATATTCCTCTTGAGGTGAGTGGCCGGACCTAACAGTGAGATCCTGAAGTACCCGAAGAGCGATCCTCAAGACTGCCCAGGTAAGGTAACACTGTACTTGGGGGGGGGGGGGCTAGGGGGGGGGGGGGGGGGCAGTAACCCCATACAGTAACCCCCAATTCCTTGCCACTGTAAATATTTGACAACTACAACTCCCAGCAACTAAAGCATGCTGTGAGTTGTAGTTTTGAAACATTGAGTACCAAGGAATTGGGGGTTACTGTATGGGATTACTGTCCATTTAAATGGCAATTAATGCCTCAAAACTATACAAAATCAGGAGGATGGTATCTACTGTTAAAAATATTGCCTTCAGATTCTTTATTGTTTTGAGGCTTTAGTTGCCCTTTAAATGGACAGCATTTGACTGAATTTGGCTATTACTGTATGGGACTACTGTATTGGAATTCTGCTGCCCCTTTAAAGGGCAACTAAAGCCTCAGAACAATAGTCAGAAGGCAATAGTCTGAGGATTTCCAAGAAATCCTCAGAGTTCCTAAATGTGCATTCGCAATGCAAAGTCTTCCAAAATTTGGAGGTTTACGGAAATTGGCAAATTGAGGAAACTAGCAGAGATACATTTGGACTGATGTCCCTCTGCAACCTACGGGGTTCCTGGATCTGGGCCAATTGTGCTCATGCAGGGATCCGTCCCTGTTTAGGATTGCCACCCCTTTTATATCGGGCCAGCTATAAATATGAATTGACAGCCTACATTCTTTATGTGCTCTGCCTTAAACTGGGTAAAGGTGATAGTCACCATTTTATTTTTGTAGAAGAATACAGTGATCTAGAAGCTGGTGCGGCAACTGACTCATAAATGTAGTTATGTAGTCTAGAGATCTACAATTATCTTTGCCTTCCTGTATAGAGTTGAATATTAAGTTACCAGAGATTTTATATAAACAGATGCATTAGATATACAGTGGTGTGAAAAACTATTTGCCCCCTTCCTGATTTCTTATTCTTTTGCATGTTTGTCACACTTAAATGTTTCTGCTCATCAAAAACCGTTAACTATTAGTCAAAGATAACATAATTGAACACAAAATGCAGTTTTAAATGATGGTTTTTATTATTTAGTGAGAAAAAAAAACTCCAAACCTACATGGCCCTGTGTGAAAAAGAAATTGCCCCCTGAACCTAATAACTGGTTGGGCCACCCTTAGCAGCAATAACTGCAATCAAGCGTTTGCTATAACTTGCAACGAGTCTTTTAAAGCGCTCTGGAGGAATTTTGGCCCACTCATCTTTTCAGAATTGTTGTACTTCAGCTTTATTTGAGGGTTTTCTAGCATGAACCGCCTTTTTAAGGTCATGCCACAACATCTCAATAGGATTCAGGTCAGGACTTTGACTAGGCCACTCCAAAGTCTTCATTTTGTTTTTCTTCAGCCATTCAGAGGTGGATTTGCTGGTGTGTTTTGGGTCATTGTCCTGCTGCAGGACCCAAGATCGCTTCAGCTTGAGTTGACGAAGATGGCCGGACATTCTCCTTCAGGATTTTTTGGTAGACAGTAGAATTCATGGTTCCATCTATCACAGCAAGCCTTCCAGGTCCTGAAGCAGCAAAACAACCCCAGACCATCACACTACCACCACCATATTTTACTGTTGGTATAATGTTCTTTTGCTGAAATGCTGTGTTACTTCTACACAAGATGTAACGGGACACGCACCTTCCAAAAAGTTAAACTTTTGTGTCGTCGGTCCACAAGGTATTTTCCCAAAAGTCTTGGGCAATCATTGAGATGTTTTTTAGCAAAATTGAGACGAGCCTTAATGTTCTTTTTGCTTAAAAGTGGTTTGCGCCTTGGATATCTGCCATGCAGGCTGTTTTTGCCCAGTCTCTTTCTTATGGTGGAGCCGTGAACACTGACCTTAATTGAGGCAAGTGAGGCCTGCAGTTCTTTAGATGTTGTCCTGGGGTCTTTTGTGGCCTCTCGGATGAGTTTTCTCTGCGCTCTTGGGGTAATTTTGGTCGGCCGGCCACTCCTGGGAAGGTTCATTACTGTTCCATGTTTTTGCCATTTGTGGATAATGGCTCTCACTGTGGTTCGCTGGAGTCCCAAAGCTTTAGAAATGGCTTTATAACATTTAACAGACTGATAGATCTCAATTAAGTTATTTTTTAACTTATTTTTTAAGGGGGGCAATCACTTTTTCACGCAGGGCCATGTAGATTTGATTTGAGTTTTTTTTCTCACTAAATAAAAAAAACCATCATTTAAAACTGCATTTGTGTTCAATTATGTTATCTTTGACTAATAGTTAACAGTTTTTGATGAGCAGAAACATTTAAGTGTGACAAACATGCAAAAGAATAAGAAATCAGGAAGGGGGCAAATAGTTTTTCACACCACTGTACCTGAGGTTTCTAACCTTTGCTAGACAAAAGCAGGATGTGCCAGCTGTTGGGAAGACAGGAAAGTCCTATCCTCTTTACTACAAAATCTACATCAGAACAGTTGATAGATGACTAGCAATACACAATAGAAAATAGTTCTTATTTTTACTATATTTCCTCAATAATTGTTTTAGAATGTTTACAACCCCACTCCCCCCCCCCCCCCCCCCCCCAGACAATTGAGATTGAAATATAAATAAAAGCTGCATTACAACCCATAAGCTAATAAAATCAATGAGGCAGCTAAAGAGCACCTTTCAAATACAAATTGGAAGAAAACCGAGACCTGGCACACCACTGAGGCTTGGGATAAAAATATATACAAATCCCTTTATTAAATGCTCATGGGGACATAGTGCATACACAAAAAAATTAAAACATTTAAAAACATATCAAACAGCATGTGAGCCAACAAAGTAAACTCTAAGGCTGTAGCCCTGTACCCCAATATAAGAAGTTTCACTATAAAGTAGTGATACTTATCTGTCGCTAGTCAGAACCAGTCACTAGTCCACGGGGAATCGAAGTCGGGCATAGTAGCGGGCACAAAAGCCTAATATATAGCAGATCACATGAAGAAAGAACGGTGGGGAACGCTGGACGCGTTTCGCACAATCAGCTTTTTCAGCAGCGTATAGGTAGTACGTACGTAAATACCCATGCTTGAATCACCACGTGTATTGATTAGTCTCCTAAATGTCATATCAGAGCAACATCAACAAGATCGCTCCCATAATAACGTATAATAAAGGGCAGATCCAAACAGTGGGAGGTACCTCCGACTAAAGGAAACAGAACCGTTCAAACAAAAAACGAGTATACACATATGAAATTAGAATGTAGATACAGATTGTGCTATCGAACCTCTAATACATATATAACAAAAGGCATCATATGTGAAATAACAAACATGAAAAAGTTACCCGAATAGATAAATAGAAACTTCTAGTGAATTCATCATATGATTAAAGTCTATATTAATCACTATGGTATAAAGTTCATCACGATAGATAAGTAAATGGATCCCAATCCTCGCTGAGTGTGGATCCAAAAATGATGTCCGTGTGTAGCACTCACCACATATTTCATATAGCCACATAGGTATCAGTCGTGGCTATATAATTACAAATTTGCAATGGGTAAGTATTAGAGTAAGCATGGACCGTAGTCTGCAGCCAACCGGTCCATATCCACTGTGAGATCACACAATATGTTTCCAATTCATTAGTGATCAAACAAAGTTGCTCATGAAGAGTTGACAGGTAGATCCTATCCAATAGAAAATAATAGATGCCGAAGAAGTGTCAGTATTGGGTTCAAACATAGTCAATATGAAGTGTCTGAAAGTGAATTCAATCCAATTGTATCCATATAGCATATATATCCAATATCTAGAGTACATACAAAGTTGTAAATACGTATCCTCTCCCAATGGATGGATTACCAAACACACAAATTACAAATATTCTGTATCACATAGAGGTCCGTAGTCTACAGGGATACGCCCAGTATATCCGTGGCTCCATTTTAAATCTCTGTACTCCTTATTCCGAAAGCAGGTTGAATCTATTACACTGATTAATGCGAAAATGAGGCCATTTTTCTTAAATTGCAATTTCTATATTCAACTTGGCTATGTGTTCCTAAAATACAGTGTCCACAGTCGTCCTGGTCCACAAGGGAAATCGATATAATTCGTTCACATGAGTCCATCCATAATTACATCAGACATATAGGAGAAGAGCAGAATCTGTAATAAATAAGATCTTCATGTAGAGGGTGGCATAGATTCAAATAAAAGGTACAAAATCTAATTCCTCATTCAGGCCGTCGGGGACAAGAGTCTTGAGATTATATATCAACCGACTCTCCATCCTTAAAAGCATGGTGTCGTAAACACCTCCTCATATTATGATGTTAACTTTATCCAGCCCTAGACATTTCAGCCCTCTATGGGATCCCCCGTGTTTGTCCAATACAATACGTCTTGCAATAGTGGTAATGTCGTTGTGCTAGCCTGATGTCTGATAAATGCTTGCCCAATCTTTGTTTAAACCTTGTTGTGGTTTTGCCTACATATAGCAGATTACAGGGACAAAGTATAGCATAGACCATATTCGATGTTCTACAGTTGAAGTAATGTTTAGGGGTAAATTTGAAATCATTTTTTGAGGAACATACCTCCCGTATATTTGTCATAAAAGCACAAAATGTGCAGTCACCACACAGGTAGGTTCCTATCAATTTGCATCCACCCGTTTGTCCTGCAGGTCCCTTGATGAAATGACTTCTAGTGAAGATGTCTGCCAAGCTTTTAAATTTTCTAGCCGTCAGGGCAGGTGTCTCTGAAACAAATCTACCAATGGTATCATCATTATTGAGTACATGCCAGGTTTTTCCTAGAGCTTGTTCAAGACTAAACCATTTACCAAAAGTGGAAATATATCTGACCTGATCATCTTGTGCCTTTCTCTTCCTCTTGGGGCTAAGTAATTCAATCTGTTTCTTACATCTAGCTGCAGCACATTCTTTTCCCTAAAAGGGATTTTGGGTAGCCTCTGTCATGGAACCTTCTGGTAAGTTCTATGGCTGCCTCATCAAAATCACTGTCAAGGGTACAGTGGCGTCTTAAACGCTAAAACTGCCCTTTTGGTATGGATCTTTTCAAGGCCTCAGGATGCGAACTCTGAAAATGTAAAAGGGCAATGATGCGGTGGGTTTTCTAAATAAAGTGGTGATGAGATGACCATTATGTTTTTTAATCATAACATCAAGAAACTCCACTTGTGTTGCCGAGACGTGATGTGTAAGAAAGATATTATAACAGTTGGAATTAAGTATACCAATGAAATCAGAAAGTGTATGTCTTGGACCACTCCACAGAAAAAAATGTCGTCTATGAAGCGGTACCAGACATCCACATATGCCGTAAAACACATCAAGTCATCGGAGAACACGTGATCCCTCTCCCACCAACCCAAAAATAGGTTGGAGTATGAGGGAGCACACCTAGCACCCATGGCATAGGAAATATGTGGTGAGTGCTACACACGTACATCATTTTTGGATCCACACTCAGCGAGTATTGGGATCCATTTACCTCCCACCGTTTGGACCTGCCCTTTATTATACGTTATTATGGGAGCGATCTTGTTGATATCGCTCCGATATGACGTCATATTTAGGAGACAGATCAATACACGTGGTGATTCAAGCACGGGTATTTAAACCCTCCGGTACAAACTACCTATACGCTGCTGAAAAAGCTGATTGTGCGAAATGCGTCCAGCGTTCCCCACCATTCTTTCTTCATGTGATCCGCTCTATATTAGGCTTTTGTGCCCGCTACTATGCCTGACTTCGATTCCCTGTGGACTAGTGACTAGTTCTGACTGGTGACAGATAAGTATCACTACTTTATAGTGAGACTTCTTATATTGGGGTACAGGGCTACAGCCTTAGAGTTTACTTTGTTGGCTCACATGCTGTTTGATATGTTTTTAATTTTTTGTGTATGCACTATGTCCCCATGAGCATTTAATAAAGGGATTTGTATATATTTTTATCCCAAGCCTCAGTGGTGTGCCAGGTCTCTGTTTTCTTCCGATTTGTATTTATTTAGTATGATTATGTGCACCCACTCTCCACAGGGAGAATATTTACTCTGTGCAGCGCTACATCATTTAAAGAGCACCTTGCAAACTTATCAACATGGTTGGCAGGCAGGGTGGGAATGACTTGAATTCATCTAAATTCCTCCTAAACCTTGCCAAGCCACAGCCATTACTGGGTACATCTGACAGATTAGGATCCCTAGAATAGGGACTGTCCCGCATAAGTAGGCTCGACAGCTGGGAAATATGACTTTAACATCAACTTGCATGCAAGTAAAATTTCCAACAAGTCTTTACTCCTGTACCAGTTTTTTGTGTGTTCTTTACTTTGGGTAAAATCTCATATAATAACATTTGTATGAGCCATGAAAATGTATCTGTATTGAAAAAAGAATCTGAAAACCTATGTCAAAAATTTTCCAGTGGGACAGGAAAGCTAACGTGACACTGCTAATTCATTATTAGTATTCATTTCATATAACAGCAATGGATTATATTGTGTTGGATCACTCAGAATGTTGATGGAACAGACAGTCACATGAGCTTTGACTAGCAGATGTTTTCTTACCATCAGGAAATGAGTCTTGTATCAGATCATGCCAAGTGGTAACAGTATGCAGCCCTGTTCTCTTATTTGTCATCGGTATGCCTTTTGCAACCACACCCAATAATAGTTCACTATGATTAGGAAACAGGGTGTTTTTCCCATTTAATGGAATATTTTAACACTAAATGCTGAAAATGCTAATTTAAAACTAGCGTGTTGTCTTGACCAGCCTCCTATGGTTCTTATAGACGCAGAACATAGAAGGCTGATCGCATCAATCAGCTGTTCAGAAGCAGCAAGTAGAGCGCAGGCAGATTGTGTTTAATGTTGAATGGGGTGTCAATAAGCTATCCCACCACCCTGTGAATTAAAGATTAACCTGGCAGCTTTTACAAATTGTCTGGTTAGTGTCCCTTTAAATAGCAAAATTCTTTAATTTATGGTGAGCCTGTTACTGTCTCTCTACTTTAGTGTCTCCTTCTGAAGAATAGAACATTTAATAAATAGGTTTGTTCCTACTGTGGCAGAGCTGTGGTTTCTACCGCCCCTAAACCTCATCAGAAGCTTTTCTTATCCAGGCACACTTGGGAGATGCACGCATTTCCTTTCTTTTTTTTGTAAAAACAAATTATTAAAGGTAATAATACACACAGTACAGTGATGTATAAACTGTGGGGCTTAATAACCATGTCTTATAACCACATTTTCTGTAAGCAGGATATAAACCTTTTCTTGCGGTTTAATTAACTATTGAGGGCATGTAATTGCACAGATTGTTACTTCCAAGTGTTAGGAGAAGTAAACTTACATTTTTAAAATCCTAATGTGAAAGCTTTTGTAGTAAGTTGCATTACGTACATATAAGTAATAGATTCTGTAACTAAAAAGGCAAGCCCATGTAGTTTTCAAGGAGCCACACCCCCAGACCCCAGTATTCACTTCTGTTTCTAGTGAAAGATAACGTTACTAAATTTAGCAGTATTAATTGATGTATCTCTGGTGGCGCAACATATAAATGCCATGTATTTCGAAACTCACAGCCCAAGAATTCACAGGTTCAAATAGCTTGCCTTACTTATAAGTTTATTGCTTTTTGTTGTTTGTTTCCATCATGTTTCTAGAAACAAATAGTGTGTACCGTATATACTCGAGTATAAGTCGAGGTTTTCAGGCTGTGAAAACAGCCTAAAAACTGAACCTCGACTTATACTCGGGTCAGTCACTTACTGATGGAGGAATCCGGCTGCCGCGTCCACTGATGGTCGCATCCACTGACGTCACTACTCGGCGCCGGGAAATGAGACCGGCGCCGAGTAGTGACGTCAGTGGATGCGGCAGCCGGATTCCTCCATCAAGTGAATGATGTCGGGGCCCGGACTCTCCTGCAACTATGGAAAAGGTAAGGCTGCAGCTTTACTTGTAGTGAGAGAAGATGGGTCCAGGGAAATAGGATTTTATTCCTGGGGCTGGGGGAGAGCAAGGAGTCAGGGACAGGGTAGTGGTTTTATTCCTGGGGCTGGGGGGAGAGTAAGGAGTCAGGGACAGGGTAGTGTGTTTTGGGGTAAGTGTGTGCAGTTCCACTCATGATGTTTGTAAACTACTACTCCCTTCTACTACTCTACCCTCGACTTATACTCGAGTTAATTGGTTTTTACTCATTTTTGAGGTAAAAATGGGTACCTCGACTTATACTCGGGTCGACTTATATTCGAGTATATACGGTATATATATACCGTGTATACTTGAATTTAAGTCGATACGTGTATAAGCCGAGGTAACTATTTTTACCTGAAAAATTTGTAAAAAAAAAAAAGTGTATTAAGGGCCGAAATGCATAGGCTTTACAGTCCTTCCTTTGCACTCCCCCTTTATAGTTTTGCTGCCCCGGTGGACGACGGCCAAGATGGCTGAAACGCGTTGATTCTGTAAACGCTGTCCTACGAGTGCGCTGGTATCTTTTTCGTTTTTATATATATATATATATAATATATTGTAAGCAAAAGTGTGCACGTTGGGAATTATGTGTGTGTATGTTTAGCTATGGGCTAATTGGACGTACACCACAAAAGAATGTATTTGGCTTTGAGTGGGGCAAGGTAGATCTGACAGAGGGGAAACACCGATTATGGCTGCTAGTAATGCCTATTAGCTTAGCTAGAATGGGTAATTAACAAACCTCAAAAAGTACAGCGGCACGCAGATTAAAAATCTATATTTTGGGAATCTGCAGTTAAGGGACTCAGTCTCTGCCACAACTATAATCCTCACACTATATAGTGAGCAGGTGGGAAATGCCTGCAAAGCTTGCACGCAAGCTCACATGCATGCTCTAGATGTCGTGAGTATCCTATATTACAAAGTTAAAAGCGGACATTGTGTAGCGCTCTTGATCTCTCTTGTACAGTGACTATAGTTTAGATAATTTATTTTTTTTTAATTTGTTAACAGTGGCACGTGCTTTAATATTACAAAATGATTTGATGTTACTGACATGGCTCTTCCTTTTAATGTCCATATGGGGACTCTTAGAGGTGTGGCTAAACCTTCCAATTTGATTTGTATTGTAACATAGGGGTGTTGGGTCAGTATCGATTTTTAATATGTATATATCTCAAAGTAATATATAACTCACTATTACTATACTTGCTATTGTTTTGGTTTTCTATGGTCCTATACCATAGAAAACCTACTGTTATATACACCCACCTAATTGGTAGCTCCTGGAACGCAATGCAATGTCTGTAAAAATATAAATATTCTTATAGAATAGGAGGGAACACACACACATTATATAAGGGATAATACGCTACCTACAGTGTAATATAAGGATATCACGCTGCCGAGGAGTTCCATGACCATACAGGGCATGGAACTCCGAGGTGAAGTAAATCCGTATATTACACTGTAGGTAGCGTATTATTTCTTATAATACATAAGGCCAACCAAAAAAAAAACTGTCCACTACCACTGTCTCTCCTTCCTGTATTAGTCATTTATATAGGAATGCCTGTTTAGTGTATAAATAGTTAATTACCGTTCCAATTGAAAGAGAAAGGAAAAACCAAGCATTATCTGTCAATAATAAAGGGATTCCTATATAAATGACTAATACAGGGAGGGTGAGACATTTGGAGGGGCAGTGGAATACAGGAAGTCACTGAATGACTGTAATATAGATTCACGCCACTCCACCTCCCCATAGAAAATGCCAGAGCCTTATGTATTATATATACGTATAGTGCAACCTAACAGCAAGATAAGGCAGGTATTATCCATCTTATATTTGTTGCAAAACACTATCACATTTTCTGCTTTCTTTATTCATTTGTTCTGATGAATTTATACAGGAAGGTATTTAAATCCAGGGTTTCGAATTTTTTTTATTTATTGTAACATTGCATAGTGTGTTATAGTTCAGTCCAAACACCACAGTGAATTACAACTGCTGTGCAGAGCTTGAATCTATCGGCTATATTCGTAAACGCATGGTATCGAAATGTAGTGTTACCACGCGTTCATGTTAGTGTGCGGCCGCCCTACCTATAAATGTTTTCTGTAATGTAGGACACCCTTGCCCACCCCCAACATTTCTTCTGTAGTGTAGGACACCCTTGCCCACCCCCAACATTGCGCCGTTCCCCCAGCACTCTGCATTGCCAGCATCCGCATCTCTGATTTGTTGCCTCTCAGCCAATCACAAATGGTCCGGCCCGTGTTTGCAGCTTCCGTCAAAAAGAGGGCCGGGCCAAGACAGTCGCAGGAGCAATGTAAGTAGGTTTGTGCTGCCTTTTCTAGTAATCTAACATGGCGGTTGAGAGTGAGCAGGGGTGCCCTGCTCTGTATGAAAAATGTATTTTGAGGGTGGACATACCCTTTAACAACCAGTGTGAATTGCTTCCTGAAGCAATATTAAATACTTAACTAATTTTACTGACTTTTTTTCTAGCAAAAGAGGAAGATTCTTAGGGTGAGGCCACACTACAACACATAAAAGCACTAGAAACCGGGTGATCGCTTGCGCAAAAAATGCTGATTGCATGTACTCCGATTAGCAAACCAATTAGTCTGGCCACACTAGGTGTGTTACCTTATGGTGTGTGCTTTTTAACATTTAATTGAATCCGTGTGGCATGGCCTTAACTTCCCTAACATGTCCAGCGGTGGCTCACTGCTAAAGTGATGGTTTTAGAAACACACAGGTTCAAATCCCCAGGCATACTTTTTTTTGCTTACATTATGTTCCTAGCAAAAGATAAAGATTCTACATGTACTTACATTTCACCTAGTAGCTCTTGTGGAATATTGAGCTATGCCTTACCTTCCATTCTCCAATCAATTGTACAGGAGCCTGAAACGAAGGTGAGTAATAGCTCCTTTACCTTCTATTTTTCAATCAATGCATTAAAGGAATAGTTAACTTTTTAAGTGACCTACCGTATTTCTGTAACTACAAAATAAATGATCCCAGATTTCACATTTTCATATAAAACTGCAAAAGTTGGATTGATTTTTTTTTTTTTTAATTAAACAAAGTGTCACTATTATTGTAATTACATTTGCATACAAAAAATTAATTCAACTTCATTTTAGGTCTAATTTTTCAGTGATTGTCCTGAATTCATATGGAAGTAATGGCAACCGTTTCTCCCATTCCCCAATACACTGACAGAAGCATGTTCGGAATTTATTTTGTTTTCACAGATCAGTAAATTTCCAAAATTGTTGATGGTGAAAGACATCCATGATTGGGCATGTTAACCCCCTACAAAAACGTTTACGTACACATAGAGTAAACCTAGTTACTGCTAAAATCTGAGGGGAAATCCACCTATCGGGTTAGTGGGTAATTTTACATTTTGCAGCGCACTTGATGCAGTAAGGATTAGGTTAAATTTTTTTGCTAAATGGTAACTTGATGCCTGACAAACTTCCAGCATCACAGGAGCACATACACTTAGGAGCGCACTAGTGTGGACAAGCCTTAAGTGTGATCCCATTCTGCTTTTAAAAGAGCAGGCTAGTGTAATGCAATGGGGCAGGCCACATTAGTGCATTGCACTGCGATACGCTTTTGGGAGTGCACGTGATCAACATTTTTTATGGGGAAATCGCTGTTCAACATTGCAAGGAAACTCGTGCGCAAATGCCCATGCATTCCGGTGCGTTGAATTCCGGTGCGTTGAATGCTAACCAGTCTTCATTCCCGCGGCCTCTAATGATACTTCCAGGAATGGAGACGTAGCCAATAACAGATGCGGCTGCCGGTTGTGCAGAGAGATGAAGGAACGCCGTCTGGTAAGTAAGTTTCCTGTCATTTTTTTTTCAATTTAAACCATGCGGTTAGTGTTGGGAGGGGGTGCCTACACTACAGAAAAGGATTTATTTTTAGAAAATTAGGTGCAGAGACGAGGGATCCAGAGGGTAGGATAGGGGAAAGGGTTCCACTGCATATACCAGGTCCTCCAGGAGGACAAGGAAGGGGCATAAACCTTTTCACACACCGGAAAGCTCCTTCTCTTCAGTTTCCTCGACTTTGGATAGGCACTGCAGGACAGCCATATGGAGCAGAGAAGAAAGATAAGGACTTTTTAACACTACATAATGGGGCCAGTAGTGGGTTACATTTTAGTTTTGGGGGTGGACATGGCCTTTAAGCAGTGATATTGCTTGGCCCCCTTACAGTCTTTGTACCCTATGTGTGTTTCCTCTGTTCTTTGTAAGATTGTATTTTTTGCAGTTCATTAGAATGTGATGAGTTCCTCTTTCAAGAGCCGGCAATCCATTATGGCCCAGTGATTCTCCTCTGATTCCGTGCGTCGTGGTGATTAGAAATTCGGAACTTTGGTGTTTTGCTGGAAAGGATGGAAACTATATTGTTAAATTAAACCCCTTGATGTGCCCAGGGTGAGGAATTAAAATGCAAGACCTGCATCTTTCCACAGGCCCTGTCACCAGCAGAGGTCCAGACTGGGTTGTTTTTGTTCAAAATTAGAGTTTTTTTTTTAATTTCTCTTGTGCAGTTAAATAAACCTTTTTCTGAGGGCTAGGCCACTCTGGATCGATCTTCGCAAGCTTCCGATCACATTTTGTGATATCTCATGCCAGTGCATTCTAATGGGACTGGCCACACTGAGCGCATGCGATCACCATTTTTGGAGTGGATCACATTTGTTCGATAACATATTATTGAGGGAATTTTGGTGCAAATGCTCTGCATTGCAAACACAATTTTCATGGTTGTTACCGTGTGTTGATGGTATGTCTGCAGCCTGAAGGCTCAGTTTCATCAAACCTACTCCTTTTAAAACTCTTGATACCATAAATCCAAAGTGATCTGTACACTGCCATCCTCTGTGAGATAGTCACCACTCATAGCAGGGTGGGGCACATTTCTAAAATACCACAGGCATTGCTTGGTCTGCTTTTCAGTGCAGTGCAGTTACTGTATCTGAGTTAGCAAGTTTTGCCTGCAAAGGAGGACAGTGTATCCTCTGGCATATTTACGTCATTCGTTTATTTAGTTGTTGTGATAATACAAACTGGGTTTCAGAACTTAAATTTCTCCCCCCTTATGGTTGCAGTGTCCTTGGTTAAAGTGATGGGACATATCCATAAACAACGTGCAGTTTTAGCGGGTGCTACTGCTTTCATTCATGTATGGGGCCTTAATGATAGTCTTGTGAGTGCAAAAGAGTTTTGGTGGATAACAAACTTAAAGGGCATGTCCACCCCCAAAACTATAATTTCCCCCACTACTGGCCCCCCTATGTAATGTGTAACAATCCTTACATACCTTACATCCCAGCTCCAAATGGTTCTCCTGTACCCCCCCACCCCCCCCCCCCCCCCCAAAGTCCCAAAAACTGTCCACCAGGAGGATTGCAGAGTCCATATTGGACTCAGCCCCCTGTCTCTCCTCCGGGAGAATTTTGTCCTGCGCACTGCAGGCCTCCCCCCCTTTTTTGCAATCCCTCCCCCTACCATAAAATTCCTTTGCCATATAATAGCTTTCCTTCCCCCAGCCCCAAACGCTATAAAAGATTTTACAGGAACTCCCCCGATCTTTACTTACCATACCTCTCTCCCCCCGTGTTCTGTGCAGTTGGCAGCCGTGTCCGTGATTGGCTGCCTCTCAGGCAATCACGGACGCGGCTGCTGGTCAGGCCCCCTGCTTGCAGTTCCATGCAAGCAGAGGGCCGGTACAGTACGCTGCGGGAAAGAGGTAAGGTAAGTAAAGATTGAGGGAGTTCCTGTAAAATCTTTTATAGCGTTTGGGGCTGGGGGAAGGAAAGCTATTATATGGAAAAATTCTGAAAATGGGGTGGACATGCTCTTTAAAGGAAGCAAGCAGTGCCAGGCTGCAACAGCCAGAGCCAGCATGGTATTGTCTTGTATAAAGAGAGGTATGGATTCAAGGGAGGAAAATGTTATTCTCCCTCTTTACAAAGCATTGGTAAGGCCTCATTTGGAATATTCTGTGCAATTTTGCAATCCTGTGTACTAGAAGGACATCTTTGAAATGGAAAGGGTTCAGAGAAGGGCAACTAAATTAATAAGGGGATTGGGGGAGCTTGAATATGAAGAGAGACTGGAAAATTTACAATTATGTACGCTGGAGAAAAGGAGCTTGCGTGGGGATATGATTACTGTGTATAAATACATTAATGGGCCATACAATAAACTATCTGTGGCATTGTTCACCAATAGAACATGTCAGAGGACATGTGGACATCCCTTAAGACTTGAAGAGAAAAGGTTTAGGCTTCAAGTTCGGAAAGGGTTTTTCACTGTGAGAACGGTAAAGCTATGGAACTGTCTTCCAGTGGACGTTATGGCAGGTTCATTGGTCAGTTGTGGATGAGTTTCTGCAAACAAGGAATGTTGCAAGTTACTGGTATTGATTCATAAAGTAGAGTTGATCCAGGGAAATTTCCGATTGCCACTTGGAGTCAGGAAGGAATTTTTTTTCCCCTTCATAAATTTGGTATTTTTTTTTGCCTTGCTCTGGATCAAGTTAGGCAGGAAATGAGGATATTGCTAGATGGGTTGGACTGGATGGACATATGTCTTTATTCAATCTCAATTACTATACTGTACTATATCATATTTTTAGTTGTGAAGCACAACTAAAAAATTGCATGTGTTTTTGTGTTGCAATGCGTTGCCCTGCATTTTTTGCTATGTTGGCATCACTCCAATGCATATCTGTATATTCGGAACACTAGTGATATGCTGAAAAATTGTGAAAGTATTTTACTCCCTACCTGACCCTTTGTCTTCTAGGGTTTGCCTGCAGCAGTCATCTAACCTGTCAAACCAGAAATTGTTTACGTCTCCAAATACAAATAAAAATTATATATTCTATAAATATAAATTCTAGAATTACTAACTTACAGATGTATCCCTTACCCTCTGACTTTTAGGGCAAGGCCAGACTCACACTCTTCCAATCGTGATCTGTTAGCATGTGAAAATTGCATGTCAGTGGCCACATTGTATGCCTTGCACTACAGTCTGATTATGGATTGCATGCTGATCGTGGGGGTCAGGGGCACCTGCAGTTACGCCCCTGGTTGCAGCCTAACCGGGTTAACACCCAGGAATTCGCCAGCCTCCCTCCTTCTCCCTTTTTGCCCAAGCTGCACAGTAAAGCTGCGTGTACACATGCCAAACCTGTTGCAAATTCAAAAAAAAAAAAAATCCCACTGGAATATTTAATGGATTGCATACGCGTTCACCTGAGTGATCTTCCCATGCTTTGTATTGAAAGTGATCATTTGGGCTGTTGTATTCAGTTAGATCAACTGGACCTTTATTTTTAATTTAGTTTTGAAGACTATTCACTAGTCGCCCGACTGGCTTTCTCAATTCAGAATGACTTGTAAAGAATCTTTTGGCAATAAGTACCCTGGAAAGTCCCAATTAGCATGGTGTGATTGCATTGAGCTTTGTTCAATGCTGTTTTGACACCTTACCCTGGGCAGTTTCGATAAAAATGCATCACACATTGCATCAGAAGGTCTTTAACACCTGGCTGTGATATGCTAATTGGGACTTTCCAGGGTACTTAATTGCCAACAGATTCTTGTACATGTCATTATGAATTGAGAAAGCCAGTCGGATAATTAGCCAAAGGTCTTCAAGAATTAAACTTCAAGTCCAGTTGATCTTACTGAATACAACAGATATACCATGACCTGGATGAATGAGAACCTTCACAAGCATGATCATTTGGGCGAATACATATTACCATGATGCGATCTTTACTTTAAGTGGGAGGCAGATAGCATGGCATCAGTCGTGGTTCATTTTTAATTGCTAGAAACTGGCAGAATTGCAGGCCAATTCTTCACTGTTAGGTTATCTGTTAGGATTTGTAGAATCACTTTAGGCTCCTTTATATTTTACTCCTTTAGAAATGTTTTGATTGCAAGAAAATAGTTGATGACGTGATACATGTGACATTTACATTACCAAGTTAATCTGTACTCTTGAAATGCATTTGATAGATATATTATGATAAATTGGAATATTTCTTAAAATGTATACATTTTATTTGTTTAACAGGTCAGAGCGACTTTGAATTAGGTCAAGCCTTTGACGTTACAGGTAATTTGATTTTTTTTGTTGGCCTTGTTAAAAATGTCCTCAGGGGGCAGACATACCCTTTAAATCTTGCCAGCTTATTACAGTAGAAACCGAATTGGTTAAAAGTTTTGAAATTTAGGTTCCCACAAATGAAAGCATCTGTGACCTGTCCAAAGGGGCAGTCAAGTAGAAAATGTAGAAATACATGTGGCTTTATGGTTTGCAGCACTGATCATTTAACTGGTTAACACTGTTGCATGCTCCAAATCGTGACAACTCCTGCATTGATGAGCCAGCCTTACCTAGAAATATACTGTACGGTAGGTATGGTCAAATCTCAGGAGCCATGTAGCCAATCTGACTTTAAAATGTACTCCTGGCTTCTTAACGTAGGTAACATGTTGTTTGATTCGCTGTTTATTGGGTATGGGTTTAGGTCCAGAATAACCAATCTCAGTACCACAGAACTGAGAAGTGATGTTGACCATGGAATTGGTAGTTTTGGACTGAAATTTACTGTTGGTTTCTATTGGGCTCCTGCTTTAAAGTACAGAGAGATGATAGTGATCACAGGAATCTTATAGAAAGACAATTGATATGTTGTTTTAATTTGCAGTTTCTGGCCTATAAATCTACTATACATGTAGATTTCCTTTAAAGCAGAACAATCCCCAACCATTTTAACTGCAGTACAGAAGAGTTTGCAGAAATCTATGCCCTGCAAACTTCATTTGTCCTAGGGAATAGGACGGGCACCTAGAAACAGCTTGTGCCTCCTGATTCGCTTCTGAACAGGGAAAAATAAGAGCGTGCAGAAACTTGCGGTAAATTTTGATTTTTATGGCAAGCAGATTGCTATCCTATTGATGCTTAGGATAATAGGAATGAAATAAACAGGAGAGAGATACCATTTAACTGTTTGTTGAACTAATTTGAAACATACAGGGTTGGTTATTCAATGAAAGTTCTTATTGTTTAAAATGGTGCTAATTTTGCCCCAACCAATCAGATGTTAGCTTTCAAATGTTAAATAAGATCTGATTGGCTGGGGCAAATGTAGCACCATTTTAAAGATAAGAACTTTTATTGAATAACCCTGATAGTCTCTTGTGGGAAATTAACATTCAGGAACTATGAATGGAGAAGTTATACTGTATAGCACTGTACATTTACTTTTCGTTTCATTTATTTATCTTTAAATTTTACAAGTTATATGAACAAAATGTTAATAGGGTCAGTAAGCTGAACAGGTAATTTGACAAGTCACTCCTTGTCAGATTGGACAGGTAGGTTTGGATGCCTTTGAAACCTCTGACGTGCTAAAGAAATAGAACTGTTTGCAAGACTAATAGTGCCCATACATCATTACTTACCTTCCGTCCAATCTGCAAAACATTTAATCAGTATTCCTAGAACTGCCTTTACCATTCTTCTTTTGCGATCATATATCGGTTGGAGGGAAAGGTGGTTCCAGGAATATTGGCTTAAATGTTGTAGATCGGTTGGAGGGTAAGTACTAATGTATGGGCGCCCTAAAGGGAATTTCCACCCCTCTTGACACAAATCTTTATCTGCTACAAAATCCCCCAAAAGCTGGACATCGTTTTGTTTAAAACCAGTAATTTAGCTCCCAGACTGAGATTTTGAACTTACAAGCGCCTCGATCCACCGCTGCTTCCGGTTTCCTCACTCCCTCTCCACTGCGGCTGCTGTGTTCTTTTTGTGTTCCTGAGCAGCCGCAGTGGAGACTGCTTTGGGAATGGCAGTCAGTGATTGGTCATGACGTCACAGTCAAGGCCGACACTGACTGCCTTACCTGGAAGTGCAGAGCCACGGCGGTGGATGGAGGAGGAGCATGTAAGTATAAAATCTCAGCCTGGGAGCTGAATTACTGATTTTAAACAAAACAATGTCCAGCTTTTGGGGGATTTTTTAAAGCAGATACAGATTTGTGTCCAGAGGGATGGAAATTCCCTTTAATACTGAGGGCTGTGCATATTGCACCATTGTTGTTACACAAGATAGGATTATTATGCATATTTTTGGGGGTAATCTAGTAAATTCTAGTATGCAAGCATATTAATGTAATATGATTATTCTCTCTGGACCCATCTTCCTATCCCTTTCCTATATATTAATTTGTTCCAACACCCGGAATTAATGGGGGGATGGCAGGGTGCTGTTGCTAGGTGGCTGTCCTATACCTTAGAACAAATTAAGTTTTCAGGGCATAGATTTCTGCACTCTTCTGTCCCACACACCTGTTTGTTGCCCTTGCAAAAATCAGTCTCTCAGGTTCCAGGGGTCTCCAGCAATGTTTAAAGGGCAATTATAGTGAGAAAATTGTTTTTTTTTAAATTTCTTCTAATGTATCCTATAAGTCATCCCATCCATCAGGGTACCTTTAGTTTCTTTAAATTCTTCATAGTCCCCGAGATATAAGCCTTTGAATATGCTGTGATTTGTAGGAGCTGCTACACATCATCTGTCACTCAAAGGCACACACCCACACAATCCAAAGCTCCCATGCAGTACTGTCACACACTCTCTCACCCACACTATATGTACCATGTGCAACATATAGTCAAATGCTGTAGTGCTAAACACAATCAATAAACCATTAACCCAGCAATATGAGCATAACACACTATAAAACAGCCCCTCCCCCCCAAAAAAATCTTATATACATACAAAACCAGTGACTCAAATGGAACACTAATACAGTATATATAATACAGTAATACAGACTATATACCAAACAAGACACACAGTGCAATCTATGAAATATATAGACTAAAGCAACTGAAATGTGACAGGACAACAAGCAGCGTCACTGTGTTTGTGAAGGTCTCTCACTACAAGCTGCTGTTACACTGACTCTCTTCAGTGATTATGATCTCAGCTAAGCAGGGGAGAGATATGAACTTTAGGTAAAAAAATAAATAACAATTAGCAAAGTTAGAGAACAGGCAGAGTTCAGTAACTTACTTGTAAAAAATCTCAACACCACTTGTCCTCCTCTCTCCCCCTCTGCCCCTCCCTTCAGCATATTGCTACTATTGATTGCTTGCAGTCTAGCTCTGGAAGGGAGGGGTCAACAGGATGTCAGCACTTCATTTAAAGTCCTTTCAACTGACAATGCTCGGACTCTGTATACAGCCCGTCACTGCTTGAGGGGGAGTAGACAGAGAGGGGAGGGGGACTACACAGCTTGGTACAAACTTCTGCCAGTGTGAAGAAATGAAGCCACACAGAAACATGAAAGTAAGGCAGCTTATACTAAGTGATCTATACATTGTATACAGACAAAGTTTTTTTTTCACTATAGTTGCCCTTTAAAGTATATGTACACTAGGAAATTTGTTTTTTTAATTGCCCAATCTGGAAACTATAATTCTTCCCAACCATCACTGCCACATTTTTTGGTGATCTGTTCCCTATCTCTTTAGATATCCAATCTGAAACAGGTTACATTTAAGCTGCCATCTAAGTGACTTCGTATCATGAACTCTTCTGTGATGTATAGTTTTTCTGTAGCTGGAATGGTGACAGTTGGTATGTGAACTGCATGGTGAGAAAATCCCTCTCCTAATGCTGCCTCATAGAGATTACTGAGCATGCTTGCCCCCGCAAAGAGTCAGTCTGACTGGGGGACTATGCTTGAGCATAAAAACTACTGGATTGAAGCCATGCTGCGACACAAACGCAACAGAGGCTTGTTTATAGATTGAAATGAGGCAGTAATTTTTTCAGTGTACCATTCCTTTAAAAAAGTCATCTTCCAACAGGACCTATCTGGCTGCCCTAAGAATAGATTGTAAGGGAATACCTTTAGAGACTGCCTTAGTAGAAGCAGCACCTCTGATGAGGGCGGAAAACTGAGGTATCGATGTCGGCTACATGGTCTTAATAGTGGAGCTTGCTGGTGTAAAAGGTGGTCTAAAAGTTTTGAAAAGCTGGGGGGTCTCACGTCTGTGTGTACTAGACAATTGTAAGTACCTTTGTAAATGGGTGACCACACTCACAGGGAAGGATCAAGTTCAATTGTTTCTGGTTAATGGTTGTTGCTCTGCTGGTTGCTTTTATTAAGGGCACAGCCACACTGCACCACAAACGCAACCGCACACTGAATCGCATGCAATTTCATGAGCGATTTTGTTGTTTGCACATGCTTTTTTTAATTAGATATAGAAAATGCATGTGATTGCGATAAAAAAAATGCGGAATGCAAAACACAATTGCGGATTCTGTGCGTTGCCGTGATTTCAATGATCAGAAAAACCGCATGCGCAATCACATGTGCAAACGCAAAAAAAAAAGTGCAGTAGTGTGGCCTAGGCCTAAGTTTTTAAGAAGAGCAGCGTGTTAAAAGACTGGTTAGTTGTGATATCACCATCTTGTTCTGTTTTAGACAGCATCAACAACACATTGATTATTTTAAATTCTGTGTTTCTTAGTGTTTGATCAATTAAATTTGGGGCCCGGGCAGAATTAGTGGCAATTAAAATTAATACCAGTACATTAACCAGTGTACTCTGAACACTAACTAGGTGAAATTGAACACCTGTATACTTGGAACACCCCCGCTAAGCTGTTTTTTGGCTTAACAGGGAAAATACTTTATTTTGCCTCTTTCTGAGGAGGCAAAGGATCTTGAGACCCACTCAGTTTCAATCCACCTGTGTGTGGGGTGTAGGTGTGTTAAACTAGGTGAGGCAAACTCCTTTCTTCCCTAATGGTGTTTACTCAAATAAGTTTTGGGAAAAACTGTAGAAGCTGTGCTAGGGCAAAGTTCATCGAGCATCAAGTTTTGTGATGCAATACTGAATTTCCCGCAAGTTCCTCAATGCTTAACAGGTATCGTAATGCATGTGCAATGAGTGCCGCGCCTGGTAGACCTGGGCGCTGTAATTTTTTCCTGTCCAGCGCTGAGTTGGGAGGCAGCCGCCTATGCCCACCAGCTGTTGCTAGGTGGCTTCCTTGCTGTAGGGCAAATCGCATTTACCTTTAGTTTTACTTGTATTAGACAAGTGTGCCACCGTATTTCTTGCTTTCCAGAACACCTTGATCCATGTAAACAACCTTCTACATGTGTGGTCTCCGTCACATGCTCCTTTGTGAGCATTCCAAATTTTCTTTTATATTCTAGACTGAACCATGTTTGGCTATAAACCTCTAGTAGGCAGTGAGCTGGTGTAACAATCTACTGTACACACATCCAATGGCACGATGCCCAAGTGCATGCACGTGCGCCAAACGCCCATATCGCCTGATAATCGTATATGTATGCGTTCGCCTGGGTGTCATTCATCAATTTGTCACTCAGGCGCCGTGCTTCGTCCATGCCATTGAATGAATGTACAGACCGTTAGGTGAGAATGCTGGGAAATACATCACACACCTAGTTATTAGGTATGTGTGAAGGTTCTCCTTTATCCAGGTCATGGTGTATCTGTTGTATCTGTTCAGTTAGATCAACTGGACTTCATGATTCAATGTTTGGAGGCTGTTTGTAGTAATTCTCTTTTTCTTTTTTTTTTTTTTTTAAAGCTGATGTAACTACAAAAAAGACCCCTTCTCCTACCCAGAAACCTGTTGATGGTATGTTCAGGATTGTAACCATTGAATGCTACATAAACTATTTACTGTGTTTCTCTTTTAAACTAACAGTTTGTATTTTTTGAGCATGAAAACATATGCATGTTGTTTGATAATGTTGTTATAGTTAAACTTTTTAAAGAAGTTCTATGTTAAAATGTGCGTTCTGTTGGGTTCTATCTTTTGTACTAATAATTTTGGCCATCTGTATTACACAATTGGGAAATAATGGAAAATAATTAGTTATTAAATATGCAGGGTAATTCAATAAAAGTTCTTATTGTTTAAAATGGTGCTAATTTTGCCCCAACCAATCAGATGTTAGCTTTCAAATGTTAAATAAGATCTGATTGGTTGGGGCAAAATTAGCACCATTTTAAACAATAAGAACTTTTATTGAGTCTCCCTGTTAGTTTGTACAGATTGTTCAAACCTACAGCAAAACAAGGCTAAGAATAAAGGATAGACAATATTAATGCCTTGTTTTATTGCCATCACTTACCGTATATACTCGAGTATAAGCCGAGGTACCCATTTTTACCTCAAAAAAAGGAAAACCATATTGACCCGAGTATAAGCCGAGGTTTGAAATTATGACCACTACTGCCTTCTGTTTCTGTATTGTTTTGAGGCTTTAGTTGCCCTTGAAATGGACAGCAGAATTCCCATACAGTAGTCCCAAATCCAGTATGGCTATTACTGTCTGGGACTACTGTATGGGAATTCAGCTGTCCATTTAAAGGGCAACTAAAGCCTCAAAACAATACAGAATTAGAAGGCAACAATAGATACCATCCTCCTGATTCTGTATTGTTTTTATGCTTTAGTTGCCATTTAAATGCCATGCTGGATTTGGCTGTTACTTCATGGGAATTCTTCTGTCCATTTAAAAGGCAACTAAAACTATATTCAGATGTTTGGAAACTACAACTCCCAGCATGCTTTGGGGCTTGAGCACGCAAATCATAACTTAGAGAGAGTAACTATTTTTTATGCATAAGACATTTAAGAATTAGTTACAAATAAGCTGTACTTGTCCTTTTTAATCTGGCTTGTGAAATAGCAGATATTACCATTAGTGTCAGTCCTAAAATAAATGGGTAGTAAGGTGATTCACTCCACTGCAAGGCACACAAAATGCGTGTCTTTCCCAAAGGCTTTTCTATGTGTTTTGCATGTTTGTTTTAATATCATCGTTGTTTATTTTAGAATATTTTGTCTGTAATAAGTAGTAGTGTGAAAATATTAAGTAATATTTGATTTAAGTGTGCCTTTATGAGCAGTTTAGCAGTATATGGATGGAACTAAGAACATTCCTTCCTATCAGTCGCATGCAGTTCACACGCCTTATCTCAGTTCCTTATACAGAACAGGCAATTGTTGATTTGAAAGATATGTTTCATAAAAATACCCCTCCCCCCAACAGAACTGTCAATATGTGACTGACTAGATGGACCAGGATCTGAGTCTTCTATCAGTCCATATTTTTGTTAGCAGGATGTGTTAACTGTGCCTTATATGTAATGGCTGCAAATGTGTGTTTTATTTTTTTCTAATTACTTATTTAAGCACATTGGTATATAGAAAATATAATATGAAATAGCCCACAGTGTAATCATTTAGGAGCAATAGCATCATGGAAGTAGCACAGATGTTGGCTTGCAGTTTAAGAAATGTTGTTAAATATCTAAATGGCCCCCGCCAGAGGTGTATAAACATAATCTAATGCATTGGCTATTGCAGTCTGGACAGCCCAGTCAGCGTATGTCACAATATATGTGAATTCACCACCGGCCGCAGTGATCGAAGAGAGGTTAAACTCGCGCTAACCAATTCACTGTTGGTTATCGGGACTCTAAACGCTTACTTAAATGGCAATAAATATTCACAGACGAAGAGCTGCACAGCCGCTGAAGCATAGCATGCGGAACAGCCGTTGCTAATAGCTGGGGTTAAATAGCCATGCCTGAATGCATGTACCGGACAGTAAGAGCTGTTTCCAAAAGTGTAGCGGATACTTTGGAACACCTGTAATACCTGCAAAAATGGAATATATTCTTATAATAATCACTCTTCTTCATAGCCAAGAGATTTTGCAGCTCCCGTTATAAAATTAAGCTCTTTTGTAATGATCGACCATTAGTTCAGTGATTGGTCGATCGGGCCACAAACATTGCATGGGTTTTCGCCCATGACCGGCCGGTCGTTTGGCCGACAGGTTACAGCGAACTGTTGGCCACTTTTGCTGCGACCAACACTTATTCATCCTGTAAACAGGTGAGTAGTTGTGGGCAAATCCACAAATGAGGAGACTCCAAAGATATCTCAATTCAGCAATCTTTATTCACACATGACATGTTTCGGACCAGGGGTCCTTCCTCAAATGTGGAAGGACCCCTGGTCCGAAACGTCATGTGTGAATAAAGATTGCTGAATTGAGATATCTTTGGAGTCTCCTCATTTCTGGATCTGCCCACAACTACTCACCTGTTTACAGTTTTAGTGATTGGGGCAGATCACTGCAGATATCCGGACGCATTTTCAAGGTTTACCAGGTTGCAGGATTGACTTCTTACTTATTCATCCTGTCCGACTAGTCAGAAGTGCTGAATGGTCAGTTGGAACGAAGGATCTGCCCGTGTGTACCCAGCTTAAGGCATAATATGCTACTTACAGTGACCGGGGAGATCCATGACTATATAAAAGCAGTAGGCCGCAAGCCAAGTGCTTTTATATTAGGAGATGCAATTTTGAGGTCTTAAAGGGCATGCCCACCCCCAAAACTATAATTTAACCCACTACTGGCCCCACTGTGTAGTAAAATCCTTACATCCCTGCTTCAAATGGCTGCCCTGCAATTTCCCTCCAAAGTCCAAAATTGACCCACAGGAGCCTGCCTGTGTCCATATAGGACATGCTTCCATACCTGCAATTAATATATATAGGACGAGTACACACCTCCAAATTTGAAAGAATTTGGAGACCATGGTACAGCCAGTAGTATTCTCCATTTATGTATGAGATTGATTGCAGCCAACTTATAAATGTTTAATTGTAATGTATAAAACACATTGAACAGAAGGACTTCCCCCTCCCTATCCTAGTTGAGATACCCCTTTCCCCTCCCCCCCCCTTAATATACAATTTAAATGTATAAAACATTCTTAATGTGTATTGAAATAACAGATGAATCTTGTTCAATCTGTAAATTTTATTGAAAATATGTATAAAAGTGCTGTAATTGTTTTAAACTTCAGTTTAAAAAAAAAAAGTAAGAAGGTTTTGGTTTAAAAAAACAAAACAAAAACAACAAAACCCCATGTTTATGTTTTTCCCTAGATGATGACTTTAACCTTGAAGATGCATTTGGCCATGGTAAGGATCTAGTAAAAAAAAGGTTGGCTCTGGTTTCAATATAAAGATAATAAAGGTGTGATATTCTCTTGTAAACAAAATAGCCTCTTGTAGGACAGTATCAATGCCCACCTGGCAGTCTTAAAAGGCATGTCCATCCCCAAACAAACTTTTGCCTGCAGCCTTATTGACCTTGAGAGGTTTAAAATTCTGAAATGTGCTTCTAAATGTACTTACCATCCCTCGTTCCCTCAGCTGTCCCATCGCGTCTTAGCCAATCACAGTGACGTCTGTCTGGCCCCTTCTGCAGCTTCCATGCTTGGAAATGGCACGAAAGCCAGACAGAAGACAGCTGAAAGAACAAGGGCTGGTAAGTATATTTAGTAGTACATTTTAGAGATTTAAACCTCTCAAGGTCAAAGTTTCAGTGGGCAATAAGGCTGCAGACAGGTTTGTTTGGGTGGTGGACATACTGTATTACCATAATAGGATCTATTTGGATTTCCAATCTGCACTTAATTATAAAGATGGTTCCCCTTGATTTATTTTTCTAACAAATGTAGGCAGGGGGGCCCAGTGTTTCCTAGTTACGCCACTGTCTACATTGATGCAGATAAGGTCAAAGCATCATCCAATGAAACCTGAACCACCAAAAGCAAATTTAAAGTTCATTAACCTTTTGGTTATGGGAGTTATTCAAAATCTCACCGTAACAAAGCAGTAAAAGAATGCATTACACTGTAAAAAAAAAAAAAAAACTTTGCTAAAGGCTTTTACATAAATTTTTGTCTTATTTAAAACATTCTTGTTCCTAGATGCCAACAAGCCAACAGCCAAACCAAAGCCTAGCGGTGGAGGGGCACATGTTGGTAAGATACTCATCGGCAAATGTAACTAAATTATGCCTGAATGTCTGCCTTTTTTTTTTTTTTAAATAGAAGTAGAATGATGTGATTCCACAAAGGACTTTAAAGGGCATGTCCACCCCCCAAACTAAAATGTAGCCCCACTGTACAGTCTTAAAAAATCCTTACCGTACAATCCTGCTCCTTATGGTTCTCCTGCAGTCCATGTCCAAAGTCCAGGAATGAGTAGTGGCTGTCTTCCTATCCAAACGTTGCCTTCTGTCTCTCCTCCGGGAGGGATGGTGACATGCGCACAGGAGCCCGCTCCCGATCCCGCTCTTCAAATATCTCCCCTAGCTTAAAACCTGTTATACATATGGTAGGGCATACCCTCCCACCCCAACCGCTAAGTTAAAAGTTTAAAAAACGTTTCCAAATTGTAGTAACAGCTCCTGGCTGCCAGCGTTTTCTCCATTGCTGGCAGCCACGGCTGTGATTGGCTGCCTCTTAGCCAATCACAGCCACGGCTGCCGGTCCGGCCCTCTGCTAGAAGATCCGGCAGGCAGGGGAGCTGGACCAGAGCAACGCTGGAACCAGAAGGTGTAAGAAGTTAGGAATCGATTTTGAGTCTTTTAACTTAGCGGTTGGTGGTGGGAGGGTATGCCCTAAAATATAAATAAGTGTCTCTATGGGGGGTAGAGATGCCCTTTAAAGTACAACTGTATTAATACATTAAAGGACAACTCTATGATTGTTGCTCCATCTTCCTTGTGACCCAAGGCCTATCCAGTGAGATGACATGTTTTCCAAGAAGTACCTTTTCCTATTGGATAGATCCCATATTGTGGTGGAGGCAAAGCTTTGACAATACAGTTGTCCTTACACATTACATTGTCAGAACCAAATACAGCAAGTCTAGAATCTATAAATTATTATCCTGTAAATTGTACCTTTATTTATGGTCTTGGAACCCATTGAGGATTTACAATATCTTTACAATGTATATTGGGGGAAATGGGTATTGTACTCTATCAGCCCGATGCACTGAGAGCCACTATCTGCAACCTGGTATAATCAGCCAGTGATGCTATATGCCGATAACGGCTCTCGGTGCATCGCTAACTGCCGTTTTTCAATTATGGCACTTTTAAAGGGACAGTTCAGTGAAAATGATCAATATTTGTTAAATTGTTAGTTTGTGTAATGCCGCCTTAGTTATTCTACATATTCTCTCCCGTTTTGAAAAATCCGTTGATTTCATACCCTTTGCTGTTCCCTGCTGTTGACATTAGTGAGCTGACATTTCAGGTTCTAACTGTCCTTCTTCTTCCCAAAATGCACCACTTCCTTGGAATGTTCCTAACAGTAATTCCTACTGATTGGCTGTTGGATGGGTCAAAGATGCTCAGATCTCTACTGAGCAACTGAATGAACCCAGGCGCTGGGTCAAGGGCAAGACCATAAAGGTCTCTATTAGGGGTCCTATAAACAGAAATTCTGAATTGGCAGATTACGGTCATTGGGATGAAAAAATACTGCTCTTTTCTTCTGAAAAGCATATGTATTTGCACTGAACTTCCCCTTTAAAGCCAGCAATTCGCAATTATTCACCATAAATAAATGGAAAACTCATGGTATGGGTAAATCCAATCTGCATATCAACTAGGGATTGGATGAATTAGGTTATTTAGTTAATCTATAAATTTATTTACCAGAAGATTAAGGGCAAGTCCATCCTCAAATAAAAAAAATCTAAAGGTAAATCACCCTCAAACTTCAAAACTTAAATGGTTAGAAATTTGAGAGATGTAGGACTAACTTGAAAGTGAAAAGGTGTGGTGAAATGGAAGTGCTTTGACAGTGTGGTAATTGTTGTGTGTGACAGGTCACTGGCAATTCCATTACAGTGATTAGCACATAAATTCAATTTGCAGGGCTGTCCAGAGACAATGGGGGTGTGTGATTTAAATAAAGTTAAAGCTATATTGTGTTAGCGAGGCATACACGACCTGCGCCATTTCCATTAATGGCAACTGTCACCTGATATAAAACCCATAGCACTAGTTTTTCAGCTACCTTACAGCACAAACAATTAAGGCCTTTTCAATAGATGTGTTACCTTGGCGCATCTAAATCACGTTAAGTTAATACTGCATTGTGAGAACCCAGAAGGTAAGAGGTGCGCCACGTAGAATATTAAATCTCCCTGCTAGTGACATAAACCCAACAGCCTGTAACATTGCAACAATCACCTGCGCCAGTTATTTTGTGATCATCTTTGGATTACAAAATAAACAGTCCAGAGTGTGAAACATCATGGGAACATGGGGAGGTAATACCCTCACTTCGCGTGGTATTAGATCATATTGAGGATCGAACATCAAATCACTTTAATATCTATTTAGTGTGTGACCAGCATTATCCATCTGATGATTATATTAAGAAAATATATATACACATTTATCCCCTAATTTACATTCATTAGCTGTAGGTCTTCATGGTTTGTATATCTTTCAGGAAATGGTGAACTTGGAGATAAAGATCTTTTTGATGACAGCAAACCTCTTCCTGATGACCATAGTGGTAAGGATTGGTTCAGTTCATAAGGACCAGTCAGCTGGTTAGTATTTTTAAAGGTTTGCTAGGCTGGGTACACACCAGCAGATATTTTCGGCCAACCGACCTATCCACGGCATTATCGGTCGGCCGGCCGAAAATATCTGCTGGTGTAGGGTGGCCGGCCACAACCGACCACAATCGCCCGTTCGTCTGGATTGGACGTGACCGTAAAACCGCGATAGGGAACCGCACAAACTTTCGGCCGCGGCCACTATTGCTGCGACCGACAGACATTTGTCCAAGAGCGAACGCTTGGTCGGCACAAATATTCCTGCAGTGTGTACCCAGCCATAAGGCATTAACAGAGCAGCAGAAACCACAAAAGAACCACAAAAATATTGTACATACTTACACCAATTTATATATCTAGAGCTGCTAGGATTAATACTTGCAATGTAGCCTATTCATCCAACTTGCAGATGACATATTACGTCTTGTCATTTAGTGCAACCAGCTGTAAAATCGGAAAGTATATATATAGATAGATAGATAGATATATAGATACATCCAAAAATATGTGGAAGAATAGCACTTACAGGTCAATTTAATAAACATTCTTATAGTTAAAAATGGTCCTAATTTTGCCCCAACCAATCGGATGTTATCTTTCAAATGGTAAATAACATCTGATTGGTTGGGGCAAAATTACCACCATTTTTAACGATAAGAACTTTTATTACATAGGCCTGATCGTGTTTACTGCATTAATGTTAAGCTTTATGTGCTTGGCAGGAGCAATGCATATTTTGTATAGCTTGCTTAGCTATTTCAAACACTGAAGATGTTTTGAAATGATTAATAACTAAAGCAGGTTTTGCGCTTTCAATTAAACGTACTCTATTACTGATGCTTATGCTAGCCTTCTCTAATATAATTAGTATGCACAATACCTATTAAGAGTACAATAACTGTTAACAAACAACAGCTTTATTCCTGCAAGAGCTTGGCACTATTATGCTTTCTGCCCACTAGGCATTGCCAAACTTGACAAAGCTGCACATATTTGTCACTTTTCAAAATCTCATGATTTGGGGGAAATATTTTGTTGTGTTAGTGAGTGCATTACATCCAGCTACACCCAGATAAATAAATATATAGGTAGATAAAAAACAAACATAAAATAAAAGCCATACTGACCAACTATGGAATATTAGCAGAGAATAGTGGTATAACTTTGCCCCTGACCTAACCCCATTTGGCCCTGCCTAGTTCAGGGCAGCTGTAAGTCATGTTACTTTCATGTTTTGGGGTTGGAGACCCCAGTGTTACCACTGATATTGTCCTGACAATACTTTTCAGCTCATATAGGTGGCTTCTATTTTAGTCATTATTTAAGGATAATTAGGGTTTTGTGCAAACACATACTGTAGCCCTGTATGCCGCCAGGAAAAGAATCTGGATGGTTAAACTGGCTTCCTATTGAAAATGTGTGCAAAATGTTTAGGACAAATAGAGGGCCCCTCAAAGCATTAAAGGGGAACTGTGGTATACATTCAAGTGGGCTTTATTTAAAAGGCTATTTTTAAAAAAAACTCCAGGATCATGCATCTAGCTGCAGTCTATCCAGTAGCAGTATGAAGGTTTTGGGGGTTTTTCCTGCTAGAAGTTTGAGCTGTGACATCACCAGCACTTGGTGCCTGCTTTTAAGTTTAAGGTTGGAGCATGGCCGCTGTTGGGACACGGCATGATCAGCTCCATCATAAGCCCCTCCCCCAAACTTTTAAAGCTAGCCATAAACGTGATTTTTTTCCCTCTCTACCTAAAGATGTCCATAGGTAGAGGGATGGGCAGAGAATAGTTTCAGGTCTACTAGCTTAAAAAAAGATTGCTTTTTGGGGGGTGGGGCTTGAAACAGCCTATAATACATGCCTGTCCAAGAGACACAGAGACAGGACAGTTTGGAAAGTGTAACTTTACAAGCCTATAACTTAAGATCCAAAGTTTTGTTTCAATAAAGTGCACTTGTATGGAGACCACAGTTACCCTTTAAATGCATTTCCCTTCATAGGATAAAAATGACTGTAGGTCCCAACATTATTTTGTAAAGGGCATTCTGTTGATTTATTTTCTGTTTAAATTCCTTTAATAGACCGTGATTATCAACCATCCACTGGTAGGTTGTATACATTTCCTGTGTCCTCTGGGGTATATATTTTGAGTCTTTTCTTGATGGATGGATACAATAAGGCCCAGGCCCCACTGCTTCATTTTGTCTGTTTTGCTTTGTGTTCAATTTACGTTTTATGATTCACAATGACATTTAAATTATGGAAACAAGGCCCCACTGTATTGCGATTTGTTGTGGTCTATTGTTCAATTGCTTTGCTAGAGATGGGAATCGCAAACGCTCAGGTGAACACAAGAAAAAGCACACAAATACAATGCAAAAAGTTGCATGTTTGCATAGCATTTTTCTTTGTGGTGCAGTGTGGCCTCGGCCTAAATGTATTTTCATTGTTTCTGCTAACAGAGTTGATTCTTAATTGGTGTGATTCCAATGGTGGTCTCTTTCTTCTAGTACCATATTGTTCAATATTAATATCTGTCTGCATGGGTGGTCTTTGCTTCACCTACGCTTGCTTATTTTATTCTAAACATGTTATTTCAGGGAATTTCATAATGCATTAAATATAAACATATTTTTCCCTCTGCAGATGGGCATGAAAAAAATCAAGGAGAACGTAAGTTTTAGACATTCATCTTAAAAGAACAAATGATTCAAACTTTACTTTTTGGAAATAAATCCTGCTCACTGGATGTGTATGTGTGTATTCCAGTTCCCCTTGTTGCCATCTCTCATTTTCCATGGTTTCCCTGGTGAAATGGAAAGCCATAGAGAAATTGGTGGCATCTGTACTTGCAGGTGTGTGTGGTTTAATACTTTCTGGTGCAACAATATTCCTTTTAAATTCAATGTAATTGTATAAAGTTTATTTTAAACATCTTATACCACATAGAAAGACTGACATCCCTGAAAAAAGCATTTACAGAAACCCTACCCATGTGCAGTAATGTGCTGCTCTGACATAAGTTATGGTACACAATCTTGTGAAATGTAAGCTTTTTATTGCAGGCTCAGTTCATAGCTTCCCACCTTGCCTTCTTTAGGTTGGGTACACATGGAGGGACTATTTGTGCTGTGAATCGGACAGTCGGCCGAAAATATCTTCTGGTGTGTACCCTACCTAAAAGAGATGTAGAAACCGTTAGTAAGGCATCTCTCATCCAGAATGAGCCGAGGCTACTATCTATGTCAGTTCTTTTGTGAAACCTAAAATCTATCTAAAAAGTAGGTAACTACTTTTTTATACTACTATTGTATATTAAGGTTAAATAATATTGCTGATTTTTACAGACCTCTTCAGTCTGCTCGACATGCTGGTGGTGTCTTGTCTGTGATTGCCTGCCATCTACTGGATGACCAGTGTAGTACATATCCTCATATGCTGTATCTTATTAAGAATATATTCTGTATGTAGCATAAATTAATTAATAAATGACCTGTAGCATTTCTGCCTGTTAATTTTAGGGAGAGTCAATAAAAGTTCTTATTGTAAAAAAATGGTGCTAATTTTACCACAACCAATCAGATGTTGGCTTTCAAATGTTAACATTGGGGCAAAATTAGCACAATTTTTAACAATAAAGTTTTATTAAATCTTTGTTTGTGTTTTAATGCATAATGTGGTTTTTTAAACCCTGCAATTTCACCAGTGTTTTAGAGCTGAAATGGTTTGCTAACATGGAATCATGTTTTCTATCGCAGAAACAAATATGATTGCTGGTATAGTTGGTGCAGTTGGAGCTGCAGCTGTTGGAGCCGTTTCAAGCTTTATTGCTTACCAGAAGAAAAAACTATGTTTTAAGCAGTCGGAAGGTAAGTTATCATGTGTGCACACTACCTGCATCACCTACATCACACTAAAGTTCCAGTGCACTCAGGGATTTAGGGACAAAGATTAATATGTATATTTGCATAGTGTGTGTGTGTAAAGAGTTAGACCTGCTAGTATATTAAAGGGACACTATAGTGGGAAAAGTGTGTGTTGCTGCATGCCTTCAATCCAGAACACAGTATCCCCCCTCCCTCTTTTAACCACTCCCACGACCTGACTTTTTCCCCACAAGCCAACTGCCAAGCCTGCACACAGCATTCAGCATTCCAACTGTCAAAATCTGTCACCATTCCCGCTACAGTTAAACTACTCACAGATGAATAGTTTTTGAGAGCAAGGAACTTGAGTGACAGCTGAAATATAAGAAGTTTTAGATTGGATATCTAAAGAAATAGGGGGCAGATCAACAAAAAAAATGATACAGAGGTGGTTGGGAAGAAATATAGTTTCCAGTTATGGTCAATTTAAAATAACCTATTTTTTGGTATAGATGCCATTTAAAGCAATTGTAGGAACTACACATTTCATCCACATATGTCCATTATCACTGTGTGTGTATGTATTTATACTGATGATGGCCATATGTGGATGAAATATGTGTAGATTTTACTATTGCTTTAATATACTTGCATACTAGCAGATCTAGCTTTTTTTACTTTACACAGTCGCTTGCAAACATTCATGTTACCAGTTCTACTCTTTCCTTTGGTGTGCTCTTAATTATTTTCTCTTCCCTCCTCTTTTCCACTTAGTTAATCTATTTTTCTTTCTAACTGTCTACCCCTCTACACAGGGGTAGAAAGTTAGATTGACAACCATGTAGCATCAAAGCGAGCAATAATGCCCCATAAAAAAAGCCAGGGACTGAAAGGTATTCGGGTCTTAATCACATGGGCACCACTAGGTGACCAGACACTTTTGTTCAAAGCTTCAAAGATGTTCTAATTGTGTCACTTCCTGTCTTCCCTTTTACACTGGAATCAAACCGAGAGCTTGTTTGAGTAATGAAGGGTGTGTCTGTAACTCCCTCTACTGTCAGACTGCAAAAATGTTTCAAAATACAATAGCATACAATGCATAATGCCAGGTTTTGAATTTGCTAGATCACTTGATAACTTTTTTTTCGTGCAACATGTGTTCTTACTGTTAAATATAGATATTGGAAATGTGACCATGAAAGATGGCTGGATAGTAAGATTAAAGGACATGTAAACTGGGGCAAATAATTTTTTAACTAGTCACACAGTAATTAGGATTAATTACCACCAATCTTTAATCTGATTTTTTTTTTGTCTTCTCTGATCTTTTAATTTTTAAAGAGGGCAGGGCACAGCTATTCAGTAAAGAACTGTCAATCATCCAACCCCTCCTTATATGAAGAAACTATCCATTCTATATAAGTAAAGCTTATTTCTCTTTCACTGCATGGCTAATTGATTCAGCATTATGATCAGGAAAAGGAATAAGCATTATCTGTTTCTCTGTGCTCATTCTGTGCAGATAAACCCAATCCTGATTTTAGCTGCTGTCTGTGTTACTTATGTCCCAATGTAGCACTGTACCTAAAGAAATAAATTGCAAAGTGCCCCACCTTCAAACTCCTACAGCTAAAAGAAAATCTTACTTGATTCAAGCAGTGATTACAGCTCCCAGTGCTCAGGGGTGTAGGAATCACTATAGCAGTTGCTATGGGGCCCAGAGCCAAAGGGGCCCCATCCAGGTCCCCTACAGGCATGTCCACCCTCCTAAGAAAAATTTTACCTCCCAAAGTTCAGTCCCACAAACCTCATTTTCGTTTTACTTAAACTTTTCAAAGATGCCCCCAAGTTAAGTAAAATGAAAACAGGGTTTTGTGAGGGTTACTACGTGAGGTAAATTTTTACTTAGTAGGGTGGACATGCCCTTTATAAAAACCTTGCTGCAGTTTGCCCGGGTTAGGTTGAACTGCACCAAACTGATTTTTATGTAGGGGGGCCCCATCTAAAGTCTTGTTATGGGGCCCTGTGATTTCTAGCTACACCACTGCCAGTGCTGTTTACCTACCTATTGCAAAGCAGTTTTATTTTCACTCTAATTTAAAATCATTGGTGAATGCTATTGGCTGTAGTGGGGGTACAGATCATCTCCACTGCACATGCTCCACGCTCTAGCTGTGCCTCCGTTTTGGCAGGGGGTGGATACATAGAGAGGAGACATGCATACTAACTAGGAGTGAGCTGAACAGGGCATGAGGAGATCTAGTGACAGGGAGCACTGAGAGCAAAAATGGATAAAGTTCCTGACAGCACAAAAAATATAGAAATAGATAAAGGCAAGTCATTTTTTTTTTTTTTTCAGTTTAGTGTCCCTTTAAGGGATCATATAAAAATGCATCTCCTGTCAATGCTTGTAGCGTTGCCTGTTTTAAATACAATGGCCGCCACAGTCATGTGATGACATGGAACAATTGCCATTTTTCTTCTAATTTAAGGTGACCCAGAAAATGTAAACATGGAAAGTCACAAAGGAAATCAATCAAATCCACAAGGTAAGTAACACATTGTAACAGCTTAAATGAGCAACGGGGTTGTGTTTTTTCTTTTTTTGGGGGGTGGTGGCAGTTTAATATTTTACATAAACCAGTTAATATAGCTTTCCTTTAGACACTGTAGTATAATTTATTGCAAGAAATGGAACAGAAAGCCATTCACGTTCAAAGTAAAACATTTATGCTTTCTAGAAATTGTGCAGAATTCTTGAAAGGTTGGATTAAATAGACCTGTCTAATAAAAATCGTAATTTGGGTATTAAGCCAGTAACAGGCATGTTTTTTCTCATGCAGAGTTTAAATGGCTTAACATGCTTCTAATGCTAGCTGGAGAAATCATGACTGTCCATGTACTTTGCCAGCAATAACCAGTGCTGTACTTTGTCATCAGTGATCATGTTACAGGATGTTCATTCTTATCTGCCCTCCTAACCAGTGCATCTGCATTTTTTCTGCTCTCTGTAGCTACAGTAAATGCAGCTATCTAAATGGATTTATTTTCTATTCCTACTAGGTCTTTTTCTTGAACTAAAACCCCTGTGCCGTATTGATTGCATAAATTCAGATTTATTTTCCTAGCACCGCAATGAATTTTAGCTTTGTTGCTACTGCCCTTTCTGCTATATTTGCCTAATGCATTTTTCATCTAGTCCTTGTTGACTATCAAACCTTAACTCCAGTATGCTGCATATGTTTATCACCTCTTTTGCTTCTTCTCATTAAAGACACATAGCATAGCTAGTGGTTCCTTGGCTAATTGTTGGCCATGGCTATATTCATGCCGAACACACAGAAACAAGGAATGGCCTACAGTGTACCATATATACTAGAGCATAAACCGACCCCTGTATAAACAGAGGTACCTAATTTTACCTGAAAAAGGAGTAAAAGCGATAAACTTGAGTATAAACTGTGGGTAGAAAATATGACCCCTACTGCCTTCTGATTCTGTATTGTTTTGAGGCTTTAGTTGCCTTTTAAATGGACAGCAGAATTCCCATACAGTAATAGCCAAATCCAGTATGGCTATTTCTGTACAGGACTACTGTATGGGAATTCTGCTGTCGATTTAAATGGCAACTAAAGCCTTAAAACAATACAGAATCGGAAGGCAATCTTTAAGAATAGATACCATCCTCCTGTATTGTTTTGGGTTAGTTTCCCTTTTAATCCCACACAGTAACCCCCAATTCCTTGCCACTCCAGAAGTTTTGAAACTACAACTTCCAGCATGCTTTATTTGCTGGGAGTTGTAGTTTCCAAACATCTGCAGTGGCCAATACCTGCAAATAGGGGTAAATCCTCCATTATTTGTGCATATAACAGGACAACCTTTTTGGTTGGTTTGTTATATGCACAAATAAAGGGAGTTTTACTCTTATTTGGAAGTATTGGGGACTGGTTTGCGCTTGTCCTATTTTGTTATACAATTAAAGTCAAAATGACATACTGCACTTCCCACTTTGTTGGTCCTCAGGGTGCTGTCCCATTTAGCCATGTACCACTTCCATGGCAAATTACGACATACAAAAATCCACGCACACCGTCTGGTGAAGTTTGTAGCATATTCACTCTCACACAATGTGTTGCCTTCTCCTACCTTGTCCGACGGCCGCTTTCTCCGTATCCTCTGCGCTTCAGGATGACGTAACTACTCTGCGCTGGGAAGTGAGAGGCGCCGAGTAGTGACGTCATCGAGAAGCAGTAAAGATGCGGACCAAGCAGCCGCCGGACAAGGTAAGGGAAGTGTTTGACTCGAGTTTAAACCGTGGTTTAATTTTCAGGCCTGAAAATCTCTGTTTATACTCGAGTATATACGGTATAAATTCATTTTGTTTTCTTTTGAATTTCAGTTAGGACCTCACTTCTGCATAAAATTTGAAGAATCCTGGAGCCTGAACCATCTTCTGGAAACTGCAGCTTCAACCAAAATGTGTTTATAATGGACAAATGTGTAATGAGAATCAATCTGAATGCACCTCTATGGTGTGTTCACTTCCAGGTTGTTCAGATTGCTTGTTTTTTTATCTTCATTTATTTTAGTTCCAGCTTTTATCCAGATACAAAGTGCCAGCTGATGTACAATTTGTATTTTTAGAAATGTGCCTTTTACTTGTGTAGGAATGGATAATTAGTACCCATATCAGTGATTATTACTTGGGGGGTATTAATATTTTTATTATCCTTTACTGCTGGATGTACATTTCCAATAAGCATGTGGCCTTAGGGAAATACTTTTTAGTTGCTCTTTTTTTTTTTTTTAAATTATTATTGATTTGGTTTAATTTTTGTCCAATATTAAAATTTAATTTTAACAGTAGCTGTTTTGTAAAATGCAGATAGTATTAATTTAAACTAGCTGGTGACAGGAACGCAATAACTTACACCGCTTCATTATCAGCTGGTTTGAATGCAAATACCGCTGTGCTTTAATCTAGAGCTAGAAAAATGTAAATTGCCTACTTGCAAAAAATATTCATAAGTTCTGCAGCCCTCGTTCCAAGTAAATAATTATTAGTTTTATTACTGCTCAGCCTTTTTGTAGAAGGGTCATGGGAAGATCAGACTTAATCAACTTAGATCAACTCAAGATGCTGAAATAAACATGGCATCCTTAAGAATGTGCACACTAGTATATTGCAGGGGGTTTCCTTTTCCCTTTAGTTTCTTTTTCTTAATAAATAAACAAGAAACACACATAGTGGTATTCACTGCCAGCTGCAGCACTGGTTCACTATTGCTTCGCATGACTTTAACCTGTTGCTTTGTGAGTATTGTAAGAGACACTCGCTCAGCCATCACTAACCATTCACTAGCGGCTGCGCACCTGAAGTTATGTGAATATTTAACGCCACCAAATACCAGGGTTAAATAGTCTTGTAACGGAGACCCTAACCTTCTGCTTAAACCCTTTGCTAATTGTGTCTTTGCAGTAACCATTGCAATATCTAACATTATATTCCGCAGAAATAAATAAACCAGGTACAAATGCTACAGTGATTTCTCCATCATGCTGATGCTTTGGAGTTTATGCTCTCGGCGCAAACTGTTGCTCTCGTTTCAGTTTAGGAAGATAGAAAATTGCCATCATTTGCACTGAAACATTTCCCACAGTTGTGGTCAGTCCAACAGTAAGGGGTTTATTTATAACCCCGGGTATCGGTCATTAGAAAATACACTTACACCTAATAAAATGTCACCAATGTGGGTGGCCCATTTACATGCTTAATAATCCTGCAAGTTGGTTGTGAAATACTAGGAGTGTGTAATCAGTTATTGTAGGTCAGCCATTGATCCCAGGCTTGCCAACACCAGACCATCCTTGGAAAACCTTTCAAATATATTCACTCTAGGTGAATGAACTGTAGTTCAGAGGTAATAGGTATTTAGATCTATGAATCCTCTCAGGCAAAGTAGCAGCCAGGGAATGACGGGAGTTCTACTTGCACACATCTGAAGGGCTGCAAGTTGGACATCCCTGCTTTGGGGTCACGCACAGGTAATCATGCTATTTAGTCAGCTTTTGGTGGACACGCTGATTTATAATAATTAGTAGGCGAGGCCACACTAGAGCGATTCCCCCCCCCCCCACACACACACACACACATGATTATGATCACCCTTTCATCGCAGTGCATATCATTGTGGACGGCCATTTTGCCTGTGCTGTGATCCATTTTCAGAGCGCATGAGATAACCATTTTTGCACAGATTGCAGTGCAAACGGACTGAACATGATTTTCACGTGTACTGCTGTCTGGCACAATGTGGGCTTAGCCTTAAAATGGTTAAATGAAGGGCATGTTTTATTTTGCACTGAAAAACTAATGTACAAATTGAAACAATTTAAATGGGTACAGACACAATTATTTGACACTTAAGCATTGAACAGAATCCACCTTTAAAAAATCTTTCAAAAATTTTTTATTAATACAGTTTTTCATAATAAAAAAAAATTTATGCTCAGAAATGGTATTGTTTTTTTTTTTTGGGGGGGGGGGGGGTTTAGGCTAGATTTACAAAGACGGCATGCAGCCGATCTGTGTTTATTTTCTGATCGGTCCCTTGGTGCTACCAATAGCAAAACAAGTATGGGGAGATTGAATAAAAATTCTTATCGTTAAAAATGGTGCTAATTTTGCCCCAACCAATCGGGTATTATTTAAAGGGCATGTCCACCCCCAAAACTATAATCCCCCAACTACTGGCCCCACCATGTAGTGTAGTTTAATCCTTACCTCACATCCCAACTCCATCTGGTTCTCCTGTAGTCCCCCCCCAAAGTCCCAAAAACTGACCACCAGGAGGCTAGCAGGTCCATATAGGACACTGCCTGCTACCTGGCCTCCCGGAGATTTCTGTCACTCTCACTCCCGTTCTGCTATCCCTCCCCCTAGCGTTATTTCCCTTTAACACAGCCTTCCCCCATGTCCCCCAGCCCCAACCGCATACTTTTTATTTTTAGAAAGCTCCCCAATGTTTTACTTACCTCTCCGCTTTCCTACGCAGAAGTGAGCTGCCGGCAGCCGCATCCGTGATTGGCTGCCGCTCAGCCAATCACAGACGCGGCTGCCGGTCCCGCCCCTCTGCTTGCGTTTCCTCGCAAGCAGAGGGCCGGGAGCGCAGCGAAGGAAAGAGGGGAGGTAAGTAGAGTTTGGGGGGCTTTCTGAAATTAAAAATTCCGCGGTTGGGGCTGGGGGACCAGGGGGAACAACATATGAAATATTAAATTTTATGGTGGACATAGCCTTTAACATTTGAAAGCTAACATCTGATTGTTTGGGGAAAAATTAGCACCATTTTTACGATAACTTTTATTGAATCTCCCTGCTTATCGTTAAAAATGGTTCTTATAGTTAAAAATGGTGCTAATTTTGCCCCAACCAATAAGATCTTATTTAACATTTGAAAGCTAACATCTGATTGGATGGGGCAAAATTAGCACCATATTTAACGATAAGAACTTTTATTGAATCTCCCTGATAGTGTTTTCAGTAACTCACGCATTGGGGGGGAAGCAAGGACATCAATTATAGGAGTACCATAATACCGTTCACACGAAAGGTTCGTACACACGTGCGATCACGGGTCCTGATCCGTGACGCACAATGTGTACGAACGTTCGTTTCGGCCAATAATCGCCCCGTGTATGGGCCCTTTATTGGCTGTAACGGGCGTTCGGTTGGGGATCGTTGCTCAAACGACTGGCCGTCGTCATACATGGGCTGATTATCGGCCGAAACGAATGTTCGTACACATTGTGCGTGTGTACGCACTTTAAGACTTTATGCGTTGCATGCATTTTTTATAGCGCAGTGCTTGCTGCCGTTTATTGCAATCGCACGCGTGTGCACCTTTAGATGGCAACATCTTTCAGTTAATGTGATTTGATAAGCATTTATCTACAAGAAAACAAGACATCATTCCCATAATGATAATTTGCATTTATATCTATACCTAGCATATCTACTATGACTATAAATACGTTGTGCATTGCTGCCCACTTCCACTGTGATCCCTATCATTTTCGGGGATCTGACCACATGTACTACAATCAACAGATAGCAGAGCAACGGTCCCAGCACACCTCATGTGGGCACTTCATTAGTGTACACTTTTTGATCGGATTGTGTGTTAAAACGACCTGATGTGGCCCAAAATGCGGAATAAAATGATTTCAACACAAAGATAAACCATGGCAAAGTCAGTAAAACTCTCTAGTACCAAGTCCCTACTCCTAACTCCCTGAGCACTAGCAAACACGTTTTTGCCTATATCGCCCTTTATTGTATATCGAAAACTATTCAGCCTATATATGCTGTACCTTCAACAGACTACTAACAGGGTCTATCTGGCAATGAAGTATGAATGTGAACTACCCGCCAATAGACATTCATTAGTGGACACTTTTAAAGGGACAGAGTATTGCTAGCATCATCCCTACCTGACTGGACTGTACTGTATATTCTAATATCTAATCTAGATTATAGTTAAACTGGCTATACACTACAAATCCTCTGTTTCAGCAACAGCCTGGTCCGATCATTTTTCGATTGGACAATATAATCGATTTGACATTCATCTTGGATCGAATGCCTACTTTGTGTGATGTCAAGGTAGTGTATGGCCATTTTGATTGCAATGTATTGTAGAATATACACAGCGTCGGTGGTGTATTCTAGAATATACAGCTTCATTTCTATTGAATCTAGAATATACTGTGCAGTCTATCTAATGTAGAGTGTACATTGCAGTATGGACTACCTAATCTAGAATATTCTGTGCAGTCTATTCTATGTTGAATGTACTGTGCAGTCTGGTCTAATCTATATAGAAGTAGAAATCTTGTATGTATGCGCTCACCTCACAGCCACACCCCTGAATGACTCAACAGCGACTCCCTCTGAAAGGCTGAAGCCAGATTGACCAATAAAAAGCCTGCATGTCACTTGTAGTGTGATTCCCCAATTCAGTAACTCAAATGAAGGGTCTGGGCTCTGTGTGCTGCCCAACTTCAACGACACAGAGTCCACTTCAGTGACACAACAACAGTGTAATGTACGGCTACACAACTCGGAGAGCTGCACACAGAACAACAGCTCCAACGGTATAACAGAGGGAACTAGACATTTCCCTTAGGGCTAGGCCACGCTAGCACAATTTTTTTGCGGTCACACATGCGATATTGCATTTATGTTTGCGATACGCAATCGCAATACGATTTCCTATCTCAAAAGGAGAAATCGCATGTGCAAATGCACGGGAAATGCAATAGCGTGTGGCGTAGTGTGGCCATGCCCTTAAGGTCTGTAAGACATTACAATTTGCTCCTGGAAGGTTTTAAATATTAACCCTGGAAAGACTATGTTACTATTGGTGATATGAATCACATGTATATACAAATATAAACCCTGGAAAGACTATGTTATTATTGGTGATATGAATGACATTTATATACAAATATAAACCCTGGAAAGACTATGTTACTATTGGTGATATTAATCACATGTATATACAAATATAAACCCTGGAAAGACTATGTTACTATTGGTGATATGAATGACATTTATATACAAATACAAACCCTGGAAAGACTATGTTACTATTGGTGATATGAATCACATTTATATACAAATATAAACCCTGGAAAGTCTGTTATTATTAGTGATATGAATCACATTTATATACAAATATAAACCTGCAGGTGTGTGTTTGGACATCCTGTCCATGCACCCAAACGTCACAGGCACACACCCACGCCCCTAAATGGCACGCCCACACTTTGAAACGGCCATACCCTAGAATGTCCATACCCTAGAATGCCGTGCCCCCACCTACCGCAACTTTGCAGACATGCCCCATCCATCTATTCCAACCAGGACGGTTGGGGGGTATGGACTACACAGGAATAATCTGCATTACCTGGACTTAAGCACCAGACACACACTGCCCACATGTCACACACTTCACAGTTTCAACTAAAAGAACAAAGACATGGCACTTTCAATTTGGACCAGAAACTAACTTTATTGATTGGGATCTAAAAGTCAATATAAAGTAGTCCTTGTGCAAGGATAAAGTGTTAGGGTGCAAACAAGGTGACATACTGCTAGCTAATGTGCAAAAAAATTGAGCACGCTTAATAAAAACACACAGAGCTCAGACAGCGCAACAGAATGAAGCCCGGCTTTAACAACACTGACAAAGAGCCTGCACGTCACATGATCAGAGACACTGATGCCCATCAGTCACTCAAGTGCTTTTTCCAGTATTCAGTTGCAATCAACATGTTTTCCCAACGGCAAATTCCATGTAGCATGTTCACAAGTAGGTTCATCACAACATTTGTATATTTACGCTCCAAGTGGAATAACTAATAACGCTGTATATAAGGTTTTGCAACCTCCCTCAACCAATGCCACCTCCTCAACTCATAAATATTACATACATGACGTACATTACCAACTGTGCAATTCTTTTTCCACCTGTCTCTTCCATCTAAGCCAAACACACACCTGCACGTAAAAAATACTGTTACCCACCCAGTGTGCATGGGCAACGCCGGGTACAACTGCTAGTCTACTATATAAAGTAGAAATCTTGTGGGTATGTATATATGTATGTATGTATGTGCTCACAGTCACACCCAAATGCATCCACATAACTACAACGCCCTCTGTCCAAGTTCCACAACAAAAATCCTGCACGTCACTTGAAGAGTGTGAAGCCCCAATTCAGCAACTTAGATGAAGGGCCTGGGCTCTGTGTGCTGCGTTCAACAACAGAGACAAAGAGTCCACACGTCACACATTTCAGAGACGACAATAGCGTAATGTACGGCTACAGAAACTCGGAGAGTTGCAGACACAGAACAACAACCGTCACACCCGGCTTCTATAACAGAGGGAACGAGACATTTCCCTTAAGGTCTAACACATTACAATTTGCTCCTGGAAGGTTACAAATATAAACCCTGGAAGGACTATGTTACTATTGGTGATATGAATCACATTTATATACAAATATAAACCCTGGGAAGACTATGTTACTATTGGTGATATGAATCACATTTATATACAAATATAAACCCTGGGAAGACTATGGGCCCTATTTATAAAAGATCGGTATCGTTATCGTAAAATACCGATCGTTATCGTAATATAACGACCGGGTTTTTACCGATAACGACCGTTATTTACCGATAACGACCGTTATCTACCGATAACGACCGTTATGTAACGATATCGTTATCGGTAAATACCGGTCGTTATTTACCGATAATGACCGCTATTTTCCGATATCGGTAAATACCGGTCGTTATCCGTAAATAACGACCGTTATTTACCGATAACGGTCCTTATCCGTAAATAACGGTCGTTATCGGTAAAAACCCGGTCGTTATTTTACGATAACGATCGGTATTTTACGATAACGATACCGATCTTTTATAAATAGGGCCCTATGTTACTATTGGTGATATGAATCACATTTATATACAAATATAAACCCTGGAAAGACTATGTTACTATTGGTGATATGAATGATATTTATATACAAATATAAACCCTGGAAAGACTACTGTACTATTTGGTGATATGAATGACATTTATATACAAAAATAAACCCTGGAAAGACTATGTTATATTGGTGATATGAATGACATTTAATACAAATATAAAACCTGGAAAGACTATGTTACTATGGTGATATGAATGACATTTATATACAAATATAAAACCTGGAAAGACTATGTTACTATTGGTGATAGAAGACATTTATATACAAATATAAACCCTGGAAAGACTATGTTACTATTGGTGATATGAATGACATTTATATACAAATATAAACCCTGGAAAGACTATGTTACTATTGGTGATATGAATGACATTTTATATACAATATAAACCTGGAAAGACTATGTTACTATTGGTGATATGAATCACATTTATATACAAATATAAACCCTGGAAAGACTATGTTACTATGGTGATATAACCACATTCATATACAAATATAAACCATGGAAAGACTATGTTACTATGATGATAGAATCAATTTATATACAAATATATAACCCTGGAAGACTATGTTACATTGGTGATTTGAATGACATTTATATACAAATATAAACCTGGGAAAGACTTTGTACATATTGGTGATATGAATCACAATTATATACAAATATAAACCCTGGGAAGACTATGTTACTATTGGTGATATGAATCACATTTGTGGTTATTGTCATGCTAAGAAATGTAAAGCAGATCCTCCTGGAATGTGCTATAGCAATGGAAAACGACCCAATACATCATGACCGTGGCCATAGCCCAACCGTCAAGGCCACACCCTCAAAGAATACTTTCACACCCCAAAATTGCAACCACAACCCCAAATGGTGTGACCACACCCCCAGATATTGCTGCCACGGCCATGCCCCCAAACATAATCACAATCATACCCCAACCATCAAGGCCACACCCCTAAGATAACTCCCAAGCCCCCAAACATCGCAACCATGCCTCCTAATGTTGTGACCATGATCCAAGATATTATGATCATCCCCCCCCCAAAAAAAACTATTACGGTCTGCCCCCATACGCTTTCAAACAGTGTGGCCATGCCCCAAAAGATTGCAACCACAACACCAAATGTCATATTCACGCCTCCTGAACACCACAACATCACAGAGACGCCCCCAGACTATCCACACCCTAGAATGCACCACAACATCACAGATGCCCCCAGACTATCCACACCCTAGAATGCCATGCTCCTGCCCACCACAACATTGCAGACATTCCCTCATCCAACTACCCCAATGGTTGGGGTATGAACTACATGGGAATTACCTACAATTCCTGCCTGGACTCAAGCACCAGACACACACTGCCCGCATAACACACACTTCACAGACAGTTACAACTAAAGGAACAAAGAGATCATGGCACTTTCAATTCAGGAACTATCGATTGGGATCTAATAGTCAATATAAAGTGGCCCTTGTGCAAGGATAAAGTGTTAATGTGCAAACAAAGTGACATACTGCTAACTAATGTGCAAAAAATAGAGCACGCTTAATAAAAACACACTATACCCAGCTTAAACAACACAGACAAAGTTATGAGTTTCTTACAGCAATACCGTGATACAATAGGAGAAAGGACCCTGCCCAACAGGGGAGGACTGGGACCTTTTGGCCTGGGGGGCAAATACAACCAAGTGGCTCTTTCACAGTAGATCACAAAACGTTTGACCATGCCCACTTTACCAAGTTCATGCAAACTTTGTTTCAGTTATGCCCATTTTTAAGACTACTATTCTCATTTTACATAATTGCCTGCAACATTTTCAAGTGTATGAAGTGGTTAAGATGACTAATTGACTAATAAATTGGAGAGCTGACTTAACACTAGCTAATGACTGGTAAGCTGATAACACTGGCTAATGATCTGTAGGACTAATAACACTGGGTAATTATCTTGAGGGCTGACAACACTAAGGATCTGGAGGGCTAACACTGGTAAATGAACTGGAGAGATGACTAACACTGGCTAGTAATCTGGGGGCTGATATAACACTGGCTAATGATCTGGGGGGCTGACTAACGCTGGCTTATTATCTGGAGGGCTGACGTAACACTGGCTAATGAACTGGAGGGCTGACATAACACTGGCTAGTGAACTGGAGGGATGACAAAACAATGGCTAATGAACTGGAGGGCTGATATAACACTAGCCAATGAACTGGGGGGCTGACTAACACTGTTGCTTCTATTAATTTTACAGAGAAAAGGTCTTCTGTTCCTTGCCCATGTTAGAGGTGCCTAGGCGCAGTGCCATTTAGCATGTAACTTAATAGAGCTTCTGTGGCAGCCCAAATTTTTCATTGGAGACCAGCCGGGGGGGATTTACCCCTCAGCCTACTGGGCCAGTCCTCCCCTGGTGCCCAATGAGCTTACAGTCTACAGGATATGGGGGTGAGACACAAGGTTGCGGAATTGGTAGGCTGTAAACAAATTGGCAGTGGAGTGTTAAAGGACAATTATATTCACCTTCCCTCCGCTCCTCTTCTTAGGTCAGTACCTTTTACCCAGGGTGAGGACCTGAACCGCTAGGTCCTCACCCATGTGTTCAGTAACTTAAAGCACAGCGTTACTAAAACGCTGCTCTGGTAGGCTCTGCCCCTCTCCCATCGGCGATGAGGCAAATAGGAAGGCACGCTCCGAAACGAGCTGCCTTCCTATTGGCCTATCGCACAAGGAGAGGGGGGGCAGAGCCAACCAGAGCAGCGTTTTAGTAACGCTGGCTTCAAGTTACGCGAACCCAGGGGTGAGGACCTAGCGGTTCAGGTCCTCACCTGGGTGAAAGGTACTGACTTAAGAAGAGGAGCGGAGGGAAGGTGAGCATAATTGTCCTTTAAAGGCAGATTGGCTCATATTGGGTAGAACAAATCTCTGTCTCTCTCCACAGCAATGAACACAGCCCTGCCCCCTCCTCCAAACAGCCAGGACAAGCTAGGGTAAGGAAATGGTATGCAGGGGAAGGAGTTGGAGTGTATTCTCAAATGAATTGCCAGTCAGAAGGGAGAGTAGTCATAGCTGCATTCTGTTTGTGCTGTTTAAAGTGACAGTACCTCCTGAAAATGTGTTTGTTTTCAAAATGGCATTTTATGGGGGCCTGCAATCTGGGCCCCAGGCATTTTTTTTCTGGCATCAAAATGACTGCCCTTACAGGGTGCGCCTGTAATGTGCTTCACCCTGTCTCATTAGAGAGGGGCCCTATCTACAGTATACTGGATATTTGGCAGTCTAATCTACAATATACTGTGCAGTTAAATCTATCTAATTTAGAATAAAGTATGTGTAGTCTAATATACAATATACTGGGCAGTCTAAACTACAATTACTGTGCAGTCGAATCTATCTAATGTAGATTAAGGTATGTGCTGCAGTCTAATCTACCTTACACTGGGCAGTCTACGCTACAATTTACTGGGCAGTCTAATATACTGTGCAGTCGAATATCTAATTTAGAATAAAGTATGTGCAGTCTAATCTACAATATACTGGGCAATCTAATCTACAGTATACTGGACAATTTAATCTACAAATATACTGGGCAGTCTAATTACAGTATACTGGCAATTTAACCTACAATATACTGGGCAGTCTAATCTACAGTTACTGGGCAGTCTAATTACAGTATATGGGGCAGTCTAATCTACAATATACTGGGCAGTCTATCTACAGTAAAAACTGGGCAGTCCAATTTACAATATACTGGGCTATCTAATACAGTATACTGGGCACTTTAATCTACAATATACTGGGCAGTCTAATCACAATATACTGGGCCATTTAATCTACAATATACTGGGCAGTCTAATCTACAGTCAGGGCCGCCTCTCTAATGAGGCAGGGTGAAGCACATTACAGAGCAGACACCTGTAGGGAGGCAGCAGTTTAAAGGCAGAATCTTTCTCCCCCCCTGGCATCATGTGCTGGGACATATGATTTTTCCATGATTTGCCAGCCTGCAGATCAAAAATCAATGTTGGGCATCATTTACAGTCACTGTGGGATCTAATACCAGTCACTGTGGGCATCATTTACCAGTCATGTGGGGCATTATTTACCAGTCAGGTGTATAAAGCCCCCTCACTTCTGAACAAGCCACACCCCGCTTCCGGACAAAATTTCCCAATTATAAAAACAGCATTTTTATTTTTTCAGGTGCCAAAAAAGTCTAGAGACGGCCCTGTCTACAGTATACTGGGCAGTCTAATTACAGTATATGGGCAGTCTAATCTACAAATACTGGCAGTCTAATCTGCCATATATTGGGCAATCCAATATATTGAGAGCATTTCAGTCTAGCAGGCGATGCTTATGCAATCACTCCGGCGATGCTACATTTGCATAGCACCTTAAAAGACAGCCATTGGCCTTTTCGTCCCTGTTTTTCTTTGGCCTTCTGTCCCTGATTTTTTTGAGAACTCTGGGGATGAGAGGAATGGGGGAAAGATGTAGAACATCTGGTTACCCCAGAGAATAGACAGAGATCTGTGGCTTGCTTTGTCGTCTGGGAATCTGGATATGAACTTCTCCAATTGAGCATTCTCTCTGCTGGCCATAAGGTCTAAGAGGGGCATCCCCCAGTGTGCGCAAATTGATTGGAACACCTGAGGGTTGAGATGCCATTCTGGGAGGAGAGTTTTCTGCTGAGGAAGTCTGCTCTCAAGTGTTGGGTCCCGGGATGTGAGATGCTTATAGGTTTGAGGTGGAGTTCTGCCCAAGTCAAGATTGTTTTTGAGATATTCCACATTGTGGGGTGCGAGTTCCACCTTTTCCTGATATAGGCCCCAGCGTCACATTGTCTGAACGGATCATAATGGACTTGCCCATGATCTGGAGCTGAAATGCCTTGAGGGCTTGGAGTACTGCCATATTTCCCTGTGGTTCTGAGGTGCTGATTTCCATTTCTTGTTCCCCTTCCCCTGTGCTACCTGTGACCCACAAGTCGCCCCCCAACCCAGAGGTCTGGCATCTGTGGTGACATTTATCCAGTTCTGAATTCCAAGGAAGGAAATTTTCCTTCTTTGTCCACCACTTCAGATCTTTCTTTAATTTTGAGGAGAGGATGATCAGTTGATTCAGATTTTCGAGTGAAACTGTTTTAGGAAGGAGATTTGAAAGGTTCTGACATGATTCATGGCCCATCGAACGGATTCCAGTGTGGATATGAGCTTCCCCAGAATGTGTTGACAGAACCAGGCAGTGGATGCTGTGGGTGTGATAGGAATTTTTCATTGATTGGACAATGCCCATCGCAGTTCCAGGGGAAGGAGATCGTCTAAATTTGGGAGTTGAGAATGTTCCCAAAAATTTAATTTGTTTGGCTAGGTGAGACTGGACTTCTCCCAATTGATAATCCACCCATGGCTTTGGAGACAAGAGAGGGTGATTTGGATGTGGTTCGGAGAGTGGATGAGTTGGGAGCCTTTATCAGGATGTCATCCAAGTAGGCGAATATATGGAGACCCATGGATCTTAAGTGGGCTATGATGGGATCAGGATTTGTGTGGAAGACCCTTGGAGCTGTCGCTAGGCCAAAGGGTGGCATTTGTATTGGAAGTGTTTCCCATGATGTAAAAAAGAATTTCCTGCTTTCCTGAGGAATGGGAACATGAAGGTAGGCGTCTTTTATGGCGATATTTGCTAAACCAGTCGTCCTGCTGGAGCTGGATAGTGACTGACTTTAAAGATTCCATTTTGAATCTGCGAATGTTGAGGAATTCATTCAGGAACTTGAGGTTCAGTATCAGCCTGAAATCTCCTGATTTTTTTCCTCTTGAGAAATATGGGAGAGTAGACAACTTGTTTTCCTCCCTGGCAGGCACTTCCTCGATGATGTTGGGTTTGAGGAGGAGTTGAAATACTAGAGAAGCTCCTGCTGGATCAAGCTTGACTTGGGGAACTTTACTGAGTGAATAGGTTTAGAGTCGAGTAGGGAAGAATTCTAGACTGTAACCGAGCTTGATGGTTTTCAACACAGGAATCTGATGTTGAGCACCTTCATAAAGTAGATTTGCCCTGAAAGGACTGCTGCTGAAAAGGTCTCCAGGATCCTCTTTGGAGAAGAGGTTTGTTTCTTGAATGCTTGATCTCTGAATGATGGCTGGGGCAGACCTGAAGATGAAGCAGTTGGCGCTCTGAAGCTTCTGGGTTGAGGGAGACTTTTCTTGTTTTTTTTCGCTATCAAATCTTCCAGTTTGGGACCAAAAAGTAGGTTACCCTTAAGGGAATACTTGTAAGACTCTGTTTGGAATGGGCATCAGCCCTCCATTGTTTGATCCATAAGGCACGCCTAGTGACCACAGTGGACCCATGATTTTGGAGGAAATTTGATGGAGTCCATCGATGCCTCTGCCAAAATTCATTAGATAACTTAATATCTGTCAGACTTTTTAGTAGTTCATTTCTTGGAGTGCCATTGTTTATAGTCAGAAATCCAAACCTTGTTAGCCCTAGCGAGATGGAATAGCTAATGACGGGCGGATGGATGCACCTGCCAGAAGGTAAGTTCTTTTGAGAGCGGTCTTTCTTCCTGTCCATGGGGTCCCTTAGTGCTACTGTATCATCTGTAGCGAGTCTGCAGTTTTTTCCACAAAACAAAACCCGTAACTCAGAAATACCCCTCACAAACTATATATTCCTGAAATCTACACACCTTCAGCTATGTAACTCTGTAGTTCGTTCATTCATACCAAATGGTGAGGGCACAGCTTGTCGTAGAAGGTTGCACTTTTCTGAAAAAATTAACAAAAAACAACTTCAAAAGGTAGAAATCATGCCAAAACCTCATGGAATGTAAAAAAAGTTACCAAATATCATTCTCCAAAATGTTCTGAATCAAACGGTATGCCATATACATGGTTACATACGTGGATGTGGAAGCGAATAGCCACGAAGTAAGACAATGCACGATGGCTCAGAAAAAGCGAAAATATTTAGCCAACTCCAAATTTGAACAGTCTGCAGTTTTTTCCACAAAAAAAGACCGTAACTCAGAAAATACCCCTCACAAACTATACATTCTGAAATTACACACCTTCAGCTATGTAACTCTGTAGTTCGTTCATTCATACCATCAATGGTGTGGGCACAGTTTGTCGTAGAAGGTCGCACTTTTCTGAAAAAATTAACAAAAAAACAATTTCAAAAGGTAGAAATCATGCCAAAAACCTATGGAATGTAAGAAAGTTACCAAATATCATTCCCCAAATGCCCTGAATCAAACGGTAGCCATTGCATGGTTACCACGCGGACGTAGAAGCGAATAGCCATGAAGTGAAACAATGCATGATGGCTCAAAAACAGCAAAAATATTCAGGCAACTCTGAATTTGAACAGTCTGCAGTTTTTCCCACAAAACACCCTGATAACTCGGAAATACCCCTCACAAAAATATATATTTCTGAAATCTATGTAACACTGTAGTTTGTTCATTCATACCATCAATGGTGTGGGTGCAGTTCATCGTAGAAGGTCGCACTTTTCAGAAAAAATAAACAAAAAACAACTTCAAAAGGTAAAAATCATGCCAAAACCTTGTGGAATGTAAAATAAAGTTACTAAATATCAATCAATGTCCTGAATCAAACGGTATTGCCATATGCATGGTTACCCACTTGAATGTAGAAGCGATAGCTACACGAAGTGAGACAATGCATGATGGCTCAAAAACAGCAAAAATATTCAGGCAACTCTGGATTTGAACAGTCTGCAGTTTTTCCCACAAAACATCCCCCACAAACAATATATTCCTCGAATCTACACACTTTCAACTATGGAATTGTTGTTTGTTCATTCATACCATCAGTGGTGTGGGCGCAGTTCTTCGTAGAAGTTCGCACTTTTCGCAGATTTTCTGAAAAAAGGAACAAATCACGTTCGAAGGTAGAAATAATGCCAAAATCCCATGAAATGTAACAAAAGTTATCAAATATCAATCTCCCAAAACAAACGGTATGCCATATGCATGGTTACACATGCGTACGTGGAATTACTAGCACAAAGTGAGCCAAATAACAGTGGCCCAATTACAGCAAATTTTCATATTTGTCAGACTAAACGCCCCCTATTATTAGAAATACCCCCCAAAATATTTTGGAATCTACATACCTTCAGCTACGCAACAGTGTCATTCTTTTATGCGGTGCACACAGAGACGTGGCCACCAACTAGCGTCAAGTGGGACGCATGCCCAAGTGCAATTACAAGAAAAAAAATCAAAGTACTCCTTCAGCTATGTTATGGTGCCAAGCTTTCATACATACATGAGGAATTCCAGACGCAGTAATCCAAAGAACTCTGTGTTTTTAGGAGATTTTGAGGAAAAATAAAATTTTATGATTCAAAGGTTGAAATCCTATCTAAACCCCATTGACAAGCAAAAAAACCCCACTAAATGTCAATCTCCCACATGTCCTCAATCAAACGGTATGCCATATGTGTGGGTGCACACAGAGACGTGCCAACCAACTAGCTCAAATAGGACGCATGCCCAAGTGCAATTACAAGAAAAAATCAAGTGCTCTGTAATTTGACACGCCTACGCTTTTTCAAAGGAAACAACCCAGAAACTTGGAAATACCCCCCACAAAATATATATTTTTGGAATCTACATCCTTCAGCTAGGTTACGGTGCCAAGCTTTCATACATAAATGAAGAATTCCCGACACAGTAATCCAAAGAACTCTGTGTTTTTCGGAGATTTTTGTGAAAATAAAAATTATATGATTCAAAGGTTGAAATCCTATATAAACCCACTTGACAAGCAAAAAACCCCACTAAATGTCAATCTTCCACATGTGCTGAATCAAACGGTATGCCATATGCATGGATGCATAGAGAGACGTGCCAACCAACTAGCTCAAATGCCCAAGTGCAATTACAAGAAAAAATCTAAGTGTTCTGTAATTTGAACAGCCTAAGCTTTTTCAAAGAAACAGCCCCAAAACTTGGAAATACCCCCCCAAACTATATATTTTTGGAATCTGCACAACTTCACTTACGTAACGTATCATGCTTTCATACATACATGAAGAATTCCAGACATAGTACTCATAGAACTCGGTGCTTTTAGGAGATTTTGTAAAAAATAAAATAAGAGGACTCAAAGTTTGAAATCCTACCTAAACCCACTTGGCAAGTAAAAAAAGCCACTAAATGGAAATCTCCCACATGTCCTGAATCAATCGGTATGACATATGGGGGGTGCAAACCGAGACGGGGCCACCATCTAGCTCAAATGGGACCCATGCGCAATTGCAACTACAAGAAAAAAATCAAAAAAACCACAACCCACCAATACCCCCACACACACTCCCCCTTTTAGTGGTATTTAGTGAAAACCAGTTAGTACGGAGAGTCACACAAGTTTTGCACACTTTACTGATCAAAAATTCATCCGGTCTTTTTTTGGTACCTCTGCACAATTTCCTACTAAAATAGGCTTAGTTACCCTTGAATTTGAACAAATAATGATCTGCGTTTACTTTCCGAAAAAATCATTTTCCAGAAGTGATTTTTCATTCATTGGCAAAGATCAATAATTTGGTGATCAGAAGTGATCACCAAATTTGATCTCTGTCCCCATTTTTTTTTTAAGTCTTGCTATTTGTGAATGGAACTCTGATTTCCATTCACAAAAAGTATAGTAAAGCTGTCACACTGACAGCTTTACTATACCAGGTACTGCACTGTGATCTGAATGGAGATCGCAGTGCAGTACCTTCACTACACTACCAGGGGAAGACCCCGGTGATGCAGGAAACCTGTGATGTCAACGGTGTCTCCCTTTCCGCACGGACCTGCTCCTTCCTCCTGCTCGCGGCTGCTGCTCCCGGTCCTACAGAAAAGGTAGGATATCTCCCGATCCCCCCTCGGATTTGGACAAAACCAAGGGGGGATCGAGGGGGCTGGGGGCAGTTGAATGCTGCCCCCTGATCGCCCCTAGCATGGCCCGATTTTTTTTTAAAGGGCCAGCCACAGAACTATATATACGATCTGTGGCACTTAAAGGGTTAGTCACACTAACCACAAACATTGGTTAGCGTATCTTTAACGCCATTATTGCAGCGCACTACCCGTTAGTCACGCTAACCAATGTTATATCTGTGTGGCTGACGTGGAAATAAAACCGTGTACCAGCCGCAAGTGATGTTATATGCTGAAAGCCAATCCTATTGCGACACTTTAAATGCCAGCTAATAGTAGATAGCGATGCTCCGAGAGTTGCTAACGTAATAGCAGCACCTGCTGTTTGCCACCAGGTTGCAGTTAGCGGCTATCTGCGCATTGCCGTTACCCTAAAAGCAGTACACTCAGTCCCCGTCCACTATGCGGTGATTCCCTCGTAGTCTCCGCCCTCCCCCCGTCCTAGTAACTCACTGCTCTCATCTCTCTAAGTCTCCGCCCAGTCTCCGCCCACCCAACCGTTCTACACACCCCCAGTCCTAGTAACTCACTGCTCTTATCTCTGCAAGTCTCCGCCCAGGTTTCTGCTCTCCGCCCCCATCCTATGTCTCTTACAGGACTATGCCCCGCCCACACTGTCAGGGACTGTAGTACCAGGGTAAACCCTTACTGAGCTGCAGCATTGAGCCCGTGTCCCCTGCAGCGCTGCTGCAGGCAAGGTCGTCTGGTGGATGAATGGAAAGGCAATATTTCAGTGGGACGTGACGGCGTGATTGCTGGCTACGGGCTATTCCTACACCCCACCGGCCATGACAGACCGATTGGCACCCAGCTGACATGGTCCCCAGCATGTAATCATTGCCAGGCATTGTGACAGTGACAGGGTTCGGTGTGTGGATTCAGTTTGTGTAGAGTAGGGAGGGCCCTGCTGCCATGGGAGTCTGATTGGCTACATTGGTATTAATACCAGTGGGAACCTTCTTCTGGGAGGCTCCTCCTAAGAGGCACCTGGCACTGCCAGTACCTGCTGTGCATGAGTTCCATTCATTTCATTACTGAAGCAACTTTCACGCTTTGTGGGTTGAGAATTCCCAAACTGCCGCTTGCAATGCAAACAAAACACCACCAAGGGGTGGAATATGTAACTAACCCATGTACACATTGCATAGATGCTCCATTAGCAACAGTTCATCTTCTAACAGGAAAACTCCATGCTTAATAATGCGCTACCTAGGGTACAATTAACATCTATAGTGGCCATTATACCTGATAGAATGTATAACTGTATAGTGGGATATATATCATTATACCCGATAGAATATATACATGTATAATGGGATATATATCATTATTCCTGATAGAATTTATATAACTATAAGGGATATTATCATTACACCCGATAAAATGTATATAAATGTATAATGGGATATATATCATTATACCTGATACAATGAATAAACTGTATAATGGGATATATATCATATACCAATAGAATGTATATACATGTATAATGGGATATATATCATTATACCCGATAGAATTTATTAAATGTATAATGGGATATATATATCCTTATACCCAATAGAATGATATACATGTTGATGGGATATATATCATTATACCCGATAGAATTTATATAAATGTATAATGGGATATATATCATTATACCCAATAGAATGTATATAAATGTTAATGGGATATATATCATTATACCAGATAGAATGTATAAATATAATGGTATATATCATTATACCAGATAGAATTATATAAATGTATAATGGGATATATATCATTATACCTGAGAGCATGTATATAAATGTATAATGGGATATATATCATTATACCGAGAGCATGTATATAAATGTATAATGGCATATATTATCATTATACCCAATAGAATGTATATAATGTATAAGGGATATATATCATTTACCCGATAGAATTTATATAAATGTATAATGGGATATATATCATTATACCCGTATAGAATGTATTATAAATGTATAATGGGATATATATCATTATAACCAGATAGAATGTATATAAATGTATAATGGGATATAGATCAGTATCAGATAGAATGTATATAAATTATAATGGGATATATATCATTATACCCGTAGATGTATAATGGGGATAATACATATACCTATAATGTATATAGAATGTATATAAATGTATAATAGGAATATATCATTAGACCTGATAGAATGTATATAAATGTATAAGGATATATATCATTATACCCGATAGATGCATAATGGAATATATATGTTATACCCGATAGAATGTATATAAATGTATAATGGATGATATATATCATTTATAACCCGATAGAATGTATATAAATGTATATGGGATATATATATTATTATCCGATAGAATATATATAAACTGTATTAATGGGATATATATCATTATACCATAGAATGTATAAAAATGTAGAATATGTATTATTATACCCGATATAAGTATATAAATGTTAAGGGATATATATCATTATACCAGATAGAATTTATATCATGTATAATGGGAAATAATCATTATACCCGATAGAATATATATATAAAGAGTAAAGGGATATATATCATTATACCCGATAGAATGTTTATACATGGTAATGGGATATAATCATTATTACATTATAATGGGATATATATCATTATGCCCGATAAAATGTAATAAAATGTATAATGGGATATATATATTATACCGATAGAATTATATACATGTTATAGGGATATATATCATTATACCAGATCGAATGGATATAAGTATAATGGGATATATATTATTATAACCGATAGAATGTATCATAATGTATTAATGGGATATATATCATTATACCAGTATAGAATGTATATAAATGTATAATGGGATATATATCATTATACCGATAGAATGTATATAAATGTATAATGGGTATATGATATCATTATACCCGATAGAATGTATATAAATGTATAATGGGATATATATCATTATAACACGATAAATGTATATAAATGTATAATGGGATATATATCATTATACCCGATAGAATTTATTACATGTATAATGGTATATACATTTATACCAGATTAGAATGTATATAAATGTATAATGGGTATATATTATTATACCCGATAGAATGTATATAAATGTATAATGGGATATATATCATTATACCAGATAGAATGTATAAATGTATAATGGGATATATATCATTATACCCTAGATGTAGAATGTCTATAAATGTATAATGGGATATATATATCATTATACCCGATAGAATGTATATAAATGTATAATGGGATATATATCATTATACCCGATAGAATGTATAAATGTATATGGGATATATACGTTAAACCTGATGAGATGTATATAAAGGTATAATGGGAATAATATTATACCCGATTAGAATGTTTATACATGTGTAATGGGATATATCTATTATGTACATGTTAATGGGATGATTATCATTATAACCCGATAAAATGTATATAAATGTATAAGGGATATATATCATTATACCCGTAGAATTTATATACATGTATAATGGTGATAATATCATTATACCGAATAAGAATGTATATAAATGATAATGGGATATAATTATTATACCCGATAGAATGTATATAATGTATAATGGGATATATATCATTATACCAGATAGAAGATATAAATGTATAATGGGATATATATCATTATACCAAGAATGTTATAAAGTATAAGGGATTATATAATCAGATACCCGATAGACTGATATAATGTATAATGGGATATATTATTATACCCAATGATAGATGTATATAAAGTATAAGGGATATATATCATTATACCAGATAGAATGTATCAAATGTATAATGTGATATATCATTAAACCCGATGACTGTTTTATAAAGTTTAATGGGATATATATCATTATACCAGAGTAGAATTTATATACATGTATAATGGGATATATATCATTATACCAGATAGAATTTATATACATGTAAATGGGATTATATACATTATTCCCGATAGAATTTATATACTATAATGGGATATATATCATACATTACCCCGATCGAATGTATATAAATGTATAAGGGATATATATCATTATACCCGATAAAATGTATATACAAGTATAATGGGATACTATCATTATACCCGATAGAATTTATATACAGGTATCATGGGATATATATCATTATACCCGATAGAATGTATATAAATGTATAATGGGATATATATTATTATACCCGATAGAATGTATATAATGTATAAGGGAATATATCATTATACCAATAATGTATAAAATAAAGGGATATATATAGTTTATACCAGATAGAATGTATAAAATGATAAGTGGATATATATATCATTATACCGATAGAATAGAATGTATATAAATGTATAATGGATAATATATTATACCCGATAGATGTATATAAGATAATGGGATAAATATTATACCCAGATAGAATGATATAAATGTATTGTGATATATATCATTAAACCGATAGAATGTTTATAAAGTATAATGGGATATAATCATTTATACCAGATAGAATTATATACATGTATAATGGGATATATCATTATACCAATAGAATTTATATACAGTATAAGGATATATATCATATTCCCGATAGAATTATATAACTATACTGGGATATATATCATTACACCCGATAGAATGTATATAAATGTAAATGGGATTATGTCTATACCTAATAATGATTATAAAGTATAATGGGATATATATCATTTCTAGATAGAATTTATATAAATGTATAATGGGATATATATCATTATACCAGATAGAATGTATATAAATGTATAATGGGATATATTCTTTTATACCAGATAGAATGTATACATGTATAATGGGATATAATCATTATACCAGATAAATGTTTATTAATGTATATGGATGATCTTATTCCCGATGAATTATATAATATAAGGGATATATACATTCCACCCGATAGAATGTATATAAATGTATAATGGGATATATTCTTATACCTAATAGAATGTAATAAATGTAGAAGGATAGATATTATATCATTATACCTGATAGAATGTGTTAAAGTAAATGGGATATATATCATTATACCCGATAAAATGTATATAAATGTATAATGGGATATATATCATGATACCGATAAATGTATCTAAATGTATAATGGGATATATATCGTTTATACCTGATAGAATTTACATTATGTGTATAATAGATAATATTGTTATACATGATAGAATGATTAAATGTATAATGGGAATATATCATTATACCTGATAGAATGTATATAAATGTATAATAGGATATATATTGTTATACCTATGAATGTATCTAAATGTATAATGGGATATATATCATTATACTATAGAATGTATATAAATGTATAATGGGATATATCATTATTACTGATAGAATGTATATAACTGTATAATGGGATATATATCATTTACCCGATAGATTTATATAATGTATAATGGGATATATATCATTATACCTAATAGAATGTATATAAATGTATAATGGGATATATATCATTATACTGATAGATATATATAAATGTGTAATGTGAAAATCGATCATTCTACCTGATTAAATTTACATAAATTAATAATGTGTTATGGGGAGTCAACTGCTTGATTGTGCTTACTGGATCCCTGATGTCCGCTTTAAAATGCCATATAGATTTAAATGCATTATAGATATAACACATGCCCTGCAAAATGTCATGAAGGAGACAAATCAGACATAACACATAGTAGATTTTCTAATGATAAAGGAATTATGCAAGGAGAGATTGTCTGTGAAACGTAGATATCTGATCAGGTCATTTCTGTTTGCAGCAAGGTCTTTTATTGATTACTCAGAAGACAGACGTAAAACATTCTTACTACTGCTGACATTCATAATGCCTGGTAAGTGTTAGAATTCTAGTGATCTGTATATTGCCATGTTATGGCAAACTTGTCATAGTCAGGTTAGATATAGCGGGCAACTGTTGTAATTAAACAAGGCTAAGCAGTCACAAAAACAAGGAGGGCTCAGTACAGAATCCTGCAGAAATAAAATCATTTTACCAATGGTGTGAACTATACTATCTGCTGGCTAGGATGAATGGAATCTAGTCCATTTTTTTGCGGGTTAGTTCTCTTTTGAGCTAGGAATTAAAAAGTTACCGTAGTCAAGTTGCAGTATAAACACAGGTTCATTGTGAGGCGCTATCACTTTCTCGTAACATGTAGTATGGAAACATAGTGCACACCAGCCATAAACTGGCATTAAAAAAATCCTGCAAAAGCTGACCCTGTTGCCTTATACATCACTTCTGCATGTGAAGTATTGCAAGACCCATGCGTGTCGCAAATCTGATCTTTAAAGCTATACAAGCCTTTATTACAAAGTTAGCATGGCTTTAAGACCAGCTTTGAGCTTTTTGCCTTTCGTTGCAGTGCCCTAATAGTTCCTAATAATTCTATTTCACTTATTACCAATTAAACAAACCCTTTTTAGTACAGATAATCTTAGGAGCATGCAATATTAGATGGAATCCAGTAATTTGTTTGCACAATAGAGACAATTGTCTATGGTCTGAAGGTTTCAAAGTTGAGCAAGGTTTCGATAGGAGCAACCCCAATTGTGCGCAACACCACAATGCCTACACAAACTTGCATGCGCAGGCCTTGTGTGCGCATGCACGAGTGCACAGTTTTAGAACTAATATTGCCACATATTCAATGGAGCCAAAGCTTCATTATTAACGTGGGCATGTAAAGCACTCCCCACGTTACTTACGTGACCATGCTCACGCGATGCAGTAATCATTTACCGGCAGCTCTGCATCATGGGAGCAGGTCAGGTGAGTAGCAGTTTTTTTGAATGGCCATTGAAGCCATGTTAAATTTCGCGCTAGCAAACATACCGCCAATGGTAATCATAAGGGAAAGTAGATCACAATCGCGGTCGTACATTGTTGAACGTTATCGATCATTTACGATCACAATCATAGATTTAACGATCTTTAAAGAAACTTTTAATATATCCCCCTTAGTTCTTGAAGACGTTTGCTAGTCTCCGATCGGCTTTCTGATTCAGAATCACTGTACAGGACTTTTAAATGCAAACATTGTAAGGAAGGGGAGCACGCAGTTAACTGCAAGTGTATTTTTTTGCAACATGTTTCAGACTCGGAACTGTTCTTTATCAAGCCGGTCTTGTCCACCCCTCAACAAAATTTCCCCCACTGTAGGCCCCACTGTGTAATGTAAAAATCCTTACCTTTTCTTCTGCTATTATGGTTGTCTGCAGGGCCTGATGAGTAGGAGCCTCTTTCTGTGTTATCAGGCCTCTGACATGCGCAGTGGAGATCCCCCTCACTTCCCACCTTTAGATCCCTTGGTTTTCTGCATCAATCTTTTTTTAAAAAAAAAAATGAAACTTCATATAAGTAGGGGAACCCTGTCCACCCTAAAAGCTAGTTTACAACTTTAAAATGAGCCCCGAAATGTACTTACCCATCTTGTTCCCTAGCGCTCCCTTGCGACTGGCAGCCAGTCTGTGATTGGCTGACTTTCAGCCAATCACAGACGTGGCTGCTGGTATGGCCCCTTCTGCTCTTCCGTTCCGGGAAGAAACTAGTGGTAAATACACTTCTAAGCCTAAGTTTAGGGTTGGGGGTTCCCCTACATTATATGTTTTTCAAAAAGTGGGGGTGGAGATATCCTTTAAAGTACGGCGGGGGTTCCCTTCTTTACATAGGTTTTGCATTTGAAAGTTTTCTGACACTGCAAGGTATCCGCGTAGTGGGAAGGTGTGGACGCCTAAAGATACCTGGTGTACGGTGGTACTACAATGTCAAAACAGCATTGTGCATCTACTAATATAGAATATACGTGCAGTCTAATTCACTTATCTGATTTACAGTATCTCCTGTAAATAGTGCTTTCCTGAACATAAAAAACTGGCCCATTTTCAGCATAATGATACATTATTCACTGCTAATGTGATCAGATGTGAGGAATGCTGGAATTGAGCCCCCCCCCCAACCCAGACTGTTCAAGGCCTCTGAATGAGGGCCCCTGTAGGCGCTGGGCTATTGCCTTTTTTGATCTTATGTTAAAAAACTGTCCCTTAAGGGAGGACCTCGGATACATATTTGTCTATATCAGCCCATTGCAAATAAATCAAGTGACATTTATAAGTGTGCTTTCTCCCAGGTTTTCTGAATCCTGTGGCTCATATCACACAGACTCAGACTATTTTAAATATAATCAGCTGAGGCAATGCATTTTTGCCTGTCTGGCAGCGTGATTATAGGGTATTTTCCTCTAAAAGGAAACAGTTTGGGGTTGATTTCGATTTGTTTACACTTTGTTTTGAAGGACTGAGCATTCCTAGCACATCTTCTCTGTGGTGTCTCCTGCCTTTTATTATGCAATCACTAGGTCAAATGCTGGAAATGTCATAGCTGGGGAATTCCAGTGCATGTGTGACCCTTTAATATCTCAGATATCATATGTTTTCCATGGGACTTAAAAAAGGACCTGCTATATTCAGCCAAATAAATCTACCATTTCTTAATCTTGAAGAACAAGATGGAACCTAGTATAAAGTTGATGTTCTAACCGACCATTGAGATGGTTCTCTTTCTTGTGTACTGTGAGATATGTGTCTACACTGTAATCATTTATTTTTTGACTTTGGAAACTTATGGAGAATGTCGAAACCTATAGAAAAGGCACAACCTTAGATTGTGTTATATTCTACTAATCCACCCATGGATTATGGCACATAAATAGATTATTTCACAGATTTGGTGGGCTTTATCCCATATGTGTTTGATAAATCCGCTAACTTCCCTGGTGAACCTAGCACAGGAGTAAAGTCATAATTTTCTCTCACTAACATTGCAAATTTATTTTGTTAAGAATTAAATCTGGGTCCAGCTAAAATTACATGGCCTTGGAAACTTTGACTTCTGCACCATTTTGTACAGTAGGATGAAAGAGTTCAATGAACCAAATGCTTTGCATCATGTAACACTTTGAATTTCAGCTACTCCATGTGCTGCAAAACATAATAAAGAGTAAAAAGTTTTTTGAAGTTTTGAATTATTAGCCAGTTAGACAAGTGGGCAGTGCAGATGGATGCACCCCTAAGCCTAGTAAAACATGTGTACATTGAGAATGTCTAACCTGAGTTGTTAAAATATATCCACCTATAGTCTAGCATAGCCTGAATGGATGGTAAGTGGCACAACATTTATGGTGGCTATTCACATTTGGAGAGATTTACAGGGGGCAACAAGTGCTGGTTCCTATTTGAAAGTACTAATACTTTTACAACAGTGGTGGCTACTGGATTTCCCAAGAACCCATGCAGCCATTGTAGGCAACCACATTGTGGCTTATTTGCAGGACCGAGTAGAAAGCCAGATTGGCACTCAGATAAAAAAAAATTGCACCTGCATGTCTGTTCTTATGCCATAGTTAAAAATAATGATTGTTTTGCCGTATTAGTCCAATATATGCTGTAAAAGAGAGTACTGTGATATCTTTTAATGGACTAACAGTGAGGAAGAGGGTGATCCCTCGAAAGTTGTCTACTAAAATAAACTGTTAGTTCATTAAAGTATCACAGTACTCTACGTTTTTACTACTTATTGCCTAGTGCTTCTGTTACAAGCCACTCGGGCATTTTTTACATTAAAATAGCTTCAACATCTGTTAAACAATAATGTACCAGATTATTAAGAACCACAAAGTGAGAGTTTACAGGTTTGCAGTGAAAAAGCTTCAGGATGTCCATTGTGTTTAGCAACAACCTGACCATAAGCTACAGTTGTGTTGCCAAAATTCCGAGCGTGCTTGAGTGCAAGTGTGAAAACAGCAAAGAAGCCACTACTTTCCAGAAGTTCTGCAGGAAGTACAAGAATTGGACAACAGAAGACTGTGTGCAAAGTCATTTTTTCTGATGAATCCTTCTGACTGATTGGACCTCTGGAAAATCAATTGTTCGGTGAAGGAAAGTCTGTATCAGACCAAATGTAAAACATCCTGAGACATCCAGTGTGGGTCTGCTTCTCATCCAAGGTAGTGAGCTCACTCCACAATTCTGCCCAAGAGCACTGACTTGAATAACGGTATCAAAAAGACTTCTCCCAACAATCCAGGCACAATGTGGTGATGTTCTGTGTACCTTCCAGCATGATGGAGCACCGCATCAAAAGGAAAAAAACATTACATTTTAGACACGTGGCCAGGAAACTCCCCAGATCTGTAGCTCTAATAAGAGTGTGTCACAAAAATGACTGGACAAGAAAGAAGCCCAAAACATATGATCAACATGATCAAGCACTAATAAGGCCAGAATGGATCACCATCAGTCAGAATTTGACCAGAAGCTAATATCAAGCATGCCATTGTTATGGCTCTACCAAATGGTTGCCAAGGAGCGGTCGAGTCCTTCTTAACCGTTTGGGTATAACCGGAACGCTCGAGGATATTCAAACGTTTGAGGAAATTCGTAAATTCGAGGAAATCCGAAAATTCAATAATTAGAGGAAACGTCTTATGGCGTGTCCTCCTGGTAAATCTTTCAATGATCTCCCAATATTTCACCATCGGGCCAATTTAAAAAAATTTGACTGACCGGCAAGCCAATCGTGCGACCCGCGGATTGTACAATTTTATTGATATGTCTATGGCCACCATTAGAGGGTTGAGTTCCACAGTATTTAAATGATATGTACACTGAAAAAATTACTGCCTCATTTCAAACTATAAATTAATACATAAAAGCAGCACTGATGTCTTTGTGTTGCTGCATGACTTCAATACAGTTTTGCTCAGTCCCCCAGCCCCCTGCCAGACTATCTGACTCTCTGTGAGGGCAAGCATTGCTCATAATTCCCACGAGGCTACACTGGGAGAGGTAATTTCCTACCATGCAGTTCGTGTACCAACTGTCACCATTTCAGCTAACAGCAAAACAATTCATACAGAAGGTGTTTATGATACTAAGGCACTTGATTTACAGCTGAATGTAAGATGTTATAGACTGGATATTTTAAAGAAATAGGTGGACAGACAACACAAAAGTATTATGATAATGATCGTTGGGAAGAATTCCCAATAAGGTTTCTCAATAGTGATATGTTAGTGGGTAATGATCTTACAAAAAAAAAAAATGCAATTATTTCCAGTTTTTGCACTTTTAACCATTGATCTATAATATTTTTAGTCTGATATTACCTAGTGCTCATGTCAATTCACTCTACTCCCTTCAGTTACAGACCAAGCATTCGTTACTCTCGGGACAAATGACATATATTGTCAGGGAGTCTGGTTCTTGGGAAATCATTAAGAAATCATAACACATCAAGAAAACTGGTAGTACTGATTACATCACAAGTCACTGATCGAATGAGGTAAGATGTACATTAGATTTAATTTATATGTTTTCCAAAGTTCACAACAAGCCCTATGGATTTTTTCATTTTAATTAAAACCTTGCGATTTCATTGTCATAATGGAATTGTATAATGTTTTAATAAAAAAGGAAATTTTATATTTAAAAGTAATGGATTTTTAACTTAATAACTGAATTTTACATAGAGTACATAATTAGTGTGGTATGTCATGGGGATTCTTTACTTAAAAGTAATTCCATATAGCGTTGATGGTTGTGTTTGTTCTATAGAGGATTTGTAATTGATTAAAAAGAGCAGAGAGTTGTACAGATGCTAGATAATTGTCGGACGAAGAATGGCGATTTTTCCCAGCAATCTTGTTCTTAAAGGACAATTAACTCACCTTCACTCCGCTCCTCTTCTTGGTTCTGACCTTTTACCCAGGGTGAGGACCTGAACCACTAGGTCCTCACCCCGGTTCGCGAAAGTTAAAGCCAGCGTTACTGAAACGCTGCTTCAGTAACGCTGTGCTTTAACTTTCGCGAACCAGGGGTGAGGACTAGTGGTTCAAGTCCTCACCCTGGGTAAAAGGTACAGACCTAAGAAGAGGAGCGGAGGGAGAAGTGAGTATAATTGTCCTTTAATCACTGCGGGTGCTCTCCTAATCGCTCTCCATAGAAACAGAACATACTGCATGGCTACTGCTGACCAGCTTGTCAGAGTAGGTAAATAAAATAAGGATAATACACTACCTACAGTGAATATTAGGATATTATGCCACCGGGGAGTTCCCTGACCATATGAAGCACAAGGCCGTAGGCAGAGAAACAGGCAGGGAACTCCGAGGTGAAGTAATATCCCTATATTATTATTATAATAAATAATGATAATATTATTCTGTAGGTATATTATAGTCTTACAAAAAAAAGCACAGACACACTGTCCGTCCGTCCCTCCCCGTCTCCTTCCCTGTATAAGTCATGTAGATATGAAGCCTGTTTTTCTGAATATAATAGTAACTGCAGTTTCTACTCAAAAGTAAAACAAGAGACAGACCATCATCTCTTACACTGTCAGTTTCTCCAGTTTGTTTCACTGAATGAATACGATGCAGATAAGGAGGAGCAAGCACATTCCTGTGAGTCTAATTGATTTGGCTGCTTGCTCCTTCTTATCTGCACCGTAATTCATTCAGTGAAACCAGAACCTCACGGTCCCTTCTTTACTTTTAAGTAGAAACTGCAGCAGTTAACTATTAATATTCAGAAAAAACAAGCTTCATATCACATGACTTATATGGGAGGGGAGAGAAAAGGGGGGAGGTGCAGTGGGAGACATGAAGTCACTCAGTGACGCAGCTGAGAACTAATATTAAATTCTCGCCACTTGGAATGATTAGCCTTATATATTATTAACCAATTGTGATATTCATCTTGGTGTGTAGCAGTTTTAGTGGTTGGTACTATTTAACCAATAATTTGGAACTACATATAGGTGCAGGACCCCCTAATCTCTTCCTCAAAGATGCAGCTTAACAACTTATAAGACCTGGTCCACTCAACACTCTGTTTCCCCTCTTGCTTCCTGTCTGTGGTGTCAGTCAAAGGCGGCAATGGTGACACATGACCAATAGCTGATAGCCCTGAACCAGGCAGAGGGATAAAATGTAACACTGGTAAAGTCTGATTCTGATAAGGGATCAAAAAAGGAGACAAAAGTAACTAATCTACCAACTGGTTACACGTCACCTCCTAAGTTTAGGGAGAAGGAAAGCAGTGAGGACCTGCCTGTATCTCACTGATCGTAACTAATCTTCCAAACTGGTTACGCTGTCACCTCCTAATGTAGATAGAAGGAAAGCAGTGAATGGACCTGCTTTGTATCTCACTGATAGTTACTAATCTACCAACTGGTTACACTGTCACCTCCTAATGTGATAGAAAGAAAAAGCAGTTAGGGCCTGCCTTGTACCTTGATGATATTAAACAAATCTTCCAACTGGTTACACTGTCACCTCCTAATGTAGGGAGAAGGAAAGCAGTGATTGGACCTGCCTGTATATCAGTGATAGTAACTTATCTTCCAACTGGTTACCTATCGCCTCCTAATGTTAGGAGAAGAAAAGTAGTGAATGGACCTCCTGCCTAGTAACTCACTGTTACAGCACTATGGTGGAGACTTATTTATTCCATTAGGACATTGTTAATTATTAATTGATTTAATTCAAACACTATAGTAGGTTATTAATTTGGTCTGTTCAAATTCATAGAAATCCATGTGTATAAATATTACTCCTACATATGTTCAAGGGATGCAGTGTCTTTTTAATAGAATCTATCAGTGTTCTAATAAATAGGCAGTACAGGGATCCTGATTTCCCCTGCCTCCCAATGTGGTCATGTATGTGGGGGATTGTTACTGTAAAATACCAGCAGAGTATGCTGAGTAATGGTACAAATCTTGCATTCTGTGCCATTTAATGCATCTTAGCACAAGCCTGGCCTTCAGACTTGGTCCCAATTCCATATAACTGAACTATACAGAAGCCTAAGGTACTTACAGGACAATGCACTGGTGCCTGCAACGCTAATAACTGGTCTTGTAAAGGTTAGCATGAAAGGTCTCTCAAAAGTCACCTGCGCAAGCTGCCAAAAGGGATATAACATGACGACATCGAGACTTTTGCTGGCTTTTTAACACAAGCTAATGGATGACCATCAGACTGTACTGAGAAAGAAGCAAAGGGGCAGTGACCAGTGGCGCAGTCCCACTGAGCAGCCTATAAAACCCAATGATATATCTCCCCCCCCCCCCCCCCCCCGTATAAATACCAGCCTTGATTAGGAGCTTGTATACTGTTTTTATGCTAGTCTTGAAAATTGCAGTTTAGGTGTGACTATATTGGTGTTTAAAGGACATGTCCACCCCCCAAAAATACAATTTAACCCACTAATGGCCCCACTGTGTAGGTAATAAAAACCTACCTGCATCCAGCTCCAAATGGTTCTCCTGTAATGTCCCTGTAAAGTCCCAAAAAGTGCCCACAGGAGCTTGGCAGAGTCCATATAGCACTCTGCCTCCTGTCTCTTCGGGAGAAAAATGTCCATGCGCACTGCAGCCCTCCCTCTCCCTCCCGTTTTCCCTCCCTCCCCCTGCACAAAACCCCTTTGCTGTAGTGTAGGGCTCCCAACCCAACCGCCATAGTTATTTTTGCAGAAACTCCTCTGAACTCTACTTACATTACCTCTCCTCCTCGACGTTTGGATAGCCGGAGCCGTGTCTGTGATTGGCTGCCTCTCTCGCAATCAACAGACGCGGCTGTCGGTCCGGCCCCCTGCTTTGCAGTTTCAGCAAGCAGAGAGTCGTGACAGAACGTCGGAGGAGAGAGTAGATCAATGTATGTACAGACTGGGGGAGTTTCTGCAAAATTACTAAGCGGTTGGGCTAGGGGAGGGAGGCCCCCACATACAGAAAAAAATTATAAAACTGGTGGAATGTCCTTAACCATATTAATCTAGACCAGCTATTGGCTGGCAGAGTATCTAATTACTGTCTTACTTGTTATCAACTTAAAACTGCAAATATCTTAAACCAATTGTTATTTATTGTATGTTGAAGACTGTGTTTAATTGTTTTCCTATCTTATGGCCACATGTTAGTTAGTGTGACGATGACACAAGTTTCCATCATAATAATCCTTCGCACTTCTAGGCAGTGGAGGTACAGGCTTATACTTGCCTCTAGGAACAAGACCAGTTTAAAAACTGTGTGGCTTGGTACTTGTCATAAAACTTTATATAGTAATATTATTGTGTTGTACACACGTACCGGATTGCATTACCGTCTTTTTGACTTTGGAAATAGTCCGTTACTAGGAGCGCATGCAATTCGCAAAATAAATGGTAATTGCATGTTCTCCCCAAAAATGGATGCAGTGCAGTGGGCCTCCCCACATTGTCATACATTGACTGTGATTCTCCACGTTAACAGATGTAAAATGCAATTATAAGCATGTGATACGCGTCACATGTTGGCCTAGCCCTAACATAGAAGAAGTCAGGGGTCGGCTGATTCTTTTTGAAGTTTGGAGTCAATTAAACATTTTCATGAGCCATTTTACCTTTATTTGGTAGCCAATTTCATAGACATAAATAGGAAACCGTGTAAAATGTTTGTCACCAGGATATAGGAGCGGGTTTTCAACTTTTTTTATTGGCTTGTGCACAATATAGTGTTTGTGCACATACAAAACAACAGGGAGATTCAATAAAGTTCTTATCGTTTAAAATGGTGCTAAATTTGCCCCAACCAATCAGATGTTAGCTTTCAAATGTTAAATAAGATCTGATTGGTTGGGGCAAATTTAGCACCTTTTAAACGATAAGACTTTTATAAATACCCCTAAATTGTGTGCGCTACACACCCAGTGCTAATATTCCTTCATATCCTTTCTTTGCTCAAAACTTTAATCTGTTGGGCATGGTTTGCTGGGGATGGAACACTGGCTCCTGGGATTTCTTCATAAGCTGTTGTGTCAGAGAGACAACTTCTGAAAAAGTTTTTGTTTTAGACATTTAAGCGTTATCTGTTTTGCCAAATTCAGGCAAATATTAGTGCCCACACAAACTAAGTGATACATACTGTATTGGTATGAAACATCTTATTTTCACCCCATTGAGAAGTGTAACCGTTCCTGTTACATGTGGTAATCACCAGTCGTAATCACCTAGATGTAATTGGATTGTACACTTTTTTTCTTTAAAGGGGAGTCCTGGAGAGGTATTTGATAAGTTGTCCAGTGGATATTTTAGACAGCGCGTGACTTGTACATTTGTCTTTATTAAAACGACCAGAACTTGGAATTAACTTCACCAAACTGCAGTGTTGGACCCTTACTCACTATGCAAAGTGTATTATATGGATGCGGATACAATAGTAAGTAAATCTACAGTTTCACTTGTGTTTCCTTTCATTGCTGATTGATGCTTTGGAACCAGTATCCTTTAATTTGGTGTGTAAATGTATATTCTGTCTACCATAATAGTCTTAATCGCTGTAAACAGTTAATGAAAAATACCTGTCCAAACAACAATCAGCTGCGCGGCACTCACTATCTCACCCGATCCTTGCCGTGCCAACGTCCGAAGGTTCCACATCAACACTTCCACAACGAATAAGTACGCGATGAGGACGGCACTTGCTTCATTAAAATCTCAAATTTTATTAAACACTGGTTAAAACAGAGGCTTTCTTTAGCCTAGACCTCATAGGCAATGTAACAGTTCAGGTATGACGGTTTGGGTCACTGACCCTTTTCAAATACTCAAGTATTTGAAAAAGGGTCATGTGACCCGAACGTCATACCTGAACTGTGTACATTGCCTATGAGCGTCTAGGCTAAAGGAAAGCCCTTGTTTTAACCAGTGTTTAATAAAATTTGAGGAATTTTATGAAGCAAATGAAAAATACCCAAGAACTGTGCTTGAAAGGGGAAAATAAAGCGACAAGACAACATTGTTCCCATCACAGCACATTAACATGATACAGCATGTTTAGTATCAATTCAATCTTTGCTGTAGCTGTTGGGTAATGGTTTAATTAACGTGGGAGATTAGGGGTCAGCTCCCATAATCATCTTCTTAGGGCTGTTGTACACGATAAATCTGGTGTCTCTCTTACCTCTCTTTCCCGTTATCCGCTTTGACCTACCTAAAATTGTTTTAATATCATATTAAAAAAAGAAGATTTGCAATTTATTTCCAGCATTTATGGGCCAAAGAAAAACAAACAATTTCACAAGTATTTTATTAACAGCAGCGTATTTGTTTCAGACCCTCATTAGGACATTTTCCGTAACCTTCTCCACCAACATGGCAGCTTTGACGGTAAAAATTTCGTGTGAAATGGGGATACAATTTAGGACTGGAATTTGTAATTTGTGCAATGTTTAACGTAATTTAATTGATAAGATCAGGTCTTCTAAAAAGTTATGAAATTACACACATGCTCAGTTTATATACATAAATAGCATGAGAGAGGGTGGGTATGGACATGCTTAGCCTATAACTGCTTCAGTGACAGTCTACCATAGAAACAGCATAGTTAGTGTTAATTCTCTTGCCAGTCCTCAACTTATACTCCCATCCCCTACTGGTTGCCTTCCCACTGTAGACAACGCAAGTTTGCTGGTAGTCAGTCAAACTTGTGAGACAGTTGCCATCCAGATAACAAACATAACTGGTCCTAGGACCCAGAGAGTTAACCAGTGGCACACTAGAGCAGCTGGACAGCAACTGACAGCTGGTAAATACTTATAATTTGCCAAAAGGAGGATAGACAGAGAGTGAAACGTGGTCATACTCTGAAGTCAACAGCTACAATGTCCAGTTTCGCAGTACTGTGCCGGAAAACCTTTAAGGGAGCTAGAACCAGTAGGAATAGTAGTGTTAGGGCTAGTGCCACACTGCTGCGCTTGATTTTGTGACTTGTCGTGCTTTGCAAACTGTGTTTTGCGACTTTTTGCGTTTTTTCATATCCTTGAAAACTTGGCACACACCGAAAACGCGCGTTTCGTGTGCTTGTGATTGCGATTTGCGTTCCGCATTTTAAATCGTATTCAGAATGCGTTTTTTCATACTTAATGAAAAAAAACGCAACAAAAGCGCACACGACGGAATCGCATGCAGTTGTGGCCATGCCCTAAACAACAGCAGGAAATCTGAGTCAGCTCTGGTAACTCTAGAATAAGTATTTGGCATACTAGCAAAACAGATATAAATTAATAATAACATGTTAAACACGATTGTGTGTAGACTTCACTGAAAGAACCCTTGTCTTGGGTGTCATGTTGGCCAAATAACCCGCCAATTACCATCATTCGGAATATGGTATGACTTCCATTTTGTAGGGTATTGGTTACATTGATGGGACTTGCATCTAAACAAGCCACAAATGAAATAAATTTACACTCGTTAACACATTTCCACTGTAAATTGTCTTTGTTTCTAAGGAACGACAACGACCCCTAGCACAAGGCAGAACGCGCACGAGAACTAGCATTGTGACATAAAAATACACCCTGGGCCATTAAGATATTAGGATCAGCATTATGTCAATATTTAAGGGAGAAGTTTCAGTGCAAATACCATATGCTTTAAAAAAGAAGTTGTATTTTTCCATCCTAATGGCTGACACTGCCATTCAGGCAATTTGTCTGTGTATATATAAATGATTCCGAAATACTGTGACGTCTGTTTGCAGGACTCCAATAGAGGCTGTTATGGTTTTGCCCTTGAACCACAGACTTGTTCATTGGAGCTCAGTAGAGTTCCACTATGTTTGACCCATCCAACAGCTAATCTGTAATATTACTGTTAGGAACATTCCATGGAGTGGTGCATTGTGGAAAAAGAACCTGAAATGAAGATTCACAATGTCAACAGCAGGTATTTTCCACTGAAACTTTCCACTTTATTGTGAAAATAACTTTTTTTAAATGGTGTCATTCACTTGTACATATCCTTTAGTTTTATGCTGGGCCCATACGCAAGTGATTTTATTGGCTGATCATGGGCTGCTAAAAAAACTTTCCGCATCTCAGATAATGAATGGCCAATTCGATGCGTACTCATCTCTTGCCAATAATTTTGTTACTGATGGCCGTCACAATTTCTAATCTAACATATATCAAACTAGTGTATAACCAGCACATTTCTAATCTAAGCATATATAAACTAATGATGGCCAGCATAATGTGTAATCTAGTGTAACATTAAACTAACTAGTAGGAGCCAGCATAAGTGTCTAATCTAGCATATGTTAACTATTTATGGCCAGCATAATTGTCTAATCTAGCATAATGTTAAACTAGTGTAATGGCCAGCATAATATCTATCTAATCATAATATCAAACTAGTGTATGGCAGCACATGTCAATTAGAAAAAAAACTAATAGCATATACTCAACATAGTGGGCATCGTAATGCCTATCCTACATAATATCAAACTAGTGTATGGCCAGCCATAATGTCTATCTACTAGCCGTAATCAACTAGGTAGGCCATTATGAATGTCTATCTAGCGTAATATCAAATGAGTGTGATGCCAGACAATGTCTAATATAGCTATTCATATGTATCACCGCACAACTATCGTAGCAAATAGCACAGTTCATGCCAGCATTGTCTAATTACTAGTTAATCATAAAAACTAGTGTAATGGCCAGCATAAGTCCTAATCTAGGTAATATAAACTAGTGTATGGCCAAGAAGTTTCTAGATATATCTAATGTTCACTAAGGTCTAATAGCGTATATTAACTAGTGAGTCGGCCAGCATAATGTCTAATGCTGCATAATGTTAAACTAGTTGTAATGGGCCACACATTGGTCTAATATAGCATTAATATCCAACTAGTGTATAGCCAGTACAAATACCTAATCTAAGCGTACATATCAACAAGTTATGGCCAGCAAAGTGTCTAATCTAGCATAATATCAAACTAGTGGTATGGGCCAGACATAATGTCTAATCTAGCAATATCAAACTAGGTGTATGCCAGCACATGTCTAACTAGCATAATATCAAACTAGTGTATGGCCGATCATAAGGTTCTAATCTAGTGTAATATTCAACTAGTGAATGGACCAGCACCATGTCCTAATCTAGCCTAGTATCAAATTAAGTGTAAAACCAGCATAAAGGTCTAATCTAGCATAATATGCAAACTATGTATGGCCAGCATAATGTCTAATCAGCATAATATTAAACTAGTGTCTAATGGCCACATATGTCTCGAATCTAGCGCAAATATCAAACTAGTGTATGGCCAGCACAAGTGCTAATCAGCGTACTATCAATTATGTAATGGCCAGCCACAATGTCTAATCTAGAATACATATCAAACTAGTGTATCAGTCCGACAATGTCTAATCTAGCATAATATCCAAACTAGTGTATGGGCCAGCATAATGTCTAATCAATGAATTATCAAACTAGTGTATAGCCAGCCAATGTCGCAACTTAGCATAATGTCTAATATAGCATAGATATCCCTAGTCTATGGCCAGCCTAATGTCTAATGCTAGTCGTAATTCAAACCTAATGTATGGGCCAGCATAAGTCTAATATTTAGCGTAATATCAAAAATGTGTAGGCCAGATAGCTTAATCTAGTGTAATATCAACTAGTGTAATGGCCCATCACAATGTGTCTAATCTAGCCTAGTATCAAATTAGTGTATGGTCCAGCTCATAAAGTCTAATCTAGCATAATATAAACTAGTGTATGGCCAGCATAATGCTAATCTAGCAAATATTAAAATAGTTGTATGGCCAGATAATGTCTAATCTAAGCGCATATCAAACTAGTGTATGCCAGCATAATGTCTAATCGTAGCGCAATTATCAAACTAGTGGTATGGCCAGCACAATTTCTAATTAGCGTAATTCGAATTAGTGTATGGCCAGCATAAGTCTAATCTAGCATATATCAACTAGTGTATAGCCGCACAATGTCTAATCTAGCATAATATCCAAACTAGTGTTACCAGCAATAATCCCGCCGAATGTCTAATCTAGCTAATATACGAACTAGTGTGATAGACAAGCACCAGTCTAATCTAATATAATATCAAACTAGGTGTATTGACACATAATGTCTATCTAAGCAGTGTATTCTCCCTAGGTCTTGTAGCCGGGCTGCCCACCGCGGGCCTACTTTTTCATGCCACCACGGCTGGAAGAACACTTGTGATTTTAAAAGAATTTAGATATAGGTTTAATAGGTGCCAATAGGTCAGAAAAAACTCCCGCCAACACTGCCAGTCCTTCTTTACACTTGCAAGATATTTTTGCAAGATCCCTAATGGCAAAAATGGTGGCACATGGTACCTTCAGAGTTTTGACCAGAAACTACAACTCCTACAGAGGTTTGCCGAACTACTAGCTCGTGGAGTCATAGTTTCAAACATCTAGGTGGACGAAAGTATGACATCTCTGACCTATTAATGAGATAATGCAGTGCACATTTTTCCCACCCCGGCTACTCTTTCATGCCACCCGGTCTGGAAAATTTGTTTTGGGGAGAACACTGGGAGAGCACATTGTCTAATCTAGCTAATTCAAACTAGTGTATGCCAGCCACTAATTTCTAATCTAGAGTAATATCAACGAGTGTATGGCAGCATATGTCTAATCTAAGCTTAATATCAAACTATGTAAGTGGGCCAGCATAATGTCTATCTGTGTAATATTAAACTAGTTGTATGGCCAGTGCATTTTCTATACTAGCATAATATCAACTAGTGTATGGGTAGCAAATGTCAATCTAGCGTAATGTTTCAAACTAGTGTATGGCCCAGCACAATGATTTATCTATGGAATATCAAACTAGTGTATGGCCAGCATGAGTCTAATCTAGCATAATATCAACTAGTGTATGGGTACAAACCGTACTAATCGAGCGTAAAATGTTAACAGTGTAGGCCATCACAATGTTTAATCTAGTGGTAAATATACAAATAGTGATGGGCCAGTGATGTCTAATTCTAGTTGTAATTCAAACTAGTGTTTGCCCAGTATAGTCTAATTTAGTGTAATATAAACTAGTGTATGCCAGCCTAAGTCCTAATCTAGCGTAATATCAACTAGTGTGAGGCCACACCATGTATCTAATCTAACTAATGTTAAACTATTGTAGGCCAACATGTCTATCTCGCGTAATGTTAAACTAGTGTGTGGCAGCATAATTCTAATCAGTGTAATATTAAACTACTGTATGGACAAGGCATAATTCTATCCCTAGCGTAATGTTTAAACTAGTGTGTGGCCAGATAATGTCAACTCAGTTGTAAATTAAAACTAGTGTAGGGCCAGCATAATTCATCTAGAGTAATGTTAAACTAATGTATGGCCAGCATAATGTCTTACTAGCGTTAATATCAAACTAGGTTGGCCAGCATAAGGGTGCAGTTTGCCTTAGATATTTGTACTTTCCATAAGTTCTTTTCCATCATATGGTTGGTAATCTGACAGATGTATTATGTTAAAGCATTTACTTTTATTGTTTGTTTCATGTAGTTGCCTGCTCATGCACAGGTAAACCACTTGTTTTTGTTTTTTTTTTTTCTCCTGTGATTATTTATGTAACAAATTGTATTGCATACTCAAATAAACCTAAAATAACTAATCTGCTTCAAGGCCTTTGCAAATGATGAACTATTGGACAGAGATGAAATTATCGCTCTGCCCCTGACTCTGGTTGGAGGAATTGCTTAAACAGCAGGAGTATTTGTCTTCAGACCCTCATATTAGAGACTTTCAGTAACCTTTTCACAATGCAGCAGAACATGGCAGCTTTGACGGTGAAAATCTTCATGTGAATATGTGATACAATTTAGGAGCAGGGAATTTGTTGGTAGTGCTAAAGTACTTGTATAAAAAAAACCCCAGAACTGTGCTTTGTAAGGGGACAACAGTCACTGACAACATTTCTTCCAATAAACAGAGCACATTCACAATGAACAACATGGGTTATGTATCAAATTCAATCTTTGCTGTAGCGCTGTTGGTTTAATTTTGATGATTACACCTTTGGAGATTAGGGGTCACTCTAGATGTTCCGAACTTCGCATAAATCGGCCGCTGCGTAGGATCCGTGAATTTTCGAAGAAACTTCGAAAATCCGCGAGCGGACTCCTTAAAATAAAAATATACGTATTTTCGCGAACAGGATAAATCCGCGGGGATCCGCGGTTAGGATCCCGCGAACCGCCATCCCTAGTCAGCTCCCATAATTTCTCTCTTTAGGGTTGTTGTTACACTAAAAAATCTGTGTCTATCTCTTTGTCGCCATGTTAATTGTTTTGCTTTTCTTATGTATTGTAATGCCCTGGCAACTACCTAAGTCTCTTATATATACCCATCCTTACTGGTTGCTTCACCTGTAGACAACCACAGTTTGCTGGTAGTCAGTCAACGTTTGAGACAGGTTGCATTCCAGGACTAACAACACTAACCCGAGAGAGTTCCTAGAAGCAACACAAGAGGGAAACCTGGGCAGAACTGACAGCTGGTAAATACTTAACATTTTCCATACAGGAGATAGGAACAGCAAGTTAAACGTGTCATTACTCTAAAGACAGACTACCAATGTCAGAGACATTAGGCTTATGTGTTGGTCAGGCAGCAAAAAAGTCTGAAAACAAGCTAGGGGCATATTTATAAAGGAGTGTCTTTTTCGCACAAAAATTAGCGCAGCACATCGCAGCGAAAATAGCGCCATTTTTGGGGCTTCGTTTGTCCTTATTTATAAAAAAAGCGAAAAAAAAAAAAACACTTCGCGGCGAAAAAGTGCGAAGGGGGAGCGATAAAAGCGAAAAAGGATCGACTGCGAAAACTAACGCATCTAAGAAGACTGCATTGTTGGAAAACCATTCAAACCAAGAAAGGCCACTAGATAAATGATTCAAGTTCAAATGGACCACCTCACATTTACCAAGAAGTCAGCATGTCTTATTTTATCATCTTCTTAGAATTTCTGCAATTGGAATACACTTTTCTGTTGCACTGCACATTCGGCCTTTTAATGCGGTTGCCATTTAATGTGCGTTCGCCTTTCTAATGGCGTTCGCCTTTCTAATGCGTGTTCGTCTTTTCAGGCATATTCATTAAATGTGCGGTATGCCTTTTAATGTGCGGCCCTTTCAAGTGCGGCCCCTCGCTTTCGTAACAATTAAACTCTTTCTTATTTAATGCGCGTTTCCGCTTTTCACAGGCATATTACATTCTGAATGCGCGATGACCTTTCTGAATGTCCGCCTTTCTCAAGGCTACAAAATACACTAACTGCAACACTTGCTGCGATACTGAGCTTCAGTAGCATGTGCGGATCGCTTTAATGGGCGTATGTTTCAAGGCCATTTACCATTAGAATGGCCTTTTCGCTCAAAAATGATTTTTTTTTTCTTTTCACCACCTTCAGGGTGCGCTAATCTTTCGCTGTTTAACGCAAAAAACAAGCTTCGTCTTTATAACATCGCGTTAGCCTTTTTGCCTCTGTTTTTCGCTAAAAACCCTATGCAAGTAAGGCGAACAAGGGTTAGCTAGCTCGGATGTGGGCGAGGAAGGAAGACAAGTTTCGAACATTCGTTAAACGTACCTTTATAAAGAGTAAGTGTCTTTGGCGAACCCATGACGAAAGCGCATGCGAAAACATCGCTACTTTTGCGCCTTTTATAATAGCCCCTAAGTCTTTGATGTAAAAATACAATACTGTACATGGCAGAATAACCTTTAGGGGAGCTAGGACACAGTCGTAAGTGTAGCATATACGAGAGTGTAAAAACAGCATGAATATCTGAGTCGACCCTTGGTACTCCAAATAGTATTGGAATAGTAGCAAATTTAGTGATATTCCTTAACTGTACCTGTGATACTTCCACAAAATAGTATTAAACTTACTTTAACTATAACTGAGAACCCCAAGGTCATTCCACTGAGGTCAGGAAGCCCTTTAAATGTGGGTAACATCAAATTGCCTAGTGTGAGGATTCCCTTAAAGGAAGGAAATGTATTTCGCCAGAATTTTCTGAGACGTACCTAACAGAGATTGGACAAAACTAAAGTAACGTGTAAAAGTAAAGCTTTTAGTTGTCCAACTGTGGTTTAGTAAGGGAGCAAACCGTCTTAGAGTAGGCTTTCCTAGACTGCTGTCTGTAGTTATGTTCGGCGAGGCAGATGTGAATACGGAAAAGTGAGGGACTGAAGATTTGCCAAAGCATAAGGTTGCTCATGAATTATTATGATTTTATTGTTGATTTCTATAGTGCAACATCTCCATACCGTATTACAATTAACATATACACAGTTTAGAGAGCTTACAACTCGAAGCCATTTATTGGACACGACATATCAGTATGTCCTTTATGATTGGGGGGAACCGGAGGAGTGCCCGAGGAAAAACACATGCAAGTACAGGGGAATATCCAAACGACCGGGTGGCGAAGGAAGTGGTGCACAAGGTGGATAGTGAACCTCGAGACTTCACAGCCTTGCACAGAGCATACGTGCTTACCGATGAGCCACCGGCTGCGACATCGTGTAGAAATGAGACAATGTGCAGTCTTAATTGTGATGAGAAAATCCTGTATGTGAATATGGATACGAATACCGACACACATGTGGGACGTCTATCAATGCATAATTACTCATTTGATTTAAAGGCATTGTAATATGCATAATGGAACTGACCTCAAATTGAATCATAACTCATATGCGGTTGAAGTGTAACTTGGTGTTGCCATGGAATATTACATGGAACAGAGCATCGGGTTACGAAATCAACAGTTATTTTTGTAGTTGGTCACAAAATGATTGGGCCAGGCATTTTTTTTGGGAGAAAGGTTGGGAGGTAAGACACACAGGACGGCCGTTCAATGATTCGTTAATTTAGGATACTATAATAAATAGGACACGACTTAATGTCTGTATACGATCGAATTATGACGTGATCATAGATTTATGATACCATAGAAGAATACGAAACACAAAAAGGATGACCTTTGTGAAAAGAATGACAATAATATACAAATATAAACCCTGGAAAGACTATGTTACTATTGGAGATATGAATGACATTTATATACAAATATAAACCCTGGAAAGACTATATTACTACTGGTTATATGAATGACATTTATATACAAATATAAACCCTGGAAAGACTATGTTACTATTGGTGATATGAATGACATTTATATACAAATATAAACCCTTGAAAGACAATGTTACTATTGGAGATATGAATGACATTTATGTACAAATATAAACCCTGGAAAGAATATGTTACTTTTCCTGATATGAATGACATTTATATACAAATATAAACCCTGGAAAGACTATGTTACTATTGGTTATATGAATGACAATTATATACAAATATAAACCCTGGAAAGACTATGAAAGGAAAATATAAACCCTGGAAAGACTATGTTACTATTGGTGATATGAATCACATTTATATACAAATATAAACCCTGGAAAGACTATGTTACTATTGGTGATATTAACCACATTCATATACAAATATAAACCATGGAAAGACTATGTTACTATTGATGATATGAATCACATTTATATACAAATATAAACCCTGGAAAGACTATGTTACTATTGGTGATTTGAATGACATTTATATACAAATATAAACCTGGGAAAGACTTTGTTACTATTGGTGATATGAATCACAATTATATACAAATATAAACCCTGGGAAGACTATGTTACTATTGGTGATATGAATCACATTTGTGGTTATTGTCATGCTAAGAAATGTAAAGCAGATCCTCCTGGAATGTGCTATAGCAATGGAAAACGACCCAATACATCATGACCGTGGCCATAGCCCAACCGTCAAGGCCACACCCTCAAAGAATACTTTCACACCCCAAAATGCAACCACAACCCCAAATGGTGTGACCACACCCCAGATATTGCTGCCACGGCCCTGCCCCCAAACATAATCACAATCATTCCCCAAACAAAGGCCACCCCTAAGATAACTCCCAAGCCCCAAACATCGCAACCATGCCTCCTAATGTTGTGACCATGATCCAAGATATATGATCATCCCCCCCCAAAAAAAACTATTACGGTTGCCCCCATACGCTTTCAAACAGTGTGGCCATGCCCCAAAAGATTGCAACCACAACACCAAATGTCATATTCACGCCTCCTGAAAACCACAACATCACAGAGACGCCCCAGACTATCCACACCCTAGAATGCAACAAACATCACAGATGCCCCCAGACTATCCACACCTCGAATGCCATGCTCCTGCCCACCACAACATTGCAGACAATTCCCTCATCCAACTACCCAATGGTTGGGGTATGAACTACATGGGAATTACCTACAATTCTGCCTGGACCAAGCAACAGACACACACTGCCCGCATAACACACACCTTCACAGACAGTTACAACTAAAGGAACAAAGAGATCAGGCACTTTCAATTCAGGAACTATCGATTGGGATCAATAGTCAAATAAAGTGGCCCTTGTGCAAGGATAAAGTGTTAATGTGCAAACAAAGTGACATACTGCTAACTAATGTGCAAAAATAGAGCACGCTTAATAAAAACACACTATACCCAGCTTAAACAACACAGACAAAGTTATGAGTTTCTTACAGCAATACCGTGATACAATAGGAGAAAGGACCCTGCCCAACAGGGGAGGACTGGGACCTTTTGGCCTGGGGGGCAAATACAACCAAGTGGTTTCACAGTAGATCACAAAACGTTTGACCATGCCCACTTTACCAAGTTCATGCAAACTTTGTTTCAGTTATGCCCATTTTTAAGACTACTATTCTCATTTTACATAATTGCCTGCAACATTTCAAGTGTATGAAGTGGTAGATGACTAATTGACTAATAAATTGGAGAGCTGACTTAACACTAGCTAATGACTGGTAAGCTGATAACACTGGCTAATGATCTGTAGGACTAATAACACTGGGTAATTATCTTGAGGGCTGACAACACTAAGGATCGGAGGGCTAACACTGGTAAATGAACTGGAGAGATGACTAACACTGGCTATAGTAATTGGGGGCTGATATAACACTGGCTAATGATCTGGGGGGCTGACTAACGCTGGCTTATTATCTGGAGGGCTGACGTAACACTGGCTAATGAACTGGAGGGCTGACATAACACTGGCTAGTGAACTGGAGGGATGACATAACAATGGCTAATGAACTGGAGGGCTGATATAACACTAGCCATGAACTGGGGGGGATAACACTGTTGCTTCTATTAATTTTACAGAGAAAAGGTCTTCTGTTCCTTGCCCATGTTAGAGGTGCCTAGGCGCAGTGCCATTTAAGCATGTAACTTAATAAGAGCTTCTGTGGCAGCCCAAATTTTTCATTGGAGACCAGCCCGGGGGGGATTTGCCCCTCAGCCTACTGGGCCAGTCCTCCCCTGCTGCCCAATGAGCTTACAGTCTACAGGATATGGGGGTGAGACACAAGGTTGCGGGAATTGGTAGGCTGTAAACAAATTGGCAGTGGAGTGTTAAAGGACAATTTATTCACCTTCCTCCGCTCCTCTTCTTAGGTCAGTACCTTTTACCAGGGTGAGGACCTGAACCGCTAGGTCCTCACCCATGTGTTCACGTAACTTAAGCACAGCGTACTAAAAACGCTGCTCTGGTAGGCTCTGCCCCCTCCTCCCATCGGCGATGAGGCAAATAGGAAGGCACGCTCTGAAACGAGCATGCCTTCCTATTGGCCTCATCGCACAAGGAGAGGAGGGGGCAGAGCCAACCAGAGCAGCGTTTTAGTAACGCTGTGCTTCAAGTTACGCGAACCCAGGGGTGAGGACCTAGCGGTTCAGGTCCTCACCCTGGGTGAAAGGTACTGACTTAAGAAGAGGAGCAGAGGGAAGGTGAGCATAATTGTCCTTTAAAGGCAGATTGGCTCATATTGGGTAGAACAAATCTCTGTCTCTCTCCACAGCAATGAACACAGCCCTGCCCCCTCCTCCAAACAGCCAGGAACAAGCTAGGGTAAGGAAATGGTATGCAGGGGAAGGAGTTGGAGCTGTATTCTCAAATGAATTGCCAGTCAGAAGGGAGTAGTCATAGCTGCATTCTGTTTGTGCTGTTTAAAGTGACAGTACCTCCTGAAAATGTGTTGTTTTTACAAATGGCATTTTATGGGGGCCTGCAATCTGGGCCCCAGGCATTTTTTTTCTGGCATCAAAATGACTGCCTCCTTACAGGGTGCCGCTCTGTAATGTGCTTCACCCTGTCTCATTAGAGAGCTGGCCCTATCTACAGTATACTGGATATGTTTGGCAGTCTAATCTACAATATACTGTGCAGTTAAATCTATCTAATTTAGAATAAAGTATGTGTAGTCTAATATACAATATACTGGGCAGTCTAAACTACAATATACTGTGCAGTCGAATCTATCTAATGTAGATTAAGGTATGTGCAGTCTAATCTACCTTACACTGGGCAGTCTACGCTACAATTTACTGGGCAGTCTAATATACTGTGCAGTCGAATCTATCTAATGTAGAATAAAGTATGTGCAGTCTAATCTACAATATACTGGGCAATCTAATCTACAGTATACTGGACAATTTAATCTACAATATACTGGGCAGTCTAATCTACAGTATACTGGGCAATTTAACCTACAATATACTGGGCAGTCTAATCTACAGTATACTGGGCAGTCTAATTACAGTATATGGGGCAGTCTAATCTACAATATACTGGGCAGTCTAATCTACAGTAAACTGGGCAGTCCAATTTACAATATACTGGGCTATCTAATACAGTATACTGGGCACTTTAATCTACAATATACTGGGCAGTCTAATCTACAATATACTGGGCAATTTAATCTACAATATACTGGGCAGTCTAATCTACAGTCAGGGCCGCCTCTCTAATGAGGCAGGGTGAAGCACATTACAGAGCAGCACCCTGTAGGGAGGCAGCAGTTTAAAGGCAGAATCTTTTCTCCCCCCCTGGCATCATGTGCCTGGGACATATGATTTTTCCATGATTTGCCAGCCCTGCAGATCAAAAATCAATGTTGGGCATCATTTACCAGTCACTGTGGGCATCTAATACCAGTCACTGTGGGCATCATTTACCAGTCATTGTGGGCATTATTTACCAGTCAGGTGTATAAAGCCCCTCTCACTTCTGAACAAGCCACACCCCGCTTCCGGACAAAGTATTTCCCAATTATAAAAACAGCATTTTTATTTTTTTCAGGTGCCAAAAAAGTCTAGAGACGGCCCTGTCTACAGTATACTGGGCAGTCTAATTACAGTATATGGGGCAGTCTAATCTACAATATACTGGGCAGTCTAATCTGCAATATATTGGGCAATCCAATATACTTGAGAGCATTTCAGTCTAGCAGGCGATGCTTATGCAATCACTCCGGCGATGCTACATTTGCATAGCACCTTAAAAGACAGCCATTGGCCTTTTCGTCCCTGATTTTTCTTTGGCCTTCTTGTCCCTGATTTTTTTGAGAACTCTGGGGATGAGAGGAATGGGGGGAAAGATGTAGAACATCTGGTTACCCCAGAGAATAGACAGAGCATCTGTGGCTATTGCTTTGTCGTCTGGGAATCTGGATATGAACTTCTCCAATTGAGCATTCTCTCTGCTGGCCATAAGGTCTAAGAGTGGCATCCCCCAGGTGTCGCAAATTGATTGGAACACCTGAGGGTTGAGATGCCATTCTCCCGGGAGGAGAGTTTTTCTGCTGAGGAAGTCTGCTCTCAAGTTGTTGGGTCCCGGGATGTGAGATGCTTATAGGTCTTTGAGGTGGAGTTCTGCCCAAGTCAAGATTGTTTTTGAGATATTCCACATTGTGGGGCTGCGAGTTCCACCTTTCTTCCTGATATAGGCCCCAGCTGTCACATTGTCTGAACGGATCATAATGGACTTGCCCATGATCTGGAGCTGAAATGCCTTGAGGGCTTGGAGTACTGCCATTATTTCCCTGTGGTTCTGAGGTGCTGATTTCCATTTCTTGTTCCACTTCCCCTGTGCTACCTGTGACCCACAAGTCGCCCCCCAACCCAGAGGTCTGGCATCTGTGGTGACATTTATCCAGTTCTGAACTTCCAAGGAAGGAAATTTTCCTTCTTTGTCCACCACTTCAGATCTTTCTTTACTTTTGAGGAGAGGATGATCAGTTGATTCAGATTTTTCGAGTGAAACTGTTTTAGGAAGGAGATTTGAAAGGTTCTGACATGATTCATGGCCCATCGAACGGATTCCAGTGTGGATATGAGCTTCCCCAGAATGTGTTGACAGAACCAGGCAGTGGATGCTGGGTGTGATAGGAATTTTTTCATTGATTGGACAATGCCCATCTGCAGTTCCAGGGGAAGAGAGATCGTCATAATTTGGGAGTTGAGAATGTTCCCCAAAAATTTAATTTGTTTGGCTAGGGTGAGACTGGACTTCTCCCAATTGATAATCCACCCATGGCTTTGGAGACAAGAGAGGGTGATTTGGATGTGGTTCTGGAGAGTGGATGAGTTGGGAGCCTTTATCAGGATGTCATCCAAGTAGGCGAATATATGGAGACCCATGGATCTTAAGTGGGCTATGATGGGATCAGGATTTTGGTGAAGACCCTTGGAGCTGTCGCTAGGCCAAAGGGTAGGCATTTGTATTGGAAGTGATTTCCCATGATGTAAAAAAAAGAATTTCCTGCTTTCCTGAGGAATGGGAACATGAAGGTAGGCGTCTTTTATGTCGATATTTGCTAACCAGTCGTCCTGCTGGAGCTGGATAGTGACTGACTTTAAAGATTCCATTTTGAATCTGCGAATGTTGAGGAATTCATTCAGGAACTTGAGGTTCAGTATCAGCCTGAATTCTCCTGATTTTTTCCTCTTGAGAAATATGGGAGAGTAGACACCTTGTCTTTCCTCCCTGGCAGGCACTTCCTCGATGATGTTGGTTTTTGAGGAGGAGTTGAAATACTAGAAGAAGCTCCTGCTGGATCAAGCTTGACTTGGGGAACTTTACTGAGTGAATAGGTTTAGAGTCGAGTAGGAAGAATTCTAGACTGTAACCGAGCTTGATGGTTTTCAGAACCCAGGAATCTGATGTTGAGCACCTTCATAAAGTAGATTTGCCCTGAAAGGACTGCTGCTGAAAAGGTCTCCAGGATCCTCTTTGGAGAAGAGGTTTGTTATTCTTGAATTGCCTCTGATCTCTGAATGATGGCTGGGGCAGACCTGAAGATGAAGCAGTTGGCGCTCTGAAGCTTCTGGGTTGAGGGAGACTTTTCTTGTTTTTTTTTTCGCTATCAAATCTTCCAGTTTGGGACCAAAAAGTAGGTTACCCTTAAAGGGAATACTTGTAAGACTCTGTTTGGAATGGGCATCAGCCCTCCATTGTTTGATCCATAAGGCACGCCTAGTGACCACAGTGGACCCCATGATTTTGGAGGATAATTTGATGGAGTCCATCGATGCCTCTGCCATAAATTCATTAGATAACTTAATATCTGTCAGACTCTTTAGTAGTTCATTTCTTGGAGTGCCATTGTTTATAGTCAGAAATCCAAACCTTGTTAGCCCTAGCGAAGCTGGTAATAGCTAATGACGGGCGGATGGATGCACCTGCCAGAAGGTAAGTTCTTTTGAGAAGCGAGTCTTTCTTCCTGTCCATGGGGTCCCTTAGTGCTACTGTATCATCTGTAGCGAGTCTGCAGTTTTTTCCACAAAACAACCCCGTAACTCAGAAATACCCCTCACAAACTATATATTCCTGAAATCTACACACCTTCAGCTATGTAACTCTGTAGTTCGTTCATTCATACCATCAATGGTGAGGGCACAGCTTGTCGTAGAAGGTTGCACTTTTCTGAAAAAATTAACAAAAAACAACTTCAAAAGGTAGAAATCATGCCAAAACCTCATGGAATGTAAAAAAAAGTTACCAAATATCATTCTCCAAAATGTTCTGAATCAAACGGTATGCCATATACATGGTTACATACGTGGATGTGGAAGCGAATAGCCACGAAGTAAGACAATGCACGATGGCTCAGAAAAAGCGAAAATATTTAGCCAACTCCAAATTTGAACAGTCTGCAGTTTTTTCCACAAAACAAGACCGTAACTCAGAAATACCCCTCACAAACTATACATTCCTGAAATCTACACACCTTCAGCTATGTAACTCTGTAGTTCGTTCATTCATACCATCAATGGTGTGGGCACAGTTTGTCGTAGAAGGTCGCACTTTTCTGAAAAAATTAACAAAAAACAATTTCAAAAGGTAGAAATCATGCCAAAACCTTATGGAATGTAAGAAAAAGTTACCAAATATCATTCCCCCAAATGCCCTGAATCAAACGGTATGCCATATGCATGGTTACCCACGCGGACGTAGAAGCGAATAGCCATGAAGTGAAACAATGCATGATGGCTCAAAAACAGCAAAAATATTCAGGCAACTCTGAATTTGAACAGTCTGCAGTTTTTCCCACAAAACACCCTGATAACTCGGAAATACCCCTCACAAACTATATATTTCTGAAATCTATGTAACACTGTAGTTTGTTCATTCATACCATCAATGGTGTGGGTGCAGTTCATCGTAGAAGGTCGCACTTTTCAGAAAAAATAAACAAAAAACAACTTCAAAAGGTAAAAATCATGCCAAAACCTTGTGGAATGTAAAATAAAGTTACTAAATATCAATCAATGTCCTGAATCAAACGGTATGCCATATGCATGGTTACCCACTTGAATGTAGAAGCGAATAGCCACGAAGTGAGACAATGCATGATGGCTCAAAAACAGCAAAAATATTCAGGCAACTCTGGATTTGAACAGTCTGCAGTTTTTCCCACAAAACATCCCCCACAAACAATATATTCCTCGAATCTACACACTTTCAACTATGGAATGTTGTTGTTTGTTCATTCATACCATCAGTGGTGTGGGCGCAGTTCTTCGTAGAAGTTCGCACTTTTCGCAGATTTTCTGAAAAAAAGGAACAAAAATCCACGTTCGAAGGTAGAAATAATGCCAAAATCCCATGAAATGTAACAAAAAGTTATCAAATATCAATCTCCCAAAACAAACGGTATGCCATATGCATGGTTACACATGCGTACGTGGAATTGACTAGCCACAAAGTGAGCCAAATAACAGTGGCCCAATTACAGCAAATTTTCATATTTGTCAGACTAAACGCCCCTCTATATTAGAAATACCCCCCAAAATATTCTTGGAATCTACATACCTTCAGCTACGCAACAGTGTCATTCTTTTATGCGGTGCACACAGAGACGTGGCCACCAACTAGCTCAAGTGGGACGCATGCCCAAGTGCAATTACAAGAAAAAAAATCAAAGTACTCCTTCAGCTATGTTATGGTGCCAAGCTTTCATACATACATGAGGAATTCCAGACGCAGTAATCCAAAGAACTCTGTGTTTTTAGGAGATTTTGAGAAAAATAAAATTTTATGATTCAAAGGTTGAAATCCTATCTAAACCCACTTGACAAGCAAAAAACCCCACTAAATGTCAATCTCCCACATGTCCTCAATCAAACGGTATGCCATATGTGTGGGTGCACACAGAGACGTGCCAACCAACTAGCTCAAATAGGACGCATGCCCAAGTGCAATTACAAGAAAAAATCAAAGTGCTCTGTAATTTGAACAGCCTACGCTTTTTCAAAGGAAACAACCCAGAAACTTGGAAATACCCCCCACAAAATATATATTTTTGGAATCTACACTCCTTCAGCTAGGTTACGGTGCCAAGCTTTCATACATAAATGAAGAATTCCAGACACAGTAATCCAAAGAACTCTGTGTTTTTCGGAGATTTTGTGAAAAATAAAATTATATGATTCAAAGGTTGAAATCCTATATAAACCCACTTGACAAGCAAAAAACCCCACTAAATGTCAATCTTCCACATGTGCTGAATCAAACGGTATGCCATATGCATGGATGCATAGAGAGACGTGCCAACCAACTAGCTCAAATGCCCAAGTGCAATTACAAGAAAAAATCTAAGTGTTCTGTAATTTGAACAGCCTACGCTTTTTCAAAGGAAACAGCCCCAAAACTTGGAAATACCCCCCACAAACTATATATTTTTGGAATCTGCACAACTTCACTTACGTAACGTTATCATGCTTTCATACATACATGAAGAATTCCAGACATAGTACTCCATAGAACTCGGTGCTTTTAGGAGATTTTGTAAAAAATAAAATAAGAGGACTCAAAGGTTGAAATCCTACCTAAACCCACTTGGCAAGTAAAAAAAGCCACTAAATGGAAATCTCCCACATGTCCTGAATCAATCGGTATGACATATGGGTGGGTGCAAACCGAGACGGGGCCACCATCTAGCTCAAATGGGACCCATGCGCAATTGCAACTACAAGAAAAAAATCAAAAAAACCACAACCCACCACTACCCCCACACACACTCCCCCTTTTAGTGGTATTTTAGTGAAAACCAGTTAGTACGGAGAGTCACACAAGTTTTTGCACACTTTACTGATCCTAAAAATTCAATCCGGTCTTTTTTTGGTACCTCTGCACAATTTCCTACTAAAATAGGCTTAGTTACCCTTGAATTTGAACAAATAATGATCTGCGTTTACTTTACCGAAAAAATCATTTTCCAGGAAGTGATTTTTCATTCATTGGCAAAGATCAATAATTTGGTGATCAGAAGTGATCACCAAATTTTGATCTCTGTCCCCATTTTTTTTTTAAGTCTTTGCTATTTGTGAATGGAACTCTGATTTCCATTCACAAAAAGTATAGTAAAGCTGTCACACTGACAGCTTTACTATACCAGGTACTGCACTGTGATCTGAATGGAGATCGCAGTGCAGTACCTTCACTACACTACCAGGGGAAGACCCCGGTGATGCAGGAAAACCTGTGATGTCAACGGTGTCTCCCTTTCCGCACGGACCTGCTCCTTCCTCCTGCTCGCGGCTGCTGCTCCCGGCTCCTACAGAAAAGGTAGGATATCTCCCGATCCCCCCCTCGGATTTGGACAAAACCAAGGGGGGATCGAGGGGGCTAGGGGGGCAGTTGAATGCTGCCCCCTGATCGCCCCTAGCATGGCCCGATTTTTTTTTAAAGGGCCAGCCACAGAACGTATATATACGATCTGTGGCACTTAAAGGGTTAAGTCACACTAACCAATACAACATTGGTTAGCGTATCTTTAACGCCATTATTGCAGCGCATCTACCCGTTAGTCACGCTAACCAATGTTATATCTGTGTGGCTGACGTGGAAATAAACCGTGTACCAGCCGCAAGTGATGTTATATGCTGAAAGCCACATCCTATTGCGACACTTTAAATGCCAGCTAATAGTAGATAGCGATGCTCCGAGAGTTGCTAACGGTAATAGCAGCACCTGCTGTTTGCACCAGGTTGCAGTTAGCGGCTATCTGCGCATTGCCGTTACCCTAAAAGCAGTACACTCAGTCCCCGTCCACTATGCGGTGATTCCCTCGTAGTCTCCGCCCTCCCCCAGTCCTAGTAACTCACTGCTCTCATCTCTCTAAGTCTCCGCCCAGTCTCCGCCCACCCAACGTTCTACACACCCCCAGTCCTAGTAACTCACTGCTCTTATCTCTGCAAGTCTCCGCCCAGGTTTCTGCTCTCCGCCCCCTCACTATGTCTCTATACAGGACTATGCCCCGCCCCACACGTCAGGGACTGTAGCTACCAGGGTAACCTTTACTGACTGCAGCCATTGAGCCCGTGTCCCCTGCAGCAGCTGCTTGCAGGCAAGGTCGTCTGGTGGATGAATGGAAAGGCAATTTATTCAGTGGGACGTGACGGCGTGATTGCTGGCTACGGGCTATTCCTACACCACCACCGGCCACTGACAGACCGATTGGCACCCAGCTGACATGGTCCCCAGCATGTAATCATTGCCAGGCATTGTGACAGTGACAGGGTTCGGTGTGGGGATTCAGTTCTGTGTAGAGTAGGGAGGGCCCTGCTGCCATGGGAGTCTGATTGGCTACATTGGTATTAATACCATGTGGGAACCTTCTTCTGGGAGGCTCCTCCTAAGATGGCACCTGGCACTGCCAGTACCTGCTGTGCATAGGATTCCATTCATTTCATTACTGAAGCAACTTTCACGCTTTGTGGGTTGAGAATTCCCCAAACTGCCGCTTGCAATGCAAACAAACACCACCAAGGGGTGGAATATGTAACTAACCCATGTACACATTGCATAGATGCTCCATTAGCAACAGTTCATCTTCTCAACAGGAAAACTCCATGCTTAATAATGCGCTACCTAGGGTACAATTAACATCTATAGTGGCCATTATACCTGATAGAATGTATATAACTGTATAGTGGGATATATATCATTATACCCGATAGAATGTATATACATGTATAATGGGATATATATCATTATTCCCCCTCCTCCCTCCGCTCAAAAAAAAAACGCCCCTCTATATTAGAAATACCCCCCAAAAATATTCTTGGAATCTACATACCTTCAGCTACGCAAACGTGTCATTCTTTATGCGGTGCACACAGAGACGTGGCCACAACTAGCTCAGTGGGACGCATGCCCAAGTGCAATTACAAAAAAAAATCAAAGTACTCCTTCAGTATGTTATGGTGCCAAGCTTTCATACATCATGAGGAATTCCAGACGCAGTAATCCAAAGAACTCTGTGTTTTTAGGAGATTTTGAGAAAAATAAAATTTTATGATTCAAAGGTTGAAATCCTATCTAAACCCACTTGACAAGCAAAAAAACCCCACTAAATGTCAATCTCCCACATCTCAATCAAACGGTATGCCATATGTGTGGGTGCACACAGACAGGTGCCAACCAACTAGCTCAAATAGGACGCATGCCCAAGTGCAATTACAAGAAAAAATCAAAGTGCTCGTAATTTGAACAGCCTACGCTTTTTCAAAGGAAACAACCCAGAAACTGGAAATACCCCCCACAAAATATATATTTTGGAATCTAACATCCTTCAGCTAGGTTACGGTGCCAAGCTTTCATACATAAAGAAAGAATTCCAGACACAGTAATCCAAAGAACTCTGTGTTTTTCGGAGATTTTGTGAAAAATAAAATTATATGATTCAAAGGTTGAAATCCTATATAAACCCACTTGACAAGCAAAAAACCCCACTAAATGTCAATCTTCCACATGTGCTGAATCAAACGGTATGCCATATGCATGGATGCATAGAGAGACGTGCCAACCAACTAGCTAAATGCCCAAGTGCAATTACAAAGAAAAATCTAAGTGTTCTGTAATTTGAACAGCCTACGCTTTTTCAAAGGAAACAGCCCAAAACTGGAAATACCCCCCACAAACTATATATTTTTGGAATCTGCACAACTTCACTTACGTAACGTTATCATGCTTTCATACATACATGAAGAATTCCAGACATAGTACTCCATAGAACTCGGTGCTTTTAGGAGATTTTGTAAAAAATAAATAAGAGGACTCAAAGGTTGAAATCCTACCTAAACCCACTTGGCAAGTAAAAAAAGCCACTAAATGGAAATCTCCCACATGTCCTGAATCAATGGTATGACATATGGGTGGGTGCAAACCGAGACGGGGCCACCATCTAGCTCAAATGGGACCCATGCGCAATTTGCAACTACAAGAAAAAAATCAAAAAAAACCACAACCAACCCACTACCCCCACACAACACTCCCTTTAGTGGGATTTTATGTGAAAACCCGTTAGTACGGAGAGTCACACCAAGTTTTTGCACACTTTACTGATCCTAAAAATTCAATCGGTCTTTTTTGGTACCTCTGCACAATTTCCTACTAAAATAGGCTTAGTTACCCTTGAATTTGAACAAATAATGATCTGCGTTTACTTTACCGAAAAAATCATTTTCCAGGAAGTGATTTTTCATTCATTGGCAAAGATCAATAATTTGGTGATCAGAAGTGATCACCAAATTTTGATCTCTGTCCCCAATTTTTTTTAAGTCTTGCTATTTGTGAATGGAACTCTGATTTCCATTCACAAAAAGTATAGTAAAGCTGTCACACTGACAGCTTACTATACCAGGTACTGCACTGTGATCTGAATGGAGACGCAGTGCAGTACCTTCACTACACTACCAGGGGAAGACCCCGGTGAGCAGGAAAACCTGTGATGTCAACGGTGTCTCCTTTCCGCACGGACTGCTCCTTCCTCTGCTCGCGGCTGCTGCTCCCGGCTCTACAGAAAAGGTAGGATATCTCCGATCCCCCCCTCGGATTGGACAAAACCAAGGGGGGATCGAGGGGGTAGGGGGGCAGTTGAATGCTGCCCCCTGATCGCCCTAGCATGGCCCGATTTTTTTTTAAAGGGCCAGCCACAGAAACGTATATATACGATCTGTGGCACTTAAAGGGTTAAGTCACACTAACCAATAAACATTGGTTAGCGTATCTTTAACGCCATTATTGAGCGCATCTACCCGTTAGTCACGCTAACCAATGTTATATCTGTGTGGCTGACGTGGAAATAAACCGTGTGTACCAGCCGCAAGTGATGTTATATGCTGAAAGCCACATCCTATTGCGACACTTTAAATGCCAGCTAATAGTAGATAGCGATGCTCCGAGAGTTGCTAACGGTAATAGCAGCACCTGCTGTTTGCACCAGGTTGCAGTTAGCGGCTACTGCGCATTGCCGTTACCCTAAAAGAGTACACTCAGTCCCGTCCACTATGCGGTGATTCCCTCGTAGTCTCCGCCTCTCCCCAGTCCTAGAACTCACTGTCTCATCTCTCTAAGTCTCCGCCCAGTCTCCGCCCACCCAACGTTCTACACACCCCCAGTCCTAGTAACTCACTGCTCTTATCTCTGCAAGTCTCCGCCCAGGTTTCTGCTCTCGCCCCCTCACTATGTCTCTATACAGGACTATGCCCGCCCACACGTCAGGGACTGTAGCTACCAGGGTAACCTTACTGACAGCAGCCATTGAGCCCGTGTCCCTGCAGCAGCTGCTTGCAGGCAAGGTCGTCTGGTGGATGAATGGAAAGGCAATTTATCAGTGGGACGTGACGGCGTGATTGCTGGCTACGGGCTATTCCTACACCACCACCGGCCACTGACAGACCGATTGGCACCCAGCTGACATGGTCCCCAGCATGTAATCATTGCCAGGCATTGTGACAGTGACAGGGTTCGGTGTGGGGATTCAGTTCTGTGAGAGTAGGGAGGGCCCTGCTGCCATGGGAGCTGATTGGCTACATTGGTATTAATACCATGTGGGAACCTTCTTCTGGGAGGCTCCTCCTAAGAGGCACCTGGCACTGCCAGTACCTGCTGTGCATAGGATTCCATTCATTTCATTACTGAAGCAACTTTCACGCTTTGTGGGTTGAGAATTCCCAAACTGCCGCTTGCAATGCAAACAAAACACCACCAAGGGGTGGAATATGTAACTAACCCATGTACACATTGCATAGATGCTCCATTAGCAACAGTTCATCTTCTCAACAGGAAAACTCCATGCTTAATAATGCGCTACCTAGGGTAGAATTAACATCTATAGTGGCCATTATACCTGATAGAATGTATATAACTGTATAGTGGGATATATATCATTTTACGAGATAGAATGTATATACATGTATAATGGGATATATATCATTATTCCTGATAGAATTTAATAACTATAATGGGATAATATCATACACCGATAAATGTATAAAATGTATAATGGGATATATATCATTATACCTGATACAATGTATATAACTGTATAATGGGATTTATATCATTAACCCAATAGAATGATATACATGTATAATGGGTATATATCATTATACCCGATAGAATTTATATAAATGTTAATGGGATATATATATCATATACCCAATAGAATGTAATACATGTATGATGGGATATATATCATTATACCCGATAGAATTTATTAAATGTAAATGGGATATATATCATTATACCCAATAGAATGTATATAAATGTATAATGGGATATATATCATTATACCAGATAGAATGTATATAAATGTATAATGGGATATATATCATTATACCAGATAGAATTATATAAATGTATAATGGGATATATATCATTATACTGGAGCATGTATATAATGTATAATGGGATATATATCATTATACCTGAGAGCATGTATATAAATGTAAATGGCATATATATATCATATACCCAATAGAATGTAATACATGTATAAAGGGATATATATCATTATACCCGATAGAATTTATATACATGTATAATGGGATATATATCATTATACCGATAGAATGTATATAAATGTATAAGGGATATATATCATTATACCAGATAGAATGTATATAAATGTATAATGGGATATATATCAGTATACCAGATAGAATGTATATAAATGTATAATGGGAATATATCATATACCCGTAGATGTATAATGGGATATATATCATTATACCTGATAGAATGTATATAAAGAATGTATATAAATGTATAATAGGATATTATATCATAGACCTGATAGAAGTATATAAATGTATAAGGATATAATCATATACCCGATAGATGCATAATGGAATATATATGATTATACCCGATAGAATGTATTAAATGTTAAGGGATATATAATATTATACCCGATAGAATGTATATAAATGTATAATGGGATATATATTATATACCGATAGAATATATATAAATGTATAATGGGATATATATCATTATACCCGATAGAATGTATAAAAAGTATAATGAGATATGTATTATTATACCCGATATAATGTATATAAATGATAATGGGATATATACATTATACCAGATGAGAATTTATATAATGTATAATGGGGAAATATATCATTATACCCGATAGAATATATATATAAAGTATAAAGGGATATATCATTATACCCGATAGAATGTTTATACTGTGTAATGGGATATATATCATTATATACATGTATAATGGGGTATATATCATTATGCCCGATAAAATGATAAAAAGTATAATGGGATTATAATCATTATACCCGATAGAATTTATATACATGTATAATGGGATATATATCATTATACCAGATAGAATGTTATAAATGTATAATGGGATATATATTATTATACCGATAGAATGTATATAAATAATGGGATAATATCATTACCAGATAGAATGTATATAAATATAATGGGATATATATCATTATACCAGATAGAATGTATATAAATGTATAATGGGATATATATATCATTATACCCGATAGAATGTAATAAATGTATAAGGGATTATATCATTATACCCGATAAAATGTATATAAATGTATAATGGGATATATATCATTATACCCGATAGAATTTAATAATGTATAATGGGATATATATCATTATACCCGATAGAATGATATAAATGTATAATGGCGAATATATTATTACCCGATAGATGTATATAAATGTATAATGGGATATATATCATTATACCAGATAGAATGTATATAAATGTATAAGGGATATATATCATTTACCCGATAGAATGTATATAAATGTATAATGGGATATATATATCATTATACCCGATAGAATGTATATAAATGTATAATGGGATATATATCATTATACCCGATGAATGTATATAAATGTATAATGGGATATATATCGTTATACCTGATAGAAGTATTAAATGTATAATGGGATATATATTATTATACCCGATAGAAGTTTATACATGTAATGGGATATATATCATTAGTACAGTATAATGGGATATATATCATTATACCCGATAAAATGTATATAAATGTATAATGGGATATATATCATTATACCCGATAGAATTATATACATGTATAATGGGATATATATCATTATACCGATAGAATGTATATAAATGTATAAGGGATATATATTATTATACCCGATAGAATGTATTATAATGTATATGGGATATATATCATTATACCAGATAGAATGTATATAAATGTAATGGGAATATATCATATACCAGATAGAATGTATATAAATGTATAATGGGATATATATATCATTATACCCGATAGAGTAATAAATGTATAATGGGATAATATTTTATACCCGATAGATGTATATAAATGTATAATGGGAATATATCATATACAAGATAGAATGATATAAATGGTATATGTGATATATATAATAAAACCGATTGAATGTTTATAAATGTATAATGGGATATATATCATTATACCAGATAGAATTATATACATGGATAATGGGATATATATCATTATACCAGATAGAATTTTAATACATGATAATGGGATTATATCATTATTCCCGATAGAATTATATAACTATACTGGGATATATATCATTACACCCGATAGAATGTATATAAATGTATAATGGGATATATATCATTATACCCGATAAAATGTATATAAATGTATAATGGGATATATATCATTATACCCGATAGAATTTATATACATGTATAATGGGATATATATCATTATACCAGATAGAATGTATATAAATGTATAATGGGATAATATTATTATACCGATAGAATGTATATAAATGTATAAGGGATATATATCATTATACCAGATAGATGTATATAAGTATAATGGGATATATATCATTATAACCAGATAGAATGTATATAAATGTATAATGGGATATATATATCATTATATACCGATAGAATGTATATAAATGTATAATGGGATATATATTATTATCCCGATAGAATGTATATAAATGTATTAATGGGATATATATCATTATACCAGATAGATGTATATAAATGTATAATGTGATATATATCATTAAACCCGATAGAATGTTTATAAATGTATAATGGGATATATATCATTATACCAGATAGAATTTATAACATGTAATGGGATATATATTCATTATACCAGATAGATAGATTTATATACTGTATAATGGGTATATATCATATTCCCGATAGAATTTATATAACTATACTGGGATATATATAATACACCCGATAGATGTTATAAATGTATAATGGGTATATATTTCATACCTAATAGAAGTATATAAATGTATAATGGGATATAATCATTATACTAGATAGAATTATATAAAGTATAAGGGATAATATCATTATACCAGATAGAATGTATATAAATGTATAATGGGATATATATCATTATACCAGATAGAATGTATATAAATGTATAATGGGATATATATCATTATACCAGATAAAATGTATATAAATGTATAATGGGATATATATCATTATTCCCGATAGAATTTATATAACTATAATGGGATATATATCATTACACCCGATAGAATGTATATAAATGTATAATGGGATATATATTCTTATACCTAATAGAATGTATATAAATGTATAATGGGATATATATATATCATTATACCTGATAGAATGTGTATAAATGTATAATGGGATATATATCATTATACCCGATAAAATGTATATAAATGTATAATGGGATATATATCATTATACCCGATAAAATGTATATAAATGTATAATGGGATATATATCGTTATACCTGATAGAATTTACATTAATGTATAATAGGATATATATTGTTATACATGATAGAATGTATCTAAATGTATAATGGGATATATATCATTATACCTGATAGAATGTATATAAATGTATAATAGGATATATATTGTTATACCTGATAGAATGTATCTAAATGTATAATGGGATATATATCATTATACCTGATAGAATGTATATAAATGTATAATGGGATATATATCATTATACCTGATAGAATGTATATAACTGTATAATGGGATATATATCATTATACCCGATAGAATTTATATAAATGTATAATGGGATATATATCATTATACCTAATAGAATGTATATAAATGTATAATGGGATATATATCATTATACCTGATAGAATATATATAAATGTGTAATGTGAAATCGATCATTCTACCTGATTAGAATTTACATAAATTAATAATGTGTTATTGGGGAGTCAACTGCTTGATTGTGCTTACTGGATCCACTGATGTCAGCTTTAAAATGCCATATAGATTTAAAATGCATTATAGATATAACACATGCCCTGCAAAATGTCATGAAGGAGACAAATCAGACATAACACATAAGTAGATTTTCTAATGATAAAGGAATTATGCAAGGAGAGATTGTCTGTGAAACGTAGATTATCTGATCAGGTCATTTCTGTTTGCAGCAAGGTCTTTTATTGATTACTCAGAAGACAGACGTAAAACATTCTTACTACTGCTGACACTTCATAATGCCTGGTAAGTGTTAGAATTCTAGTGATCTGTATATTGCCATGTTATGGCAAACTTGTCATAGTCAGGTATAGATATAGCGGGCAACTGTTGTAATTAAACAAGGCTAAGCAGTCACAAAACAAGGAGGGCTTCAGTACAGAATCCTGCAGAAATAAAAATCATTTTACCAATGGTGTGAACTATAGCTATCTGCTGGCTAGGATGAATGGAATCTAGTCATTTTTCTTTGCAGGGTTAGTTCTCTTTTGAGCTAGGAATTAAAAAGTTACCGTAGTCAAGTTGCAGTATAAAACACAGGTTCATTGTGAGGCGCTATCACTTTCTGTAACATGTAGTATGGAAACATAGTGCACACCAGCCATAAACTGGCATTAAAAAATCCTGCAAAAGCTGACCCTGTTGCCTTATTACATCACTTTCTGCATGTTGAAGTATTGCAAGACCCATGCAGTTGTCGCAAATCTGATCTTAAAGCTATACAAGCCTTTATTACAAAAGTTAGCATGGCTTTAAGACCAGCTTTGAGCTTTTTGCCTTTCGTTGCAGTGCCCTAATAGTCTCCTAATAATTCTATTTCACATTATTACCAAATTAAACAAACCCTTTTTAGTACAGATAATCTCTAGGAGCTATGCAATATTAGATGGAATCCAGTAATTTGTTTTGCACAATAGACAATTGTCTATTGGTCTGAAGGTTTCAAAGTTGAGCAAGGTTTCGATAGGAGCAACCCCAATTGTGCGCTACACACCACAATGCTACACAAACTTGCATGCGCAGGCCTTGTGTGCGCATGCACGAGTGCACAGTTTAGAACTAATATTGCCACATATTCAATGGAGCCAAAGCTTCATTATTAAACGTGGGCATGTAATAGCACTCCCCCACGTTACTTACGTGACCATGCTCACGCGATGCAGTAATCATTTACCGGCAGCTCTGCATCATGGGAGCAGGTCAGGTGAGTAGCAGTTTTTTTGAATGGCCCCATTGAAGCCATGTTAAATTTCGCGCTAGCAAAATACCGCAATGGTAATCTATAAGGGAAAGTAGATCTACAATCGCGGTCGTACATTGTTGAACGTTATCGATCATTTACGATCACAATCATAGATTTAACGATCTTTAAAGAAACTTTTAAATATATCCCCCTTAGTTCTTGAAGACGTTTTGCTAGTCATCCGATCGGCTTTCTGAATTCAGAATCACTTGTACAGGACTTTTAAATGCAAACATATGTAAGGAAGGGGATGCCACGCAGTTAAACTGCAAGTGCTATTTTTATTGCAACATGTTTCAGACTCGGAACTGTTCTTTATCAAGCCGGTCTTGTCCACCCCCTCAACTAAAATTTCCCCCACTGTAGGCCCCACTGTGTAATGTAAAAAAAATCCTTACCTTTTCTTCTGCTATTTATGGTTGTTCTGCAGGGCCTGATGAGTAGGAGCCTCTTTCTGTGTTATCAGTGCCTCTGACATGCGCAGTGGAGATCCCCTCACTTCCCACCTTTAGATCCCTTGTTTCTGCATCAATCTTTTTTAAAAAAAAAAATGAAACTTCATATAATGTAGGGGAACCCTGTCCACCCTAAAAGCTAGTTTAACAACTTTAAAATGAGCCCCCGAAATGTACTTACCCATCTTTGTTCCCTAGGCTCCCTTTGCTGACTGGCAGCCATGTCTGTGATTGGCTGACTTTCAGCCAATCACAGACGTGGCTGCTGGTATGGCCCCTTCTGCTCTTCCGTTCTCGGAAGAGAACTAACGTGGGTAAATACACTTCTAAGCCTAAAGTTTAGGGTTGGGGGGTTCCCCTACATTATATGTTTTTCAAAAAGTGGGGGTGGAGATATCCTTTAAAGTACTGCGTGGGGTTCCCTTCTTTACATATGTTTGCATTTGAAAGTTTTCTGACACTGCAAGGTACCGAGTAGTGGGAAGGTGTGGACGCCTAAAGATACCTGGTGTACGGTGTACGGTACAATGTCAAAACAGCATTGTGCATCTATCTAATATAGAATATACTGTGCAGTCTAATTCACTTATCTGATTTACAGTATCTCCCTGTAAATAGTGCTTTCCTGCTAACATAAAAAACTGGCCCATTTTCAGCATAATGATACATTATTCACTGCTTAATGTGATCAGATGTGAGGAATGCTGGAATTGAGCCCCCCCCCCAACCCTAGACTGTTCAAGGCCTATGAATGAGGGCCCCTTTAGGCGCTGGGCTATTGCCTTTTTTGATCTTATGTTAAAACTGTCCCTTAAGGGAGGACCTCGGATACATATTTGTCTATATCAGCCCATTTGCAAATAAATACAGTGACATTTATAAGTGTGCTTCTCCCAGGTTTCTGAATCCTGTGGCTCATATCACACAGACTCAGACTATTTTAAATATAATCAGCTGAGGCAATGCATTTTTGCCTGTCTGGCAGCGTGATTATAGGGTATTTTCCTCTAAAAGGAAACAGTTTGGGGTTGATTTCGATATTGTTTACACTTTGTTTTGAAGGACTGAGCATTCCTAGCACATCTCTCTCTGTGTGTCTCCTGCCTTTTATATGCAATACACTAGGTCAAATGCTGGAAATGTCATAGCTGGGGAATTCCAGTGCATGTGGTGACCCTTTAATATCTTCAGATATCATATGTTTTCCATGGGACTTAAAAAAGGACACTGCTATATTCAGCCAAATAAAATCTACCATTCTCTTAATCTTGAAGAACAAGATGGAACCATAGTATAAAGTTTGATGTTCTACAGACCATTGTCAGATGGTTCTCTTTCTTGTGTACTGTGAGATATGTGTCTACCTGATTAATTCATTTATTTTTTGACTTTGGAAACTTATGGAGAATGTCGAAACTATAGAAAAGGCACAACCTTAGATTGTGTTATATTCTACTAATCCACCCATGGATTATGGCCACATAAATAGATTCATTTCACAGATTTGGTGGGCTTTATCCCATATGTGTTTGATAAATCCGCTAACTTCCCTGGTGAACCTAGCACAGGAGTAAAGTCATAATTTTCTCTCAACTAAACATTGCAAATTTTATTTTGTTAAGAATTAAATCTGGTGTCCAGCTAAAATTACATAGGCCTTGGAACTTTGACTTTCTGACCATTATTTGTACAGTAGGATGAAAGAGTTCAATGAACCAAATGCTTTGCATCATGTAACACTTTGAATTTCAGCTACTCCATGTGCTGCAAAACATAATAAAGGAGTAAAAAGTTCTTTTGAAGTTTTGAATTATTAGACCAGTTAGACAAGTGGGCAGTGCAGAATGGATGCACCCCTAAGCCTAGTAAAACATTGTGTACATTGAGAATGTCTAACCTGATGTTGTTAAAATATATCCACCTATAGTCTAGCATAGCCTGAATAGGATGGTAAGTGGCACAACATTTATGGTGGCTATTCACATTTTGGGAGATTTACAGGGGGCAACAAGTGCTGGATTCCTATTTGAAAGTACTAATACTTTTACAAACAGTGGTGGCTACTTGGATTTCCCAAGACACCCATGCAGCCATTGTAGGCAAACACATTGTGGCTTATTTGCAGGACCGAGTAGAAAGCCAGATTGGCACTCAGATAAAAAAAAATTGCACCTGCATGTCTGTTCTTATTGCCTAGTTAAAAATAATGATTGTTTTGCCGTATTAGTCCAATATATGCTGTAAAAAGTAGAGTACTGTGATATTTTTAATGGACTAACAGTGAGGAAGAGGGTTGATCCCTCGAAAGCTTGTCTACTAAAATAAACTGTTAGTTCATTAAAAGTATCACAGTACTCTACTTTTTACTACTTATTGCCTAGTGCTTCTGTTACAAGCACTCGGGGCATTTTTTACATTAAAATAGCTTCAGATACTGTTAACAATAATGTACCAGATTATTAAGAACCACAAAGTGAGAGTTACAGTTGCAGTGAAAAAGGCTTCAGGATGTCCATTAGTGTTTAGCAACAAACCTGACCATAAGCTACAGTTGTGTTGCCAAAAGTTCAGAGCGTGCTTGGTAGGCAAGTGTGAAAACAGCAAAGAAGCCACTACTTTCCAAGAAGTTCTGCAGGAAGTACAAGAATTGGACAACAGAAGACTGGTGCAAAGTCATTTTTTCTGATGAATCCTTCTCCTGACTGATTGGGACCTCTGGAAAATCAATTGTTCGGTGAAGGAAAGTCCTGTATCAGACCAAATGTAAAACATCCTGAGACAATCCATGTGTGGGTCTGCTTCTCATCCAAGGTAGTGAGCTCACTCACAATTCTGCCCAAGAGCACTGACTTGAATAACGGTATCAAAAAGTAACTTCTCCCAACAATCCAGGCACAATGTGGTGATGTTCTGTGTACCTTCCAGCATGATGGAGCACCGCATCAAAAGGAAAAAAACATTACATTTTAGACACGTGGCCAGGAAACTCCCCAGATCTGTAGCTCATTAATAAGATGTGGTCACAAAAATGACTGGACAAGAAGAAGCCCAAAACATATGATCAACATGATCAAGCACTAATAAGGCCAGAATGGATCACCATCAGTCAGAATTTGACCCAGAAGCTAATATCCAGCATGCCATTGTTATGGCTCTACCAAATGGTTGCCAAGGAGCGGTCGAGTTCCTTCAACCGTTTGGGTAATACCGGACGCTCGAGGATATTCAAACGTTTGAGGAAATTCGTAAATTCGAGGAAATCCGAAAATTCAATAATTAGAGGAAACGTCTTATGGCGTGTTCCTCCTGGTAAATCTTTCAATGATCTCCCAATAATTTCACCATCGGGCCAATTTAAAAAAATTTGACTGACCGGCAAGCCAATCGTGCGACCCGCGGATTGTACAATTTTATTGATATGTCTATGGCCACCATTAGAGGGTTGAGTTCCACAGTATTTAAATGATATGTACACTGAAAAAATTACTTTGCCTCATTTCAAACTATAAATTAATACATAAAAGCAGCACTTGATGTCTTTGTGTTGCTGCATGACTTCAATACAGTTTTGCTCAGTCCCCCAGCCCCCTGCCAGACTATCTGACTCTCTGTGAGGGCAAGCATGCTCAGTAATTCCCACGAGGCTACACTGGGAGAGGTAATTTCCTACCATGCAGTTCGTGTACCAACTGTCACCATTTCAGCTACAGCAAAACAATTCATAACAGAAGTGTTTATGATACTAAGGCACTTGATTTACAGCTGAAATGTAAGATGTTATAGACTGGATATTTAAAGAAATAGGTGACAGATCAACACAAAAGTATTATGATAATGATCGTTGGGAAGAATTCCCAATAAGGTTTCTCAATAGTGATATGTTAGTGGTAATGATCTTACAAAAAAAAAAAATGCAATTATTTCCAGTTTTTGCACTTTTAACCATTGATCTATAATATTTTTAGTCTGATTATTACCTAGTGCTCATGTCAATTCAATCTACTCCCTTCAGTTACAGACCAAGCATTCGTTACTCTCGGGACAAATGACATATATTGTCAGGGAGCTCTGGTTCTTGGGAAATCATTAAGAAATCATAACACATCAAGAAAACTGGTAGTACTGATTACATCACAAGTCACTGATCGAATGAGGTAAGATGTACATTAGATTTAATTTATATGTTTTCCAATAGTTCACAAACAAGCCCTATGGATTTTTTCATTTTAATTAAAACCTTGCGATTTCATTGTCATAATGGAATTGTATAATGTTTAATAAAAAAGGAAATTTTTATATTTAAAAGTAATGGATTTTTAACTTAATAACTGAATTTTACATAGAGTAACATAATTAGTGTGGTATGTCATGGGGATTCTTTACTTAAAAGTAATTCCATTATAAGCGTTGATGGTTGTGTTTGTTCTATAGAGGATTTGTAATTGATTAAAAAGAGCAGAGAGTTGTACATATGCTAGATAATTGTCGGACGAAGAATGGCGATTTTTCCCAGCAATCTTTGTTCTCTTAAAGGACAATTATACTCACCTTCACTCCGCTCCTCTTCTTAGGTCTGTACCTTTTACCCAGGGTGAGGACCTGAACCACTAGGTCCTCACCCCTGGGTTCGCGAAAGTTAAAGCACAGCGTTACTGAAACGCTGTCAGTAACGCTGTGCTTTAACTTTCGCGAACCCAGGGGTGAGGACCTAGTGGTTCAGGTCCTCACCCTGGGTAAAAGGTACAGACCTAAGAAGAGGAGCGGAGGGAAGGTGAGTATAATTGTCCTTTAATCACTGCGGGTGCTCTCCTAATCGCTCTCCATAGAACAGAACATACTGCATGGCTACTGCTGACCAGCTTGTCAGAGTAGGTAAATAAAATAAAGGATAATACACTACCTACAGTGTAATATAAGGATATTATGCCACCGGGGAGTTCCCTGACCATATAGAAGCACAAGGCCGTAGGCAGAGAACAGGGCAGGGAACTCCGAGGTGAAGTAATATCCCTATATTATTATTAATAATAAATAATGATAATTATTATTCTGTAGGTATTATAGTCTTACAAAAAAAAAGCACAGACACACTGTCCGTCCGTCCCTCCCCGTCTCCTTCCCTGTATAAGTCATGTAGATATGAAGCCTGTTTTTCTGAATATAAATAGTTAACTGCAGTTTCTCCTCAAAAGTAAAACAAGAGACAGACCATCATCTCTTACACTGTCAGTTTCCAGTTTGTTTCACTGAATGAATTACGATGCAGATAAGGAGGAGCAAGCACATTCCTGTGAGTCATAATTGATTTGGCTGCTTGCTCCTTCTTATCTGCACCGTAATTCATTCAGTGAAACCAGAACCTACGGGTCCTTCTTTTACTTTTAAGTAGAAACTGCAGTTAACTATTAATATTCAGAAAAACAAGCTTCATATCTACATGACTTATATGGGAGGGAGAGAAAAGGGGGGAGGTGCAGTGGGAGACATGAAGTCACTCAGTGACGCAGCTGAGTAACTAATATAAATTCTCGCCACTTTGGAAATGATTAGCCTTATATATTATAATCCAATTGTGATATTCATCTTGGTGTGTAGCCAGTTTTAGTGGTACTAGTTTAACCAATAATTTGGAACTTTACATATAGGTGCAGGACCCCCTAATCTCTTCCTCAAAGATGCAGCTTAACATACTTATAAGACCTGGTCCCTCAACACTCTGCTGCTCTTCCCCTCTTTGCTTCCTGGTCGTGGATGTCAGTCAAAGGCGCAATGGTGACATCATGACCAATAGCTGATAGCCCTGACCAGGCAGAGGGATAAAATGTAACAACTGGTAAAGTCTGATTCTGATAAGGGATCAAAAAAGGAGACAAAAGTAACTAATCTACCAACTGGTTACACTGTCACCTCCTAATGTAGGGAGAAGGAAAGCAGTGAATGGACCTGCCTTGTATCTCACTGATCGTAACTAATCTTCCAACTGGTTACGCTGTCACCTCCTAATGTAGATAGAAGGAAAGCAGTGAATGGACCTGCTTTGTATCTCACTGATAGTTACTAATCTACCAACTGGTTACACTGTCACCTCCTAATGTAGATAGAAAGAAAGCAGTCAATGGGCCTGCCTTGTACCTTGCTGATATTAACAAATCTTCCAACTGGTTACACTGTCACCTCCTAATGTAGGGAGAAGGAAAGCAGTGATTGGACCTGCCTTGTATATCAGTGATAGTAACTTATCTTCCAACTGGTTACACTATCGCCTCCTAATGTAGGGAGAAGAAAAGTAGTGAATGGACCTCCTGCCTAGTAACTCACTGTTACAGCACTTTATGGTGGAGACTTATTTATTCCATTAGGACATTGTTAATTATTAATTGATTTTAATTCAAACAGATATAGTAGGTTATTTAATTTGGTCTGTCAAATTCATAGAAATCCATTGTGTATAAATATTACTCCTACATATTGTTCAAGGGATGCAGTGGTCATTTTTAATAGAATCTATCAGTGTTCTAATAAATAGGCAGGTACAGGGATCCTGATTTCCCCTGCCTCCCAATGTGGTCATGTATGTGGGGGATTGTTACTGTAAAATACCAGCAGAGTAATGCTGAGTAATGGATACAAATCTTGCATTCTGTGCCATTTAATGCATCTTAGCACAAGCCTGGCCTTCAGACATTTGGTCCCAATTCCATATAAACTGAACTATACAGAAGCCTAAGGTACTTACAGGACAATGCACTGGTGCCTGCAACGCTAAATACTGGTCTTGTTATAAAGGTTAGCATGAAAGGTCTCTCAAAAGTCACCTGCGCAGCTGCCAAAAGGGATATAACATGCAGACATCCGAGACTTTTGCTGGGCTTTTTAACACAAGCTAATGGATGACCATCAGACTGTACTGAGAAAGAAGCAAAGGGGCAGTGACCAGTGGCAGTCCCACTGAGCAGCCTATAAAACCCAATGATATATCCCCCCCCCCCCCCCCGTATAAATCCAGCCTTGATTAGGAGCTTGTATACTTGTTTTTATTCTAGTCTTGAAAATTGCAGTTTAGGTTGACTATATTGGTGTTTAAAGGACATGTCCACCCCCAAAACTACAATTTAACCCACTACTGGCCCCACTGTGTAGTGTAATAAAATCCTTACCTTGCATCCCAGCTCCAAATGGTTCTCCTGTAATGTCCCTGTAAAGTCCCAAAAAGTGACCACCAGGAGCTTGGCAGAGTCCATATAGCACTCTGCCTCCTGTCTCTCATCCGGGAGAAAAATGTCATGCGCACTGCAGCCCTCCCTCTCCCTCCCGTTTTCCTCTCCCTCCCCCTAGCACAAAACCCCTTTGCTGTAGTGTAGGGCTCCCAACCCCAACCGCCATAGTTATTTTTGCAGAAACTCCTCTGAACTCTACTTACATTACCTCTCTCCTCCGACGTTCTGGATAGCCGGAAGCCGTGTCTGTGATTGGCTGCCTCTCAGCCAATCACAGACGCGGCTGTCGGTCCGGCCCCCTGCTTGCAGTTTCATGCAAGCAGAGAGTCGTGACAGAACGTCGGAGGAGAGAGGTAATGTATGTACAGATCGGGGGAGTTTCTGCAAAAATTACTATAGCGGTTGGGGCTAGGGGAGGGAGCCCTACACTACAGAAAAAAATTATAAACTGGGTGGACATGTCCTTTAACCATATTAAATCTAGACCAGCTATTGGCTGGGCAGAGTATCTAATTACTGATCTATACTTGTTATCAACTTTAATAACTGCAAATATCTTAAACCAATTGTTATTTTATTGTATGTTGAAGACCTGTGTAATTGATTTTCCTTATCTTATGGCCACAGTTTTAGTTAGTGTGACCGATGACACAAGTTTCCATCATAATAATCCTTCGGCACTTCTAGGCAGTGGAGGTACAGGCTTATACTTGCCTCTAGGAACAAGACCAGTTTAAAAACTGTGTGGCTTGGTACTTGTCATAAACTTTTATATAGTAAATATTATTGTGTTGTACACACTGTACCGGATGTGCATTACCGTCTTTTTGCACTTTGGATAATAGTCCGTACTAGGAGCGCATGCAATTCGCAAAATAAATGGTAATTGCATGTTCTCCCAAAAATGGATTGCAGTGCAGTGTGGCCTCCCACATTGTCATACATTGACATGTGATTCTCTCACGTTAACAGATTGTAAAATGCAATTATAAGCATGTGATACGCGTCACTATGTTGGCCTAGCCCTAACATAGAAGAAGTCAGGGGTCGGCTGATTCTTTTTGAAGTTTGGAGTCAATTAAACATTTTCATGAGCCATTTTACCTTTATTTGGTAGCCAATTTCATAGACATAAATAGGAAACCGTGTAAAATGTTTGTCACCAGGATATAAGGGAGCGGGTTTTCAACTTTTTTTATTGGCTTTGTGCACAGATATAGTGTTTGTGCACATACAAAACTAACAGGGAGATTCAATAAAGTTCTTATCGTTTAAAATGGTGCTAAATTTGCCCCAACCAATCAGATGTTAGCTTTCAAATGTTAAATAAGATCTGATTGGTTGGGGCAAATTTAGCACCATTTTAAACGATAAGAACTTTTATTAAATAACCCCCTAAATTGTGTGCGCTACACACCACAGTGCTAATATTCCTTCATATCCTATTCTTTGCTCAAAACTTTAATCTGTGTGCATGGGTTTGCTGGGAGGGAACACTGGCTCCTGGGATTTCTTCATAAGCTGTTGTGTCAGAGAGACACTTCTGGAAAAAAGTTTTTGTTTTAGACATTTTAGCGTTATCTGTTTTGCCAAATTCAGGCAAATATTAGTGCCCACACAAACTAAGTGATACATACTGTATTGGTATGAAACATCTTTATTTTCACCCCATTGAGAAGCTTGTAACCGTATCCTGTTACATGTGTTAATCACCAGTCGTAATCACCTAGATGTAATTTATGATTGATACACTTTTTTCTTTAAAGGGGAGTCCTGGAGAAGGTATTTGATGAAGTTGTCCAGGTGGATATTTTAGACAGCGCTGACTCTGTACATTTGTCTTTATTAAAACGACCAGAACTTGGAATTACATTCACCAAACTGCAGTGTTGGACCCTTACTCACTATGCAAAGTGTATATATATGGATGCGGATACAATAGTAAGTAAATCTACAGTTTCACTTTGTGTTTCCTTTCATTGCTTGATTGATGCTTTGGAACCAGTTATCCTTTAGATTTGGTGTAAATGTATATCTCTGTCTACCATAATAGTCTTATCTGCTGTAAAACAGTTAATGAAAAATACCTGTCCAAACAAACAAGCAGCTAGCGCCGGCACTCACTATCTCACCCGATCCTTTGCCGTGCACGTCCGAAGGTTCCACATCAACACTTCCACAACGAATAAGTACGGATAGGACGGCACTTGCTTCATTAAAATTCTCAAATTTTATTAAACACTGGTTAAAACAGAGGCTTTCTTTAGCCTAGACGCTCATAGGCAATGTACACAGTTCAGGTATGACGTTTCGGGTCACATATATATCATTAACCCATAGAATGTTTATACATGTGTAATGGATATATATCATTATTACATGTATAATGGGAAGATATCATTATGCTAAATGCCCGATAAAATGTATATACATGTTAATAATGGGATATATATCATTATACCCGATAGAATTTATATACATGTATAATGGGATATACTATTTCATTATACCCAGATAGAATGTATATATGTTAATGGGATATATTTATTATACCGATAAATGTATATATGTATAAGGGGATATATATCATTATACCAGATAGAATGTATATAATATATATATGGGATATATATCATTATACCAGATAGAATGTATATAATGTATAATGGGATATATATATCATTATACCCGATAGAATGTATATAAATTTATACGGATATATATCATTATAACCTAAATGAATAAATTATAATGGGAATATCTATTCATATACCACCGATAGAATTTATATACTGTATATGTATTATATCTTATACCAGATGATGTATATAATGTATATGGGATATATATTATTATACCGAAGAATGTATATATGTATAATGGGATATATATCATTATACCCATAAGAATGTATATAAATGTATAATGGGATATATATCATTATACCCGATAGAATGTATATAAATGTATATGGGATATATTATCATTATAACCCGTAGAATGTATATAAATGTTAATGGGATATATCATTATACCCGATAGAATGTATATAAATGTAAATGGATATATATCGATACCTGATAGAATGTATATAATGTATAATGGGATATATAATTATACCCTAGAATGTTATACATTGTAATATGGATTAATCATTATATACCTTTATAATGGGAATATATATCAGTATACCCGATAAAATGTATAAAGTATAATGTATAATATCATATACCCGTGAATGTTATACATGTTAATGGGATATATATCATTATACCAGATGAAATGTATATAAATGTATAATGGGGATATATATATTTATACCCGATAGAATGTAATATAAATGTATAATGGGATATTATCATTAACCGATAGATGTATATAAATGTATAATGGGATATATATCATATACCAGATAGAAGGTATATAAATGTTAATGGGATATATATCATTATACCCGATAGAATGTATATAAATGTATAATGGTGATATATTTATTTAACCCGATAGAATGTATATAAATGTATAATGGGATATATTCATTTACCAGATAGAATGTTTAAATGTATAATGTGATTATATCATTAAACCCGATGAATGTTTATAAATGTATAATGGATATATATCTTATAACCAGATAGAATTATATACATTATAATGGGATATATATCATTATACCAGATAGAATTATATACATGTATATGGGTATATATTATTCCCGTGAATTATTAACTATACTGGGATTATCATACACCGATAGAATTATATAAATGTATAATGGTATATATATCATTATACCGATAAAATGTTTATATACATGTATAATGGGATATATATCATTATACCCGTAGAATTATTAATGTATATGGGAATATATCATTATCGATAAATGTTATATGTATCTGGATATTATTTTATCCCGATAGAATGTATATAAATGTATAATGGGATATATATCATTATACCAGATAGAATGTATATAAATGTATAAGGGGATCTATATTATACCAGATAGAATGTATAAATGTATAATGGGATATATATTATTATAACCCGATAGAATGTATATAAATGTATAATGGGATATATATTTTAACCCGATAGATGTATATAAATGTATATGGATATATATCATTTACCCAGATATGAATGTATATAAATGTATAATGTGATATATATACATTAAACCCGATAGAATGTTTATAATTGTATAATGGATATATATCATTATACCATATAGAATTTATATACATGTATAATGGGATATATATCATTATCCCAGATAGAATTTATATACATGTATATGGGATATATATCATTATTCCCGATAGAATTTATATAACTATACTGGGATATAATCATTACACACCATAGATTTATATAAATGTATAATGGGATATTATTTCTATACCTAATGAATGTATATAAATGTTAATGGGATATATATCATTATACTAGATAGAATTTATATAAATGTATTGGGATATATATCATTATACCAGATAGAATGTATAATAAATGTATAATGGGATATATATCATATACCAGATAGAATGTATATAAATGTATAATGGGATATATATCATTATACCAATAAAATGTATTAAATGTATATGGGATATATACATTATTCCCGATAGAATTTATATAACTATAATGGGATATATATCATTACACACCAGATAGAATGTATATAAATGTATAATGGGATATATATTCTTATACCTATAGAATGTATATAAATGTATAGTGGGATATATATAATCATTATCCCTGAGAATGTGTATAAATGTATAATGGGATATATATCATATAACCCGATAAATGTATATAAAGGTTATAATGGGATTATATACTTATCCATAAATGTTCTTGATAATGGGATTATATCTCTTATACCTGATAGAATTTACATTAATGTATAATAGGATTATATTGTTATACACTGATAGAATGTATCTAAATGTATAATGGGATATATATCATTATACCTGATAGAATGTATATAATGATATATATGGATATATTTTATACCTGATAGAATGTATCTAAATGTAAATGGGATATATACATTATACCTGATAGAATTTATATAAATGTATAATGGGATATATATCATTATATACCTGATAGAATGTATATAACTGTATAATGGGATATATATCTATACCCGATAGAATTTATATATGTATAATGGGATATTATCATTATACCTAATAGAATGTATTATGTATTGGGATATATATCATTATACCTGATATATATATATATGTGTAATGTGAATCGATCATTCTACCTGATAGAATTTACATAATTAATATGTGTTATGGGGAGTCAACTGCTTGATTGTGCTTACTGGATCCACTGAGTGTCAGCTTTAAAATGCCATTAGATTTAAATGCATTATAGATATAACACATGCCCTGCAAAATGTCATGAAGGAGACAAATCAGACATAACACATAAGTAGATTTTCTAATGATAAAGGAATTATGCAAGAGAGATTGTCTGTGAAACGTAGATTATCTGATCAGGTCATTTCTGTTTGCAGCAAGGTCTTTTATTGATTACTCAGAAGACAGACGTAAAAACATTCTACTACTGCTGACACTTCATATGCCTGGTAGTGTTAGAATTCTAGTGATCTGTATATGGCCATGTTATGGCAAACTTGTCATAGTCAGGTATAGATATAGCGGGCAACTGTTGTAATTAACAAGGCTAAGCATTCACAAAACAAGAGGGCTTCAGTACAGAATCCTGAAGAAATAAAAATCATTTTACCAATGGTGTGAACTATAGCTATCTGCTGGCTAGGATGAATGGAATCTAGTCATTTTTCTTTGCAGTTAGTTCTCTTTTGAGCTAGGAATTAAAAAGTTACCGTAGTCAAGTTGCAGTATAAAAACACAGTTCATTGTGAGGCGCTATCACTTTCTGTAACATGTAGTATGGAAACATGTGCACACCAGCCAATAACTGGCATTAAAAATCCTGCAAAGCTGACCCTGTTGCCTTATTACATCATTTCTTCTGCATGTTGAAGTATTGCAAGACCCAGGCAGTTGTCGCAATCTGATCTTAAAGCTATACAAGCCTTTATTACAAAAGTTGCATGGCTTTAAGACCACTTTGAGCTTTTGCCTTCGTGCAGTGCCCTATAGTCTCCTAATAATCTTCACATTATACCAAATTAAAAACAACCCTTTTTAGTACAGTAGCTCTAGGAGCTATGCAATATTAGATGGAATCCGTAATTTGTTTGCACAATAGACAATTGTCTATTGGTCTGAAGGTTTCAAAGTTGGCAAGTTTCGATAGGAGCAACCCCAATTGTGCGCTACACACCACAATGCTACACAAACTTGCATGCGCGGGCCTTGTGTGCGCATGCACGCTGCACAGTTTAAGAACTAAATTGCCACATATTCAATGGAGCCAAACTTCATTATTAACGTGGGCATGTAATAGCACTCCCCCACGTTACTTCGTGACCATGCTCACGCGATGCAGTAATCATTTACCGGCAGCTCTGCATCATGGGAGCAGGTCAGGTGAGTAGCAGTTTTTTTGAATGGCCCCATTGAAGCCATGTTAAATTTCGCGCTAGCAAAATACCGCAATGGTAATCTATAAGGGAAAGTGATCTACAATCGCGGTCGTACATTGTTGAACGTTATCGATCATTTACGATCACAATCATAGATTTAACGATCTTTAAAGAAACTTTTAAATATTCCCCCTTGTTCTTGAAGACGTTTTCTAGTCATCCGATCGGCTTTCTGAATTCAGAATCACTTGTACAGGCTTTTAAATGCAAACATATGTAAGAAGGGATGCCACGCAGTTAAACTGCAAGTGCTATTTTTATTGCAACATGTTTCAGACTCGGAACTGTTCTTTATCAAGCCGGTCTTGTCCACCCCCTCAACTAAAATTTCCCCCACTGTAGGCCCCACTGTGTAATGTAAAAAAATCCTTACCTTTTCTTCTGCATTATGGTTGTTCTGCAGGGCCTGATGATAGGAGCCTCTTTCTGTGTATCAGTGCCTCTGACATGCGCAGTGGAGATCCCCTCACTTCCCCCCTTTAGATCCCTTGTTCTGCATCAATCTTTTTAAAAAAAAAAATGAAACTTCATATATGTAGGGGAACCCTGTCCACCCTAAAAGCTAGTTTAACAACTTTAAAATGAGCCCCCGAAAGTACTTACCCATCTTTGTCCCTAGGCTCCCTTTGCTACTGGCAGCCATGTCTGTGATTGGCTGACTTTCAGCCAATCACAGACGTGGCTGCTGGTATGGCCCCTTCTGCTCTTCCGTTCTCGGAAGAGAACTAACGTGGGTAAATCACTCTTCTAAGCCTAAGTTAGGGTTGGGGGGTTCCCCTACATTATATGTTTTTCAAAAAGTGGGGGTGGAATATCCTTTAAAGTACGGCGTGGGGTTCCCTTCTTTACATATGTTTGCATTTGAAAGTTTTCTGACACGGCAAGTACCGAGTTGTGGAAGGTGTGGACGCCTAAGATACCTGGTGTACGGTGTACGGTACAATGGTCAAAACAGCATTGCATCTATCTAATATAGAATATACGTGCAGTCTAATTCACTTATCTGATTACAGTATCTCCCTGTAAATAGTGCTTCCTGCTAACATAAAAAACTGGCCCTTTTCAGCATAATGATACATTATTCCTGCTTAATGTGATCAATGTGAGGAATGCTGGAATTGAGCCCCCCCCCCAACCCTAGACTGTTCAAGGCCTATGAATGAGGGCCCCTTTAGGCGCTGGGCTATTGCCTTTTTTGATCTTATGTTAAAACTGTCCCTTAAGGGAGGACCTCGGATACATTTGTCTTATATCCCCATTTGCAAATAAATACAGTGACATTTATAAAGTGTGCTTCTCCCAGGTTTCTGAATCCTGTGGCTCATACACACAGACTCAGACTATTTTAAATATAATCAGCTGAGGCAATGCATTTTTGCCTGTCTGGCAGCGTGATTATAGGTATTTTCCTCTAAAAGGAAACAGTTTGGGGTTGGATTTCGATATTGTTTACACTTGGTTTTGAAGGACTGAGCATTCCTAGCACATCTCTCTCTGTGTGTCTCCTGCCTTTTATTATGCAATACACTAGGTCAAATGCTGGAAATGTCATAGCTGGGAATTCCAGTGCATGTGGTGACCCTTTAATTCTTCAGATATCATTGTTTTCCATGGGACTTAAAAAAGGACACTGCTATTCAGCACAATAAAATCTACCATTCTCTAATCTTGAAGAACAAGATGGAACCATAGTATAAGTTTTTGATGTTCTACAGACCATTGTCAGATGGTTCTCTTTCTTGTGTACTGTGAGATATGTGTCTACCTGATTAATTCATTTATTTTTGACTTTGGAAACTTATGGAGAATGTCGAAACTAGAAAAGGCACAACCTTAGATTGTGTTATATTCTACTAATCCACCCATGGATTATGGCCACATAAATAGATTCATTTCACAGATTTGGTGGGCTTTATCCCTATGTGTTTGTAAATCCGCTAACTTCCCGGTGAACCTACCACAGGAGTAAAGTCATAATTTTCTCTCAACTAAACATTGCAATTTATTTTGTTAAGAATTAAATCTGGTGTCCAGCTAAAATTACATGGCCTTGGAACTTTGACTTTCTGACCATTATTGTACAGTAGGATGAAAGAGTTCAATGAACCAAATGCTTTGCATCATGTAACACTTTGAATTTCAGCTACTCCATGTGCTGCAAAACATAATAAAGGAGTAAAAAGTTCTTTTGAAGTTTTGAATTATTAGACCAGTTAGACAAGTGGGCATTGCAGAATGGATGCACCCCTAACCTAGTAAAACATTGTGTACATTGAGAATGTCTAACCTGATGTTGTTAAAATATATCCACCTATAGTCTAGCATAGCCTGAATGAGGATGGTAAGTGGCACAACATTTATGGTGGCTATTCACATTTTGGAGATTTACAGGGGGCAACAAGTGCTGTTCCTATTTGAAAGTACTAATACTTTTACAAACAGTGGTGCTACTTGGATTTCCCAAGACACCCATGCAGCCATTGAGGCAAACACATTGTGGCTTATTTGCAGGACCGAGTAGAAAGCCAGATTGGCACTCAGATAAAAAAAATTGCACCTGCATGTCTGTTCTTATTGCCTAGTTAAAATAATGATTGTTTTGCCGTATTAGTCCAATATATGCTGTAAAAGTAGAGTACTGTGATATTTTAATGGACTAACAGTGAGGAAGAGGGTTGATCCCTCGAAAGCTTGTCTACTAAAATAAACTGTTAGTTCATTAAAAGTATCACAGTACTCTACTTTTTCTACTTATTGCCTAGTGCTTCTGTTACAAGCACTCGGGGCATTTTTTACATTAAAATAGCTTCAGATACTGTTAACAATAATGTACCAATTATTAGAACCCACAAGTGAGAGTTACTTGCAGTGAAAAAGGCTTCAGGATGTCCATTATGTGTTAGCAACAAACCTAACCATAGCTACAGTTGTGTGCCAAAAGTTCAGAGCGTGCTTGGTAGGCAAGGTGTGAAAACAGCAAAGAAGCCACTACTTTCCAAGAAGTTCTGCAGGAAGTATACAAGAATTGGACAACGAAGAACTGGTGCAAGTCATTTTTTCTGATGAATCCTTCTCCTGACTGATTGGGACCTCTGGAAAATCAATTGTTCGGTGAAGGAAAGTCCTGTACAGACCAAATGTAAAACATCCTGAGACAATCCATTGTGGGTCTGCTTCTCATCCAAGGTAGTGAGCTCACTCACAATTCTGCCCAAGAGCACTGACTTGAATAACGGTATCAAAAAGTAACTCTCCCAACAATCCAGGCACAATTGGTGATGTTCTGTGTACCTTCCAGCATGATGGAGCACCGCATCAAAAGGAAAAAAACATTACATTTTAGACACGTGGCCAGGAAACTCCCCAGATCTGTAGCTCTAATTATAAGATGTGGTCACAAAAATGACTGGACAAAAGAAGCCCAAAACATATGATCAACATGATCAAGCACTAAAAGGCCAGAATGGATCACCATCAGTCAGAATTTGACCCAGAAGCTAATATCCAGCATGCCATTGTTATGGCTCTACCAAATGGTTGCCAAGGAGCGGTCGAGTTCCTTCAACCGTTTGGGTAATACCGGACGCTCGAGGATATTCAAACGTTTGAGGAAATTCGTAAATTCGAGGAAATCCGAAAATTCAATAATTAGAGGAAACGTCTTATGGCGTGTTCCTCCTGGTAAATCTTTCAATGATCTCCCAATAATTTCACCATCGGGCCAATTTAAAAAAATTTGACTGACCGGCAAGCCAATCGTGCGACCGCGGGATTGTACAATTTTATTGATATGTCTATGGCCACCATTAGAGGGTTGAGTTCCACAGTATTTAAATGATATGTACACTGAAAAAATTACTTTCTCATTTCAAACTATAAATTAATACATAAAAGCAGCACTTGATGTCTTTGTGTTTCTGCATGACTTCAATACAGTTTTGCTCAGTCCCCCGCCCCCTGCCAGACTATCTGACTCTCTGTGAGGGCAAGCATGCTCAGTAATTCCCACGGGCTACCTGGAGAGGTAATTTCCTACATGCGTTCGTGTACCAACTGTCACCATTTCAGCTACAGCAAACAATTCATAACAGAAGTGTTTATGATACTAAGGCACTTGATTACAGCTGAAATGTAAGATGTTATAGACTGGATATTAAAGAATAGGTGACAGATCAACAAAATATTATGATAATGATCGTTGGAAGAATTCCCAATAAGGTTTCTCAATAGTGATATGTTAGTGGTAATGATCTTACAAAAAAAAAAATGCAATTATTTCCAGTTTTTGCACTTTTAACCATTGATCTATAATATTTTTAGTCTGATTATTACCTAGTGCTCATGTCAATTCATCTACTACTCCCTTCAGTTACAGACCAAGCATTCGTTACTCTCGGGACAAATGACATATATTGTCAGGGAGCTCTGTTTTGGGAAATCATTAAGAAATCATAACACATCAAGAAAACTGGTAGTACTGATTACATCACAAGTCACTATCGAATGAGGTAAGATGTACATTAGATTTAATTTATATGTTTTCCAATAGTTCACAAACAAGCCCTATGGATTTTTCATTTTAATTAAAACCTTGCGATTTCATTGTCATAATGGAATTGTATAATGTTTAATAAAAAAGGAAATTTTTATATTTAAAAGTAATGGATTTTTAACTTAATAACTGAATTTTACATAGAGTAACATAATTAGTGTGGATGTCATGGGGATTCTTTACTTAAAAGTAATTCCATTATAAGCGTTGATGGTTGTGTTTGTTCTATAGAGATTTGTAATTGATTAAAAAGAGCAGAGAGTTTACATATGCTAGATAATTGTCGGACGAAGAATGGCGATTTTTCCCAGCAATCTTTGTTCTCTTAAAGGACAATTATACTCACCTTCACTCCGCTCCTCTTCTTGGTCGGTACCTTTTACCCAGGTGAGGACCTGAACCACTAGGTCCTCACCCCTGGGTTCGCGAAAGTTAAAGCACAGCGTTACTGAAACGCTGCTTCAGTAACGCTGTGCTTTAACTTTCGCGAACCCAGGTGAGGACCTAGTGGTTCAGGTCCTCACCCTGGGTTAAAGGTACAGACCTAAGAAGAGGAGCGGAGGGAAGGTGAGTATAATTGTCCTTTAATCACTGCGGGTGCTCTCCTAATCGCTCTCCATAGAACAGAACATACTGCATGGCTACTGCTGACCAGCTTGTCAGAGTAGGTAATAAAATAAAGGATATACACTACCTACATGTAATATAAGGATATTATGCCACCGGGAGTTCCCTGACCATATAGACACAAGGCCGTAGGCAGAACAGGGCAGGGAACTCCGAGGTGAAGTAATATCCCTATATTATTATTAATAATAAATAATGATAATTATTATCGTAGGTATTATAGTCTTACAAAAAAAAAGCACAGACACACTGTCCGTCCGTCCCTCCCCGTCTCCTTCCCTGTATAAGTCATGTAGATTGAAGAGCCTGTTTTTCTGAATAAAATAGTTAACTGCAGTTTCTACTCAAAGTAAAAACAGAGACAGACCATCATCTCTTACACTGTCAGTTTCCAGTTTGTTTCACTGAATGAATTACGATGCAGATAAGGAGGAGCAAGCACATTCCTGTGAGTCATAATTGATTTGGCTGCTTGCTCCTTCTTATCTGCACCGTAATTCATTCAGTGAAACCAGAACCTCACGGTCCCTTCTTTTACTTTTAAGTAGAAACTGCAGTTAACTATTAATATTCAGAAAAACAAGCTTCATATCTACATGACTTATATGGGAGGGAGAGAAAAGGGGGGAGGTGCAGTGGGAGACATGAAGTCACTCAGTGACGCAGCTGAGTAACTAATATAAATTCTCGCCACTTTGGAAATGATTAGCCTTTATATTTAATCCAATTGTGATATTCATCTTGGTGTGTAGCCAGTTTTAGTGGTACTAGTTTAAATAACTCATAATGGAACTTTACATATAGGTGCAGGACCCCCTAATCTCTTCCTCAAAGATGCAGCTTAACATACTTATAACCTGGTCCCTCAACACTCTGCTGCTCTTCCCTCTTTGCTTCCTGGTCGTGGATGTCAGTCAAAGGCGCAATGGTGACATCATGACCAATAGCTGATAGCCCTGACCAGGCAGAGGGATAAAATGTAACAACTGGTAAAGTCTGATTCTGATAAGGGATCAAAAAGGAGACAAAAGTAACTAATCTACCAACTGGTTACACTGTCACCTCCTAATGTAGGGAGAAGGAAAGCAGTGAATGGACCTGCCTTGTATCTCACTGATCGTAACTAATCTTCCAACTGGTTACGGCTGTCACCTCCTAATGTAGATAGAAGGAAAGCAGTGAATGGACCTGCTTTGTATCTCACTGATAGTTACTAATCTACCAACTGGTTACACTGTCACCTCCTAATGTAGATAGAAAGAAAGCAGTCAATGGGCCTGCCTTGTACCTTGCTGATATTAACAAATCTTCCAACTGGTTACACTGTCACCTCCTAATGTAGGGAGAAGGAAAGCAGTGATTGGACCTGCCTGTATATCAGTGATAGTAACTTATCTTCCAACTGGTTACACTATCGCCTCCTAATGTAGGGAGAAGAAAAGTATGAATGGACCTCCTGCCTAGTAACTCACTGTTACAGCACTTATGGTGGAGACTTATTTATTCCATTAGGACATGTTAATTATTAATGATTTAATTCAAACAATATAGTAGGTTATTTAATTTGGCTGTCAAATCAAGAAATCCATTGTGTATAAATATTACTCTACATATTGTTCAAGGGATGCAGTGGTCATTTTTAATAGAATCTATCAGTGTCTAATAAATAGGCAGGTACGATCCTGATTTCCCCTGCCTCCCAATTGGGTCATGTATGTGGGGGATTGTTACTGTAAATACCAGCAGAGTAATGCTGAGTAATGGATACAAATCTTGCATTCTGTGCCATTTAATGCATCTTAGCACAAGCCTGGCCTTCAGACATTTGGTCCCAATTCCATATAAACTGAACTATACAGAAGCCTAAGGTACTTACAGGACAATGCACTGGTGCCTGCAACGCTAAATACTGGTCTTGTTATAAAGGTTAGCATGAAAGGTCTCTCAAAAGTCACCTGCGCAGCTGCCAAAAGGGATATAACATGCAGACATCCGAGACTTTTGCTGGCTTTTTAACACAAGCTAATGGATGACCATCAGACTGTACTGAGAAAAAGCAAAGGGGCAGTGACCAGTGGCAGTCCCACTGAGCAGCCTATAAAACCCAATGATATATCTCCCCCCCCCCCCCCCGTATAATCCAGCCTTGATTGAGAGCTTGTATACTTGTTTTTATTCTAGTCTTGAAAATTGCAGTTTAGGTTGACTATATTGGTGTTTAAAGGAAATGTCCACCCCAAAACTACAATTTAACCCACTACTGCCCCACTGTGTAGTGTAATAAAATCCTTACCTTGCATCCCAGCTCCAAATGTTCTCTTGTAATGTCCCTGTAAAGTCCCAAAAGTGACCACCAGGAGCTTGGCAGAGTCCATATAGCATCTGCCTCCGTCTCTCATCCGGGAGAAAAATGTCATGCGCACTGCAGCCCTCCCTCTCCCTCCCGTTTTCCTCTCCCTCCCCCTAGCACAAAACCCCTTTGCTGTAGTGTAGGGCTCCCAACCCCAACCGCCATAGTTTTATTTTGCAGAAACTCCTCTGAACTCTACTTACATTACCTCTCTCCTCCGACGTTCTGATAGCCGGAAGCCGTGTCTGTGATTGGCTGCCTCTCAGCCAATCACAGACGCGCTGTCGGTCCGGCCCCCTGCTTCAGTTTCATGCAAGCAGAGAGTCGTGACAGAACGTCGGAGGAGAGAGGTAATGTATGTACAGATCGGGGGAGTTTCTGCAAAAATTACTATAGCGGTTGGGGCTAGGGGAGGAGCCCTACACTACAGAAAAAAAATATAAACTGGGTGGACATGTCCTTTAACCATATTAAATCTAGACCAGCTATTGGCTGGGCAGAGTATCTATTACTGATCTATACTTGTTATCAACTTTAATAACTGCAAATATCTTAAACCAATTGTTATTTTATTGTATGTTGAAGACCTGTGTAATTGATTTTCCTTATCTTATGGCCACAGTTTTAGTTAGTGTGACCGATGACACAGTTTCATCATAATAATCCTCGGCACTTCTAGGCAGTGGAGGTACAGGCTTATACTTGCCTCTAGGAACAAGACCAGTTTAAAAACTGTGTGGCTTGGTACTTGTCATAAACTTTTATATAGTAAATATTATTGTGTTGTACACACTGTACCGGATGTGCATTACCGTCTTTTGCACTTTGGATAATAGTCCGTACTAGGAGCGCATGCAATTCGCAAAAAAATGGTAATTGCATGTTCTCCCAAAAATGGATTGCAGTGCAGTGTGGCCTCCCACATTGTCATACATTGACATGTGATTCTCTCACGTTAACAGTTGTAAAATGCAATTATAAGCATGTGATACGCGTCACTATGTTGGCCTAGCCCTAACATAGAAGAAGTCAGGGTCGGCTGATTCTTTTTGAAGTTTGGAGTCAATTAAACATTTTCATGAGCCTTTTACCTTTATTTGGTAGCCAATTTCATAGACATAAATAGGAAACCGTGTAAAATTTTGTCACCAGGATATAAGGGAGCGGGTTTTCAACTTTTTTTTTGGCTTTGTGCACAGATATAGTGTTTGTGCACATACAAAACTAACAGGGAGATTCATAAAGTTCTTATCGTTTAAAATGGTGCTAAATTTGCCCCAACCAATCAGATGTTAGCTTTCAAATGTTAAATAAGATCTGATTGGTTGGGGCAAATTAGCACCATTTTAAACGATAAGAACTTTTATTAATACCCCCTAAATTGTGTGGCGCTACACACCACAGTGCTAATATTCCTTCATATCCTATTCTTTGCTCAAAACTTTAATCTGTGTGCATGGTTTGCTGGGAGGGAACACTGGCTCCTGGGATTCTTCTAAGCTGTTGTGTCAGAGAGACACTTCTGGAAAAAGTTTTTGTTTTAGACATTTTAGCGTTATCTGTTTTGCCAAATTCAGGCAAATATTAGTGCCCACACAAACTAGTGATACATACTGTTTGGTATGAAACATCTTATTTTCACCCATTGAGAGCTTGTAACCGTATCCTGTTACATGTGTTAATCACCAGTCGTAATCACCTAGATGTAATTTATGATTGATACACTTTTTTCTTAAAGGGGAGTCCTGGAGAAGGTATTTGATGAAGTTGTCCAGTGGATATTTTAGACAGCGCTGACTCTGTACATTTGCTTTTATTAAAACGACCAGAACTTGGAATTACATTCACCAAACTGCAGTGTTGGACCCTTACTCACTATGCAAAGTGTATATATATGGATGCGGATACAATAGTAAGTAATCTACAGTTTCACTTTGTGTTTCCTTTCATTGCTTGATTGATGCTTTGGAACCAGTTATCCTTTAGATTTGGTGTAAATGTATATCTCTGTCTACCATAATAGTCTTATCTGCTGTAAAACAGTTAATGAAAAATACCTGTCCAAACAAACAAGCAGCTAGCGCCGGCACTCACTATCTCACCCGATCCTTGCCGTGCACGTCCGAAGGTTCCACATCAACACTTCCACAACGAATAAGTACGGATAGGACGGCACTTGCTTCATTAAAATTCTCAAATTTTATTAAACACTGGTTAAAACAGAGGCTTTCTTTAGCCTAGACGCTCATAGGCAATGTACACAGTTCAGGTATGACGTTTTGGGTCACATGACCCTTTTTCAAATACTTCAAGTATTTGAAAAAGGGTCATGTACCCGAAACGTCATACCTGAACTGTGTACATTGCCTATGAGCGTCTAGGCTAAAGAAAGCCTCTGTTTTAACCAGTGTTTAATAAAATTTGAGAATTTTAATGAAGCAAATGAAAAATACCCCAAGAACTGTGCTTGTAAAGGGAAAATAAAGCTACAAGACAACATTGTTCCAATAAACAGCACATTCACAATGATACAGCATGTTTAGTATCAATTCAATCTTTGCTGTAGCTGTTGGGTAATTTGTTTAATTAACCTGTGGAGATTAGGGGTCAGCTCCCATAATTCATCTTTCTAGGGCTGTTGTACACGATAAAATCTGTGTCTCTCTTTACCTCTCTTTCCCTTTATCTCTTTTACCTACCCTAAAATTGTTTTACTATCATATTAAAAAAAGTAAGATTTGCAATTTATTTCCAGCATTTATGGGCCAAAGAAAAACAACAATTTTCACAAGTATTTTATTAACAGCAGCGTATTTGTCTTCAGACCCTCATTAGACATTTTCCGTAACCTTCTCCACCAACATGGCAGCTTTGACGGTAAAATCTTCGTGTGAATATGGGGATACAATTTAGGACTGGAATTTGTACTTTTTGCAATGTTTAACGTAATTTAATTTGATAAGATCAGGATCTTCTAAAAAGTTATGAAATTACACACATGCTCAGTTTATATTACAATAATAGCATGAGAGAGGTGGGTATGGACATGCTTAGCCTATAACTGCTCTCAGTGATCAGTCTTACCATAGAAATCAGCATAGTTAGTGTAATTCTCTGCCTAGTCTCCTTTATATATCCCATCCCCTACTGGTTGCTTCACCTGTAGACAACGCAAGTTTGCTGGTAGTCAGTCAACTTTGAGACAGTTGCATCCAGGACTTAACAACACATAACTAGGTCCTAGGACCCCAGAGAGTTACCAGGGCACACTAGAGCAAGCCTGGACAGAACTGACAGCTGGTAAATACTTATAATTTGCCATACAGGAGGATAGGACAGAGAGTGAAACGGGTCATACTCTGAAGTCAGACAGGCTACCAATGTCCAGTTTCCAGTACTGTGCCTGGAAAACCTTTAAAGGGAGCTAGAACCAGTAGGAAAGTAGTAGTGTTAGGGCTAGGCCACACTGCTGCGCTTATTTTTGTGCTTGCGTTTGCACATGTGTTTGCGCTTGCGTTTTTTTCATATCATTGAAAACTTGGCAACACACCGAAAACGCGCTTTTTCGGGTGCGTTGTGATTGCGATTTGCGTTCCGCATTTTAAATCGTATTCGAATGCGTTTTTCAATACTTAATGAAAAAACGCAACAAAATCGCACACGGAATCGCATGCAGTGTGGCCATGCCCTAAAACAGCAGGAATTCTGAGTCAGATCTTGGTAACTCTAAATAAGTATTTGGCATACTAGCAAAACAGATATAAATTATATAACAATGTAACACAGATTGTGTGTATAGACTTCACCTAAGAAACCTTGTCTTGGGTGTCAAATGTTGGCCAAATAACCCGCAATTACCATCATTCTGGAATATGGTATGACTTCATTTTGTAGGTATTGGTTTACATTGATGGGGACATTGCCATCTAAACTAAGCCACAAATGAAATAAACTTTACACTGTTAACACATTTCCACTGTTAAATCTGTCTTTGTTTCTAAAGGACGACAAACGACCCCCTAGCACAAGGCAGACGCGCAACGAGACTGCATTTTGACATAAAAATAACACCCTGGGCCATTAATATTATGATCAGCATTATGATCAATATTTAAAGGGGAAGTTCAGTGCAAATACATATGCTTTTAAGAAAAAGAAGTTGTATTTTTCCATCCTAATGGCTGTACACTGCCCATTCAGCAATTTGTCTGTGTATATATAAATGATTCCGAAATACTGACTTCCTGTTTGCAGGACTCCTAATAGGAGCTGTTATGGTTTTGCCCTTGACCCAGCACTTGATTCAATTGCTCAGTAGAGCTCTCACTATGTTTGACCCATCCAACAGCTAATCTGTAGATATTACTGTTAGGAACATTCCATGGCAGTGGTGCATTGTGGAAAGAACCTGAAATGAAAGTTCACTAATGTCAACAGCAGGTATTTTCCACTGAACTTTCCCTTTAATTGAAAATACTTTTTAAATGGTGTCATTCATTGTTAATATCAGTTTTTATGCTGGCCATACGCATAGTGATTTTATTGGCTGATCATGGGCTGCTAAAAAAAACTTTCCGCATCTCAGATAATGAATTTGGCCAATTCTGATGCGTAACTCATCTCTGCCAATAATTTTGTTACCGTATGGCCAGCACAATTTCAATCTAACATAATATCAAACTAGTGTATAACCAGCCAATTTCTAATCTAGCATAATATCAAACTAATGTATGGCCAGCATAATGTGTAATCTAGTGTAACATTAAACTAGTGTATGGCCAGCATAATGTCTAATCTAGCATAATGTTAAACTAGTGTATGGCCAGCATAATGTCTAATCTAGCATAATGTTAAACTAGTGTATGGCCAGCATAATATCTAATCTATCATAATATCAAACTAGTGTATGGCCAGCACAATGTCTAATCTAGCATAATATCAAACTAGTGTATGGCCAGCGTAATGTCTAATCTAGCATAATATCAAACTAGTGTATGGCCACATAATGTCTAATCTAGCGAATATAAAACATTGTAGGCCAATAATGTCTAATCTAGCGTAATATCAAATGAGTGTATGGCCAGCACAATGTCTAATCTAGCATAATATCAAACTAGTGTATAGCCAGCACAATTTCTTATCTAGCATAATATCAAACTAGTGTATGGCCAGCATAATGTCTAATCTAGTGTATATTAAACTAGTGTATGGCCAGCTAATGCTAATCTAGCATAATATCAAACTAGTGTATGGCCAGCATAATGTCTAATCTAGCGTATATATTAAACTAGTGTATGGCCAGCATAATGTCTAATCTACATATGTAAACTAGTGTATGGCCAGCACATTGTCTAATCTAGCATAATATAAACTAGTGTAAGCCAGTACAATATCTAATCTAGCGTAATATCAAACAAGTGTATGGCCACACAATGTCTAATCTAGCTAATATCAACTAGTGTATGGCCGCATAATGTCTAATCTAGCATATTCAAACTAGTGTATGGCCAGCACAATGTCTAATCTAGCTATATCAAACTAGTGTATGGCCAGCATAATGTCTAATCTAGTGTAATACAACTAGTGAATGGCCAGCACCATGTCTAATCTAGCCTAGTATCAAATTAGTGTAAAACCAGCATAATCTATCTAGCATAATATCAAACTAGTGTATGGCCAGCTATTATGCTGGCCATACACTAGTTTGATATTATGCTAGATTAGACATTGTGCTGACTATACACTAGTGTTATGGCCAGCACAATGTCTAATCTAGCATAATATCAAACTAGTGTATAGTCAGCACAATGTCTAATCTAGCATAATATCAAACTAGTGTATGGCCAGCATAATGTCTAATCTAATGTAATATCAAACTAGTGTATAGCCAGCACAATGTCTAATCTAGCATAATGTCTAATCTAGCATAATATCAAACTAGTCTATGGCCAGCATAATGTCTAATCTAGCGTAATATCAAACTAATGTATGGCCAGCATAATGTCTAATCTAGCGTAATATCAAACTAGTGTATGGCCAGCATAATGTCTAATCTAGTGTAATATCAAACTAGTAAATGGCCATCACAATGTCTAATCTAGCCTAGTATCAAATTAGTGTATGGCCAGCATAAAGTCTAATCTAGCATAATATCAAACTAGTGTATGGCCAGCATAATGTCTAATCTAGCATAATATTAAACTAGTGTATGGCCAGCATAATGTCTAATCTAGCGCAATATCAAACTAGTGTATGGCCAGCATAATGTCTAATCTAGCGCAATATCAAACTAGTGTATGGCCAGCACAATGTCTAATCTAGCGTAATATCAGATTAGTGTATGGCCAGCATAATGTCTAATCTAGCATAATATCAAACTAGTGTATAGCCAGCACAATGTCTAATCTAGCATAATATCAAACTAGTGTATAGCCAGCACAATGTCTAATCTAGCATAATATAGAACTAGTGTATAGACAGCACAATGTCTAATCTAATATAATATCAAACTAGTGTATTGACAGCATAATGTCTAATCTAGCCAGTGTTCTCCCTAGGGTCTTTTAGCCGGGCGGCCCACCCGGCTACTTTTTCATGCCACCCGGCTGGAAGAACACTTGTGATTTAAAAGAATTTAGATATAGGTTTAATAGGTGCCAATAGGTCAGTAAAAACTCCCGCCAACACTGCCCAGTCCTTCTTTACACTTGCAAGATTATTTTTGCAAGATCCCTAATGTGACAAAATGGTGGCACATGGTTACCTTCAGATGTTGCCGAACTACAACTCCCTACAGAGGTTGCCGAACTACTAGTCTCTGGGAGTCATAGTTTTCAAACATCTAGTGGGACGAAAGTTAGACATCTCTGACCTATATAATGAGCATAATGCAGTGCACATTTTTCCACACCCGGCTACTTTTTCATGCCACCCGGCTGGAAAAACATTCTGGGGAGAACACTGGGGAGAGCACATTGTCTAATCTAGCGTAATATCAAACTAGTGTATGGCCAGCACTATTTCTAATCTAGAGTAATATCAAACTAGTGTATGGCCAGCATAATGTCTAATCTAGAGTAATATCAAACTAGTGTATGGCCAGCATAATGTCTAATCTAGTGTAATATTAAACTAGTGTATGGCCAGTGCATTTTCTAATCTAGCATAATATCAACTAGTGTATGGGTAGCATAATGTCTAATCTAGCGTAATGTTAAACTAGTGTATGGCCAGCACAATGTTTAATCTAGTGTAATATCAAACTAGTGTATGGCCAGCATGATGTCTAATCTAGCATAATATCAACTAGTGTATGGGTAGCATAATGTCTAATCTAGCGTAATGTTAAACTAGTGTATGGCCAGCACAATGTTTAATCTAGTGTAATATCAAACTAGTGTATGGCCAGCATGATGTCTAATCTAGTGTAATATCAAACTAGTGTATGGCCAGTATAATGTCTAATTTAGTGTAATATTAAACTAGTGTATGGCCAGCATAATGTCTAATCTAGCGTAATATCAAACTAGTGTATGGCCAGCACAATGTCTAATCTAACGTAATGTTAAACTATTGTATGGCCAACATGTCTAATCTAGCGTAATGTTAAACTAGTGTGTGGCCAGCATAATGTCTAATCTAGTGTAATATTAAACTACTGTATGGCCAGCATAATGTCTAATCTAGCGTAATGTTAAACTAGTGTGTGGCCAGCATAATGTCTAATCTAGTGTAATATTAAACTAGTGTATGGCCAGCATAATGTCTAATCTAGCGTAATGTTAAACTAATGTATGGCCAGCATAATGTCTAATCTAGCGTAATATCAAACTAGTGTATGGCCAGCATGAAGGGTGCAGTTGCTTAGATATTTGTACTTTCCATACGTTCGTTTCCATTCATATGGGTTGGTATATCTGACAGATGTATTATGTTAAAGCATTTACTTTTATTTGTTGTTTCATGTAGTTGCTGCTCATGCACAGGTAAACACTTTGTTTTGTTTTTTTTTTCTCCCTTGTGGATCTATTTATGTAACAAAATTGTATTGCATCCAATAAACATAAAATAACTATTCTGCTTCAAGGTCCTTTGCAACATTGATGAACTATTTGACAGAGATGAATTATCCGCTGCCCCTGACTCTGGTTGGCCGGATTGCTTTAACAGCGGCGTATTTGTCTTCAGACCCTCATTAGAGACTTTCCATAACCTTCTTCACCATGCAGAGCAACATGGCAGCTTTGACGGTAAAATCTTCATGTGAATATGGTGATACAATTTAGGAGAGGAATTTGTTGGTAGTGCTAAAGTCCTTGTATAAAAAAAATACCCCAGAACTGTGCTTTTAAAGGGGAAATACAGTCACTAGACAACATTCTTCCAATAAACAGAGCACATTCACAATGATACAACATGTTTAGTATCAATTCAATCTTTGCTGTAGCTGTTGGTTAATTTGATTGATTAACCTTTGGAGATTAGGGGTCAGCTCTAGAGATGTCCGAACTTCGCTAAATCCGGCCCGCTCGAGGATCCGTGAATTTTCGAAGAAATTCGAAAATCCGCGAGCGGACCCATTAAAATGAAAAATATTACGTATTTTCGCGAACAGGATAAATCCGCGGGGGATCCGGGTTCGGATCCGCGAACCGGCCATCCCTAGTCAGCTCCCATAATTTATCTCTCTAGGGTTGTTGTACACTAAAAAATCTGTGTCTATCTCTTTTGTCTGCCATTTAAATTGCTTTGCTTTTCTTTAGTATTGTAATGCCCTGGCAACTCCCTAGTCTCCTTTATATATCCCATCCTCTACTGGTTGCTTCACCTGTAGACAACCACCAGGTTTGCTGGTAGTCAGTCAACTTTGAGACAGTTGCATCCAGGACTTAACAACACATAACCAGAGAGTTCCTAGAAGCACACAAGAGGAAACCTGGGCAGAACTGACAGCTGGTAAATACTTAACATTTTCCATACAGGAGGATAGGACAGCAAGTTAAACGGGTCATACTCTAAAGACAGACTACCAATGTCAGAGACATTAGCTATGGTTGGTCTAGGCAGCAAAAAAGTCTGAAACAAGCTAAGGGGCATATTTATAAAGGATTGTCTTTTTCGCCAAATAATTAGCGCAGCACATCGCAGCGAAAATAGCGCCATTTGGGGCTTCGTTTCGCCTTATTTATAAAAAAGCGAAAAAAACACACTTCGCGGCTGAAAAAGGCGAACGGGAGCGATAAAGAGCGAAAAGTATCGCTGCGAAAACTTAACGCATCTAAGAAGACTGCATTGTGAAAACCATTCAAAACCAGAAAAGCCCACTAGAAAATGATGTCAAGTTCAAAATGGCCACCTCACATTTACCAAGAAGTCAGCCATGTCTTATTTAGTCAATCTTCTTAGAATTTCTCAATTGGAATACAATTTTCTTTTGCACTGCACATTCGCCTTTCTAATGCGCGTTCGCCTTTCTAATGTGCGTTCGCCTTTCTAATGTGCGTTCGCCTTTCTAATGCGTGTTCGCTTTTCCAAGGCATATTCCATTATAATGTGCGTTCGCCTTTCTAATGTGCGTTCGCCTTTCTAATGTGCGCTCGCCTTTCTAATGCGCGTTCGCTTTTCCAAGGCATATTACATTCTAATGCGCGATCGCCTTTCTAATGTCGCTTTTCCAAGGTATATTACACTCTAATGCGCGATCGCCCTTCTAATGCGCGTTCGCTTTTTCAAGGCATATTACCCATTAGAATGCCTTTTCGCTCAAACAATGACTTTTCACCACCTTCAGGGTCGCGCTAATCTTTCGCTCTTTTTAACGCAAAAACCACCTTTCGCTCTTTTATAAATCGCGTTACGCCTTTTTGCTCCTTTTTCGCTAAAATTACCCTTGCGAAGTAAGGCGAAAAGGGTTTAGCGATAGCTCGCGGAAACGGTTTCGCCATTCGTTAACGCTACCTTTATAAATAGCGTTAACTGTCTTTTTGGCGAAAACCCATGCGAAAAGCGAATGCGAAAACATTTCGCTACTTTTCGCTCTTTTATAAATATGCCCCTAAGTCTTTGACTGTAAAAATCAATACTGTACCTGGAAAACCTTTAAAGGGAGCTAGGACCAGTAGTAAGGTAGCATAAGCTAGAGTGTAAAACAGCAGGAATTCTGAGTCAGACCTTGGTAACTCCAAATAAGTATTTGGCATAGTAGCAAAATTTAGTGCATATTCTTAAACTGACCTGTGATCTTCACAAAATATTATTAACTTGAACTTTAACTTAACTTAGAGAACTCCCAAGAGTTCATCTACTGAGGTCAGGAAGCACTTTAATGTGGTAACTCAAATGCCTAGCTGTGAGGATTCCCTTAAAGGAAGGAAATTATTTCGCCAGAATTCTGAGACTCTGTACTAGAAGAGATTGGACAAAACTAAAAGTAAAGTGTAAAAGTAAAGCTTTCAGTCTGTCCAACTGTGGTTTTAAGTACAGGGAGCAACCGTCTTAGAGTAGGCTTTCCTAGACTGCTTGTCTGTAGTTATGTCTGGCGAGGCAGATTGGAATTACGGACTAAAGTGAGACTGAAGATTTGCCAAAGCATTACAGGTAGCTCATGATTATTATTATTATTATTGTTGATTTCTATAGTGCCAACATCTTCCATACCGCTTTACAATTACATATACACATTTAAGAGCTTACAATCTAAGCACATTTATTTGACACATACAACCTATCAGTATGTCTTTATGATTGTGGGGGAAACCGGAGTGCCCAGAGGAAACACATGCAAGTACAGGGAGAATATACAAACTCCTTGCAGATGTGTCCAAGGGTGGAATTGAACTCAGGACTTCAGCGCTGCAAGACAACAGTGCTTACCACTGAGCCACCGTGCTGCCTCAAGTGTGTAGTGAGCATGTGCAGTCTTTATGGTGAAAGACTCTGTGAATCTGAGATGGTACAATAACCACTGTGGGACTGTCTTTCAGAATATTTACATTTATTTAAAGGCATGGTATTGCGAACTGAACGTCAAATTGATCATAACTTCTGATGCAGGGAAAGTGTAACCTGCTGGTGTTCCCGTGACATTTCCATGGAAAGATCATGGTTTCCAATCAACATTATTTTTGTAATGTTGGTCACAAAATGATTGGGCCAGGCATTTTTTGGGAAAGGTTGGGAGGTAAGAACACAGTGTACGGCCGTTCAATTGATCGTTAATTTAGGATCGCTATCATAAATCTAGGATAACGATCTTAAATGTCTGTTAACGATCGTAAATCTATGACCGTGATCATAGATTTATGATCCCCCATAGAAAGAATACAACAACAAAAAAGGATTGTTACCTTTGTAGCAAAAGTGAACCAGATTCACTCCAGTCTGGAAAGTACAAGAGGGAACCAGGTATGTCTATACACAGCATTTACTCTAAACTAAATTTTTATTTATTAGTAAAGTTATTTTTATTTTCTGCCATTTTATATACTTCTTTTTCTTTATACCCAAGGAGGTGACCAAGGATTATTAAACAGCTTCTTCAATAACTGGGCTACAGCGGACATCAGCAAACATCTTCCATTTATCTATAACTTGAGCATCAGCTCTATTTATACATACACGCCTGCTTTTGTACAGTAAGTCATTTAAACATTGAGACTGTTTTAACATTGTGTGTAAGGCTAGGTATACACAAGCAGAGACCAGTTATCTGCAGTTCATTTTTCAGGTGAACTTTCAACCAAAATCGGACTACAGGGCGATCGGACAGGTCAGTAGATCACATGTGGTCCGCACGATCAGTCGTGGTGAACTTTTGCGGCTACTTTTGGCACAGCCGACAGGTCGATAGTGGTCGAATTATCTGGCTGTGTGTACCAGCCTTTAGGTACAGGATGCAATAATAATATACGATTTAATGGCCATAAACTGTAGGAAAATCTGAAGGGTTAAAGGGGAACTGTGGTCCAAAAAAGGTAAATTGAGGTAAATTGATAGGAATTGCTCCCCTGAGAATTTATTTCCATTGCTTTTTTTGCATAGTTTTGAAGATATTTACATTTTTGTGTGTGATATGGCAGCAGCATCACCAGGTTCCATGCACTTCCTGCTCTGAAACTGTTAGTCAATCTGTCCTGTGTCTCCTCCTCCCCTTTGCAGCCCCCCTGGTCCCTCCCACTCATGGACGCCAATGGTGCCTCCAGTTGCAGGCCCCCCATGGCCCATTATCTTACAGCCCCATGTGGCCCCGCCCACGCACGGGTGCCTAAGCCCTGCCCACCCATGGGTGCCTAAGCCCCGCCCACTCGCGGGTGCTGTGAGTTACTCAGAAGTGAGAACTCTGCCTGAAAGGCTGTTTTCACACAGTGAAAGAGAAGGGCTGTAGATTCCCTTACCTTCTCTGTCAGGACTTCACACAGCAGAGAGGAGGAGGGACTTCCTGTCTCCCTCACACACTGAGGGCGTCTGAGGCTGTGCTCGCTGGCGGCACTGTGCAGGAGAAGCCTTAGGAATGTCACAAGTTAGCCTCCAACCCATTAACTTTCTGTTCAGTCATTTCTGTATATCTTGGTCTTGGAGCACGTAGAGAGGTGGTTGATGGCTCGTTTTAAAGGTAGGAAATTGGCCTTTCATTTAAACTCAACGTGTTTGGAGACCACAGTTCCCCTTTAATAGTTTAATATGGAGAAGTCTTTTGGGGAGTGACTGAAATATTTTCTGATTGTAGAGTAATATATCAGTGATGATGCCCTGCCTGATTAGAAGAGAACCGCAAGGAAACACATGATGTCAAAAGGGGAGGGTCTACCATATTACTTAAAGGGGAAGTTCAGTGCAAATACATATGCTTATCAGAAAAAAGAGCAATATTTTTTCATCCCAATGACCTTAATCTGCCAATTTAGCATTTTGTCTGTGTATAAATAAATGCAACCGAATTACTGACTTCCTGTTTGCAGGACCCCTAGTAGAGACCGTTATGGTCTTTCCCTTGACCCAGCGCCTGGGTTTATTCAGTTGCTCAGTAGAGATCTGAGCATCTTTGACCCATCCAACAGCCAATCAGTCAATCAGTAGAAATTACTGAGAAGAAGAAGGACCGTTAGAACCTGAATTGTCAGCTCACTAATGTCAACTTCAGGGAACAGCAAAGGGTATAAATTCAACTGAGTTTTCAAAATGGGAGGGAATATGTAGAATAACTAAGAAGGCATTACACAAACTATTTAACAAATATTGATCATTTCCACTAAACTGTTCCTTTAATGGAAATTTTAATTAAAAATTAAACTTTTGCACATAAAGCAATCACCCCCCCCCCCATCCCACACCCCAAACACCATTTTCCCTTGGCGCTCCTGACTCCAGATATCTTACCTTGAACTCCTCTGGTACCTTGGTGCCCTCTACTTCCTCCTTTTTGGATTTCTGTGCAGACGAACAGTGCACCTGCCATTGTGAGTGCACCAGAAAAAGTGACAAGTAACCAGAAAGATATCTGGAGCTCTGGAAAGAAAGGTAAGTATTGCAAAAATGGTGGGTGAGGGTGGAGGTAACACCATCTATAAAAGTATGTGTGAGGGAAATAAAATCGCTCATACCATTTATTTTACCTAATAATCGGGACAAGCAATCAGATTGAACTAATGTAAGGTTGTGAAGCATTTCTTATTATTTAACAAATCGTTCATGTTTCTGTCATAGGTTTGGCTCTGATGCCAAAGTAGTTCATTTTCTTGGCACACCTAAACCCTGGAACTGCCGGTTCAACCCCCAGTCTAGGTGGATTATTGAGGATGAATCATTAAGTGGACATCAGCATCTCTCTTACCTTGCACTTTGGTGGGAAATATATGTTTCCGATGTTCTGCCATTGTTAGCAGAACAGGAAGAGAGTGAAGGTTCAGAAAGTCACCAGGTAAATATTGTAACGTACAGTAAATGAGGAAGTACCAGTAAGCTAATGCAGCTCTGAATTAGAATCAGAATGGAAAAAAAAAACCTGTGTGATACACAGCTTCAACCTGCCACAGTCTCATTACCTGTCATATTGGGAGTAGATTGGTATATTATATCAACTGTCAGAAAGGAGTCAGAAGACCAACAGATGTAGGTTTAGTTGAACCCACCATAGTCCCCCAATCACCCATCCATGACCACAATTTCCTAAAACCCTGATAAGTTGAAACATACCCTGTGGTGTGAGAAGAGGTACAGACCCAAAGACCAACTGCGCATCTCTTCCCTTTATTTACAGCACAGTGTAAATATTGATATGTTTAAATAACATTCTTTTGTCATTAGAACTTATATTTCATTAGATCTATATATTTCTTAAAAAGATATTTTATGAAATTATTTATGGTCATTAGTCTGTGTCTTGCCATTGAGATGCCAGTGATATATTTCTTTGAAATTAAAGGGGAACTAAAACCAAATTTTGGAATATTTAAAGCACCAATCCTGGGTGCTGGATTGCTACCTTACTTTAAACCAAAGACAAACAGATAAAATACTATGCATTTGTTTCCTGTACATTTGCATTCAGATCCAGCATACAGTGTGAATGTAGCTTTAGTGTTTTCATTATTGTGCATTATGTGGATTTATTGATAAATTGATGGATTTATTACATCAATTGTCCCATGAACACCATTCTACTGTACACCACCGTACTTGTTTTAATATCGCTCAGCTCATTCTTACAAAACCCAAACACGCAACAGTGGCTGATCAGGCAAAGATGATTGATTTTTTACGATTGTACAATCGTTATTTCTTTGTGTATAAGTCCCTTAAGTGACCACAATCAAATATATTCTCTTAAATATTTGTACAACATCCATCTTACCTTTCTAACCATAATGTACTTCACTGCAACAAAGCGTTTATCTCCTACACCTTGTATGTATATAAACTGTTCTACACACAGGACACTGCGGGGAACATCACACTGGCATTTTTGTATAGTGCTGTTCATTGATTAAAATGGCCCTGGTATAGGTAAAAGCAGCACCACAATGCAGTTCATAGGTGTGAATGGCGTTCACTCCTATGAGCACATTGCTGTGGTGCGATGTCAAAGATTGACTATTAGATTAGACTAATCTATCTTATGGCCGCCTGTGTACGGTCAGCATTACTCTGGTTTTAGGACTGTAATGTCCAACCCCTGGCTCTCCAGATGTTCGCAAACTGCCACTCCCAGACACTCTGCAGAGTAGACACAGGGAATTGTGGGAGTTGTAGTTTGAACACATCTAGAAAGCCACAGGTTGGACATCCTATGCTAAGAATAATAAAAGAATATAGGATGCAACATCAACATTAATTATGGATTATCATAACCTTACCTATGATCTGGTTTGTTTATTTTTATCATTTAAATAGCACCATATTGGAAGAATTGAGCTGTTGATGAAAAATGAAAATCCATTTGCCGGTTCTCAAGAAACCCCTTTAAACAACCCTGGAGATGAAGTAAGTAAAGTAGTTGGACTGATAGTGACCCAGCACTGGCTTGTGATAATCCTCAGGTTCCGAAGGTTTATAGAGTTCTGTACACAACAGCAGGATACTGTGTACAGAATCTTTTCTGTGAAATGTGCAGGTCTGCACTGGCTTGTGATAATCCTCAGGTTCCAAAGGTTTATAGAGTTTGACACGACAGCAGGATACTGTGTACAGAATCTTTTCTGTGAAATGTGCAGGTCTGCACTGGCTTGTGATAATCCTCAGGTTCCAAAGGTTTATAGAGTTCTGTACACGACAGCAGGATACTGTGTACAGAATCTTTTCTGTGAAATGTCCAGGTCTGCACTTGCTTGTGATAATCCTCAGGTTCCAAAGGTTTATAGAGTTCTGTACACGATCGCAGTATACTGTGTACAGAATCTTTTCTGTGAAATGTCCAGGTCTGCACTGGCTTGTGATAATCCTCAAGTGCTAAAGGTGTGTAGAGTTCTGTACATTACAGCAGGATACTGTGTACAGAATCTTTTCTGTAAAATGTCTAGGTCTGCACTGTCTTGTGATAATCCTTAGGTTCTGAAGGTTTATAGAGTTCTGTACATGACAGCAGGATACTGAGCACAGAATCTTTTCTGTGAAATGTCTAGTTCTACAGAAATTTTTAAAGGGTTTTATTCTTTTAAGTATGCTTTTAAATGAACACAGTAACCATATTAATCTATGGAGAACACTTATCTACATTTTGTTTAGACTATTTGTTTTCCCAGCAAGTGTGGTATTTAGTGTATGGTACTTATGTATGAGCAAGGCATGTTGTTTTGTGTCATTTTTAACTGAAAATGTACCTGCAGGAGTAGTAAAGCTTAGCCAATCAGAAATTTGGGATTTGTTTTTCTTTTGGGATTTAAAAAGGCAGGAGTGATTGTAACCCCTATTTGTATATTACTGCTTCTTTTAGCTGCCCAACAATATTGCTGAACAAAACATCTTGGATAGTAAAGGTCATGATCCAGATATACAGTTCGCTTCCCAGATAAACCAGGAACCTGTATCTCCAGACAGCATTCAAACGGTAGTACACCACATTTTTGTGGTTTTATTCCACTCATATTTTAAGGTATCACAGAGGTTTTCAATCAGTGACCTTGGGGCAGACCTTTACATGACTGATTTCACTTGACTCTCATTTCACTTATGAATTCATGCACTTTTTTTGGAAACAAGTTGAAAATGTTTCCTGAAGAAAAAGATTACTTAGGATGTAAGTACTGTTAGATATTTTACTGTATAGCTAAGGCTGCTTTCAGATTTGTGTAGCTTTAAAAAATGTAGCTGCATAATATAAAGGTGCTAAAATATCGATACTGCGCTGTATTTTGTATGTAGGTGGCTGTTGGAGTTTTCCCAACTACTAGATAAGATTACAGTTGTAAAATAAAACGTCCGTGGTCATGAAATAACTTGACAGATACATTAGGTTTCGCACAAGATAAAATTTCTAATATATATTTTATCTCTTACTGTTTTACTAGCCTGAACAACACTCAATAGCTAACAGGGTTCCAGGTCATGACTTACAGCTTCTTTCCGAGATCACCTGCGATCCAGGAACAAAGGAAGACAACATTCAAATAGTAATTCAGGATTTCTTTGTTGTACTGTAATGTAACCACCACATTTATTTGGGTAATAGGGTGCTGGGAAAATATCTTACTGTGAAGGAACTAAAATGTGGTTGAAAAGGAACTGAAATTATCAGTACATTTAGCTTGATGGTAAGATGAGCAGAGATTTGCAATGTCAAAGTGCATTTTAAAAATAACGGTGCGACCATAAAACACAGATCACTATCCGTATTTCATGACTGGTATGTTATTTTAGTGCCAGCAGAATTTTCCTCTTTCCTTGCATTTTGTAGTAGATTGTTTTTATAATTGTTTTAGGTTTAAGTTTTACAGTAGGAAACCCCCCAAAATAGAGAACATTATAATTAATTAAATAATGATCACTGGGTATCTCCACCCCCAAATATATTTTTTTCTGTAGTATAGGAAACCCCCCCAATACTAAACACGAGGGTTTTAACTTAAAAAGGTTCCTAGAAAAAGACTTACTGATCTTCGTTCCCTCAGCCTCTGCCTCTACTGCTACTTCTGGGAACAGAGACAAGGGAACGAAGGTAGGTAAGTCTATTTCTGGGATCTTTAAAAAATCCTAGTGTTTAGACTATAGAATTTTTTTTCCCTCTAAAGAACCAAACAGCGCTGTGGGATCCAGGGTGGGGAATGGGGGTGCACTGCAGGACAACCATAAGGAGCAGGGGAGAAAGGTAAGGATTTTTTACACTACACAGTGGGGTCAGCAATGGGGCAACTTTCAGTTGGGGTGGACATGTCCTCTAAGCACAAAATGTATCTTAACAGGGAAGCTGAACTGAACTAGAATTACACGCATTGTTTTTTGTTGAATTTCACACTTGTTTGTTTTTGAAAAACAAACAAACAAACTACTTTTTACTAATCTTCTATGTCCTGAAACAAACAATAGGGCACATGCATGGGTGCACATAGAGACTTTGCTAAAAATAGCACCAAAGAACTAATGCATAATGGCAAAAAAAATCAGCCAACCATTGTTTCCAGGATTTTTAACTAAACATCTCTCTCTCTTAGAAATTTTTTTCACAAGCTGTTTATTGGTGGAACCTGCAAAATTAATTCAAACACATTTGCATAATTCCAAATATAATTAATTGTAGAAATTTGCACTTTTAGCAGATTTTCTTAAAACACGATTTACCTTGCACAAACTCCACGACAAAAAAACACCATTAAATGCCAATCATCTAAATGCCAACATGCTCTGAATCAAACACTATGCCACATGCATGGTGCATGGGTGCACATCGAGATGTGGCCACAAAATTGCCCAAAAAGGCCCCAAAGTTGGGGCTTAACATAAGGTTAAGTATGCAGTTAAGCTGGCAGAATAAACACCCCTTTTTTTACCTTGTTAGCAACCATACATACTATGTAACTGACATTCTTTCATGCATACATGACAAATTATGGACAAGTTGGACAATTATGAACAAGTGGAGCACTTTAATTTGTGCATTTCACTATAATAATCATTACATAATCTTTTGGAATAATAACTAGGAATACTGGCATAACTGCCTGTTTTCAACATTGAATCACATCCAGGAAGTGATTCTCTGTCTCATCACACAGATCAATAGATGATAGAACTTGTATCCGTATTTGTGAATGAATGAATGACTTCCAGTGCCTGTGCGATTTCGGAAATAGCGCGGCACACCAGATGCAATACAGTTTTACCCTTTTTAATGGAGGCATAAGTTGATGCTTCATACCTGAGTGCAATCCCACCATGCAGAAAATCTCAATGGGAAGAGTGCATTGTGACTCCTTGTCCATATTAGTAACGCAGCTTTGACATATTGCATCACCCTGTTAATGTCTGATGCATAGTGCATACTGTTCCTATTTCTTCATTTCAGCCATTTTGTATCTGGGCTTTATTCTTATAGTTAATGTTCCTTGTTTGTTAAAGGTGCAGCTTGCACAATCTGCTTCAGAACTGTCCATCCACGAAGCAGAAGAAGTGGCAAGAGGAGAAGAAGAACGCAGAAAATGGGAGGCAGGACAGATTGATTACATGGGGAAATACTCCTTTGCAAACATCCAAAAAAAGTTAGATAGATTTTTACAGTAAATCCTCTCCATAGTTTTTTTAGTGCCGTGCAGCAAAACCTCTTCACACATTATTTATTGTGCTGTGAGATTGGGTTTCGGGTATTCATTTGAGCATAGTTCATAATATTTTGTTACAAAATATAAAAATAAATTTGAGTCAATTACTTTACTGTTTATTTTCTCTTCTATTATTTTCTATTCTTCACTGGCTCCTTCATCTGAAAATGATTATGATGTCGTGCCATAGTTTTTCAATTAATTTGTTTTTCTTTTTTTTGGGTATTGGGCTTTTTTCCAGAATACTTTCAGATCTTTATAAAATGAATGATGCAAAATGTGCTTTATGTGTTTATTTCTAATAACCTAGGCGGCTCTACTGCGATCTGCTAAGGCTGAGCAGACCAATTTCTATAATATAATGTGTAATACTAATCTAGACAGTCACATAGAAAAGATAATGGTCTGGGTGCTCAAGCCCTGGACCCCTTTACTAATCACAGAAACTTCTCTTACTGGGATAAACACTAATTGTCACTAACAGACTATATATCATGAATACTCAACTCACTGCTCCTCTGGCCAGGGATACACACCACACTTTATGCAGGTGATGGAAAGCTTATGGCGCACCCCCTTGCAGCAAACCAGGCAGAAGTTTGGAACTAGTCTAAAACAACTTTTAGTGTTCCCAGAACATACCCATAAAATGTTTCAAGCTTCACTGATAGGTTGCGTTTGTGCCAATCTAACCTGCCTATTCATACCAGGGCTAAATCATCAAAACCTTACCCTCATATCAATGACGGTTCTGTACAAAACTATGTAGGTACTATTGTTTACTTAATAACACATCTTGAATGTAAATGTTGTGCAATACAATATACAAACCTTATTAATTTTCCATAAAATATGCAACAATGAATGTGAAGCACTTATAGTGTATTTATATAAGGCAGGGGTGCCCACCCTGGCCCATGGTGGCAGCCGCACTAACAGCACCGCATGCTCTGACCAGGTCGCAGGGCATAGCTCCACCTCACTGATATAAGGGATACATTAAATTAAAATATTCTTTATTCAGATATAGTAAAATATACATCAAATATCAATCACTGAGTGAAGACAAGGAGATATTTAAAACACGCCAGTTGTAATGGCTGTAAACAATAACGTTTTTAAAACTAGTTCCGCATGGTTTACTGCAAGTGTGTGAATTAGCCTTCCTCCATCACCTGCATAAAAGATGCTTTACGTCTTATTAGTCTTTCATGTGCTTTTTACTCTGTTCTGTTTTCATATTGGAAATCACCAAGTTCCATGATCATATAAAACCAGGAAGCCAGAGGCCAAGGGCCTTCATACAGCTTCATGTAGGCTTTTCATATCCTTATTTTACAATAAAGTTTTATCTCTTATAAAATGTAAGTTTTTGTTTGTTTACTTTTATTTGTTGCTTTGTTACCTTTGATGTATATTACCGACCTCTATTATTCAGGTTTATTGTATTGTGGAGCTAAAGTGTTTCTGCAGTAGTGTTTGGTCTTGTTGAGCTTGGTTTGGTTAGTTTTGTTTGCCACATTCCCAACCATACAAAGTCACTAAATGACAAATTAGAATACACTTGAATTTAAAGGATAAGTGCACTGTATAATCAAGTTATGTTCATTTGGAAGCTGCAACTTTAAAAAGACTGTATTTTTTTTTTACCTTTGTCCCTCCAGAGCCTAGCTTTGTGCCTTGAAAGCTGCAGACATCTTATTACTGGTTTGCTGAATGTTAAGCTCCTCCCCTCTGAGATTTCCTCTGCTTCCTCCTGCCTGAGCCTCAAATGATAATGTCTGTGAGTTCCATGCACTCTCCTGCTTGAGCCTCAAACAGTAATGCCTGTGAGTTCCGTGCACTCTCCTGCTTGAGCCTCAAACAGTAATGCCTGTGAGTTCCGTGCACTCTCCTGCTTGAGCCTCAGACAGTAATGCCTGTGAGTTCCATGCACTCTCCTGCTTGCGCCTCAAACATTAATGCCTGTGAGTTCCATGCACTCTCCTGCTTGCGCCTCAAACAGTAATGCCTGTGAGTTCCATGCACTCTCCTGCTTGCGCCTCAAACATTAATGCCTGTGAGTTCCGTGCACTCTCCTGCTTGAGCCTCAAACAGTAATGCCTGTGAGTTCCATGCACTCTCCTGCTTGAGCCTCAAACAGTAATGTCTGTGAGTTCTGTGCACATGCTAACAGTATTAAAGGAAACAATACTCCTGAAGTATATGTTCTTTACCCCACAACCAATCGTATATTAACCACATTGAAACTATGATGTTTCCTATTGTTTATGGACAATCTGCAACCTCTGGTCTGCTAAAAAAAGACCAATGAAAAGACTGAATTGCACGTACTGCATAGTGCTGCATATTTCAGCCACACTTCTTTGTACTTTAACAGGCTCTATGAAGATAAATACAGAAAACACATTAAAACATTTTGTTCACAAAGGGAAATTTGTACAGATATTACTACAACTCCAAGTAAAAGTTCAACTAAAACAATTTTCCTGAACAGAGCGAATGTGATACAGCCAAAATATGATCGCAGGTGCTCCAATTACAGATGCACAGTGCATACAGCGTGGCCTGCCACAGTAATTATGGATCACAAAACGGAAGCTGGTAAATGGCATCAGTGTGGCCTAGTCCTTAAAGAAACTTCTGATTAAAAGAACATATCACTTTATATGTGATCCCAACAGAGACCCCAGCAGTTACTGCCCTCTAAACTAGCTTGCTGAGGTTGAGCATGTGTGATTATATAGAAAGACCAGTTATACACCATTTTAAACTGCAGTTTCTGACCATTAAGTCCAGGATCTTTAAAAAGATCACAGTTCTATCTTTAAAATGTCTCCAGAATCAAACTTCAGTTCTAGCTACAGTCTATCCAAAGTTATAGCAGTATAAATGGTGTTTTTACTGCTAGCACTGTGGGCTATGACATCACCAGCAAGACTGGGCTGCCCACAAGCCTAAGGTGGAGCATGCCCACTGCTGGGTATCATAAGCCCCTCCCCCAGACTTTTTAATCATTTTAAAGCTAGCCTCAAAAGATTTTTTTTTCTTTCTCAGGTAGAGGAAAGGACAGAGAATGGTTGCAGGTCTGTAACTAGCTTCAGAGATGATCAATTTTTGGGGGGATGTACCGTTTACACAGCTTATCATGTGCTGGTCAGAATTAGACAGACAGGACAGACAAGGAAGTGTAACTTTACAAGCCTAAAATCCTGAGAAGAGAAATCGTAGGCTTGTTTGAAAGGTATAAGACAGTTCTTTTTAATAGAGGACACTTGTATGGAGACCACAGTTACCGTTTAAAATCAACAAATTTTTTCCTATATTTAGTATTTTCAAAATAATTGTTAAATTCTAAAACACCATTTACACAATAAGAAATTAGCTGTTCATTCTTTGCGGCAGGAGCAAAAAGGAAATATTCCACAACAAGACTGTAATCTCGGGTCCCACAGGTTATTGAATTTATACAGCTGTAGTGGCACTGGGTGTAAAGAAGCTCTATGATTCGCCACAGCTAGCTCAATTTCTTCCATCACTTCCTGATACGTAGCCAGATCACTGGCAATAGGCATTTTCTCTGAAGGATCATTGGAGAGATTATAAAGAAGTGGGGGCAAATGGTGTAAGACCCAATCTCCAGAACACGAGCACAGTTTGGATCCTTCTGGACTGAACTTTTGAGAAATATAATGCACCTTCCAAACTGTATGACCTACACAAATAATAAAATGAAAAATATGCATATAGTATAATTTCCAATTGTGTTATTTAAAGAAGAATACAATTTACACTTAACACAGGTCATATGGAAAAGCAAATAGTAAATTAAGAAAAGCTTATTGCATCCCAGCCTGGTTCAGTACACAGCTGTTTCCATGCTTAGCCACCTAACCACCGCGCTTTGCCTAAAAGCAGCTTTGCAGGTTTATATAGATAATCTTCAAGGTTAATTGAGCATTAGTAAATGGTTTGTATACTGTAAAGCAACTGTTATGGGGTTACCTGGTAGATGTGCAGAAGCCCAACCCCAAAATTCTTAAAAATGTGTTTTGACTAGACATGCTCCTTTCTCTATTAAGCTCCGTGTTTTGCTAGGTAGGGTTGTCATTTTTCTATACTGTATTTCCACTATCCCAGTCACTAACTTTAATCGGGATTATTATATCAGCAAGTGGTCAGCTGCCCTGAGAACAATAACTCCAAACAAGGGATGACAGAACAATGTCAATAACTTGTTCATAAAAAGTATATGTGGTCCAATATAACACAAAATAAACGTACAAACAATAATATTCTCCTTCCTCATAAAAACCATATATAATTATAATTTACACAGTACTTACTGCTCTTCTGATACCATCGGACAGCATGTAACTGATCTGAGCAATAATGAAACATGAAATCATGGGGTGAGGTAGAATCCAGTCCTTGCACAAGAGCCATTATATCCTTCCCATCAATTATCCTAACAACATGAAAATAAACACAATATAAAACTATGAGGGTTATTCAATAAAAGTTCTTATTGTTAAAAATGGTGCTAATTTTGCCCCAACCAATCAGATGTTAGCTTTCAAATGTTAAATAATTTCTGGTTGGTTGGGGCAAAAGTAGCACCATTTTTAATGATAAGAACTTTTATTGAATCTCCCTGTATATATATATATATATATATTTACAGTTCCTAAGAAAAGTGAGTACACTCAGATTTTCATAAATACTTTTCATGGGACACTTTGATACAATGTAAATTAGTGTAGTACAGCTTGTTAGTTGCAGCCACGTCTAAAACACTGGCAACAAAAGTGAGTACACCCCTATATAAAAAAAAAAACAAATTGTGCCCAATTAGCCAGTTTCCCTCTCTAAGGTTCATACACACGTGCAATCGCGGGTGCCGACCTGCGACACACGATGTGTACGAATGGGCGTTTTGGATGATAATAGACCCGTGTATGAGCGTTTTATCAGCCGGAGCGTCCACTCGTTCGGAGATCCGCTCGGCGGATAGGGCAACGATCCCCGAACAAATGGACAATAAAGTGCCCATACATGGGCCGATTATCAGCCAAATGGCCGTTCGTACACATTGTGCGCCGCAGGTCGGCACCCACAATTGCACGTGTGTATGAACCTTCCCTAGTGTCATGTGACTCATTAGTGTTACAAAATCTCACGTGTGAATGGGGAGCAGGTGTGTTAAATTTTGTTTTATCTTTCTCTGACTGGTCACTGGAAGTTGAGCTGCAGCACAGTGGGCAAGACCATACAGTGGTTTAATAGGACAGATTCCACTCGGAACAGGCCTCGCAATGGACGACCAAAGAATTTAGGTGCATGTGCAGCATCATATTCAGCGGTTGTCTTTTGCAAATAGACGTATGAGTGCTGCCACAATTGCATACGCTGCATCAAATTGGTCTGCATGGCTGTTGTCCCAGAAGAAGCATCTTCCAAAGATGCTGCACAAGAAAACCCACAAACAGTTTACTGAAGATAAGCAGAGTAAGTACATGGATTACTGGAACCATGATCTATGGTCTGATGAGACCAAGATAAACTTATTTGATTCAGATGGTGTCAAGCGTGTGTCGCGGCAGCCATGTGAAGAGTACAAAGACAAGTGTGTCTTAGCTACAGTCAAGCAGTGTGGGACTGCATGAGTACTGCTGGCACTGGGGAGCTACGCCAGTCTCTCTCAGGTAAAGTAAGAATACCATCTACCCAGGATTGCTAAGTATGCCAAACAATCACTATTATTTTAGCCAATCAGAATGGGACACTGGCAGAGTTCCACTACAGTCCTTGTGACTGTTGGAAGCCAACAGATTTGTTGTCCTCTGTTTGCTCCCCCCTACCCCCAAAAAAACCTGTCCTTGGACCCATGCATGTATGGGCTTGCTCGGTATTCTATAAAATTTGGACCAGATACAAATAGCGGCAGGTACTAACTTTAGGGAACACAGAAGTTCCCTTAAGAAATTTATAACCACAAGTAAAAGCTCAATGACGTACAGTAACAGAATTTTCGGGCTTTCACTGCAATGTAATAAATGGGATTATCAGTTTGTTTTTATTTGAATTGTGTTGTTTGTTTGTTTTTAACCGTAACACATTCAAGACTTTGGGGTGTTAACCTGCGCTGAGGTTTTGATGGAGAACTGTTGGCCCTTTATGTAGTTTATTTCTTTTTAGCCAAAAATGTTGATAGAATTATGATGTCAAAAATGAAAGTTTGGGCATGTCATACATACAATTTCCTATTGACCTATTAATCCAAAATGACTGCTTTGTACCACCTGTGCCTTATGCTAATCTAGAGTATGGATTGACAACATATCAACGCCTGTCTATAAAGCAGTATAGATACAGATACCATGGCTTCTTAGGCTAAGTACACGCTGAAAATGAGATGAAAGGCCAATTAGACATGTCACTGCTGATCATGTGGCCCACTGGAGACCACACATTGGACAAACGTCCTTTTCCTTGGTCTTGTGAAATATCTGCCTGTGTGTAGCTAGCTTTACAAACCAAGTTTGAATTTGACAGTGTATTTGTAAAATAATTTAATTACAGATACGGTAAGTATTTTACAACTGCACAATAAATTACTGCCATATTCCAATTAGATATGCCACATGCTGCATGATAAGTTTTAAAATGCTGATATAGTTGTATAATATGGATAACCCACAAATTTTACAACCATGGTAAAGGTAAGTATCTCCATTTTACGATACCATACCTTTATAAATTGGCCCCATAGTTTTTTCTTTATAAATCCCTTACCTGTCTTCTGGCATCTTGCCTTCTCCTAGTTTGATAACAATTGGATAAATGTCCATGAGACTTGTAGGTTCATCAATAACAGTGTTAGCAGGGAGAACCCCTGGCCATCGCAATATCCCTGGTACCCGGATTCCACCCTCCAAGCCTCCCATCCCTTTACCACCTGTAACATACAAACAAATTACATCTGTAACACGGAAGACATTATTACAACAATTTTGTAACCTGACATCAAATCATGACCAAGTAATGTTTTATTTATTGTTCTTCAGGTATGTTGGGTTCATTAAACTTAATTAACTAGTATAACACTACCATTGTTTCATTTGCAGTCTTCTGTTCCAGAAAGGTCTTGACTGAGGTTGCCAAGTGTTAAAGTTTATTCTTTGAAAGATAAACAGGGCGATGTAATATTGGGCATTATCACCCAGGCTACCTTATGTAATTAGGTAACTGAAGGAAGGATTTTATTTTTACTCCTTTTGTGGGGCCTGCACTGGTTTTAAATATTTTTGCAAACAGTGCCGCACTCAATGCAATAAAAACGAATGTCCGATGTACTACAAACTCCCTTTGAATCAGGTTTTCCTCCAATCCAACCCCTTGATGTCTGTAAAAACACATCTGCTTTATTCTAGACAATTTAAAAATCCAACATGGCCTATTGTCTAGAACAGTGGTGGTGAACCTATGTGCCAGAGGTGGCACTCTGAGCCCTCTCTGTGGGCACTCATGCACAGCAGAGTTTGTTACCAGAAAGCCAGAGAGAAAGTGTAGCAGCTGTCTGTAGCAGAGAGAGGTCACATGCTGTAACATTTAGCTTAGTTGTTTTTTCTAAATTAAAAACTCTGTATTCAGGTCAAATGATCGTGTTGGCACTATATGCAATAAATAACTGGGTTTTGGGTTGCAATTTGAGCACTCGGCCTCTAAAAGGTTCGCCATCACTGGTCTAGAATAAAGCAAATGTGTTTTAATGGACATCAAGGTATATCTTTTGAACCGGTGAGAGCCTCCGAGAGAGCCTCTTCATCTTCAATACAGTAGGATGCGATATTTGGATTTAGAGACGACTCAGGGCAACTGGACCACTACGTGATGGTAGTGGTAATAAACCCGGTATACGTATATTGTATGTGCAGAGAGGATATCAATGGGACGTACAAAACATGAATTAGTAGTATCTATAATATATATATATATATATATATTAAGGAAAAAGATGTCACTCACGGGTCTTTTGACGAAAACGCTTTTTATTGTACAATCACATCATGTGATTGTGATGTGATGTGATTGTACAATAAAAAGCTGTTTTCGTCAAAAGACCGTGAGTGACATCTTTTTCCTTCATATATGCTATTTATGATGGACACCCGGGCTGCTGTTTAAATGAAAGGTGTGCTTACCTGTTTGTTGCATTTCTATATATATATATATATATGGGAAGTTCCTGTACAGACCCAGGCAATATTAAACCCAGTGTTCTCCCCAGAATGTTTTTCCAGCCGGGTGGCATGAAAAAGTAGCCGGGTGTGGAAAAATTTGCACTGCATTATGCTCATTATATAGGTCAGAGATGTCTAACTTTCGTCCCACTAGATGTTTGAAAACTATGACTCCCAGAGAGTTGTAGTTTGGCAACATCTGCAGGGAGTTATAGTTTGATAATATCGGCAGGGAGTTGTAGTTCAGCAACATCTGTAGGGAGTTGTAGTTCGGTAACATCTGAAGGTAACCCAGATGTAATATGGCAGCACAAGCACATGTGCCACCATTTTGGGCATTAGGGATCTGCAAAAATAATCTTGCAAGTGTAAAGAAGGGGTCTGGATTGGGCAGTGTTGGCGGGAGTTTTAACTGATCTATTGGCACCTATTAAACCTATATCTAAATTCTTTTAAATCACAAGTGTTTCGTCAAGAAACTTTTTCCAGCCGGGTGGCATGAAAAAGTAGCCGGGTGGGCCGCCCGGCTAAAAGACCCTAGGGAGAACACTGATTAAACCAAAGGGAGATACCAGAAGTATTTACTGCTATTATTTATTATAATAATCCCAATTTAGCTAATTTAGTTGTCTATCACTTGACACTCTCCAGTTCTATAAAATACTTTCTATATCTTGTGTTATACCAATACTTTCTTCTTTCAATCTCTACAATGAATCAAATGTCTGTGTAGAATCTGTGTTGAGTCTAATCTGTCTATTATCTCCTGAACATGAGATTCTACATCCAGGGGGCGGATTCACAATTCAGGAGCCTGTAGGAACAAAAATCCTGGCGTCTTAGCTTCACCCCTAAACACAGACCACGCCCCTTACCATTCCATTCTTCCCTTTTTTGGGAAGAAAATAAACTAAATGGGGGGTGGAGGGATGGGGAAGATTGACAGCCAGCCCACACATCCTAATATTTACTGTATATTGCATTATAGATAAAGAGCAGGTGTTAAAGGACAACTAAAGCCACAGAACAACACTGGACCAGAAGGCAGAACACCTTGATATAAAGCCAGTAATCAGTGTCTTACCTCTCATTTTGATATGGGTGCTGGGAAATTTCCCTAAATAACATATGGTTTGTGCTTAATATCACAGCATTCTAATATCACACAGTTTGGTCAACGACCATTATGTTTCTGCCCATGCTCAGTCTTTAGCTATGGCAGAAACTTTTACAGTTGGTCACACCCATTAATAATCTTTATCCAATCCTTTTCAGGACAGATAAAGCAAGGAAGCATGTGACTGAGGCAGGAGGTGTGGTCTGACACTGCACATACACACAGATAATTCATCCAGTTTCTTAACAGGCTTACATTTATTTTAATGCAATTTACTGAAGTCATATATATAGCTTATTGGTGTTTTTAGGGGGGTTGTTTTCAGATTCTGAGTATAAAAAATGGATTTAGTTCTCCTTTAATCTTCCCTATAAATTCCATTAAAGCCTTGATTTAAACCTAAATATGCTCCATGATCAGAAGTAAAGTAAGTAAGTGTGTTTTTCACCAAACCTTCCAGATTAACAGCTGCAAGTATCTCTCCTGAAATGACATTATTACATTATTAGTTAAAAATTGTCTTATTTATATTACTTTTATTTAAAAGAAACAGCTGCTTATAAGATTTAAGTTTAATAACCTTTAGTTAATACAACTAATAGATATAAACCAGGGCAAGGCACCAAGAGACAGTAAAATACCTCAAGCAACTACAGTAAGTAGTGTATAGAGAATCGCAGTGAACCGAGAGTAGCCAAGAGACACTATTGCTATATTACATTTCCACAGCAAACACACAGAAGAGCTTTAGCTGCTGTGAGTACATCACTGAATATTCCTTACCAGTCATCCAGTCCATCTCTTCAATGTTATCTCCATATAGCCCATGCTTGCTTTCCCCTCTGAACCTCTGTGTTGTATAATAAGGAGTGTGGATATGAAGAAAAGATACAATCAATAGAAATGGTCCCTGCTTGTTCCTAAAGGCAAAAAAATGTTAAAAATTTCTATAGGACATAAAACAAATTACATTTTGGAAATTTTTGGAACTTTTCTAATTGAATTCACTCAAAAAGTGAACCAGTATAGTTTACCAGTCGGGACATGTTAGAGGAGTTAGTGTTGGATCACTCTCGCAGGTAAGTTGGCACACTATGTTCCAGGCTCCTGTTACATTAATTGAAGGAGGTAAGACATAGCTGCCTCACATCATAAGCAGTGTCTTTCACATTATAAGCGGTGTCATAAGCCCCTAGCACCAAAAAATATTATCTTAAAGCAAGTTAGAGGCTTAGAATAGTTATCTTTGGTTTCATTTGCCTATGGAAAATTCATTTTTAGGCTTGCCTTAAAAACAACCAGGGGTGTATCTAGGGTATAAGAAGATCAGGGGCACGCTTGGGCACTTCAACGCGTAGCGCGTTGAAAATTTTTTAGGCCACGCCCCTTTCTCTGCCCCAATTAGGCCACACCCGCTATGTACTTAATAGAGATGGCCACAAAGACAGTGAAATAGACAGACAGAGATAGAGATCAGAGAGTTGGACAGAGAGACACAAATTAATGACACAAAGACACAGTAATCTGGCAATTTCATTATATACTGGTAGCAATTTGGTCATTTTAAACTTACTGTTGTGCTCAGTTGTAGTCAGACGCTTGCCCACACCTTTGGCCAGGGAGACCTTCTGTACCTTTTAGATGGACCTCTGCCCCTATCTATCTCTATCTGTCCCTCTCTCTCTCGTTATATCTATCTCTGTCTGTATATCTGCTTCTTGCTTATCTATTTTACTATGTCTATCTGCTTTTTGTCTATCTCTCTGTGTCTCCCTATCTATCTATCTAGCTCTGCTATCTATCTATCTATCTATCTATCTATCTATCTATCTATCTATCTATCTATCTATCTATCTATCTATCTGCTATCTCTATCTATCTATCTATCTATCTATCTATCAAACTTGTCTATCTTCTGCTATCTATCTTCTACTCTGCTATCTATCTATCTAACTCTGCTATCTATCATCTATCTATCTATCTCTCTGTGCTATCTATCTACTCTGCTATCTATCTTACTATCTGTCTTATCTATCTATCTATCTATCTATCTATCTATCTCTGCTATCTATCTAACTCTGCTATCTATCTATATCTACTGCTATCTATCTATCTAACTCTGCTATCTATCATCTACTGCTCTCTATCTATCTCTCTTGTCTCATCTATCTAACTCTACTCTTGCTATCTATCTATCTATCTATCTCCTATCATTATCCTATCTATCTCTGCTATCTATCTATTTAACTCTGCTATCTATCTATCTATCTATCTATCTATCTGATCTTATCTATCTATCTATCTATCTACTATCTATCATCTATCTATCTCTCTAACTATCCTCTCTACTATCTATCTATCTATCTATTATCTATCTATCTACATCTATCTTCTAACTCTGCTATCTACTATCTAACTCTCCATCTATACTATCTATCGATCTATCTATCTATCTATCTATCTCTATCTAGCTATCTATCTATCTATCTTCTATCTATCTATCTATCTATCTAACGCTGCTATCTATCTATACTATCTATCTATCTATCTATCTATCTATCTCTATCTATCTATCTATCTATCTATCTATCTATCTATCTAACTCTGCTATCTATCTATATATCTATCTATCTATAACTCTATCTATCTATCTATCTATCTATCTATCTATCTATACTATCTATCTATCTAACTCTGCTATCTATCTATCTATCTATCTATCTATCTATCTATCTCTGCTACTATCTATCTAAAGGGGCCCATACACTATGCAATTTTGTTGTACAATCGTCGTACGAACTCCACGATTGTACATCAATTGTATCGTTAATGGTATAGATAAAGTCTGGTGCAATTAAATTAGAAGATCTGATTGAATCTGAAGGTGATCTGTCAGAACGTAATTTTTTATCTGCTACAATAAAATGTTTATGTGTATGGATGATTGTCCAACAAATGTCTTCTAACCAATCCTGAAGTGTCAAATTAACAACTTCCTGGAAAACAGCAGAGCTCCAGTCTGGAAGGTGTGAGACCATAGAGTGTATATTTGGTCCATGATGACAATGTGTGATGTGGTACATGACACAGTCTGGAAGGTGTGAGACCATAGAGTGTATATTTGGTTAATGATGGCAATGTGTGATGTGGTACATGACACAGTCTGGAAGGTGTGAGACCATAGAGTGTATATTTGGTTCATGATGACAATGTGTGATGTGGTACATGATACAGTCTGGAAGGTGTGAGACCATAGAGTGTATATTGTGTTCATGATGGCAATGTGTGATGTGGTACATGACACAGTCTGGAAGGTGTGAGACCATAGAGTGTTATATTGTGTTCATGATGACAATGTGTGATGTGGTACATGACACAGTCTGGAAGGTGTGAGACCATAGAGTGTATATTGTGTTCATGATGACAATGTGTGATGCGTACATGACACAGTCTGGAAGGTGTGAGACCATAGAGTGTATATTGTGTTCATGATGACAATGTGTGATGCGGTACATGACACAGTCTGGAAGGTGTGAGACCATAGAGTGTATATTTGGTTCATGATGGCAATGTGTGATGTCTGGAAGGTGTGAGACCAAGAGGTGTAATTGTGTCATGATGACAATGGTGATGGTACATGACACAGTCTGGAAGGTGTGAGACCATAGAGTGTATATTGTGTTCATGATGACAATGTGTGATGTGGTACATGACACAGTCTGGAAGGTGTGAGACCATAGAGTGTATATTTGGTTCGTGATGACAATGTGTGATGCGGTACATGACACAGTCTGGAAGGTGTGAGACCATAGAGTGTATATTGTGTTCATGATGGCAATGTGTGATGCGGTACATGACACAGTCTGGAAGGTGTGAGACCATAGAGTGTATATTGTGTTCATGATGGCAATGTGTGATGCGGACCATAGAGTGTATATTTGGTTCATGAGGCAAGTGATGTGTACATGACCAGTCTGAAGGTGTGAGACCATAGATGTATATTTGGTTCATGATGACATTGTGATGCGGTACATGACACAGTCTGGAAGGTGTGAGACCAATAGAGGTATATTTGGTTCATGATGACAATGTGTGATGCGGTACATGACACAGTCTGGAAGGTGTGAGACCATAGAGTGTATATTTGGTTCATGATGGCAATGTGTGATGCGGTACATGACACAGTCTGGAAGGTGTGTGAGACCATAGAGTGTATATTTGGTTCATGATGACAATGTGTGATGCGGTACATGACACAGTCTGGAAGGTGTGAGACCATAGAGTGTATATTGTGTTCATGATGACAATGTGTGATGCGGTACATGACACAGTCTGGAAGGTGTGAGACCATAGAGTGTATATTTTGTTCATGATGACAATGTGTGATGTGGTACATGACACAGTCTGGAAGGTGTGAGACCATAGAGTGTATAATTTGGTTCATGATGACAAGTTTGATGCGGTACATGACACAGTCTGGAAGGTGTGAGACCATAGAGTGTATATTTGGTTCATGATGACAATGTTGATGCGGTACACATACACAGTCTGGAAGGTGTGAGACCATAGAGTGTATATTTTGTTCATGATGACAATGTGTATGTGGTACATGACACAGTCTGGAAGGTGTGGACCATAGAGTGTATATTGTGTTGATGACAATGTGTGATGCGGTACATGACACAGTCTGGAAGGTGTGAGACCATAGAGTGTATATTTGGTTCATGATGGCAATGTGTGATGCGGTACATGACACAGTCTGGAAGGTGTGAGACCATAGAGTGTATATTTGGTTCATGATGACAATGTTTGATGCGGTACACATGACAACAACAAGCACATTAATTAATGTACGAACACACATCGACATTCGCTAGCAAATAAAATATGAAAGAAAAATCAGCAAACACAAACACAAATTACTTCATTCTTCATTACCATTCGAGACCTCAACCCCAAAATGTGCTTTGTACATTCGTTATTTCTGCCATATTACATTATCAGCAACAATTAAATCTGCCCATATATGGTGAATTGGTTGCTTTCTAGTGGCACATTCTATTCTACAACAATTTACATCTTACACAATCATATCTGCCTATTAATGCCAGATTGTGCACAGCAAATGGCAACAATTTGATTGTGTTTGTTTATGTCCGATTGTACGACGATTGTTTCCAATTTAAATCTGGTCAGTAGTTCATAGACCAATTTCATTGCATCGTGTATGGGCCCCTTTACTCTGCTATCTATCTATCTATCTATCTATCTATCTATCTATCTATCTATCTATCATCTATCTAACTTGCTATCTATCTATCTACTATTATCTTCTTATCACTTCATCTATCATCTATATCTATCTACTATCTATCTACTATCTATCTATCTATCTAACTATCTTGCTATCTATCTATCTATCTATCTATCTATCTATCATCTATCTATCTAACTCTCTATCTACTATCTATCTATCTATCTATCTATCTATCTACACTGCTATCTATCTATCTATCCTACTATCTCTGCTATCTATCTATCTATCATCTATCTATCTATCTATCTATCTTCTATCTATCTATCTACTATCTATCTATCTATTAACTCTGCTATCTATCTATCTAACTCTGCTATCTATCTATCTATCTATCTATCTATCTATCTATCTTCTATCTATCTATCTATCTATCTATCTATCTATCTAACTCTGCTATCTATCTATCTATCTATCTATCTATCTACACTCTGCATCTATCTATATCTATCTATTATCTATTTATCTATCTATCTCTATCATCTACTCTGCTATCTTTATTATCTATCTATCTGTCTATCTTCTATCTATCTATCTATCTATCTATCTATCTATCTATCTATCTATCTATCTCATCTGTCTATCTATCTATCTATCTATCATCTATCTATCTATCTATCTATCTATCTACTCTATCTATCTATCTATCTATGCTACTCTATCTAGCTATCTATCTATCTAGCTATCTAATCTAGCTATCTATCTATCTATCTACTATCTATCTATCTATCTATCTATCTATCTATCTCTGCTATCTATCTAACTCTGCTATCTATCTATCTATCTATCTATCTATCTATCTATCTATCTATCTATCTTATCTATCTATCTATCTCGACATCTATCTATCTCTGCTATCATCTATCTACTCGGCTATCCTCTATCATCTATCTTATCTATCTATCTATCTATCTATCTATCATCTATCTATCTATCTATCTATCTATCTATTATCTATCTATCTATCTACTCTGCTATCTATATCTATCTATCTAACTCTGCTATCTATCTATCTATCTAAAGGGGCCCATACACTGCAATTTTTGTTGTACAATCGTCGTACGAACTCCACGATTGTACATCAATTGTATCGTTAATGGTATAGATAAAGTCTGGTGCAATTAAATTGAGAAGATCTGATTGAATCTGAAGGTGATCGGTCAGGACGGAAAATTTTTATCTGCTACAACAAAATTGTTTATGTGTATGGATGATTGTCCAACAAATGTCTTCCAATTCAATCCTGGAGTGTCAAATAAACAACTTCCTGGAAAAAGCAGAGCTCACAGTCTGGAAGGTGTGAGACCAGAGAGTGTATATTTGGTTCATGATGGCAGTAGTAGATGGCAATAGTAGTGCATTTAAAATCATGTGAGTTCCGTGTGCACGGAACTCACAAGCATTACTGTTTGAAGCTCAAGCAGAGGAAATCTCAGAGGGACGGAGCTTAACATTCAGCAAACCAGTAACAAGATGTCAGCAACTTCCAAGGCACAAAGCTAGGCTCTGGAGGGACATAGGTAAAAAAAATATGGCAACAGTATTTTTAAAGCTGCAGCTTCCAAATCAACATAACTTGATTTTACAGTGCAGTTATCCTTTAAAGAAGAATACATTTTTTTTGGCACTGTATAATTTATTATTATTAAATGCTACTGCATAATTTTAATTATTAATCCAAGACAAATAGTAATTTAAGAAAATTGTAAGATTATGATCCAGCACTTTGCATTGCCGCTTTATTTACCATATCATGCTTTTTGGTCTTTTGAAAAGTGTGTTGAGGTGTCTATGTGAATAACATTTTAATCCACCAGCTGTTACCCCATAGCAGGGGTGCCAAACCTGAGCCACCCTGGGGGACTGCACTCATGGCCCCCCATATAGTGACTGTGCTGCGGGTGGATCGGGTGCCAACTTCTCAAAGCTGAATTTCAATTTGTTGGGGTTACTTATTGCCCCCTATTGGAGCCTCTAACGGTAAGTGCAACATGGTCTTATTACTCGGTTTCATTGGTGGCTGGGGGACTTTATTATAAATGCTAACAAGCAGAGAAGGAACTCACAGGTGTATGTTAACTGGCTGGGATTTAAATAGCTCCTAGCCACCACACCAGAGCCTTTCTATCAATAGTAAGTGCAACACAGTCTTATTACTCAGGTACAATGCTGGAGGACTTGATTTTAAATGCACTACTATTTTTATATTGCTAATAGGCAGAATAGGACTCGCATTAAGCGAGGAACCTTGATGTGGCATGCAAGCTTACATATTTTGGCCAAAGTGTGGTGCTAACACCTCATTATTGTTTAAATTCAATTATGTTAAAGGTAAACTGTGCGCTGGTAATTTTCCCTTTTTTTGGATGAATCTCACCCGCATGTAAGTATTTAAAGGGTATCTTTACTTTTTTACTTAAAATTAAATTTTCAAAAATAGTACCTTTAGATACAGCAGAGGGTGTAGATACAGGGAGGTGGGGGCAATTAGGAGCACTCACTAAACATTAAAAATTTAATAACAAAGCAAGCACAGATAAATATGTGAGTGCCATAATTTTACTTCTCTCTCAAATTGTAGTTTCAGAAAATGTAAAGTTGTTCAGTGAGTTTAGTGACCCTTTAATGCTAGCTATTAGCTGGCGTTAAATACTTACATGCAAACAGCCATGCAGCCTCTGGTAATCTGGTTTGTGACGACTTCTTGTACTCACACAACTGCCACAAAGCGAGACTTAACCTTGCGCTAACTGATCATAAATCAGTTACCCCCAGTGCTACTCTGTAAATGAGCCTGATAATTTACCTCTAATGAAGGATGTTGCTTCATTTATCATTTTTACTGCTGTTGTTTCAGGGTCCAATGGTTGTTCAGTGATTTCGAAGTTTCTCATTAAGAAACAATTCCAGTAATTCATGAATTCATAAGCTGACTACATAGCCAAAGAAAAGATTGGAAGAAATGCAAAAATGACAATAACTATTTCCAAGAATTGTAATTAATCGGATCTGTTTACAAACCATAATAGTGACCAAAGCAACTGCAAATGTTGTCCATAAAACAGAAGTTCTTTTTAAAGGCTATATGGATCTCAGTTGGAAGGGAATCATCACATCTATAGTATGAGTGAAAGGAAGGCCAAAATAGTAATCAAAGCCGTGATTCAGTGGATGATGGACAGAAATCATTTCCTAGATCCACAATTCATTTTCCCAGGTGCCATTTTCCTGTTAAAAAACAAAAAGATAAGACCAAGATTATGATAATATTTAAAGTAGTTAAAGGTCCAACAAATGTTCAACACCCAAATGAAAAATTATACATAGGGTAAGGCTACGTTCACACTAGGCGGTTATTTAATGCAGCGAAACAGCACGTTAGCAATTTAGTGTGATGTTCCGCTGCGTTAACACATAGCGGCAGCCATCATTTTCAATGGTACAAAACTGCTACATGCTGCATGCAATGCACTGTATCACAGATCAATAGTGGGAATGGTGCCATTCATTCCTATGTGCAGACCATTTTGGTGCCGTGTTAACCCTTATTCAACCCTCAAAACAGGCTTAGGGCTAATCTGTTATGCGGTATAATGATGCTCTCCCCTTTATACCTCTCAGGCAGCTAGGGGAATATCATTCAGTCATTGGCTGTGTCATCTGTTACATCCATGAATGATAGCTGCTATATGGAAGAACCAGGGGCCATACTTAAAATCTGTGGTAATGCAAGTTTGCGATAACGTGGGTTAGCTTTACTGTACGACTGTGGCCTTAAATGTATGGCCGCTATTGTTCGTTTATGGCGAACATTCAGATAATACCAAGCAGTAGTAAAATACTTTCTATGTGCGATTGTTAATTTACGATGGCGGAACGTAATTTAATGATTACCATAACGTTTGTTAAAGGCACGATATCACTAAAAAGCTAAATGAGGTGTACAATTCAATCCTTTTCCAACAAAGGTTCACTTAGCACAGACCAATTTATATTAAAGCAGCATAAGGGGTTTCCAAAGCATCACCTTACATTTATCATCATTAAATTTTATCTGACACTTATCTTGCCAGACTAAACCATCCCCTCAATACTCACACCACATCTTTCCATTGGCCAGTCAGTCCGTTCCCATTATGCCACATCTAGATGAAAACCAGGTGTGAAGACCTAGAGGTTTAGGTCCATACCCTGAGTACTATCAGTGGAAGGGGCAAATTTTGTGGCTGAGCCCCTGAAACCCCCCCTCCCCAGAGGCACCAGATGATGGGAGGGAGAGGGGCTCTGCAGCGTGTAGATTAAAAGTACAGCAGCAGATTAGGCTTCTTATAGCTGGTGAGGGATCGGGCTGTGTAAGTAAGTTAACAAGCATTTGTGATAAAGGTAAGTTCATGGAAAATTGTGTGTGCGTGTAAGTGTGGTGGGCTTAAAGGGTATTTAAACTAAAAACAAAGACTTTGCCTCATCATGCATAATAAAATACATATACTTACTTTTGGGTTGCTTCAGGCCTTCAATCCAGTACTTGTTTTGCTGGGGCTAAGTATTTCCCTCCCACTCTTAAAGGGCATGTCCACCCCCAAAACTATAATCCCCCCAACTACTGGCCCCACCATGTAGTGTAGTTTAATCCTTACCTCACATACCTCACATATGGTTCTCCTGTAGTCCCCCCCCAAAGTCCCAAAAACTGCCCACCAGGAGGCTAGCAGGTCCATATAGGACACTGCCTGCTACCTGGCCTCCCGGAGATCTTTGCCATGCGTACTGCATCCCTTCTCCCCCCTCCTCCCCCTCCCTCTCCCTCCCGTCTGCTATCCCTCCCTAGCATAAAACCCCTTTTATACTGTATTCCTTGTCCCCCAGCCCCAACCGCATATTTTTTTTTTTTAAGAAGCTCCCCAATCTTTTACTTACCTCTCTGCTTTCCTACGCGGAAGTGAGCTGCCGGCAGCCGCGTCCGTGATTGGCTGCCGCTCAGCCAATCACAGACGCGGCTGCCGGTCCCGCCCCTCTGCTTGCATTTCCTCGCAAGCAGAGGGCCGGGAGCGCGGCGCAGGAAAGAGGGGAGGTAAGTAGAGTTTGGGGAGCTTTCTAAAAAAAATAATAATGCGGTTGGGGCTGGGAGCCCAGGGGGGATCGTATGTAAAAAAATCGATTTTAGGGTGGACATACCCTTTAATAGATGCCCCCTTTATAAGGCATGACCCTCTCAGTAATCCCTACAAGCCAGCTCTTGGAGGGGGAATTTCTCACATTGTAAAATTAGCACCATTTTTAACAAACTTTTATTGAATCTCCCTGTAGTGTTTTATGAACTGATGCAATCTCACACAGATGGATAGATAGACAAACAGACAGATAAATTGAGCCCATACACTAGAGCTTACCAGCAGAGGCTCCCAACCACCTGGCCCAATAACTTTACCACCTAGGTTACAGGCTAACGTCAGTTAGTTGCCTATGATTAAGTACTCAGTGAGTATGAAGCACGTCAGGTGTGTATTTTCTCTTTGATGTTTCAAGAAAAGTAACTTTTTATTGTTACTGAGTATCTGATGTTGTGTTTGTACTCCCGGGACATGGACGAACTTACTTCTATTGTGTGCTTCAGTTTGTTTGGACTTTAGTGAGGGGTGTGGGGCAGCTGCAGCCGGACCACACATATCTCCCAGTGAGTTTCATTATATATGCACAGAGAAACCTTTGTATGTTATGCTGTGTTTGTGAGGATCGAGTTAACGATAGGTCTAGGGCAATTAGCAAAAGATTGATAGATAGATAGATAGATAGATAGATAGACAATTAGCGATAGATAGATTGTATATAGATAAGATAGATAGATAGATAGATAGATAGAGATAGATAGATAGATAGATAGATAGCAGATAGATAGATAGATAGATATAGATAGATAGATAGATAGATAGATAGATAGATAGATAGATAGATAGATAGATAGATAGATAGATAGATAGATAGATAGATAGACAATTAGCGATAGATAGATGGATAGATAAATAGAGATAGATAGATAAGATAGATAGAGATAGATAGATAGATGATAGATAGATAGGAATAGCGATAGATAGATGGAAATAGAAAAGGGATTTAAGGAAATAGTAGAGGATAGATAGATAGATAGATAGATAGATAGATAGATAGATAGATAGATAGATAGATAGACAATTAGCGATAGATAGATAGATAGATAGATAGATAGATAGATAGATAGATAGATAGATAGATAGATAGATAGATGATAGATAGATAGACAATTAGCGATAGATAGATAGATAGATAGATAGATAGATAGATAGATAGATAGATAGATAGATGGATAGATAAATAGAGATAGATAGATAGATAGATAGATAGATAGATAGATTAGATAGATAGATTGGATAGAAGATGGATAGATAAATAGAGATAGATAGATAAGATAGATAGATAGATAGATAGATGGATAGATAAATAGAGATAGATAGATAAGATAGATAGAGATAGATAGATAGATAGATAGATAGATAGATAGATGATAGATATATATATATATATAGATAGATAGATAGATAGATAGATAGTTAGATGATAGATAGATAGACAATTAGCGATAGATAGATAGATAGATAGATAGATAGATAGATAGATAGATAGATAGATAGCGTTAGATAAATAGATTGATAGATAGACAATTAGCGATAGATTGATAGATAGACAATTAGTGATAGATTGATAGATAGATAGATTGATAGACGATTAGCGATAGATAGATGATAGATGATAGATAGATAGATGATAGATAGATAGATGATAGATAGATAGATAGAAAGATAGATAGATGATAGATAGATAGAACTGAATATGGAACAAGTAAAATTAAAAGTGCCAAAACCTTTTTTTTTTTTTTTACAATTTGGATGTTGTAAAACGTCTATGTAACCCACCTATTATCCCAGTTGTGTAGCCTTGTTCCTTCAAGACTTTAGGAAAAGTTGTTTCATTTGGTGGGAGGCCTCCTGACACAGCATTCCACAACAGAACAGGGTAACCATCATGGCCTGTCATTCCTAGGAGAGTGAAAGCAACAGTGCAGTGCAGTTTTTATATAAAAAATATTCCATACAGCATCTCATGAAAGAACAGAAAGAACAAATAGCAAAATTTACCAGGAGATTCAATATCTCTTTCACGGCTCAGGGGAACATCCCGAAGGAGATTAACTTTTCCGTGGGTGTCTCATGCTATTGGGTGTCTTTTACCAAAGCTGTGCACCTGCCGCAGGCAAGTCATTAATATGTCCGTTATTTTTATATTATCTATTACATTTCATCTGTCAATCATACTGTTACAGGAATGGTAACAGTTGGAATGTTTGCATTGCATGGTGGGAAATTTCCCCTCCTGGTGCTGGTTCATAGTGATAACTGAGCATGCTTGCCCTCACAGATAGTCTGGTCTGATAAAAGGGAGCATGGTTTAAGAGAAGTAGGAGGATTGAAAGAACCGCTATATTGAGGCTCCGCTTTTTCCACAGGTTTCCCCTTTAAATCTGCAGAGAGGAGGGAACTGACGATGGAGTCATTGAAAAATGTTCCTCTTGGCCTGATCCTCACTCAACTTTTCAACAGTTGGAGCGATCCGATCAAATTTATTAGATTTTTAAAAATTTCGATCCTGTGTTTGGGGTGCTAAAGTAAAGGCTGATTACCGGTATTTAATTTTTAGATTAATATAAAGTAATTTTTACAGTACACAAATCCTCTGGTTATATTACAGGATCAAATACCAATCGTACCTGATCTGACTGGGTATCTTCCAGTCATAAACGCTGCTCTGCTTGGTGTACATACAGAAGCTGCCGCTATGTGATGTGTAAGCTTAACCCCTTCTGCTGCCAGTCTGTCAATATTAGGGGTCCTAAAAAAGGAATCAGATATGTGAGAGCTACTGAAAAAAAGTGAATAGAATTTTTTAAAATCTTGAATATGTAATGACACATGGCTACAAATCTGTGGGGCCTAAACATAAAAAAATCAGAAAAAACACAACCTGGTTTATTTACTATTTTGACCACTGAGGTATTTCAGTATTGATATCATAGTGCATTATAATTCTAGGTATAAGTATTTTTTGGGGTTTTTTTCGAAGGCAAATTAAATGTAATATTAACATTAGGATGGTACAATGCAGCTCTTCTTATCAGCAGATAATCGACTGTACCACTCTCTTTTCTTCACCGGTGCTGGCATTAAAGTATTGTGCAAACATATCTGTTGTATTCAATTAGATCAACTGGACTTGAAATGTAGTTCTTGAAGACGTTTCGCTAGTCATCCGACTGGCTTTCTCAATTCAGTATGACTTGTACAAGAATCTGTGGCAATTATGTAGGAAAATCCCAATAGCATATCACAGCCAGGTGTTAAGGGGGTGTGATTAGATAGTGGCTAAGAGGTGTTATAGGAACGCCAGAGTAAGGGTTTAAAACAGCATTGTACATGGCAGACAGTTGTGTCGAACCCCCCCACTCATTTAGGCTTGGTTTCTTTATTTTCACATAAATGGCCTCCTTAACACCTCTCTTGAACAGTCACGTTCCTTCGCCAGTATGTTAACATTACAATCTTCAAAGGTATGTCCTTATCCTTAAGATGCAGATACACGGCTGAGTCCTGACCCGAGGAATTGGCTCTCTGTGGGGCTCGTGATTGCAGTTGCTGTTGGTCCCCCCCATACAAATCAGAGCATTCTTCACTGCACTGCACTGCATATATGATGTCGCTTTTTGTGTTTGGTATGGGTCTTTCGGATGTACAAATGCTGCCTCAGTGTGTTGTTCGGTTTAAAGCAGACAGGGATACGATGTTTTTTGAAAATTCTTCTTAATTTCTCGGAGGACCCCTGCTACATATGGGATGACCATGTTTTCTCTGTCTTGTTTTCCCCTTCACTGTTGGTATTCGTGGTCTTTTTTTTCCTTCTACTTTTTGACAAAGGCCCAGTCTGGTATCCATAGTTTTAAGGCTCTCTGAGATGTTTCATTCTTTAGCCTTCGCCTCTGTGCTAGTGGGATGTTCTCGGCTCTGTGTTGCAGGGTTCTGATGACCCCAGCTTGTGATCTAAAGGGTGGTGGGAGTCAAACATCAAATACTGATCTGTGTGTGTTGGTTTCTGTAAACCTCTACTTCCAGTTTCCATTTTCCTTAACTTCTACCAAGCAGTAAAGAAGCCGTTGTTGTTCTGTATCTCTTCCCTGTGAATTTAATGTTTGGTCCACCGCATTAATGTGTTCTGTGAAAGCTTGTACTTCCTTCTGGTGGATTTTAACCCAGGTGTCATCAACATATCTGAACCAGTGGCTGGGTGCTATGCCCTTAAAGGTATAAGCGCCTGTGTTTCTACCTCCTCCATGTAAAGGTTGGCCACAATAGGTGAAACGGAGAGCCCATAGCACATCCATGGTTTGCTTATAGAACTTTGTATTTGAAATAGGTGGTATTCAGGCACAAGTCAAAAAGGAACACACCTGTTTGGGTTGAGATCAGTTCTGCTGGTAAGAGTGCTGTCTTGGCCCAGCCGTTTTTCTCACCATGTCAACAGCCTCCTTGGTGGGTATACAAGTGAAGAGAGATGTACATTATAGGACACCATAGTTCTTCTACACCGAGTACTATTCTTCAATCTTGTTGGTGAAATCCTGAGGAGTTCTGGATGTGATGCTTAGAACTTCCCACCAAAGGTCCTAAGATGTTAGCTAGATATTTCGCCACCTTGTATGTTACCGAGTTGATGCTGCTGACTATAGGTCTTAGTGGGGCCCCTTCCTTATGTATCTTTGGGAGTCCATATATGTCTGCCATGTACAATGCTGTTTTAACACCTTACTCTGGGCGTTCCTATAACACCTCTTAGCCACTATCTAATCACACCCTTAACACCTGGCTGTGATATGCTAATTGGGATTTTCCAGGGTACATAATTGCCACAGATTCTTGTACAAGTCATTCTGAATTGAGAAAGCCAGTCGGATGACTAGCAAAACGTCTTCAAGAACTACATTTCAAGTCCAGTTGATCTAATTGAATACAACAGATATACCATGACCTGGATGAATGAGAACCTTCACAAGCATATTGTGCAAACAGGGACGTAACTACCTGGGGAGCAGGCCCTGCGACTGCATGGGAAGCTAGGAGCCAAGGGGCCCCATCTTCTTACTTTCCCTATGAAAAGTATAGCCTCCCCCAAGAAAAACCACAGTAGATATAGCAGAGAGGTGGCCCAATCATAGTTTTGCTGGGGAGTCCAGTGACTCCTAGTTATGCCACTGTGTGAAAAAGTTGTGCTAAACTTCTATTGCAAAGTTGTTGTAAATAATAAATTATTTTAGTCCCACAAGTCAATGGGCCGTGATTGATTGTTGGGGAACCGGATGGATTGGTGCCATGTTGTGGGACTTGTGTTGTGTTCATGTTGTGGGACTTGTGTTGGGAAGTTGGGACAGGCTTCAGGTTTGAGCAATCCCCAGGGAGTGCCTGAACAGCCCGTGAGAGCCGAGGTTACTCCCACGTGACCATAAGATACAGAGGCTGGTAAGGTACCAGAAGTCCACTGTCTGGTCACAGGTTATGGCAGGGGTAATGAGGGAGGTCTGGAGCCACTGTATGTTTTAATCAAAGTTGTGGAGGCTTTGACTCGATCATCTTTCTAAGCATTCCTGAGGTTAACAAATGTTCACCGTTGACCTCAGGATACTAGAGTATCGGCCACTGCTGAAGGGAATGTGGCAGTTCTCCCTAAACTTTATACAGGGTGACCGCTCAGGACTGTGTGAATGTTAAAGATTCTGGGGGAGATTTACCCAGAGGCGCTATCACAAATCTCTCTTCCGCAATGAAATATCGCGTTAGCGCACATGAGTAAATCCCAAAAGGGATTTACCCGCAGCACGATTTTAATGCCGGGGCTAAAAGTAGTGCAAATGCGATATTAATCATGTGCGTGGTTGTCTTTTGCGTAACCTGTGCATCTGGCGCTAATATGGAGTTAAAGTCTCGCTTAACGATAGTGAACCGGTTAGCGCAACTTTAACTCCATATTCTTGCCTAGAGGCTTTGGGTAAATGAGCCAATTTGTCTGTCGTATTTTAAAGATCATTACTGTGTGTACCAAGCTTAAAAAAGAAAATACAGACCAATGAAACATATCCCTATTACATTTACAGGCTCATTTACACAGGGCCACAATCGCTCTGTGTAAATGGACCAAACGCAATTCATTATCGCGTTTGCAAAAGTGGGTAAATCACGAAAAGGGATTTACTCACTGCAGGAATGTAACACCAGCTATTAGCGCAAACCTGATATTGGCCAATCACTGTATCTATCTGAAGGGGCCAGCTTACTCTGCCAGAACGAAGACATTAATTACCCTTAAATATCTGGTTAGTAATGCAGGTAATAACGTGCTAAATATATCAGTTGGTGGCAAGTAACTGAAAACTGACCATGCACAAATTCATATGTGCAGAAATGAACATACAGAATGTTTATTCTAAGGATAGATAAATATACTGAATAGAAAATCCTGTATATAATTTAAAAAAAAAATGTACCTTAAAGTTTTATTTCCAAAACATCCTATTTCTCCAACCCCGAGATCATCTGCTATAAATAACACAAAATTAGGCTTGGATCCAGTTATGCCCCTTATACATGTCCATAAAAGCAAAATAACTGCAGGAAATATAAGCATGGCTTTCCTAAATGTAAGGAATAAAAAGACAAATCAGAAATTATTATATCAGATATTTAAAATATTTAAAACCAATTCTGAAAAAATATTGCAAAAAATCAATACGATTAGACCCTCATATTTTGCTCAAAGGAATATTCATTGCAAATAGGAACTATTGCTTTAATGCATTAAAGACCAGGAGGTGAGGAACTAACAGGGAGATTCAATAAAAGTTCTTATCGTTTAAAATGGTGCTAATTTTGCCCCAACCAATCAGAACTTATGTAAGATTTGAAAGCTAACATCTGATTGATTGGGGAAAAATTAGCACCATTTTAAAGGATAAGAACTTTTATTGAATAACCCCCTATGTGCCTTAGGGCTAGGCCACACTGCTGCAATTTTTCTGCGTTTGTATTTGCGCATTCGGTTTTTTAAAATCATTGAATCATTTTCGGGTGCATTGCGATTTGCGTTCCGCATTTTTAATCGCAATCGTACATGGAATCGCATGCGATTTCATGTGCGATTTCAGTGCATTTTCTTCATTAGGTATAGGAAAACGCATGCGCAAACGCGATTCCATGTATGATTGCATTTGCGCTTCAGTGTGGCCATGCCCTTACTGTTAGAAGAAACTCACCTTTCCTGCAATCCTCCACTGTTACACTGAAATTCCTGACCACTTCCTGGTTCTTATTAACTATAGCCCGCATTATCGTGCATGTGTGCTATAGTTAATCAGAACTAGGAAGCGGCCGGGACCTGTCAGTGTGACAGCGGAGGATAGTGTGAAAAGAAAGTTTCTTTTGTTTTTACTGAAAAACCTTTAATTGTACTGATGTTTATAGAAAAAACATTGTTGTGGTACAGAGGTATTGACTAGGGGATCACAGGTTAGGAAACCTGTTAGGCTATTCCAATGTCAATGTCAATCATTCACAAGACTGTTTGAAAGAGTTCTATATGGAGATGGTGGGGGACTCCACAGTACAGTGCAGTACTTTGCACAATGGAATAATTATTTTATTCATTTAACTTTCAAAGTAGAAATAAAACCTAAAATATGAACAATCCTAAACAGGTTCAATAATTTCCAATTAGTACAACTCTCTCCATTATGTTGAAATAATCCGTAATTATGACTTGGTCTGAATGGGTTAAGTAATGGTATTAGTTTCTTCAAAGGATCCATAAAAAGGCCTTTTCATCCTAAAAGTCCTAAGTGTTTATGTTAATGATAAAAATGATATCGACTGGCCATTTGTATCTTCCTCTTAAAATATACGTCTCGGTGTTTATTTAGATATATTAATGAACATGTAGCTCTCTTTGGTGCTCTTTACAGACATTTTATTATATTGACACTAGGTTATGTTTTTTCAATATTGACACTAGGTATTGGTCTCATAGTTATTTAATTATCTACAATTTTTAGCACTCTAATACTTGATATTTAACACTATTATTATCTGAATTTTTGACATTATTATGACATGTTCTTGGATATCACTGTACAGGAATATACTTTGTATGTTGCTTTTTAAATAAGGTTTCTTTATAAAAATGTCTAAAATAATTTTTTTAAAGGATTTTTTAATAATTGTTTGTTTAGGATTAGGTATTTTACTGATTGTGCACTGTACTTTTTTATTCTTGAATGCACCTTAGCACTTTGGACAGCACTTTACATTCTCACCACTAGAGGATCCCTGTATTCATGCTCCTCCCTATTGAAGCTTGTTTGTAACACTTTGCACTTTTAATATTTTGTCTGAGGAAGGCACAGCACGTGTGCCGAAACGTCACGAATAAACACACTGATATGATGTAAGACTGGTGTGCCCAGCTTCTTTATTTATTCATTTACTACCTGCATTTGGCAACTGCTCTGGAGGCAACCAGCAACTTTGAATATGCAATACTGATCTTCAGTGCTCGTTAGGACAAATGACTGTCGGTCGTAGCAACAGTGCCCGCGGCCAACAGCTCGCTTTACTAATCATGCGGTCCCATAGGGAACTGCACGATTGGCCGTGATTTACCAATGGGCTCGGTCGCGGGCACCTCACACATGGTAAGATATTTTTGTCCGACCGACAGATGCATGGCACTATCGGTCGGTCGGATGAAAAATATCTTACCGTGTGTACCCAGCCTAATGTTAGTAAAGCAAGGAGTCATTAATTGTCTTCATAGACTGGCTGGGCAGCACAGGTATCTGGAATATTCTTAAAGGGCATGTCCACCCCCAAAACTATAATCCCCCAACTACTGGCCCCATCATGTAGTGTAGTGTAATCCTTACCTCACATCCCAGCTCCATATGGTTCTCCTGTAGTCCCCCCCAAAGTCCCAAAAACTGCCCACCAGGAGGATAGCAGAGTCCATATAGGACTCTGACTCCTACCTGGCCTCCGGGAGAAGTTTGGCATGCGTACTGCAGCCCTTCTCCCCCTCCCCCCCCTCCCTCCCTCTCAGGATTCCCTCCCCCTAGGGTTAAACCCTTAAGATATAGGATTCCCCCTGTCCCCCCAGCCCCAACCGCTCTATTTATATTCTTAGAAAGCTCCCCAAACTTTACTTACCTTACCTCTTTCCCCCGCCGAAATGAACTCCCGACTGCCGGTCCCGCCCCCCTGCTTGCATTTTCTCGCAAGCAGAGGGCCTGCAGCGCGGCGGAGGAAAGAGGGGAGGTAAGTAAAGTTTGGGGAACTTTCTAAGAGTATAAATAAAGCGGTTGGGGCTGGGGGGACATGGGGGGGACATACCTTTTAACCCAGAGATATGCTAGTCTCAATTAGAGATGTTCGAAACTGTTGAGTTTCGTTTTAGAAAATTCATTCTAAAAATTTTAAAGTTTCTGTCCATTTTGAGGGACAAATAGTAATAGTAGGGTAACTGTGAATGACACAGAGACCTGGGGAAACTCTTACCTCAGCGTACCAACTCTCTTACCTCAGCGCGCCTAGGTCTAGAACTAGGTGCGCTAAGGTACAAGAGTTTCCATTTCGACTGGGTGGAAGTGTGTCTGGGTGAAGAGTTTCCAAACCAGCCCTCGTGGCCCACATGGATGACGTCGTTAGCACCCCGCGAGATGTAGAAATGCAAGTATGGAACACGCCGGAGACAAAGTCCTCAAGTTACTCAATGGAACAGAGGGTCTTCCGGGTAAGTCCCAGCACCTCCCTAGAATAAGCTTGGGACTCACTTTACTGAAGGCACTAGGGTAAGATAGCTCCTATATATTTATACTAACATTGGGACTTTGGTGTTGGTCCAGTTTATTAGGAGGACTTATGCACAGGACACTTTATTCTGGACCAAGACCTTATTATATTGTGATTGCCACGTGTATTATGTGTATTTTTAACCGATTCTGTTGTTTGTTTTTTGTTTTACATACGGGTGATTTATTGTCAATATGTGTGTTATTGGGGCGTCAGTGCAATAAAAGCAATCATTTCAGATTTGGATTAGGCTAATTTGTGTCCACTATATTGGACAATTATTAATACAAAGAGGTATTCCACGAGTGCTAAAGGGGACACTTTGGATAATTTATACCCGGTCTTTCTATATAAATAAAACTTATATTTATATATAGTTATATCTTTCCTCACGATCGGGCTGTTTTCGAGCTTCTGCATTCCATTTTCGAGAGTTACCGAAATTGATCATTACTTTCGAGATTCGATTTTCGGTAATTGTCTACTTTAAATTTTTTGAAAAATCGAAAATTTCCGTGAAATCCGGGTGTTCCAAAAGTTTCGTTGGGACTTCGAAACCTGCAGATTCGATTTGAAACTGAGTTCTATTCGAACTCACATTACATCTGTAGTCACAATGAGGTCCCCCAGAGTTTACCCTAATATCAAAATTAGGAATATTACGTTTCCTGGGAGACAACAACAGACAACGTCATAGTATTGGGGACAAAGTAAGCGTTAAAAATTATACCACACACACATCTCCTTCTTGGGTGGTTATAAAGGGATTCAAGTAATGGTATTGTATTTGCCTGACCCCATGTTTCGTATCAATGTAATCCATAAATATGTAACTGACTTGTTTATATGATCGATGGATCATATAAGCAGCTGCAGACAAATAAATGAAATGTCTAAAGCTGATGAAAACTCTGCTGACTGCTTGTAGCCCCTTGATAAACATTGTTTAACAATGCAAATGTGGATGCCTATAGTGCCCGTCGCTTCAAAACCATCTGGCCTATTCATCTTTTGGTTAAGCCAACCTGCAAGTCAATCAGGATGCTAAGAAATCCTGTGCCAAAAAATCCAATCACAGTAGACATGAACACACAGAGGATTATAGAATTGTCAATCATACTTTGGGTAATTAACCAATACTATAGAAATTACATATTCACATTTGAAATAGTGGAACATGGACTGTGTATTATAATAATCCACATATTCTCTTATCTTTTAGGTCATTGTAAGTTTATTGGAAATGATACAGCGACAATTAAAGATTTACCATGGAAATAACAGCAACTGAAAACCCAAGTTCTGTAAATTATAAATCCCATTTCTTTGAATGAGATTATCAGCTATGGACAAGCTGTTTGTATTACACAGTTTGTGGATAAGACTATAAATTAGATGCAGTGATCATTGTACAAGGGATCTAGTTAGCATGTAGGCAGGAGGTTAAAAAGTGATGCATTAAAGTAAAATAGAACAGAATTGCTGAACTATGAAATAAATGTGAATAGGAAAAATGTCTGATTAAAAACATTCAAAATGTAAGATATGATCCCTGCAGTTATGAGCTGGTGACAGTATTGGTCCCATTGCATCAGGTTTGCAGATTAAAACCCACTCAGTCTCCAGTAAATAGGTTATGGACAAAATATTTTGGAAAGAAGACATTGTTCAAGGAAAAGCCTGTTATCCATACCACAGTAATTCCCCATGATATAACATCACAACACAACACACTAAAGGGACTTGAATACTTACTGGATAATGATCTTCTTGCAATGCTCTTAATGCCAAAGAAGCACAAAACAGACTGATCTACAAATGTCTGGAACTTACTGTTTGTCCTCAGAGGAACCAAGGAGCAGTAAATAATTTACCTTTCAGATTGCAAAGGATTGTGAGCAGTGGAATGAATATTACACAGTTTATAGTCTGCTGCTGTTCTTAACCTTTATTGTCACAAATTAATTTATAATTTAGTTCTGGAGCACAAGAGATAGAGCTCTGTATTAAAGGGCAAGTCCAGCCTAAAAATTACCTTAAAATAATTATTACCCCCCCCAAACCCCACTTTTGCTAGCTTTTCATATTTCAAAGATGCCCCAGAATTACTTACCTGACCCAGTACTGTTTCGAGCTTGTTGCGATAAAATCCAAGATTTCAGCACCATGTACATTATGGCAGATTTATTTACACTCAAGATTATGCAAAGTTGATTAGATACAGAAGAACACAGAGAAGCGTTGGACATCAAACGGTATCTTCACTGGGGAAATGGAGTTTGGGGCATGCGCATACATTACAAACGCTGTTGGGACCATAGTATAGTATAGTATTTGAGGTTGAATAAAGACATACGTCCATCCAGTCCACACAGTCACTCCCATTCTCACATACAGGCTTCTCATACTCCCACATATATGCTTTTTCTTACAAATAGCATAAAAATATGTTTTTTTTATTTAGCTGTATATCTGATTTAGTTTCCATTTAGTACTCTTGTGGGATTTGGGCAATAAAAATGAATTCATCATTATCAGGGTAAAGACCCATCCTGAAGGAGTATCTTATGGATCATGGCAGGAGTTGCAGGACTGTATATTCTGTGTGATTAAAGGACAACAAGATTGTCCTTTACACACACATCCCTATTTATAGGAACCCAGGTACCACTAGGTCCTCTAAACCACTAGGTCCTCACCGCTAGGTTAAGCATCTAACTCCTGCAGTTAGCTCTTAAAGGGTCACTATACTCACTCAAACAACTTTACATTATCAGAAACTGCAATTTGAGAGCAGTAAAATGGTGGTACAAAAAATGTATCTTTGATTGCTTTGTCATTAAATGGCATGTCCACCCTTTACATTTTTTAGATGCGGTAGGGCACATTCCCCCAGCCCCAACTGCATCATTAGATTTTCCAGAAAGAGCCCCAATACTTACTTACCTTACCTCTTTCCCCCACCGCACAATCCCGGCCCTCTGCTTGCACTGAACTGCAAGCAGGGGGCGGGACCGTAGGGGGAGGGCTTGCAAAACGTGAGGGAGAGGGGGGGGGGGGGAGGCCTGCAGTGCGCAGGACAAAATTCTCCCGGAGGAGAGACAGGAGGCAGAGTCCTATATTTTCAGACTTTGGGGGGGAATCCAGGAGAACCATTTGGAGCTGGGATGTGAGGTAAGGATTTTATTACACTACAGAGCGGGGCCAGTAGTGGGGGGGATTATAGTTTTGGGGGTGGACATGCCCTTTAAATTATTAATACTTAGTGAGTGCTTCTTATTGCCCCCACCCTCCTTTAGGGCTAGGCCACACTAGCAAGTTTTTCCGCACGTTTGCGCACGCGTTTCGCGCTCGCGTTTGCGCCCGCGATTTTTGCTAAAATGGAAATCGCGGGAACGCAAAAATTCCCGCGATTTCCGATGCGCATGCGATTGCGCGTCCGTTCGCGTTTTGGTAACGCATGTGTTCACCATTTTTGGTGCGTTAACACATGCGTGTCCATAACGCGAAAACGCATGCGCAAAACGCGAGCGCCAAACGCGCAAGAATCGCGCACACAATCGTGTGCGATATCGCTCGCGATTTTGTGCGCGTTTCCTGTGCATTGCAGTGTGGCCTCACCCATACTCATTACCTCTTTGTAGTGTCTGCAACACTTAGAAGTTTTGCACAGCCTCACCATGGACACTGCTCTGCTTACACATCTCCCCTTTCTTATTTTCTTGGCTGATTCTCTTAAATGTTGCAGAAAGTGTGCTGGCAGGCAGGTAAAGAGGTCAATAATGGGTCACAAAGTATAATTTCTGCTTCTGGAGTGACAGGTCTTTCCCTGTAAATGCTGTGATTTCAAATGATGATTTCTCAGAATCTACAGCTCAGATTTAAAATCCGAAAAAAGTTTTGTAGTGGGATCTACAAAATATAAAGATATATTTTTGAATTGCAATCGCAACTTTAAGAGGTAAGTGCAGGGGCTAGACACTTTATACTCCTTTATGATGGGTCTTTACCCTGATAACGATGTATTCATTGTTAATGCCCAAGTCCCACATTACTAAAGGGCAACTAGCTTATAGATATACAGCTTAAAAAAGCACATTCTTTCAAATGGATGAAGAAGAGGATTAGGGCTAAGGTGAGCAAGTTGTCCTTTAACCCCTGTAGTGTTGTCTCACCATTACTTTATTGCTAGCATTGTATGAGTAAAGCTAGGTACAGACACTAGCGATAAAGCCCCAATACCGTCGGATCCAACGATGTGTGTAGCGGGTTTCCTGAAATAGCGCACAGCCGAGGAACATTCCCATTTGAGAAAAACTGAAAATTTGTGCATAGGGAGAATGCTCAGGACTGTGTGTTTCCAGATCTTTGGAAAAACGACAGACAGGATCTTGCAGATCCTGTCTGTCATCCTTCCAAAATCTGTAATGTGTGTACCCAGCTTTAAAGGGTATGTCCACCCAAAAAATAAACTTTTTATATGTTCTTTATATAATAGCACCAACCTCAAACGCCATGTTCATTTTTCTAAAAATCATTTGCTTTGCCCGATATTTAATGATATATATATCAGGCTGCACTTCCGCTCCACTTCCTCTTTAGCTGACCCCGCGCTGCAGCTTAGACAAAAAAAAAAGATTTTCCTTGCCGGACACCAATCGGAACCCAGAGGGGTGTGTGTGTGTGTCTCTGTCTCGAAGCCGGCAGACTGCAACATGTTAATCTTGGATTTCTTCCGTATACATAATTTTACAGCTGCGATTGGTTGATTGGGAAAAGAGGGCGGGATCCAGGGGTCAGATCATTACTGATGCAACTTCCTCTGTTCTCACTGCTGGATGTAAACAGACATGCTCAAGAACATGAAAAGAACAGAGGCAAGGTAACGTAACCTGTCTCTGTTCATCACTATATTGGTCCATGCTGCAGGATTAAGCCAGCTACAAAGGTCTATAACTTTTGAACCACTGGACTGATTTACATGCTGTAAAGTTTGTTTTGGAGCACTTATTTGGGCCAAATAAATATAGAAAGTTAGTTTTGGGGGTGGACATGCCCTTTAAGCATAATGACTGGCCCCAGCAGCCCACAAATTAAAGGACAACTTCACTCACCTAAAGGCTCCACCCTTGGAAAGTACCCAGGGTGAGGACCAAAACCGCACTGTCCTCAAACCTGGATTCACTTTCTAACTTTAGATTTACTCACCTAAAGTTTCTCTCTGTCTACCAGTCTATCTATCTTACCTAATAGGTGTGGCTTAATAGGGGAGGGGAGGGAAAGGGGCATGGCATAAAAAAATAATATACCTCAGATTTTTTTTTTCAAAATCCTAGTTACACCCCTGAAAACCACCAAATGATCGACTATTCTAAACCTTATCTCCCAATTAAAAAACAAGTCAAGACACTTTGCCATAAAAGAGAAGTGAAGGCACTGGCTTGCTTTGTTCACCTAACAAGTGAATTAAATGAATATTATAGAAGCCAAGGCGAGTTGAGTTAACACCTGTTTTTTGGGTTTTGAGAAGAGATGTAGATAGTTTTCTGATGAGGTTTAGTTTGACTGTTTGCACACTTGTTGGCCTCTTGAATCAATTTTTGGAGAACTAGGCAAGCCAGGCCAGCAACTTTTCAATGACCTGCAACTCTTCTATGAGGCTTTTAGTTTTATTGATGTTGAAACATAATTCAATTTTTTAAAGTTTGTATACTGTATAACTTTCTATTCTATTATGTATATTAAAAAGCTTGCCCATAGCTTAACTCAAAATTTAATTTCATTTTTGCACACATGAAATTATGGTGCGCACACAGGGTATGAAAACTTAGATTAGAAAAATTGATTCCCACCCCTTTGAGTTAATTGGTATTTCAACTAAGTGCTAATGATATAAGTATATGAATAATACCCAGTGTGTGTGAAACACACAAAAACATCATATATACATGGTACTGCATGTTAGTGTCTACCCTTTAACAAGATAAAGGAGCTAAGTCCTAATACAAAATCACAATGTCTAAAAGATCCCTAGTCACACTTTATTCTTAGTTACACTATGAACACTCTGCGTGAGTTACTATAACAGTATATCTAGCATACATTGTTTTTAATCTCTGTATAAAACCACCAACAGATAGATCTTAATAATCAATGTTTAAACACTCTGGGTAAGTACTGGTAATATACACCAAATGGGGGATGTAGTCGTGTTGATAAAAGAAAGATTGGGATTCCCACTTTATTCTTAGAGCTAGGCCTATGTAAAAGCACATAGCATAGCGTTTGTATATGCGATTTGATGCGCTATCTCGTGTTTTGTATATGCGTTTACATGTGCTGCTTTGCGATTTATGTGCATTTTGTGCGTGTTGCGATTTTTAAATCTTGTCATTTTCTGTGAAGTCACTTCCAGATTTTGTCATTTCCTGTGAACTGAGAGAGCTGGCCATGATGTTTCCTGCGATTGATCCTGATTAGTCCTAGGAGTTAGTGACTTTGTTGCTGCTCTCAGTGATGTTAGAATACAAAAGACGCAGAAGCAGCAGAAGCAGATTCTGGGTGCACCCTTTATTGCTGGAGAGGGAGGAAAAGGGACAGTTTTTGACCCTTTACGAAGATCTTCGGTAGCATCCAGACAAGTTTATGTCTTATACACGGATGACCATCTCAAGGTAATTAAATATGTTATAAAATATATGTTTTTATCTTTTTATGTTGGTGTATGTGAGTGTGTGTGTGGAGGGGGGAGGTTTTGTGACTGCAGTTCCAGAGGGGGTGTAGAAGCATAGGTGACTAAATTATATGCATGACTAGCATGTTTTTGAAATGTGCACTATTTGTATAAATTACAATATTTCTAATTACTTTTCCGCTTTGATGACCTTCTGTAATGTATGAAAGATGTGCTTACCTTAGAAAATACCAGGTTTAGAAGGAGCATCTCACCTGTAGAAAGGCTCATTATCACTCTGAGGTATGTATGTATCATAGCAGAAAGACCAATGTACTGTACCATGTACCATTTTATTGATTGCAGGTTCCTCACATCTGGACATTCACTCAGGTCCCTACACTTGGAATTCCGGATGGGGAGGTCCACAATTCATAAGATAGTGTATCAGACCTGTACATTGCTCTGGGAGAAGCAGCAGCCCCAATACATGCCGTTTCCCAATAAGGAGAAGTGGGAAGAGATTAGTCAGCAGTTTTTGGAGAAATATCAGTTCCCAAAGTGTGTTGGTGCTATTGACGGAAAACACATACGTCTGGTAATGCCCAAACAAAGGGACAGCAGGTACTTCAATTATAAGAAGTACTTCTCCATTGGTCTGCTTGCTGTGGTCGATGCAGATTACAGGTTCACATATATAGATGTTGGGTCATATGGAAGCTGTAATGATGCCAGAATTTTTCAAAGGAGCAGATTTGCAATAAAGCTGCAAAATAATGATTTGGATCTACCACTACCACAGCCCTGGCCTGGAACAGAGCAGCCTGCCTACCCCTTTGTCTTTGTTGCTGATGAGGGTTTTGGACTCTCTGATCATTTGATGAGGTCCTTTGCCCGAAGGTCCTTGGATAATGTGAAGAGAGTGTTTAACTACAGACTCAGCAGGGCAAGGAGGCTGGTAGAATGTTCATTTGGTATCCTTGACAATAAGTGGAGGATCCTACTTAGTGCCATGAATATGTATCCCAACCATGCTGTGACTGTTGTCATAATGCCCTACAACCTGAGCTGCATAACAATATAAGTCTGCATAAAAAAGTTTTTTTCTATACTCAGGGAATAAACATTCAGACAGTGCAGGGGAGGCAGATAAAACAGAACCATCTGATGACTGTGTAGGGGATACTAAATCTGCATAGACACGTGGACTAGATTGGCTTGCAGAACTGTTTGGTGATATCATCTGATTTGTTGGTGGTGTTCTGCGATATGGTGGGTAATTGGGATATTGCTGCTATGATTGAGAATGGCACTGTTGATTAAAGTACATTGGAGGTTGTTTGGCACAGCAGATATTTGTGTGTGGTATTGTGCAGCTGACATTGGTGGTTGCTGTGGCATACCTGACATCTGTATCTGGTATGGTGCAGAAGACACAGGTGGTTTAGACCTTACTGTTTGGTATGGTGCAGCAGGCATTTGTGGTTGCTGTAAAACAGGAGACATAGGAGCCTTGTTAATGTATGAACGGATGGTATCAGAAATGGAACATGTGAATGAAAACCGATCATCTTCGGCAACATTATTAAACATTGGGACCAAACTTAAGGTTAGTACACACGTGCGATTGCAGGTCCTGATCCGCAACGCATGATGTGTACGAACGTTCGTTTTAACCGATATTCGGCCTGTGTATGGGCCCTTTATCGGCCGAAACGGCCAGTCACTCGGAGATCCACCCGACTGTTCGTACACATCGTGCGTCGCGGGTCGGGACCCGAGATCGCACGTGTGTACGAACCTTAAAAGCAGAGATATATGGCTTATTTTTTTTAACAAATCTTTTTTTGACTAACAATAGACATTACAGATTGCAAGGAAGTTATCACTTCATCATCCTTTGATTTTTTTCTTTTTCTGATTGTTCTAGATAATGGTCGAACAACCGGAGCATGAGGACGAACTGGTGATGTGACAGTAGCAGGTGCTGTAGAAGGTGCTGGATTTTCATCATCAACATGACCACCAGATTCAGAATCAGCCTCTTCAGGAATAGTTCCTTCAATCAATGATGCAGAGGAGTCTTGTTCATTATCATCTGGGATGTTATCTTTAGAACTTGAAAAGAAACATTTTGTCATAAATCTATAATAATTTTTAATACCAGTTTATAATTATTAATGAAGTACTCACTGAGCAAACTCCATGCTTGCACGCAAGAAATCCAATACGCTGGCAAATTTGTACTTTATTCTCCTGGTGCTCCCGGACCCACTTCGCCCCTCTTCACATTTAGCATTGAGTTCCCTTTTAAAATTGTCTTTGAGCACCATCTTGTTTTCATGTCTTTTACTGTGGAAATTATAAGCAATATATAACTATTTGTAAAATATTTTATGTTATAAACAAAGTAAAAACCTTTTTGCTTTTTAATCTTTGCAGAATGTCCCAATTCTCTTCATATAATTCTTTGCCAATATCCCTCCAAATCTGCCTGATCCTGTTGTTATCCTTGTATTGGCTATGACTTTTATCATACAATTGGGGGTATTGCTGCACCTTGATTATTAGCTCCTCGGTACACAAGGATTTTGAGGTGGTGGCCATGATCCTTGCCATAGTCTCAACTCAGCAAAGAACAATGCCAAAAAACAAGGCCCACTGTCCATAAAAACACAAACAACAACCTCCTCCAAACTCCACAGCCGGACTACGCCCTAAACAGGAAACAGAAGTGACATTACTGGAAGAATTCTTGTTAAAACACAATAAAAACGGAGTGAAATCGCATCGATGTCCGTTTTTTTGTGCTTCCATAGACTTGCATTGTTGCACGTTGCGGACACAAAAGCAGACCAATAATGGTGAACGCACGCGTTGTGACAACGGATCGCAATGCTCATAGTGGGCCAAATATTGTATTCTGGTTGCACAGCTCTGAGTAAAGCTGCCGTAATCGCCCTTATCAGGCAGTGCTCCTGGTGATAGAATACTAAAATGATACAGCAAGAGGGCCACAGACTGTCCCCTAAAAAGTACACCAATGAAGCACAATACTGTTAAGCAGCAAGTGAATATTTATTATGCCATACAGGAAGCTAAAACCACCATAAATACACCACAATAATCAATAGACATTAAACTCTAAAATTGGGGCGTCCCCCGTTAGTCCAGTGTGCAAAAGGGTTCCAGGGTTCCCATATGGAGTATGAAGAAACACCTCCCCCCTCCCCATAGTCACCAGAGAGGGTACACTATGTCCCCCAAAACCGGACCTGGTCTGGTAGATCGGTCCAGTGCCTCTGGTAAGTCAATCCTGAATGCTGGGCTGAAACAAAAACGATACTTTTGCACTACACGTAAAACACAAGCAGGTGCGTATACTACCCGATCCTGTAGATACTCCAACCGTCTGCAGGTTTCCTCGGGTTTATGCTCCCCACCAGCGGGACTTCCGCACAACCGCAGCTATTCACCGAGGCCGAACGGAATGTCTCTCCTTCCGGAACCACCTCTCCATCTGCACCTTCCCTCTGGATTCCAGCCGCCTTTGCCGCAGATCTTCACCCAATCTGGTGGGCGGCTACTGTGCAGGGGACAGCCTCTCTAGTAACCAGAGGCTCTGCCTCTACTCTGACGCCAACATGCCGGTATGGCAACAATGTGTGTGCAATAAATGTTCCAATGTTCCACTGTAAGTAACAGGATACTATGTATCGAAATGTCCAATCTCTCCAGCCCATTCACCAGAGACTACAGGTCCCGGCAATCTCCATACAGGAAACCTTAACACCTACGCACGTTTCACCCACGTGGCTCAACCCACACTTCGGGCTTCCTCAGGGTGCTTACATCATGACCCCACTTCCTCCCTTAAGTATCTAACATTTAAAGATACAGTTTACTCGCAGTATATTTACATTCTCTGATGGAGGGAGCAACATGCTGCTCTTCCCCCACTCACTACCACAGCATTGACTGGACTCGATACACCATATGTTCACATCAAAATTAGTTTTGGCCCCTTCTCAGGGATAAATGAAGTATTATTCTGTGTACTTTTACATTTATATTTGCCTTTACAAAAAGCAAGCATATGAGATTTCCTCGTTTATTCCCTCAGGTTTCAGGGTTTTGAGGTCAAATATCCATCTGGACTCCACTTGTAACATTTTTTTGTCCAGATTACCACCTCTAATCCCCATTTTCACAGTTTGAATCCCCATAAACCTGAAATTGGGTACCTTACTTTTATGTTCCTCCCAGATGTGTTTCGCCACACTGCTCCTATGAGTCTCCCCTTTCTTAGTGGCCCTAACATGTTCCTGTATCCGAACACTTAACTTCCTACGGTTCTTCCCCACATATTTCTTTCCGCAGAAGCATGTTATCAAGTAGATGACCTGAGTGGTCTGGCAATTGATTAATTCTTGGACTCGGAAGGTAGATCCGCTTGGTAATTCAACACTATCCCCCTTCGGTTCTATTAGCATGTAGCACTGACACTTCCCACACCTCCTATTACCCATTATAAGGGTATGCTCATAGTGGGACATACTTGTCGCGATTTACATTATAATGTATGTGTCATTGTGCATCCCAAATCGTAAGCGGACCACAAATCGGTGTAAAAACGCGTAAGTGGGGCCTGACTACTAAGATTGAGTTACAGTTTGTTAAAGGGCATGTCCACCCCCAAAACAATAATCCCCCCAACTACTGGCCCCATCATGTAGTGTAGTGTAATCCTTACCTCACATCCCAGCTCCACATGGTTCTCATGTAGTCCCCCCCAAAGTCCCAAAAACTGCCCACCAGGAGGATAGCAGAGTCCATATAGGACTCTGCCTCCTACCTGGCCTCCAGGAGAAGTTTGGCATGGGTACTGCAGCCCTTCTCCCCCTCCCTCCCACTCCCTCTCCCTCCCTCTCAGGATTCCCTCCCCCTAGTGTTAAACCCTTTAACTATAAGATTCCCCCTGTCCCCCCAGCCCCAACCGCTATATTTATATTGTTAGAAAGCTCCCCAAACTTTACTTACCTTCCCTCTTACCCCCACCGAAATGCACTCCCGGCAGCCACGTCCGTGATTGGCTGCCGCTCAGCCATTTTCTCGCAAGCAGAGGGCCGGCAGCGCGGCGGAGGAAAGAGGGAAGGTAAGTAGAGTTTGGGGCACTTTCTAAAAATATAAATATAGCGGTTGGGGCTGGGGGGACAGGGGGAATCTTATATTAAAAAAACATTTTTAGGGTGGACATACCCTTTAATTAAGGTTACCGTATTCTTTATAACTGTGATCCACGTACAAGGCTCTTCATTCAGATTCCATCCACTCTTGTGGCTCATGCAATCAGGATCACTCATTCAAAAAAGGTTTTATGCACCAGCTCTCATTAGGTGTTAGTGTGTCAACATCCTGAAACTGAGCTGCAGCACGGTGGCCAAGACCATACAGTGGTTTAACAGGACATGTTCTACTCAAAACAGGCCTTGCCAGAGCCCGACCAAAGAAGATGAGCGTAAATGCTCACCATCATCATTCCAAGCATCATATGTGCTCTTGCATAGGAGATGTACAGTGTCAGTTTCACAGTACTCAACCTATCGTTCCACACAGCACGACTGGTACCATCTGCATTTTCTCTATTCCAATGAGATTTCCTAATAAAAAAGGGAGGTCTAGTTGTTCATTTTGGCATTTGTTGTCTATGTTTGGCAGTCAAACATACCAAATAATACAATAGATATCATAATTCTTTGTCAAACCCTTTTTTTTGAATGAGTGATCCAATTTTTTTTTTAACTGATTTTATTTGAATAAAATATAATTCTTTGTATAGTCATATATATTTGACAATAAATTTAGTTTTACAAAACTGAGTGTTGCAGTTTGCTTTTGCGATATTACAGCTACATTAAGCAACTAGAAATACATTAAACAGTTCAATAATAGATGACAGTTAACTAGAGGTAGGTTTTTCGCATATTTCAAGTCTAGGATCATTGAGGATATTGTTGTAAAGGGGTTCTTAGCTCGGTGCCTCTCCATTTCTTTTCCCTATTGGTTCCATATAGGACACATAGGTTCCTATCCATAGGGAATCTTTTGCTAAAGTGCCTATATATTCGAACCAGGGGTTCCATACTTTATTAAACTTATATACAACTTTGGTATATGCAACCATGGCTGTAACTAGGGATTCCCATTGGGAAATAGAGGGTACATTTGGGGATAACCAATTCAGTATAATTACTTTCCGTGCTATGAATAAGATTTCTCTTAGGAGTGTGGTGCATGAGCTAGACCACCTGTCCTCTTCTCTAATTCCCAGCAAACATAACATAGTTTCCGGGGATATTGGTTCATGTATAATACCAGACACCTTGTCGACAACTTGGGTCCAGTAATTGGAGATTAAGGGGCAATCCCACATCATGTGCCAGAAGTCTGCTTGGGGACACTGACATCTAGGGCATTCCGATCTGTGGCTAGGGGATATTTCTGACATCCAATAAGGAGTAAGGTATACCTGATGTGTTATATTAAACTGTATTAGTTTATTGTTTGCGGATACCGATACTCTATTGTGGGAATCCGCTAAATCTTCCCAGCAATCCATACTTATTTCAGGAATATACCTTGGAGATTATATACCATTTGGTATATTTATACCATTTGGAGATAATAGATGAGGAATTGGTATTGGAGCAGAACTCAGATATATATTTGTAGATTGTTGATACCAATTGTTTTCCCCCTTTATTTTTAAGAATATGAATGATAGGGTTGCTTTGCACCGGTATTTGTGGGCCTTTAAATTCGTCTCGCATGCAATGTCTCAACTGCCAGCACCTGAATAGGGATGAGGCAGCAATTTGCAGCTTTTCTTGCAGTTCAGCGAATGACATTATTTCATTGTTTATAGTAATTTGTCAAATATCTGATTTGTTTTTCCCCCAGAAATCCGCTCCCACAAATGAGCAGAGCTCCAGGAATCGGGGGTTATGCCATAAAGGGGATTCATTGAATGGGCCCTCTAATTGGAACAATTTGTTTGTTTCCTTTTATATCTTAAATTGCTGAATATGTAAAGCTGTCCCTCCGCCTGGTAATATATTTGTTGATGACTCTAGGAAGTTCATTGGGAGTGATGGTAGGTATGTGCGTAGTAACCCTTCTGTGTCATATATGGGAGGAAGGGAAACTGGGGGGGGGGGAGTGTCTTGGGGTATTGGTGGAGGGGTACGACCCAATCTGTGAAGTACTTCAGCTGTCCTGCCAAGTAGTAGTAATAAAAATTTGGCAGAGCTAATCCAGCCTGTGTTTTGGGGGCTTGGAGGATTTTCATCTTAACCCTGGGGCGTCCAGATGCCCATATGAGTGATAGTAGTGTGCTATTCAGTTTTTGAAGAAAGATGAGGGGATATATACCATACTGTGTTGTAGGATGTATAATATTTTAGGGAGTAGTATGATTTTGATTAGGGTGATCTTTCCCCACACATTAATGGGGAAGGTTTTCCAGATTTGCATCTTACTCTCGACAAGGCTGAGAAGAGGGAGTACATTTAATTTCATAAAGTCCGAAGGGGTTTTTGTTATTATTATACCGAGATATTTGAAATGTTCTACAATTGGTACTAGATTTTGGAGAATAGGGGGCATGTTTGTTATTTTGTCCTGGGGAAATAGGCAAGACTTATCCCAATTTATATATAGGCCTGATATTGGACTGAATTTGGAGATTGTCCTGTATACCACTAATAAAGATCTTGATGGGTCTACTAAGTATAGAATCGTGTCATCAGCATACATACTGATCAGGGAGGTGTATGATCCTTGGGTGAGACCTTGTATGTCCCTGTTGTCTCTTAATAAAATTGCTAGCGGTTCGATAGCTAACGCGAACAGGTAGGGGGATAAGGGGCAACCCTGTCTGGTTCCCCCAGCTAATGTGGAATATGGGGATATCATACCATTTATTTTGATGGTGGCTTAAGGGTGCGCATATAGCAGCTTAACCCACTGGATATATTTGGGACCAAAACCAAATCTTTTCAGACATTCCCAAATATATGGCCATTCAATTGAGTCAAATGCTCTCTTGGCGTCCAGAGAGAGCATGACTCTTGTTCCGGAGTTGTCGTGGTCAACAAGACAGTTAATAAGGGTTTTCCTGATGTTTATTGATGTTGATTTCCCTGGCATGAAGCCCGTCTGATCTGAGTGTACTATTGTTATGATTTTTTGAAGTCTGGTTGCAAGTATGTAATCTAAATTTAATAAAGAAATTGGTCTATACAAAGCTGGGTCCAGAGGGTCTTTACCAGTTTTATGTATCAGAATAATATGGGCCTCATACATGGAAGTTGGGCGTTCAGCCCTGTCGAAGGCAAATTGGTATTTTAGTAATTGGGGGAGAATATGCTCACAGTATCTTTTATAGACTTCTGCTGGTAGGCCATCTGGGCCAGGGGTTTTACTAGGAGCCATAGAGCCGATCAGTTCACAGGGGGAAATATCTTCTTCTAGTTTAAGTTTATTTGTACTGTTGAGTTGTGGGAAGGGTATTTGGTCCATATATACGGATAATTGTTCTGGAGTGGACTGAAGTTGTGAGCAATATTGGTCTTTATAGAAATTTGTAAAAGTATTGAGTATGCGGGAGTATTCTTGAGTCAGCGTCCCCTTCGGTGTTCGTATGTTAAGTACTATGTTTTGATCTCGCGGGCCATGGGCTAATCTTGCAAGTAGTTTGGCGGACTGGTTGCCTTGTTCAAAGTATCTCTGTTTGTGGAAGAATGATTGTCTATTTGTTTTTTTCTGTTACAGCATTATTGTATAAAGTTTGTGCCAGATGCCATGCAGTATTATTTTGTGCACTGGGGTTGTTTATGTACTGTGTCTCAGCCTTCATTAGTGATTGGGCAAGTTGCTGTTCATTTGTTATTGCTTGTTTCTTAATATGCCTTATTTCTGTGTTTAAAAATCCTCTTAAAACTATTTTAAATGCATTCCATTGAGTGTCAACAGGATCCGTGTTATGATCAAGTGAGAGGTATTCACAGATTTGGGTTTCTATAGGGTCTGGAGTCGGTAATAGGGTTATCCAAAATGGGTGGATACTGTAGATATTTTTTGTTGGTGGTTCTTTTCCCAATCTGAGGCACACTAAAATTGGGGAATGATCTGAGATGCCTCTAGCTTCATGTGATATTTTCTTGATATTATTCATAGTATTTTTACTAGTGAAGAAGTAATCCACTCTAGAGAGAGTGTTATGGGAGCTGGAATGGCAGGTAAATTCTCTTTTGTTGGGGTGTTGTGATCTCCATACATCTATCCAACCAATTCCTCTTATATAGTTATATAAAAGTGTGTTTTTAACCTGTGTAGGGACCATTCTGTCTAGTGAATTATCCATTATACTATTGAAGTCCCCAGTACAAATTACACTAGCTTGTGGGAATTGCAGACCAAATTTGACCGCAGCTTTCAAAGGCTTTAAAGATGCGGAGGGAGGATCATAGACATTACTGAGGACATATAATACAGATTAAATTTTAATAGCTAAGCAAATATACAATCAGTTAACACTTTTTTTTTGTCAGTTAACACTTTTATCACCTTGTGTTTTAGAGATCTCGATATCAGTATTGGGGCCCCTCTGGAGTACACCGAGTATGAACTATGAAAAGAGGAGGAGATCCAAGCCCGTTTCAGATAGCAAGTGGTGAAAGGTAGTAGGTGTGTCTCCTGCAGACACATATCTGCTCGAAGAGACCTAATTAATGAGAAAACTGCAATTTTTTTGGGGGGGTCATTTAGGCCTCTAACATTCCAAGACAGTATTCTTAATTCAGCTGTAATATATGTTATTTATATACTATAAGTTCCAGTAGATTTACCGGTGTCTCACTTCCAGATATCGTATCCCATTTATGCATTTTAAGTTGAAATTAGAGATACTGGTTAAATTATTTTCAACAGTGGCTTGGTAATATACATCTGTGCCCTGTACATTGTATAAGTGACATGAGTGAAGATTGATTAAAGACTTTGCAGGGTATCTCAAGCAGTATCTAACATTACAGTCTTGTACGGCTTGTGAAATCAGTAGTGGGTTGGGATAAGGTTTGAGTTTTTATCATAGAATATAGTATTTGAGTGTATAAACATATATTTTGGGCACATCCAGAGGGAACCAGGGGGTAGGGGGCTTGTAGGTGTGAGTAGAAGGGGAGACAACTGAAGAGTACCAACATACTCTTCAACTGTACAATATCCAATATTATAAATTTAGCACAACGAAAATACCATATCCTTATAGCTTGCAATACGAAGTAAATACCACTATACATATTCAAATATAAAAATTTAAACTGGGAAAACATAAGGGAAAGGGGTCTTGTGGATGAGGGTGGGAAAGAAGTAACCAATAATGGGGGTATAACCATATCCCAAAGCGTGTTTTGGGAGATTAGAAGCATAAAAGCATCTTTTAGATTTTCACCAAGTGGTGGAATGGTTTTGGGGGATGCTCAATGTGTGCTGTTTCTGCAGAGCAGTTTTGAGAGAGTCATTGTTTAGCGGGAAATATCCCTTGCTAATAGAGTTATTAATTTTTAGGGACTGGCTCCCACACCATAGAGAAAGGAACCTGTCCACACATGATCTGTAGGATGTCCCTCCATGGGGTTAACCTACGCGGTGGGAAGGCTTCCTGTAAATATTAGGTTGTAATGTGTCCTGTATCCAAAACTTCCCCAATGGCATGGAGAGCTTATTATCTTGGTTTAAGAAAAGACCATGCTATAATAAAGGTTGGCTTGTTGCAGACGTTTTTTAACCTCTCCAGGTCGCCCCTTTTTTCTGCAATTCCAATGAAAAGTCTGGAAATACTTTTATCACAGTGTTTTCAAATTTAATGTCCCCAGTCGTGCAAATTAGCCTCAAAATGGTGCCCCGGTCCCTGGCATTTAGGAGTTTGTCGATAAGAGGCCCTGCTCTGGGAATCCAAGGAACCTCAGGTTCTGCCTCCTTGATCTATTTTCAAGATCATCTAACTTTTGGCGGGTTATTTTGAGTTCACTAGTAAGCTGCGTTATATTCGGTCCCATGGGGGCTACATTATCCTGTATATTACTGATCCTGTTCTCAGCCCCCCCCCCCCTCTGTCTGAGCCTTTGCATGTCATGCTTCATAATGGATAAATCAGACCTCACCTGGATTGCAGCCAGGATTACCTGTTGGTCTCCTGTGTTGGGCTCACGTGGAGGTGAAGGACGGGGCTGTGTGTGCGTGGGAGAGCTGGATGGCTGTGGTGTTAAGTCAGCCGCAGCCTCCATGCTGCTTCCTGTGGTGGTGGGGGAGCGGGCAGGAGCAGGATCTGTGTCTGCACGCCAAGCAATTTTTTGTAGTTTCTTAGCAGCTTTCTGTGCTCTGGACCTGGTCATGGGTGTCTCTTGGTCTCTCCGCTTCAGGAAGCCTGTATTGTGCAGGTATGCCTAGAAATAGCCTCGGATGAGTTTTTGGTGCGGGAGCCGTTCCACCTTGTGACTCACTCCATCGAGCGCTAGCTCCGCCCCCCCGAGTGATCCAGTTTTACTTGTCCACCTCAACCTTAGTGGACAGGATGTGTCCTGAGAATAAAGTGGGAGTTTGACTTTCTCTAATGAAATTTCATTCAAACAGATATATTTCTAGTTAGGAAATCCATTAACTGACACATGACTTACCCACATCATTTTAATCTGCATTGTCTGGATCTTTACTGTAGGTCAGGACATTTTTCAGGTTGGACCTCTCTTATAAAAACATCTTAAAAATTGATTAAATATTTCCGTTTTGTTTTTTTCTACATAACTCTTTATTGAACTACAGTATAAACACTATTTCCACAGGGCAGCAAAATGGCTTGTCGCAAACTTACTAATTTCTACCAACATGGGCCTCGACCAACACAAAGATCACAAATGAGAACACAGGACCAAAAAGGACCAGAGTCGGCTTCTACACTGGCAATGCCATCACAACAGTGCCATACTAAATCACAAGACTCTCCAGGCAAACATGACTGCCACAGTGAATATTAGCATTGGGTATTGCTTTCACAGGGTATTGCTTTCTCTTCATTTCTATTTCATTTCAATTTCTTGTTTCTCACTTCTTCTTTTGTCTTTTCATTAGTTTAAGATTATTTTAATAAAAATAGAAAAAATAATTGGCGTTGACAAGAGACAAATTTTATTGACAGGAGATGGTTTATAACTTCTTAGATATAGATATATATGCTTGTTTAATTTAAATTATGCAATGTATGTAACTGCAGATGTCTGTCCTCAATAAAAATACAATGTTCAAAAAAAACCAAAAAAACACAAACACACAATGAAGAATTAGCTGTTTATTCTTTGCGGCAGGAGCAAAAAGGAAATATTCCACAACAAGACTGTAAACAGTAATGCCTGTGAGTTCCGTGCACTCTCCTGCTTGAGCCTCAGACAGTAATGCCTGTGAGTTCCATGCACTCTCCTGCTTGCGCCTCAAACATTAATGCCTGTGAGTTCCATGCACTCTCCTGCTTGCGCCTCAAACAGTAATGCCTGTGAGTTCCATGCACTCTCCTGCTTGCGCCTCAAACATTAATGCCTGTGAGTTCCGTGCACTCTCCTGCTTGAGCCTCAAACAGTAATGCCTGTGAGTTCCATGCACTCTCCTGCTTGAGCCTCAAACAGTAATGTCTGTGAGTTCTGTGCACATGCTAACAGTATTAAAGGAAACAATACTCCTGAAGTATATGTTCTTTACCCCACAACCAATCGTATATTAACCACATTGAAACTATGATGTTTCCTATTGTTTATGGACAATCTGCAACCTCTGGTCTGCTAAAAAAAGACCAATGAAAAGACTGAATTGCACGTACTGCATAGTGCTGCATATTTCAGCCACACTTCTTTGTACTTTAACAGGCTCTATGAAGATAAATACAGAAAACACATTAAAACATTTTGTTCACAAAGGGAAATTTGTACAGATATTACTACAACTCCAAGTAAAAGTTCAACTAAAACAATTTTCCTGAACAGAGCGAATGTGATACAGCCAAAATATGATCGCAGGTGCTCCAATTACAGATGCACAGTGCATACAGCGTGGCCTGCCACAGTAATTATGGATCACAAAACGGAAGCTGGTAAATGGCATCAGTGTGGCCTAGTCCTTAAAGAAACTTCTGATTAAAAGAACATATCACTTTATATGTGATCCCAACAGAGACCCCAGCAGTTACTGCCCTCTAAACTAGCTTGCTGAGGTTGAGCATGTGTGATTATATAGAAAGACCAGTTATACACCATTTTAAACTGCAGTTTCTGACCATTAAGTCCAGGATCTTTAAAAAGATCACAGTTCTATCTTTAAAATGTCTCCAGAATCAAACTTCAGTTCTAGCTACAGTCTATCCAAAGTTATAGCAGTATAAATGGTGTTTTTACTGCTAGCACTGTGGGCTATGACATCACCAGCAAGACTGGGCTGCCCACAAGCCTAAGGTGGAGCATGCCCACTGCTGGGTATCATAAGCCCCTCCCCCAGACTTTTTAATCATTTTAAAGCTAGCCTCAAAAGATTTTTTTTTCTTTCTCAGGTAGAGGAAAGGACAGAGAATGGTTGCAGGTCTGTAACTAGCTTCAGAGATGATCAATTTTTGGGGGGATGTACCGTTTACACAGCTTATCATGTGCTGGTCAGAATTAGACAGACAGGACAGACAAGGAAGTGTAACTTTACAAGCCTAAAATCCTGAGAAGAGAAATCGTAGGCTTGTTTGAAAGGTATAAGACAGTTCTTTTTAATAGAGGACACTTGTATGGAGACCACAGTTACCGTTTAAAATCAACAAATTTTTTCCTATATTTAGTATTTTCAAAATAATTGTTAAATTCTAAAACACCATTTACACAATAAGAAATTAGCTGTTCATTCTTTGCGGCAGGAGCAAAAAGGAAATATTCCACAACAAGACTGTAATCTCGGGTCCCACAGGTTATTGAATTTATACAGCTGTAGTGGCACTGGGTGTAAAGAAGCTCTATGATTCGCCACAGCTCGCTCAATTTCTTCCATCATTTCCTGATACGTAGCCAGATCACTGGCAATAGGCATTTTCTCTGAAGGATCATTGGAGAGATTATAAAGAAGTGGGGGCACATGGTGTAAGACCAAATCTCCAGAACATGAGCACAGTTTTGATCTAAAGCATGCACTGGATCCTTCTGGACTGAACTTTGGAGAAATATAATGCACCTTCCAGACTGTATGACCTACACAAATATTAAAATAAAAAATATGCATATAGTATAATTTCCAGTTGTGGCAATAAGAACAATAAAACATACATATAATAATGTATAATACATAATAGGGCTATTTTGAAAGGAAATTGCAAACATATTTCTGATCACGTGATGTTGTATCTCAGGAAAGGCCTGTTTTATCCCTTCTGCATGTTAACTATGTTTTAGCCAAGAAAAACTTTACCAATAAATAACCTATAATTAATGATTTTCTCCTTCTGTTGCTAAACTTTCAACTGCATAATTCATACAGGGTATACGCTATACACTATAAGCAAGGAAAACTCCAGGCAGGATATCAGTAACCTCCAATATTTTTTATGTATTTAAACTTTTATCTAGTACAAAGGGCTTTTATGTGACTTCACCATATGACTTACCATATGACTCTTCCTGCAGCAATAAGAAAGATGCCACAGTCCATTTCTTCAGAACTCCGACACTCTTTGGTGCTTCTCTACCATATTACATCATTGCTACTGCATGCTCTGACAACATTGAATAGTGATGGCTTACCTAGGAGTAACAATGGCACCCTGAAGCACTGGCCTTTTCTTTGGATGTTCATTGGATGTTGTTCTTTCATATTGCTGTTGGAAGAGTGGTCACTGAAATATGATTAAAAGGTAGGACTTTAACTTTAGTGTATGACAGCCCAGTCTGAAATATTTTATGCCCCCAAATGGGCCCCTGGAGAGGCTTAATTCTCATTTATATACTCAGTAGAACACAAAATATATAAGACACAAAAAATACCTATCTGCTTTTATATACCATGTATTAAGTTCATATTCACAGTACTTACTGCTCTTCTGATACCATCGGACAGCATGTAACTGATCTGAGCAATAATGAAACATGAAATCATGGGGTGAGGTAGAATCCAGTCCTTGCACCAGAGGCATTAGATCCTTCCCATCGGTTATCCTAACCACATGGAAAAAACAACAACAAAAACTTTAACCAATATATCATGAATATCCTTTCCATTTATTGCACACTACAGGCAGGGCCGTTTCTAGGCAACCTAGGCCAACTGCTAGGGCACTGAGAGGGTGGAGGGTACCATTCTATTTTTCATATCTTTCAAAGGGATCCTTATAAGCCATAGAGCAATAAGTTATCAATCTTATTTCCTGTAGCCTCCCTGTTTGCATACAGTATAATCATCCTGGCAGAATTTAGCTTTTTCTTTCTCTCTCAATTGCTTCTTATCCATGCAAACTGCAAAGAAAGAGGCAGTTAGGAAGAAGTATGAGTTCAGAAGGGGGCACTATGGGAAAGTTGCTTGGGGCACCAAAATGGCCAGAAAAGCTCATATGAATTGCCTATAATAATTGTTAACCCATAAGAAATACTGTATGATACATTCAATACTAGATGTGTTTAAAGGGTCTGTCCTCCTTCCAGACAAAAAATTACCTTCCGCACCAACACCAATTGATACAACAAAAATAATACATAGACATAATCACATAATTCAATTAAGTATACTTATCAGTCAGTCAAGTCATGAAGTCCGTTCACGGAAGCATCAAGATAATCAGAGTATTTGGCTGCGATCTGGGAGTTGAGTGTAGCGATAGTGCTGGTAGAGGGGGGATCCCGCACCCCAAACACTTTTTGCCCCAACTGATAGGCATAGATCTATAGCAGTGGGAAATGTTTGTGGATATCTGATCTGCCCAAACAGACTTGTCTATGGATTTATGATCTTATGGAAGGTTTGGTGAATGCACCTGCAAACTGAGTACACGGAGAACACTTTAGCTTTAGGTCAGTGGATCTGATCTACATGGATTTTGCTTTAAAAAAAATCTTTGTTAACTCAGCAAAGAATACCTTTTGTAATAGTTATGGACAGTAAATATGGATTATCTGGTTTAATGTAGCAGTGTCTGTATGTATAGATATTTTGTACACATTATGTATATGTTGATGAGCAATAACACATTTTGCGTACATTATAATTAATGAATTGAAACTGACTGACAGCATATACAGAGTATTGATATTGTCTCCATGCATGGATTGGACAGCCTAAGTATAAAGATTAGGGAAGTGACACATGCAACCAGGGCACCACTGAAAAAGCCTATCAGGGTGAAACATTTGGGGTGTGGGGTCCCCCCTCTACCAGCACTATCTATACTATTAACCCTCAGATCACAGCCAAATACTCTAATTATCTTGCTACTTCCATGCAAGGACCTCATGACTTGACTGAATGAGAAGTATATTTAGGCTTTGGTATTATGTGATTATGTCTATGTATGTAGTGTTCTGGTTGTAACTTTTTAATGAACTTTGGCTATGCTTATGTATTGATTCAAAAAAAGGTATAATCATTAGAGAAATCATTTTCCTTTTTTCCTTGATTTATTGATAGTCCACCAATTACACTAAATACCGCACTGTATTTGAATTTTGCGTCATGCTCAGACATAAGATACAAACATTGTAGTAATTTCCTATACCATACAATTTCACAATACCATAATGTTATAAATAGGTCCTTTCTTTATAAATCCCTTACCTGTCTTCTGGTATCTTCCCTTCTCCTAGTTTGATAACAGTTGGATAAATGTCCATGAGACTTGTAGGTTCATCAATAACAGTGTTAGCAGGGAGAACCCCTGGCCATCGCAATATCCCTGGTACCCGGATTCCACCCTCCAAACCTCCCATCCCTTTACCACCTGTAACATACAAACAAATCAAATATCACATCAGTAACAGGGAAAACAAAGAATATATTGTCAGATACATTTGTATCTAGAATAGGCGTCTAGGTTAACGCTAACCTTTGCAACCTTCTATACATAATGCACTGATGGTGACTAATAGCCACAGATTTCTATATTCCTTTAAGAAAGCACATTACATGATCAAAGCCTCAGAAATGTTTGGACTGCTTGTAGTGTGTTTATTCATTGACAGTTTTCAAATTGACAATCTTGTTAATTAAAATACGTTTATATGTATCCACATATCCCAGGCATAATCTATAGGTGAACAAGCGCTATTTTAACAAAGTAAGAATATCCTGCCCCATTTTATTAAATGTAAATAATCCCATTTTGCTAAATACCTCATTCTGTTTATTAATGACGTTGCACACATTCTTTATTGAGGTTAGGTACAGTCCAGTTTATTCTTATATCTAATAAAAAGATAAAATGCCCTACCAGGTGTTTATCTTACCTCTATAAATTCCATTAAAGCCTTTGTTTACAGTATTTAAACCTTCCAAATATGCTCCATGATCAGAAGTAAAGTAAGTAAGAGTATTGTTCACTAAGCCTTCCTGATCAATAGTGGCAAGTATCTCTCCTGAAAGAATAGTTAAATGTAGTAACAATGTAAAATTAACACCCAGTTATTTTACAGCTTTCTACTTTTGCAAGTAACAAATTTGTTATTTTAAGTATAGACCTTCAGTTACCAAAACTTAGGGCAGAGATGCAGAAGAAGGCACTACATCTATTGCAAAACACACAATGCAACTTGCAGCCGAAACGTAAAAACAAAAATATTTTACACACTAACTCACTGCAAATTATGCAATTAACTAAAGTACCATAAAACTAAACATCAAAGGGACAATGCGGGATCGCTGCTTACCTGACCACACACCAATGCCACTACGGCATTTTGGGTGCACATCAGGCAAGTTGCAATTAGGAACTGGGGTTGTACAATCCCATTCAGTGGGCGTTGTGTGCTTACTGAATTGTGGGTTCGAAAATACAAACATTGATTTTACCAGTCATCCAGTCCAACTCTTCAATGTTATCTCCATACAGCCCATGCTTGCTTTTCCCTCTGAACCTCTTGGTAGTAATATAGGGAGTGTGGATATGAAGAAAAGATACAATCAATAGAAATGGACCCTGCTTGTTCCTAAAAGAATAGGTTAGACATTGCTATAAAACACACAACTACGCATTCTTTGCAAATTAAAATTTGGAAAGGCTCTGTTAGTTTTCTAACTAAGAACTCTTCACAAGCTTATAAAAACAGCACTATAAGTTAAAGTTAAAACAGTAATTTAGGCGGAATACATTTTTTTAACAGTACAGTTTACCGAGTAATGTCATAACAAAGGAAGGAGAACTAAAGCTGAAAATATTAATCTAAGAAAATGGTAAGATCATGATCCAGCACTTTGGATTGCTTATTAAACATACATTGCTTTTGCCGTATTGTGAGCTCTGTAACTTGTGAGCTGGGGAGATGGCATCACCCAAACAATGTACCTATCATATAGGGGGTGGTGCATAGCCAATCGGCATAAGCTAAATTAGAATTTTTCTACTTTTTGATAGGGAATTTAAAAATTTTCAGAATTTAACAAATATTACATTTTTCGAATAGGTTGTTTCTGAAACAAGGATTAAGAGCTATTAGCCACTCCTCTTGGTTTAATGAAGATGTCTAATAATATGCTGTCCCAACTGTAAGTGATGTAAGATTCATATTTAAAGAGAAGGAATGTTCAGAGAGAAAGACATTTATAGAGAAGACAGTTCTGATTAAGAGGAACAGTAAACCGAATAGATAATAGGAGTTAAATTCTTCATCTAACATATAAAAAAAAAAACCCAAGAGACCACAATTCCTTATTTTTAGCCCTTTTAGACTAAAATTCCTCTCTCTTCTCATTAGTACAGTATTTGCGCTTTAAAGGATACTGTATGATTTATTTTCCATTGTGAGCTTGTGTGGGAAAATTTACAGAAGGCTCTTTGGACAGGTCATGTTTCTTTCAATATGCAGAAGTGAATTAGAAACTAGCTCTTATTTACTGTGAATAATATACTGCTGGATTAATAAAACATAAACATTTACCTGCTAATGAAGGATGTTGCTTCATTTATCATTTTTACTGCTGTTGTATCAGGGTCCAATGGTTGTTCAGTGATTTCGAAGTTTCTCATTAAGAAACAATTCCAGTAATTCATGAATTCATAAGCTACGTACCAGTAGCCAAAGAAAAGGATTGGAAGAAATGCAAAAATGACAATAACTTTCCAGGAAATTGTAATTAATCGGATCTGTTTACAAACCATAATAGTGACCAATGCAACTGCAAATAGTTGTCCATAAAACAGAAGTTTCTTTTTAAAGGCTATATGGATCTCAGTTGGAAGGGAATCATCACAGTCATTTATAAGTGTGAAAGGAAGGCCAAAATAGTAATCAAAGCCGTGATTCAGTGGATGATGACAGAAATCATTTCTAGATCCACAATTCATTCCCAGGTGCCATTTTCCTGTTAAAAAATAATAATAAAGTATTTAATTTAAATTACTGGCCTTGCATCTTTCTCAAATCAAAATTAATATGGCTATATCAAGTAGTTAAAGGGCAAGTCCAGCCCTAAAATGAAAACTTACATACAGGTAAATCACCCCCTAAACGGTAATAGTTTGAAATGTGAAATATATAAGTCTAACCTGAAATCCTGCACAAAGTCCTGTTTCCCGTTTCTGCTTCCTGGTTCTTCCAGTTAGCAACTGTCAGTTATGGATTTGACAGTTGACATCACAGCCAATGACTGAATGTTAATCCCCTGTCTGCCTCTTCTGAGCATACCCAGGCTCAGTACAAGCTCAGTACAGGTTTCTAAATTGCTCAGTTTCCATGAGCATAGCAGGCATACAGTAATGAATTCATAGGACAAAGTATGATATATCAACATATTTTAAAGAGGCCGTTCTTTCTAAAAGATGTTCTTATGAGGGTGGAGTTGTCCTTTAATGATGATAAAGATTTTAAACTTTTCTTTGAGTAAACCCTTGTGGTAACTGTAGCACTTGCTTCCTGCTGCCAGATTTGGCACATATCAAATCTTCCAAATAATAGGTCTGGGATGTTTAATCCCTTTATCTACCTTAAAGCCTAAATAATACTCATTTTTAATATGGGTTTTGTACCTGACTTTAAAGGGTTTATTACCTGGTTTTTAATGATAACTATTGTGTATAAAGTTTATTTTAAAAAACAGTTTAACTGAAAAGTACTTGGGACAGGGATATAGGACTGGTAATTCCTAACTCCCAATATTGTTTCTGTGAGGTGCACCAGCCAGGACTAAACTGGCAAATGAAAACTGTTATGCTGTAGCTCCTCAACGAAATTATGTTGTGAGGTAGGAATAATCAATCGTACTTCCCTAACCCAGGTACTCTCCATTTTTAAACAGTTAATTTTTAGTAGAGTATACATATCCTTTAAATTCAGTTCCTCTAAGTGGAACAAAATGGAGTGGGACTTGTTATAAAGTCCTTTATTATAAAGGACTTTTTTAAAGGGCAAGTCCAGTCCCAAAATGAAAACTTACATACAGGTAAATCACCCCCCAAGCGGTAATAGTTTGAAATCTAAAATATATAAGTCTAACCTGAAATCCTGCACAATGTCCTGTTCCCCCGTTTCTGCTTCCTGGTCCTTCCAGTTAGCAACTGTCAGTTAAGGATTTGACAGTTGACATCACAGCCAATGACTGGATGTTAATCCCCTGTCTGCCTCTTCTGAACATGCCCAGGCTCAGTGCAGGTTTTTAAATTGCTCAATTTCCATGAGGCATCCAGAAGCATAGCAGGCATACAGTAATGAATTCATAGGACAAAGTATGATATATCAACATATAGAGGCCATTAAAGAGGCCATTCTTACTAAAAGATGTTCTTATGAGGGCGGAGTTGTCCTTTAAATTAAGGACATAGAAAAAGAAAGACATTTAAGCATCTAATGGATGCATGGTCTGGAAGAAAGTTTTAAAATAAAAATAGTTTTTGCTGGCAGTGTGTTCTGTGGAAATGTCTAGGTAAGGGTTTAACTGCATTTTTTTCTTCCCTCTGTATCCTTGCATTGATTGCTGGGGGGGTTAGGCCAATTGGTTAATTAAATTTTGCATGATTGGCTCTTTGGTTTGTACACAACTTTAAATTCAGCTTCTGTGAGTGGAAAAACTGGAGAGGGTCTTGTTATATACTTGTTTGCTATAAATAACTTTTTTATTAAGTACATACAAAAAGAATTACATTTGAAACAAGGTTGGTGTGTGTTGGTATTGTATATTTAGAAAGGACAGTTTTGTTGATACTATGCAATGTGCATTCTGCCACATGTATAGAAACTTGGAGCAGTAGTTTCAGGGATGTCTGTATCGGGTGTGAGTGGGTTGCCCATTTAGAGGATGAGGTGGAGAGTCTAATGGGGGCAACTTGCAGCATTGCAGGACTTGGTAAACCTGATGGGACAGCAGGCACTGGCTGGGGTGGAAGTGGGGAAGGGAAGGTTGAGGTTGGATATAGATTTGTAAGCATTACTAGGGGAAGTGGGGAATGGCTCTGTAGTAGCATTTATGGAGCAGGTTGATTCCTTGAGCACCCCCACTCTAGTACAAGGTTGGGGAAGGTTAGGCAGGTTAGACAGGTTTTTATGTTAGGGAACTCCATTATTAGGAAGGTGGATAGGGGCATCTTCCACCTACATGCGAACAGTGTATTGCCTGACTGGTGCTAGGGTTTGACCTTGTAGACAGTATCTTAGTTGGGGCTTGGAGTAACCTGGTGGTCTTGATTATTAGTTGGGGCTTGGAGTAACCTGGTGGTCTTGGTATAGCAGAAACTTGGTTGAACATGTCTCACGACTGGGCTGTAAATTTAAAAGGATACTCTTTGTTTAGACATGATATAGAAAATAGGAAAGGGTATGGAAGGGGGGTATTATGTTATTTTTTATGTCAGCTTCAGATGCAGACGGCAAGGGCTGCAAATTTGGGGAATGTTCTGATTATGGGTGGGTTTAATTACCCTGACATTGAATGGAGTAGTGAAACTGCCAACACAGAAAAAAAGTGATGGGTTCCTGAATTTGCTGCTTGATCATTTCTTTCTCACAGGTGGTTGAAGTTCCTACTAGAAAAGTTGCTCTGTTGGATCTAGTAATATCTAAAGTCTTGGAGTGCATTATAGATATGAAGACTGGAAGCTTAGGGAATAGTGACTACAAAATATTGTCATTTAAAGTGTTATCATGAAGTGCACTGGGTTTATAAATACTTTTAATTTCTGGAATGCAAATTTTCCCTGGATAAAAATCAGCATAACAACTGGAATTATATATTCTCAGGTAAAGATACTGAACAGAAGTAAACTGTAAAATACGGTCATTTAACGAGTTATCAAAAGAGAAAGTGCACTGGGTTAACAAGGAGTTAAAATATGGTGCCCTTAATTAATGGGGCTTATTTAGTTACAGAGGATGGCGATAAAGCAAATGAACAATTGAACAATTCCCCCCCCCCTGTACATTATAAAAGATCCAAGTACGGAAAGCATAGAGTATAGTAGCAAATATGGTATAAACAATGCAAGTGCACTGTGTTAACTGGTTAATATCAATAAAGCTCCTGGACCGGATAAAATTCATCCTTGGGTCCTTAGAGAGCTAAGCATCTGTATTGAATAAAAAGCTGATGTTGTTCCATTATTCAAAAAGGGTAGTCTTTCACAGCCAGGGTAATACCAGGTAAGTTTAACCTCAGTGGTTAACTGTAAGTTTAACCTTAGTGGTGGGGAAGATACTGGAAAATATGGGAACATATTCTAGAGTATGTTTCAAGGACTGACCTTATAAGTAGTAATCAGCATGAATTTAGGAGGAACAGATCTTGACAAACTAAATTGCTTGGCTTTTTTGAGGAAGTGAGTTGGAATTTAGACTCTGGCATAGCAGTAGATGAGGTATACTTGGATTTTGTTAAGGCTTTTGATACAGTCCCCCATAGGCAACTTATGTATAAACTATGGTCTGTCTGGCTGAGGTGGCATATTTGTACATGGATAGAAAATTGGTTGCTTGATCAGATGCAAAGAGGAGTTCTTAATGGGGCTTCATCAATTTGGACTAAACATATAGAGTATGGCTTGCCTTCCTCAGGATCAACAGTTAGGCAACAAATGTGGGTATTGCTAAGTAGGTTGGACTAGATGGAAGTATATGTCTTTGTTCAACCTCAGATACTATACTATACTATTTAGCCAGAGGTGCTGGGCTAAATTTGTGTTCTAAAGTTGCACCTATTTAATATAGTCTTTAAACATGTGTATGGGTGTGGGAATGGAAGATTCCTGTGGATGGCAGGACGTGCTAGTCATATGATTGCAGTGCCAGGTGTATGGAGGCAATTATAGTATGAATATTATAAATGTCTATGACATACTGTATACACTACATATATACCCACCTATAATCCCAGTTGTGTAGCCTTGTTCCTTTAAGATTTTGGGAAAGGTTGTTTCATTAGGTGGGAGGCCTCCTGACACAGCATTCCACATCAGAACAGCGTAACCATCATGCCCTGTCATTCCTAGGAGAGTTAAAGGAACAGTGCAGAAAGTACACGTTACAATAATCAAAAACTTTCCATCCTGCATCTGTGATTAAAAAAATTAAAGGGTTAAATATAAAATTTAACATACATAAGATAACAAAATGATCACTTTGGACAAATGCCTTATCATTCAAAGTCTCACATTTGCTGGAATCTACTGCTACCAGGACCAGCTGTAGGGGAAGGGGCACTCTGTCCACCCTGTACCCACTGAAGCAAGATAACTGGTACTTCCCGCCATGAACCTGATCCCCTCCCACTGCTTGAAGGCAATATCACTTGCAATATCCCCCATCGATCATGTTTGAGGAAGAGAGTTGTGAGTGCCAGTACTAGTGTCCTCAGGGTAAGGGTGTGTGCATCAGTGTCATTCCCAGTGCCAGTGGTGCTATCCCCTTGGGTAAATCTCCCAACGTAAAGATAGGTTATTCTGTCAAAGTTTTGTATTCACCACCATAACTAAGTGGGAATAGAAAGACAAAAACAGAATTATACATATTTAATCAACGAAAATAATTTCCCCATACACTTGACACTCCACTACATTTGTGATTCAAAAGTTAAAATGATGGCTAAGTCAGGCCAGGTACTGCCAACCTGCCTTGCGATTTCTGTAATATAATTGAGAATTAGAAACATACAAGTTGCCCACACAGACTGGAACATATAAGTTCACCAACGTGACTGGTACATGAAAGTTTCCCACAGTGACTGATGCACATTAGTTGCCCACACAGATTGGTACATACAAGTTGCCCACACAGACTAGTTTTATCTTACTGTAAAGGCAGGCAGGCAGAGGCAGGATCAGACCACAGCTACTGTAGACAGACAGCAAGTGCACACACTGTAAGGTTCTCTCTGTCATCTTTCCAAGATGTTGCAACTCACACAAGATTGTTCTGGACTGCCACACACCTTTACGATTGCAGGCGACTCCCTATACTATTGTATAGAGCTAGGAAACATTTTAGACTGTAATGACCGTTTACGATGTCAGTGCTGAACGTTTGGGGGCAACCGATACGGCAGGTACTCCTAGTGCTGGATACCGGTGCAATTGGTCCTTTTTGGCAGTGTGTATCCAGCTAATAGGTTTAACAGAAAGTAAAAGGCTAATTCCATTATGATAACAAGATAAACAAAAAAATCAGGGGGAGAGGATGCAGGGAACTAGTTAAAATCAGAAATATACCAAGGAAAGAAAAGTAGAGAGTTAACAGCAATGTGCAGTGGTTTGGAGAATGGGGAAGGGGAGTGAGAGAGAAGAGGGTAGGGGAAAAGCAAAAGGGGATACTATGACGTGAGATGTTGTATTAATTATTCATAATGTGAAAGGTCAAATAATAAAATCATTTTAGCTTAAAATGCTTTTTCTTTCCTGGGTGTTGCTAAAATGTCCATTTAAGATATGGACCTTGAGGTTTTCCATTAAATGTCCAGGCTTGTGGTTCTTATTTTTGTAGCATTGTATTAAATACACCTAAGATCCAGTTTCATTTTGTTAAAAAAGTGTCAGTTAGGCTTTGAGGCCTCTTAAGGTTTTTGAAGGCTCTACCCATTCAATATGTAGGGAAATTCATGGATTGCTTGGGAACACTGATTCCTTAGCTAGAGGATAGAACATGTCTATCTGTCCCACACATCTGTACCAAATCTGTGAAAACTCCTAGTGAGTAATGAATGGTTTTCAGACTGCCAGAATAACCTGCAGTTATTTGACAGATTTGATGGGAGGGGCTAGAGCATTTGCAACTTTGTATCTGGGTCTAGGATCTATTCTGTAAAACCTCAAAACCTAAAAGTCAGATGATTTCTAAAAGGACAGTTGCAGGTATCTGCTAGTTAAGAACTGTAGATTTAATGCAGTCAATAGGAAAAATAATCGTTCCTGCTTTTTAAGTATACCATTACAATTTTTAGCAGGATTTGGATTCAATAACAAGCAACCTACTTTTCTTTAAAATTGTAACACTATTTCCATAATATAGGGCAAAGTAATTTTTACAGTACACAAATCCTCTGGTTATATTACAGGATCAAATACCTGATCGTACCTGATCTGACTGGGTATCTTCCAGTCATAAATGCTGCTCTGCTTGGTGTACATATAGCAGCTGCCGCTATGTGATGTGTAAGCTTAACCCCTTCTGCTGCCAGTCTGTCAATATTAGGGGTCCTAAAAAGAAACCAGATATACAGTATGATGTTTTTTGCATGAAAAATACTTGCGGTCCATATCTTCTCCTTTACCATTCCGTAACTCTGTTATCTGCAAGTGCTATATAATGATGTCTTACTAGCCAATAACTAAATTCCCTGATCAGAATAATCATATACCCTGAACTGAATGTAAAATAGGTTTATTTTGGGAATAATTAAAAATATACATAATTTATGGTAAATTTTTTTTCAATTCTTCTTAAAACCGTGTCTTTTTAAAAAAAAAAAAACATTTGTTTTTTATTTATTTTTCAATATATTTCAATACAAAATAATATTTCCATTAAATCAGATTATATTAACATTGATTTTGCATATAAATTAACTGTAAAGAAATAAAAAAAGGAAATAGAAAGAAGAAAAAAAAAAAGAAAGGCAGATAACATTGTACATGTTAAATCAGATAATATGAGTTTTTAACTAATAACTAAATGTTATGGTACTGTAGTAATATATGTATTGCTTTAACCCTTTCACTGCCAGCAGAATTCACCACTTTGCGTGCGTTAAATGCCAGAAGAATTTTCAGGATTTTAGACACATTTGGTTCAGTCAAAGTTTACAGTAGGAAACCCCCCAGTAAATCCTGAATATTATACATTGTTTTTTCAGCACAAAGTGTACTTTAACATGGTAACAAAATTTTCTAACTTTTCTGGAAATTTTACTGGAATTATGGGTAAAATTCCAATTTTTATGGATTTTTCCCATTTTTACTTTTAGTTATCTTAAGACTACACATAAAAATCTTACTGTTTCTAAAAGCTCTGATAATCCCGAGTACAATGATACCAGATATATGTAGGTACCCCACTTTTCCTGTACAGGAGACCCCCCCAAACTAAAATTGCACCTTCAAGAATATTACACCAAATTAAAATGTATAACCACTTCTGACAGTTAACATAGAATATCTACCAAATTAACTAAAATATCCCCAAGTGAGATTTTCTCACATTTTCCTTTATTTCCTCAACTGTAAAATCAGAAACAAAATCAAATGCGAATTTCAGCTAAAAACTGCAGAGGAAAGGTCAAACGCATCTCAAATATGAAAGCCTAATGCCTCCTGAATAAAACGGTATGCCACATTCATGGGTGTGTACCCAGAGACATGGCTACCAACTAACCCAGAGCGGGACTAATGCCAAATGCAAAAAAAAATTGTCTGCAGTTTTTTCCACAAAACACCCCCCAAACTATATATTCCTTCAGCTATGTAATGCTGTAGTTTGTTCATTCATACCATCAATGGTGTGGGCGCAGTTCTTTATAGAAGTTTGCACTTTTCGCAGATTTTCTACAAAAAATGAACATCAAACAACATTCAAAAGGTAGAAATCATGCCAAAATCCCATGGAATGTGAAAAAAAAAGTTACCAAATATCAATCTTCCAAATGTCCTGAATCAAACGGTATGCCATATGCATGGTTATAGCCACAAAGTGAGACGATGCATGATGGCTCAAAAACAGCAAAAATATTCAGGCAACTCTGAATCTGAACAGTCTTCAATTTTTCGCCGCAAAACACACCCCACAAACTATATATTCCTCGAATCTATACACTTTCAACTATGTAACGCTGTTGTTTGTTCATTCATACCATCAATAGTGTGGGCACAGTTCTTTGTAAAAGATTACACTTTTGCAGATTTTCAGAAAAAATTAACAAAAATCCACATTTGAAGGTAGAAATCATGCCAAAATCCCATGAAATGTAGCAAAAAGTTACCAAATATCGATCTCCCAAATGTACCAAATCAAACAGTATGCCATATTCATGGTTACACATGTGTACGTGGAATCGACTATCCACAAAGTGAGACAATTCACAGTGGCCCAATTACAGTAACTTTTCAGATTTGTCAGTAGAGATGGACTAGAACTCAAACCCAATGAATGAATTCGGACTTCTCGAACTATCCAAGACCCTGATTTTCGATATTTTCCGACTTTCGATAAATATAGAACGTTCGACAGTTATGCGAATATGCGAGTAAAATACCTATACGCGAGCATCGAATCCGCGAGTAAAGGGTTCATTAAAACCGATACGTGAGCATCGAATCCGCGAGTAAAGTGTCCATTAAAACCTATACGCGAACATCGAATCTGCAAGTAAAATGTACATGATACCTAGATGCGAACATCGAATCCGCGAGTAAAGTGTCCATTAAAGCCTATATGCGAGCATCGAATCCACAAGTAAAATGTCCATGATACCTAGGCGCAAACATCGAATCCGCGAGTAATGTGTCCATTAAAGCCTATACGCGAGCATCGAATCTGCAGGTAAAATGTACAGATACCTAGGCGCGAACATCGAATGTTCGAACACGAGAGCTCGAAAATAGCGTGAGTGAGAGTAAAATTGATTTTTCGAATGTCCTGGATATTCGAACATGTTCCCCAGACCATTTCCCAGGTCCCACAGCCATTTACATTAAGTTACCATTAATATTTTATTTGTATTTCATTAGAACTTTTCGAACTATTTGACTCCCATTGACTTTAATGGGTCCGTTTTTGAACTTTCCAACATTCCATACAGTTCGAAAGTTCAAAAACGGACCGAACATTCCAAAGTTCGGCCATCTCTATTTGTCAGATTAAACACCCCTCTATATTAGAAATACCCACCAATACTATATATTCTTGGAATCTACATGCCTTCAGGTGCTGTTTTTCATAGAACTGTGCTTTTAGGAGATTTTGTGAAAAAATAAAATAAGAGGACTCAAAGTTTGAAATCCTACCTAAACACACAAGTAAAAAACACACTATACGGCAATCTCCCACATGTCCTTAATCAAATGATATGCCATATGGGTGGGTGCAAACAGAGATGGTGCCACCAACTGAAAAATTCAGGACAAAAAAAAAAATATTTACCTCAAAGTTTTATTTCCAAAACATCCTATTTCTCCAATGCCAAGATCGTCTGCCATAAATAATACAAAATTAGGCTTTGATGCAGTTATTCCCCTGATTGTACATGTCCAAAACAGCAAAAGAAATGCTGGAAATATAGCCATGGGTTTCCTAAAAGAAATAAACAGACAAAACAGATCATCAACATTTCAAGTCAGATCAAGTCATTCAGGTTTGTACAGTCATTAAATGGGGAATATTGAAATATCACCATTTTAAAACTGCATTAATATGTTTTTATCTAGCACGCAGAGAATTTCCACACTACGTGGTATTTTTCAGCCACGTGGTATCATTACTAATCCCAGACCCATTGTATAAATACAGATGTGGTCAGTAAGGGCTAGCATTATCAGCATGTCTCAATCCTGGAAAAATTCAATATCATTGCACCCCCACAACTTGTAGCCTACAATTTTATTGTGTACACCATGTAATGCTGTTGAACAAAATGACTGCTTCTTGGTCTTAGCACTTGTGATCTGCTTAGGCCATGTCTACATTACAAAAAAAAAACATGCACCAAAGATACACTGCTTTTTACAATGCTTTTTTTGTGCGTTGTCTTTTTGCATACAAATAATGGATTTTTATCATTTGTATAACCTGGTTAAGTGATCTCTTTCTAAGGTTTGTGTGGGATAATGCGCAACTTACAGTGTAATATATGGACCTTACGCCACTCAGAGGTGGCGTCATATCCTTATATTATAATGTAAAGGGGTGCATTATTTCTTATAATACATAAGTATCTGATTCCTTCACCCCATTCGCATTTTCATTTCTAGCCTTGTCCCTATTCCCACCTTAATTTAAACTTCCACCTTAATTTAAAGCTACCTTCTGTAACTTAAACCCAGTAGAAAGGAACATCCCAGCCCAGCATCTATGCAGTTAAACAAATCTTTGTGGATCAGGAGAGAGACATTGGTTATAAAGTGACAGGAAGCAGCTCCAGCAGGTTCTGTTAGTGAAGTTAAACACTGCAAAAAACACAGAGTCATTGTTCAGACATAAACACTGGAATGGGAGGAGAAGTGGGATATAAGAAATATAAGAAATAAGTCACTTAGTGACATAGCTGAGTGACTTATAATAATGCACCCCCTACTGTAAATTATAAGGATATTAGAAGTCACCGAGGAGTTCCGTGACCATATAAAAAGCACGAGGCCGCAGGCCGAGTGCCTTTTATACAGGGCGCGGAACTCCAAGGTGACTTCTAATATCCGAATATTTTACAGTAGGGGGTGTATTATTTAGTATAATCCACCCCCTCATTTGAGAACCATCCAGGCCCTTGCCTTGCCCTCTCCTCTCCCTGTCTCACTTCCCCCAGCTCCATTTACTTTCCCCTTTAGGTTTACACTGCCTTACCCTCAATTCTCCCCCTTGCCTCAATCCCCCACCTCGTTACTTTTCCCTTTAGGTTTAGTGTGTTGCATTCTGTATCACTCAGTACGCGGCTTCCGCACACTGTGTATGGCGCGGCTCCACCTCTTCCTTTTACATGTAAAAGGAAAGGTGGAGCCGTGCCATACACAGTGGTGCCGAAGCCGCGTAACTGAGTGATACTGAATGTGAACACGGTAAACGTAAAGGGAAAAGTAAACGGAGGTGGGGGAAGAGAGGCAGGGGGAGAGAAGAGGGTAAGGCAGTTCCGGAAAGCTATAATCGGCGCGCTACTACGTAGTAGCGCGCCGATTATAAGACTATTATTTACAGTTTGGCCCCATAGGAATACATGGAAGGGGTGGATTATAGCTAAATATTGTATTGCTTCTAGCAACCAATCAGCGTTTAAGACAAACACCTCACAGGTGTATGTTAATTGCTGTCAGCCACAGAGCAGTGAAGGAGCAGCGGGTGACCGGGCCAGGTGAGGAACTCCAGTGGCATCCAGTGGGAAAAGTGGGGTTTGGGGGGGTGACTGACATTTCTAAGGTTACTTTTTTTTTAGGCTGGACATGCCCTTAATGTTAAAGTTACACAGTAGGTAGAGGTGAAATTTGGAAATGCACTGCTGGGGCTGTGGCTCTGTGTAAATTTAAGAAGGCAAACTAGATTTCATCCAGTAAAAAACAGCTATAATTAATGCTCAAATACATTTATGAAGAGCCACAAGCTCTCTGCTAGTATCTGTCCAGCTATTGCTTGGAATTAAAAAGTCATTGAGAAGAAGCAGAAATGCATAGTTGCCAACATTCTCCAAAAATTTCCAGGGACACATTTCAGAAGCGAATGTGCCGCCACAAATTCTAGCCACGCCCACTTTCATAAAGGCAACACCAACTTTTAACTGTCACTGATTTAAAAAAAACATATTTATTTTGTTGCTAAACAGATAGAAAGACAGATAGATAGATACAGAGTGATAGATATAGATAGATAGATAGAAGTTAGATAGATAGAAAGAGATAGATAGAGATACATAGAGATAGATAAAGATAGAGATACATAGAGATAGAAAGTGATAGATAGATAGATAGATAGTAATAGATAGTTATATAGTGATAGATAGATAGTGATAGATCGATAGATAGATAGATAGATAGATAGATAGATAGATAGGGATAGAGATAGATAGATAGAGATACATAGAGATAGAGATATATAGAGATAGATAGTGATAGATAGAGATAGAGATACATAGAGATAGATAGAGATGGATAGTGATAGATAGATTGTGATAGATAGAGATACATAGAGATAGGTAGTGATAGAGATAGAGATACATAGTGATAGATAGAGATAGATAGTGATAGATAGATAGATAGTGATAGGTAGAGATAGAGATACATAGAGATAGATAGTGATAGATAGAGATAGTGATAGATAGAGATGGATAGTGATAGATAGATAGTGATAGATAGATAGTGATAGATAGAGATATAGAGATGATAGTGATAGAGATAGAGATACATAGTGATAGATAGATAGTGATAGATAGAGATAGTGATAGATAGAGATGGATAGTGATAGATAGATAGTGATAGATAGATAGTGATAGATAGAGATACATAGAGAAGTAGTGATAGAGTAGAGAGACATAGTGATAGATATGATAGAAAGAGCTAGATAGATAGTGATAGGTAGAGATAGAGATACATAGAGATAGATAGTGATAGATAGAGATAGTGATAGATAGAGGATGGATAGTGATAGATAGATAGTGATAGATAGATAGTGATAGATAGAGATACATAGAGATAGATAGTGATAGAGATAGAGATACATAGGGATAGACTAGATAGTGATAGATAGAGATGGATAGTGATAGATAGATAGTGATAGATAGAGATACATAGAGATAGATAGTGATAGAGATAGAGATACATAGTGATAGATAGATAGTGATAGATAGATAGTGATAGATAGATAGTGAAAGAAAGATAGATAGACCTATAAAAAAACTGTGCTCAACTCAACCATACTAACAGTGACAGTCTGCTTGGACTCTGGCTCTCTGCCTCTCTCCTTCACTTCAGCACCGACAGGAGACTCAGCAATTTGCGCAGGCGCTGACACAGGCACCTCAGGAGTCCTTCTGTGTTCTCCCCCCCCCATCGTGCAGAGACTTGATGCCACACATAGAGGGCAGCAGAGCAGGAAGTAAGTGCCGACACTGACTTAAGACTGCAACTTTCCACTGTGTTACGATCGGATCGGATCGATCCAGACAAGATTTCAGTCAGGCAATGTTCTCGTATTCCTAGATCTCGGGACTTTTCCCGGGACATTAGGATAGCGGGACTGCTACCTAAAATCCGGGACTGTCCCGGTAAATCCGGGACTATTGGCAACTATAAAAATGTGATATTGAATTGCTCACGTGTTTTTTTCTAAACCCATGCAGCAGCTGCTATTACCCTGCTGCTATTGTAAATGGGGGATCATTTTAAGATGGGAATAGAGCTTTGCAGCTCTGTGTACATTTCCCAGGTTGTGTTTATTTGTCCTGAGTTTCCAAATATTATGTTGGCCTAGTAGACATTTGAGAGTTTCAACTTTCAATTTTGAATCTATCAAATGTCTACAGACATACTTAAAGTGCCAGGGGTTTTACCTGGTCTAGACTCGTCATTTTGCACTCAGAAGTTTATAGAAAAAAAACATCAGATCAGGGGTTCTTTTAAAGTCACACAGAGAAAGCGTGAGAATGCCGCAGGAACAAGTTCCTAGCTTATGGTCAGAATTACTGTTTTTTAGTTGTATTAATGCTTGTTTGTGCCAGTGGCATAAAAATAGCCTCAGTGACCTGGTGGTTGGCCATGCGATACTGTACAGCTGTTTAAAATAGCTGATTGCCATGCGGGATGCTGATTGCCGTGCTAGTACCGCCATTAAGGTCTAGGCCTCACTATCGCATACAATTTTTGCTAACATTGCAATCTCTGCAACACATGCAATTGTGTTTCCGTTTGCGATACACAAATGCATGGGATCACCATTTTAATGCGCAGTCGCATGCGATTTCGTATCTCAAAAGGAGAAATTGCATGCGCAAACGCAACCGAATCGCACACACAATTGCATGTGCTATTGCGTTTGCGCAGCAGTGTGGCCATGCCCTAACTCATTAAATACTGCGATCAGCAGTTTCTAGTACAGTAGTACAGGAGGGGGGGGGGGGTTGTCCCTAAAGGTAAGCTAATGGCTGGTGCAAAGAGATGGGATCTTGGTCCGTCTCAGACCCGGATCCAACACGGAACCCCTCGATTCTAAATGGATTCGGATGTATCGTTTGGATTCCATTTTCGTGTTTGAGCTATTTGGGTTAATCCTCGAAAATACGCTTGAGTGTTCGATAATACTCGAAAATATGATTGGAAACGCGAATGTAGTTTCCAACCGCATTTTTGAGGATTCTCGTATCTTCAAGAGTAAGTTTGATAATCCTCGAAAATGGGATCCGAAGTCTCGAAAGCATGTTCCACCTTTCAGGATTTTCCCGAGATCCGTTTATTCAAAAAAGGAACGAAACTAAACAGTTTTGGCCACCTCTACTGCTGCACATGTTGTTATGTGGTATCCAACTTAGCATACATATGGACAATACATGGTATGATTGCTTACTAATAAACATGATGAACATGTAGATATCAAGTCACCCACTAGAGAGGAGGTGAAATGGCCACCATCAGAATTAGCTGGACACTAAACCTGGAAAGTTTCTGGGACCCCTATGGGCTCCTAATAGCAATAGCCCCAAACAGGGAAGGATTAGGCCTGGTACAACAGTACATATAATCTGAACCCCAACCTGATAGCCCAGGAAAGACTTTAGATGTTTATTTAAAAAAAAAAAAAAAAGTAAAATATGTTATTGCAGTAAAACTTATTAAATAGAAGAGGGGGCTAGTGGATGACTAGTGCTAGGAATCATTAATTACCGTTTTCATACAACACTACCCAAGGTGTCATTATTTCATCTAGCACTACCATATAAACCTAAATAGACTCTATAATTCCTACCGTAGCTGCTACTCTCACTTCTGAAATCGGCTGCATTGGTTAGGAATCAGGAATCACAGGTTTCTGGCATTTCCTGATTTCGTAGCCCTCCCCCCTCCTTTCCGGTGAGTGATGATTGGCTGTCTGACTGCTCCTTCTTTATCGTAGAAAGACCCTAGTTTTAAGCAGCTTTAGCACAGGGCAGAGGAAGGGGCTAGAGAATCCACTGAGCGTGTGCAGCTACATATCTATGCAATGTACCTGATTTCATAGGGGAGAATTACAGCTGTTGGTTAGCAATTCTAGAATTCATGCAGATTCATTCACGTTTCATTTACACTAATGACAGCACAACAGGCACAGCCTGATTTTAAGGATGAAAATAAAGTTAGTTATAAGTTACTAAAATATGCAAGATGCAATATACAGATTAAAAAAATTACAGGGTAATTTAGATATCGAATCTGAATCCTCTTTTAAGATGACAATCAAGTGCCTTATCTCAAATTATTTTTGCTGTGTGCAGTTTTGCTGTGCAGTGGGTATGTGTGAACTGCTTGCTGGGAAATACCCTCTCAGAGCTGCCTCATAGTGATGACTGAGCATGTTTGACATCACAGAAAGTCATGGGCCAGAGAAAAAAGTACTGGATTGAAGGTATGCAGCAACACACACTACTTGCTAGGCTACCTACATGTATTTATTTAGATTTAGATAAGGAAGGTAATATTTTCAGCATATTTGCCCTTTACGCTAGTTCTACCAACTTAAACAATCAGTGTGTGCATACCTCCAATGTTTCAACCACTGGTGTTTCCCTTTTCACCAAGGTAAGGGGCCCTGTTTTGGAAGCTCCAAATGGGAAAAATGGCAGGTTCACTTTCACAAGGACACTTTTCTTACCAGATTCATACAGGTTGGTGATATGGGGCAAGCACTGTAGAACTTCCAGCACTCAACAGCTCCCCAGTCCATATGGGTGACACACAGCAAGATAAACAAGTGTCACAGCAGTCCAATCTTGTATGTGATGATTTACAGCCCTCTGTGGCAAAAAGGTGGGCTAGTGAACCCTATTTATGGTGCTATTATAGGCATGAACCACTGCCATGGGGTATCTGCTCCAACACACTTTCTTTTCCTCTGCCAGTGTTCCCAATATATTCAGCAAAGTTCAAATAAATCATTTTGGCTGATGACATAGTGAATCTTCTCTCTGGTCCCATCATAGATCTTCTTAACTGAAAAAGAGCAAGGCAGCAGCATCCACTGTCACTACAGCACAAAATTATTTTGGGACACCATCTGCAGGCAATCCAATTTCCCCCATTCCTGATTTGTATTGGCAACATAGGACTCCATTTCACGGGGCTCTCACACCTGGGCCAGGGATTTCATCCTACTAATTTTCAGGGTGCCTGCTTATCATGTGGCCTTCTGTGGGCCTGTACCTTAAGCTAAAGTCATAGTTTGCTAGAACAGCAAGGAAATTATGTCATGTAGCTTGACATTCTATTGTCTGGTTCTTCGTCCTCACAGTCAGCCTGCATGATTTGGTTTAATGGCCATGCAATGTTAGCAGACACCTTTACAAATCTTCTGTAGTAACCCTAGAATCCCAAGAATTACCAAAGCTCTGTGATGGTAGGACATTAAGACAAAGCTTCTACCTCATTTTGATGACACAACACATCCCAAGTAGGTGAGTGAAGGCATTTTTCCAGGGAAAACTTTAAACCTTCTTTACCTAGCCTATCCAGCACCTTAAGCGGTCATTCTTTGTGCATTAGCATGTGCATTTCTCCAACTGTGTTTTCAGGCTCAGTGGCTGTGGCTTCCCCAAGCCAGGGCAGCATTCTGGTCCTGAACCTGGCAGATAAATTCTGCAGGTAGCATTTATACAGTATGTGGCAACTTTTTATTTCCCAAACCCCATATCTCTAGCTAATCACCTAAGGTCTGAAGTGGAAGGAGTGTCAAATTCCTCTTGTAGAAATCTTCATAAAGCAAGTCTTCTTCATAAACCCCCTCAATCTGGACCGGGATGATGGCTGAAGGGCCCACCAATCCCCTTGATATCTTACAGATCCTTCAGTTGACCTGCTGGACTGTTTTTCTCTGCATCTGGCAAATGTGTTTTGACCCTTCCTACTGGAACACAATTCCTTCTGTGCAACATTTCTTTGGGCTCCCATTGGGTCTCACACTGGGGCCCTCTGAAGTTTCCTTAGAGAACAGTGGGGTGGGGCAATCTCATTTGAGATTAAAGTTCAAGGCAGCTTCTGCTGCAGCACCACAAAGACTCTCTGTTATGTGTTGTTTCTATTAAGCTTCAGAGACATCCCATTCTTCCAAAGCCTGCATTGCTTGCTCCACCCAGACTCCATACTTCAACTTGTACAATTTGTGACCCTGAGAACATTCTTTGCTTTTTTTGTACCCTGAGCATTCTTTGCTTTTTGTACCCTGCACAAGAGTATCCAGATTATATTTGGTCATGAAATGTTCCAGAGAAGTAACAAATGCTGTTCCTTAAGTGAAAGAAGCTGCCACATCTCTCATACCTTCAAGTGAAATTGTTTCTTTAGTGGTTGACTGGGGTCAACTGCTGCTGGCACAATTAAAGCTCGTTTATTACCTAACTTCATAATGCTTGTCAAATCAAAGACAGTCCCATTGTAGTAGCAACTTAAGATGTCTTGTATCAGCTTTGCTATTTTGACGGACAATGAAACTGTAGTTTTGTTGGGCTACATAGTCTATCAGATGGTACACATGCCTAGCAGAGAATTCAGCAACTGGCAATAAAAGAGCAGTCCAGCAGGAAGCATTCACACCACTCAGTGACAGCTTTTGGCTCAATCTTGCTTTGTATTGGGAAATTATGTGTAGAGACACATGTGGGTGGAGCTAGTATCTTGGATCACCCACATTTAGCTTAAAGGGTATGTCCACTCATAAAAACAACACGCTACCTTTAGAAAGAACTGCAATTGGGTATAGTCCTCTGCTCCTTATTTCTGAAGTTATACCACAAGCAATTGGTGTAGTGGCTATCACGCCTCCTCCGATTCAGTCAGCCTCCTCGTTCACATCCATAAGTGCATTCACTGCTCACGCATTTACCCTGTTACGGCACAGCCAATGGTTATGTTCTTATTTAAATAGAAACATGTCCACAGAATGAGCAGTGCCCAACAGCCTAACTAAGGAGCCGGTACCTCTATCCTCTGTCTCTGCCTGCACAATATGCTTTACTACCGATTATGCAGGAGCAGAGGGGAAAGGCCTTGTATACATTATATAATACAGGGTGAAGTGGGAGGTGGGGGGGAGGGCACACATGCTAATAGGAGGCTTGAGTGAGAGTCAACAGCTCCATTACAGACACGCAACCAGGAATGAGTACAACTTCTGGAGGCTGCTGCAAAGGAAAGGAACAGAATTTTTAATTCTTTATAAAGAAAGATAGGGAAAGGATTGTGAAGATGGGTGATATATTACAATCCAATTTTGGGTGGGGGTGTCTTAAATGGACATACACTTTAAGCTTGTGTTAGCAACTTAATCAGTAAACCCTAGGTTTGCACTCCTAAAGTGCTCCTAAGCTCCAAAGTATTAAAGAATAGTTCACTAAAAAAAGTGAACTATTCCTTTAATGCATTGATTGAAGACCAGGAGCCAGGAACGAATGTGAGTATATCTTGCGCACAGTCTATCACTGGCTCCAATGAAAATTTCCGACTGCTTCCGAGTTTAGATTAACTAAAGCATGCATTTTAGTGCATGCGCGCTATAGTTAAACTAAACTCGGAAGTGGTTGGAACTTGTCAATGGAGCCAGCGGTGAATCATGCACAAGGATAATATACTAACCTTCGTTCCTGGCACCTGCTCAATTGATTGAAGAACAGAAGGTAGGGAATAGCTCCTTTACGTCCCTAAATCTACGTTTATTATTGCTTCTCATTTCTAAAAAAATAAATTCATAATTAACAGTCGGAGTAATGCCTTCTATACGTTTACAGCACGATTTGATCCCCATATATATGACAGCAGAGTACTGGGCCCTTTATACTTTATACAGCAAACTATTAAACTCCTATACTTTATACAGCAGAGTATTAGACCCCTATACTTAATACAGCAAAGTATTAGACCCCTATACTTAATACAGCAAAGTATTAGACCCCTATACTTTATACAGCAAAGTATTAGACCCCTATACTTTATACACCAAAGTATTAGACCCCTATACTTTATACAGCAAAGTATTAGACCCCTATACTTTATACAGCATAGTATTAGACCCCTATTCTTTATACAGCAAAGTATTAGACCCCTATACTTTATACAGCAAAGTATTAGACCCCCTATACTTTATACAGAAAAGTATTAGACCCCCTATACTTTATACAGCAAAGTATTAGACCCCTATACTTTATACAGCAAAGTATTAGACCCCTATACTTTATACAGCAAAGTATTAGACCCCTATACTTTAATACAGCAAGTATTAGACCCCCTATACTTTATACAGCAAAGTATTAGATCCATATCCTTTATACAGCAAAGTATTGGACCCCTATACTTATACAGCAAAGTTTAGACCCCTATACTTTCTACACAAAGTATTAGACCCCTATACTTTATACAGCAAAGTATTATGACCCCTATACTTTATAACGAGTATTAGACCCCTATACTTTACACACAGAGTTATAACCCATACTCTTATACAGCAAAGTATTAGAACCCCTATACTTTATACAGCCAAAGTATTAGACCCTATACTTTATACAGCAAATATTAGACCCCTATACTTATACAGCAAAGTATTAGACCCCTATACTTTATACAGCAAAGTATTAGACCCAACTTTATACAGCAAAGTATTGAACCCCTATACTTATACAGCAAGTATTAGACCCCTATACTTATAACAGCAAAGTATTAGACCCCTATACTTTATACAGCAAAGTATTAGACCCCTATACTTTAACAGCAAGTATTAGACCCCATACTTTATACGGCAAAGTATTAGACCCCTATCTTTATCAGCAAGTATTAGACCCCTATACTTTATACAGCGAGTATTAGACCCCTATACTTTATACAGCAAAGTATTAGACCCCTATACCTTATACAGCAAAGTATTAGACCCCTATACTTTATACAGCAAAGTATTAGACCCCATACTTATACAGCAAGTATAGACCCCTTACTTATACAGCAAAGTATTAACCCCCTATACTTTATACAGCAATTATTAGACCCCTATACTTTATACAGCAAAGTATTGACCCCTATACTATACACCAAAGTATTAGCCCCCCTATACTTTATAACAGCAAAGTATTAGACCCCTATACTTATACAGCAAAGTATTAGACCCCTAACTTATACAGCAAGTATTAGACCCCTATACTTTATCCAGCAAAGTATTAGACCCCCTATACTTATACAGCAAAGTATTAGACCCCTATACTTTATACAGCAAAGTATTAGACCCCTATACTTTATACAGCAAAGTATTAGACCCCTATACCTTATACAGCAAAGTATTAGACCCCCTATACTTTATACCCAAAGTATTAGACCCCTATACTTATACGCAAAGTATAGACCCCTATACTTATACAGCAAAGTATTAGACCCCTATACTTATACAGCAAAGTATTAGACCCCTATACTTTATACGCAAGTATTAGACCCCTATACTTTATACAGCAAGTATTAGACCCCTATACTTTATACAGCAAAGTATTAGACCCCTATACTTATACAGCAAAGTATTGACCCTATACTTTATACACAAAGTATTAGACCCCTATACTTTATACAGCAAAGTATTAGACCCCCTATACTTTATACAGCAAGTATTAGACCCCTATACTTTATACACCAAGTATTGGACCCCTATACTTATACAGCAAAGTATTAGACCCCTATACTTTATACAGCAAAGTATTAGACCCCTTACTTTATCAGCAAAGTATTAGACCCCTATACTTTATACACCAATATTATCCTATACTTTATACAGCAAGTATTGGACCCCTATACTTTATACAGCAAAGTATTAGACCCCTATATTTATACAGCAAAGTATTAGACCCCTATACTTTATACCCAAGTATTAGACCCCTATACTTTTACAGCAAAGTATTACCCCTATTATTACAGCAGAGTATTAGACCCCTATACTTTATACAGCAAAGTATTAGACCCCTATACTTTATACAGCAAAGTATTAGACCCCTATACTTTATACAGCAAAGTATTAGACCCCTATACTTTATACAGCAAAGTATTAGACCCCTATACTTTACAGCAAAGTATTGACCCCTATCTTTATCAGCAGTATTAGACCCCCTATACTTTATACAGCAAGTATTGGACCCCTATACTTTATACACAGCAAGTATAGACCCCTATACCTTATACAGCAAAGTATTAGACCCCTATACTTTATACAGCAAAGTATTAGACCCCTATACTTTATACAGCAAAGTATTAGACCCCTATACTTTATACAGCAAAGTATTAGACCCCTATACTTTATACAGCAAAGTATTAGACCCCTATCTTATACAGCAGAGTATAACCCCATACTTTATACAGCAAAGTATTAGACCCCTATACTTTATACAGCAAAGTATTAGACCCCTATACCTTATACAGCAAAGTATTAGACCCCCTATACTTTATACAGCAAAGTATTGGACCCCTATACTTTACGCAGCAAAGTGGAGAGAGGGACAGACTACCTAAAACGCTGAAACCCTTGCCTGTCACAACCAGCCCCTCCCCCTTGCTGGTGATAGTAACAGTGTATCATCTACTCCAGGAGCAAACCTTTCTAATCAGCTCCTGATACAGACAAGGTCTGGAAGAAGGAGTGTGAGGGTTTAGAGACGTTTTGGTTTAGAAGAATCAGAAGTAATAATAATAACAATCATGTAATGTACTCACCTGAGGGCAGAAACAAACTAACTACAGTACAGATCAGCCCTCTCTCTTATTTCTGCTTAGAGGTAGGAGGAGTCGGTAAGGTGACACTCTGGCTGGTATAATAATTAGCAGCCAACAGGCAGGACTAGTATTAATGCTCTTTATAGCAAAAAGTCCAAGTTCAAAGTTCAGTTTTCTCTCCTTCGGTTATTCAATGACAGTTTAGCTACAGATCCTTTTAGTGATAGTTATATATTATTTTCAGTTAAAAGACTTGAACCACAAGCCTAATGGTGGCCATAGATGCTACAATCCGATTGTACAATCTGAGGGTCGTACGATCGGATTGTCGGTCAGGCAAAATTTTTTCAACTGGTCCGATGGGGGATCTTTTAACAATAGTATCCAGCGATCGTACAATATTGGTATTTTCTGATATCGTACAACCGGGATCTATGCGTCTATGGCCACCATAACTGCTGAAATACACCCTGGTTCTGTTTTTAAACTGTTTTTATTCCAATATTTAGGAAACCCATTTTAGCTAAATATTATAGATGTAGCGATATTATTGGCTGATGCTATTGCTCTGATTTTGCTAAGGTGATGGGTGAAAATATCTATCCGTAACTGGCCTTCTTCAGAGAAGGGCAACTAAAATAATAAGGGGATTGGGGGTTAGACAATGCAGGGAGATTAGACAAGATAGAGCTGTTTAAATTGGAGAAGGGATGATTGCACAGGGATATTATAACTTTATACAAATATACAATAAACTCTCTGTTGAATCGTTCAATAATAGGTCATATCAAAGGACTCATGGGCATCCTCTGAAGGGCATGTGGTACCACAGGTCATGTGAACCGCAAGAAGGGAGAGAAATCCCGAAGCACGCGCTGGTCAGTGTCCTTTGGCTTCAGGGTGGATTAAATTGGATTCTTGCACCCGTATTGCTGACTTATGCATTCCTGTGTATCACCATTTTGAGACTGTGTCCTGGGCAAACGTATGTGAGGTTGATTGTTATGCAACATCCGGCTGAGAGCAGACCATAAGGGACGGATCTTCGGGTCAGACTCCAGTGGGGTGAGATCATTCTGCTACTACAATATACGTTGCCTTATTTACTAGCTTTTGGGGGGAAGCATCCACGGCATTTATATATATATGGGACAGTAAGGAACTTTTTCATTCAGCTAATGGGAAAGATACTTGCTTCCATTCGGAAACTCTGTGTCCATTTACCATATATACTCGAGTATAAGTCGACCCGAGTATAAGTCGAGGTACCTATTCTTACCTGAAAAATTTGTAAAAACTGATTGACTCGAGGGTAGAAATTATACCTCTACTACCTTTTGATTCTGGGAGTTCAAGCTGCAAATAGGTTTATTAGTGCAGTATACACTAAACAGAATACACTATTTGTGTATACTGCACTAATAAACCTATTTGCAGCTTAAACCCCAGAATCTTCACTTTATATTATGTTGATATTGATGATGCAAAGACAGGAGCACTAGGAGACCAAGGGCCTTTCCTTCCTGCCCTCAGGGATCACTACTTTCAATATTGCCTTCTGATTCTGAATTGTTTTGTGGCTTAAGTTGCCCTTTAAATGGACAGCAAAATTCCCATACATTAATCCCATACTGTAATAGCCAAATCCAATACCAGTAACCTCCAATTCCTTGGCACGCCAGATTTTTGGAAACTACAACTCCCAGCATGCTTTGGTTGCTGGGAGTTATAGTTTCTAAACATGTGGAGTGGCAAGGTTCAATAAACTTTTAATTAAGCTTACCATCATTTACAATTCTCCTGACCCCCTTATAGTAAAGGGCACTTTGACCCCCTTTATAGTAAAGGGCACTCTGACCCCCCATATAGTAAAGGGCCCTCTGACCCCCATATAATAAAGGGAACTCTGACCCCAATAGTTAAACATAAATGTCACCTGAGAGTTGTAGTTTCAAGCTGTCACTTGCACTGAACTAGCAGCCGTTTTTGCCCCAAACTGAGAAGACCCATCAGAATTACAGTGACAGTGCTGAGTCATTCCAGCAGCAAGATTGCAGGAAGGAGTGTAAAGGCAGATCAGCTGCTTCTGTAACTTTCTGTGCAGGTGAAGGAGTTTTTTTTAACACCTACTGGTTACTACTTGCAATTGCAGCATTTGGAGCTAAATTAGGGCTTACAAGCCGTCGAGTACAAGCCGAGGTTAGGCTTTCAGGCAAAGCCTGAAAATCTCGGCTTATACTCGAGTATATACGGTATCTATATATACTGTATATACACACACACACACACACTGACACATACAATCATTATAAAACACACACACTGACAGACAGATACAGAGACATTTAAACAGTGACACACACACACAGAGACACAGAGAGAGAGAGAGTGTGACACACAGAAAGAGAGACAGAGACACAGAGAGGGAGAGAGTGATACACAGAGAGAGAAAGACAGAGACACAGAGAGATACACACACACACACACACAGTGTATGTAAGATATAGTTTGACAGACAGCTAATCTCCCTCCTTATTAATGCAGACACTGAAGAGTCAGTAAACGTCAGCTTTATTAACAAAGATAGGTGTGAAACTAGAAATAAAAAGAATTACAATACTTACTAATGGTACAGGCCCAATATATGACTTTCAACTGCATTCTAATAATAATAATGCAAAGTATATGCAAACAATATAAACAAGTATACTATGATAACAGCAATATTATTAAAACCATGAAACATTTATATAAAGACAGAGCTAGGGTGTCATGGAAGATTAGCTGAAATGGAGTAACACCAGGTATCCCACCCCTCCAGCAACTGGCAGGAGTCTTCTGCAGTCTGGGATGGGCTCCCACACTCCTGCGAGACCACCATAAAAAGGACTCTCTATCCTCCTCCCCGTCATGCCCTCTTTTGGCTGCCATGCCCCCAATGCTGCCTCCACTTCCTAGGCCGCTAACTCCGCCCACCCCCTAGGTAATGTCACATATGTCACAAACCTTCATCATACCCTCTTTCCCCATCCACGAATGGCAGGGGGGAATGTCTGTAACACAAGTTGCTAAACTAGCAAAGTTACTAAACCTGTATTTAATATAATATATATAATATATACATATATATATATGTGTGTAATATAATATACACAGATATACATTTCACACTATGAGATAAATAATAAAAATCAATAAAACTTACCAAAGATGCTACGAAAGGCCCAGATTTATGGATTAGAACAGACTGAATTGAGCCAAGTAGAGTGCTGTAAAGATGGCACCTAGAATGGTCACATGGTACATTATAAAATAAGGCAGCCTACAAAGGACATTTCTCAAAATATTATATACTAACTAATACCACTAGGTGGTGCAATAACGATACTAACTATAAAACAGTGAAGAAGGCATAACACAGAGAAAGAGATACATACACAGGTAGAAACACACACAAACTCACAGACACAGAATTCTGATTAAATGATTGTCACACAATGGTGAAATGCTTGGAAAACTTAAAATAGTTGTCATTCAGATAATGATAAAATGATTGCCAGAGACTGGCAGAATGATTGGCAAACTAGCACTGGACAAATGCTTGGCACACAAGGTTTGGCGTGCTGCTTCTCCCCCGGTCAAGCTCCTCAGCCAATGAGAGATGACCGGGACAAGCTTCTGGATCTGTCAGCTAGCTAGTTTCCCTAGCCAATCGGAAGCAGGCAGGTTTAGGTTGCGCCAGTGATGACGTCATGACGTCATGCACAAACACGTGCATGTGCCATATCCATCTGCTGTTACCTCTGTGCCAATCCAACTGCTGTACTGCTGTGCCATATCCATCTGGTGTACTGCTGTGCCATATCCATCTGCTGTACTGATGTGCTATATCCATCTGCTGTACTGCTGTGCCATATCCATCTGCCATTACTGCTGTGCCATATCCATCTGCTGTACTGCTGTAACATATCCATCTGCCATTACTGCTGTGCCATATCCATCTGCCATTACTGCTGTGCCATATCCATCTGCTGTACTGCTGTGCCATATCCATCTGCTGTACTGCTGTGCCATATCCATCTGCCATTACTGCTGTGCTTTATCCATCTTCAATTACTAATGAGCCATATCCATCTGCTGATACAGTTGTGCCAATCTATCTGCTGTTTGCAGTGCCATATCCATCTTCTGTTTCTTCATTGAGCCCCATTTCATACCACCTGCTTCAGGCACTCTTAACCCACTAAGTCATGGGTCGCCTGTCACCACTACCAGTGCGTCCCCACGCTCAGAGAAGCAAGTGGACACCACTTTCACAACCAAGGTTCTTACCACCATACTGACATAACTGGTAAAAATCTTGGCAAATTTGCAATTGTAAAATGGTTGGCACACAGACACTGGTTCTATGCCTGGTGAACTAGCACAGGTAAAATAATTGACACACACACACACACACACTGATACGGTAATTTGCTTGGCAAACAGGCACATGTAACTTTATCTTTTGCTAGAAACAGAAGCTAGAAATTCTGTGCATAGGGACAGTGAGTCTAGGGGTCTGGCTCAGGGGCTGTGAGTTGTACTGGCAACAAAACAGAAGTCTTCTTAGTTACAGAATAAATGCAACTTACTGGAGAAGAATCTTACAATATATAGGTGTTCTGGGGAGAAAGGTTTTCACATTAAGATTATTTTTTTTTGTTTGTGTCCCTGTGTTTCTGTGGCTATCGGAGTCAATGCCTCTTTTTTTATTTTATTATTTTTTCTACGTGGTCTGGGAGTGGTGGATAAAATGGGTCTTTTCAGCTGACTTGGAGCTGGTTAGCTGTTGAAAAGGAAACACACTGCATTTGAGAATGGATGGGTGGAAGTGTCTGTGCTAGAGTCTTTTGGCCAACAATAGTCTACCAGGTCCTCTTGGTGAACCACAGATTATAACCCTTCATCTCAATAGTTCACATTCTCTTCAAAGTCCTTTTCAACCTTCTTTTTCAGTCAACAATTTTTGTCTTAGATACATTTTGGAAAAATGATTCTGGGGAGGCCATAGCCCAGACTGGTCTATTGCCTGGCACATATAAATACAAATTACAGTATAATTCTCAACTCAATCTCTCTCTTCAGAGTTATTTTCCAATTGCCCTTGAATACTAAGCATTGGATGGGACGCCTCTTCCCTCCTTGTTAAAAGCCAGTAGGCAGAGGGAAGTGATAGCCTTTAATATTAATCCAATGCAAGGTCAGGATGACAATCTTCCCACGAAAATGCAACCAAGCAGGGAGAGTCAGCCCAGATAAATGACCCAAGGTAAATTGTTAGGACCTTCCATACTGGGGTTACCTTGACGTGGTTGGAAGGCTTTTTCTTTTTTTTCACTTTTTTTGAATAAAATTGTAACTAACCCCCCCCCATGTTTTTACTGTTTGCACTAGCACAGATATTATGATAGTATGTGGGGCAGAGGAATGTACATTGATCATCTGTCTCTTGTTTAACTTATATCAGGACTAACACAACTGTTGTCACACCAGTTTTCCTGTATGACATCATCCCGGCCCGCTCCCCCAAAGCCTGATGTCTAGAACCTGGATGAGTGAATGAAGTACTACTTGTAGTATATTCGACTTGAAACAAGACTTAAGATCAAGTAACTTGTTTTATTAGCTCCAAAACATAAACCAGAACTCTGCTGTATCACTGCCAGACACTTCCTGGTCTCCCAACATGTGACCAGTATCATAGAGATGAAAAGTTAAGACCTCCCAGTAACAAGAGAGTCTAACAGCAATGAAAATAATAATACTGGTACAATACTACACCCCTCCCTTTTTCCCTAAAGAAAAAAAAAACAAAAACACCCGGCATGTCAAGCAAAATACATATATAACAACAAAATATAATGTAATGGCATTTGGTTGTCAGATTATCAATAGGTTTTGAAATCTTGAAGATATGTTGGGGGTTGTCTATTTGTTCTCACTGGGTATCTTTTGGTGTGCAAAGGTTGTTAAAAATCTGGTGTGTTTTGCTGCTCATCGTCATTTTCAGTTGTAGGATCATGACAATCATCTGTATCCTCCTGAAATCTTCATCTGCATCAGAGTGAGAGATCTCCTGACTTATTCCTGGGATTTTTTTAAAGAAAGATGAATTGCGAGTCACGCAATGTTCAGGGTTCTCTGCAGTGATCATAGAACCTTTAACATCAGTAACTGTGTATGGCTGAGTGTCATACAACGTATCCAGTTTGTGTTTTCCTTGTTTTTGGCAGAGAACACTGTCTCCCACATAAAATCATGAGCTTTGTGTGACAATGTGCATCTGAATAAACTTTCATCTTAGATTTAGCAATAGTATATGCCATCAGCAACTCTTTATTTTGAGATAGAGAGTCTTTGTCCCTTATGTCAGGGAGTTTTACTCTCAGCTTGCGGTTAAGTAGCAATTCTGCAGGTGACTTGTCTGTTGTGCAATGGGGAGTGGATCTATAGTCTCTAAGAAAGGAGAGTAGATCTGTTTTCCACAGTTTGCCTTGAGACATTGTAGCACAAAGGAATATCCCTAGAGTATGCATAAATCTTTCCACTCCTCCATTGGCTTGTGGCCAGCAAGGTGTAATGCGCCCGTGATGAAACCCAAGGGACAAAGCAAACTCTCTAAATAGAGAGCCATTAAAAGGAGGACCATTGTCTGTTTTCACCACCAGAGGAATACCCAGTAAAGAGAAATATTTGTCCAAAACGGGGATGACAGCATGAGAGGATGTTGATGAGACGATTTCCACAATGGGGTACCGAGAATAGTCATCTATAATAACAAGCAAATAGTCACCTGTGTGAAAAGGTCCAAAAAAATCAACACTGGCATAGTGCCATGGGGCTGGGGGTAATGGAGACATCTGTAAAGGTTCCTTGTGAGTGCATGGTGTTGTTGCCTGACATGGGATAGAACCCTTAATCATGGCTTCAGCTTGATGGTCTATAAATGGAAAACAAACTTTTTCTTTTCATCTTTACAATGCCTTGGTGGCCTTCATGTGCTAGGGATAATACCCTCTGTTGAAGAAAACAGGAATGACGATTCTGTTTCCCCTTAGAACAATGCTATTGTCATTTGTTACGGTTAGTTCTCTTGAGACCCTGAGAAATGGTATTTGTTCCTTTGAATACTCCGTAGTTACCTTGGCTGCTGTGTGCCATTTTTCACTGTGAATCAGCCTTGCAACTGTTTGTAATACTGGATCTTTTATAGTTTCCTGTTGTAGTTCCTGAAAGTGTGAGTGCTCTTGGGACCGCATGATTAGCCATAAAGTTGACGTACTCTTCGGCTACTTTGCTAGCTCTTGAGCTGTGAATGCGCTGGTTTAATACTGGGTGCTGGGACATATAATCAGCTGGGTTATCTTTACCTGATCTATAGACAATTGTACAATTATACGGTTGTAGTCGCAAACACCAACGCTCCATGTGGGCTGGTGGTTTAGATCTAGGGTTGTTCCAAAACATTTTGGAACAAAATGTGCATTGTCTGTGGTCAGTGACTAATGTGAAAAACCTCCATATAGGTACAAATGAAAGTATTCACAGCATCACACAATTGCCACTGCTTCATGTTCTGCTTGAGAACATCTTTTTTCAACATCAGTGAGGGCACGACTACCAAATGCAATTATGTATTGCTTGCCTGCATGTCTCTGAGTTAAAATGGCTCCAAGACCGACCGGACTGGCATCCACAATTAGCTGAGAAAGTTATATCCTCATCGCCAGTTGTAGTATATTGAACTTGACACAAGACAAGCTTTTTTTTTATAAGCTTTTAACTTTAAAAAGTTTATATCTTTTTTTATGCACCACGGACATGTGTTAAGAAATATAGGATATTCTTTGGAATCAATCTGGTCATCTAATTCTACCCTTACGGTGTTATTACTGTTTTTTTACTAGTACCTTTAAAGATGTGTGTCGGTGGGTGTTTTTTTGGGGGGGAGATGCCACATCTCCCTTCATGTTGCCCAGTATAGATTTACGAATAAAATAATATTTCTTTTTGCACAGAGATAGAAGAGTCGTCCTAATTTTCACCAGGAACAAAATAATAATGCAGGGAGGTACAGGCAAGTAATTACTTGCAAACAAGCGTGTTTATTGCTGCTTACAATATAACTATATGTTTCCAGACATGCTTCAGACTTCCGGGCAGGGTGGGAAAGGGGGCGTGGCTTCATATGGGGGTGGGGCATCATTCTAGGGGTGCTGGGAGGCGGGGTTAGGGTTGTTCCAGGGTGTGGTCAGTGAAATGGGGGCGTGACTTGGGAGGAGTCTCAATTCTCCTCTCAAGTCTCGTGGGAGTGCGGGAGACCACTGCCATCATCCTAAAGCTGTATACAGACTGGGCTGCAATCAAAAGTGTTTATTTCTGATCTTCTGTATATCATATTTACCATACACACAGGGTTTAGCACTGTGTTCTTTTCTCTTCCCTGTTACAGGGAGAAAATTAGCTAGTGTCTGCTAGGAATATGAGATGAAGGCTGTATTAGTTGGTTAAATGTTGATTAGGTGTAGAGATGACTATCTTCCTCTACCTAGGTAGTGTTGTTAAAAGGGCTCTAACACTGGCCAGTAAAGATCGTCAGACACCTCCAAACCCTGACCCAAGCTTCTCTGAGAATAGGGTCTGACATAATCTAGACTGATTCCCTTCTACCATGTGCAGTGCTTACTTCAGATGATCTGTTAAGTTGAACCCTCAAGTCTCACTCACCCTACTGTGGGTATCTTATATTCACCAGCCAATGTTAATTAAGCCCTTCAGTTCACCAGCCAGTGTAAAGTCAGCCATCCAGTTCACTAGCCAGTGTTAAGTCAGCCCTCAAGTTTACCAGTGTAAGGTACTTACATGTCCAGTGATAATCCGCAAGCCAGCTCATCTGGTGGTGGTGACGCGGCCACATGTTCGCAGGTTTTGCGGTTGCAGCATCATGACATCACTACAATATCATGCCAGCCAGCTCCAAAATTCAAATAGCGATTTTCCCCTTCCTGTGTACCGGTTTGTAGGTTCCATTGGTACCTTGGACGTGTTGCAGTTTTCTTTCGTTTGTCCTTTTTCTGCCTCCTTGCTCCTTGCCTGTTTCAGTACCCAGCTCCTTCTAGTATCCAGTATCCAGCTTCTTTCGGTATGTAGTATCCAGCTGCTTCGAATACTCAATATCCATCTCCTTCCAGTATTCAGTACCTTGCTTATTTCAGTATCCACCTCCTTCCAGTATTCAGTATCCAGCTCCTTCCAGTATCCAGCTTCTTCCAGAATCCAGCTCCTTCCAGTATCCAGCTCCTTCCAGTGTCCAGTAATCAGCTCCTTCCATTGACTAGAATCAACAAGAATAATAATTCCCCCCGGTGCCCTACTCCTAAGGCAGCATTACAACCTCAGACAGCCCTCCAGTCCACCAGCCAGTGTCAAGTCTGCCCTCCAGTTCAACAACCAATGTTAGTCAGTCCACCACACCCACTTCCACAAGCTACCCCCAAAAGCCACCCTCCAAGCCACACACATTTTACTGTGGTGGCATTCAAAAGTTGTTTCAAGTGCAAAGAACCCTAGGAACTCCCTGGGTGGGGAAGTTATTGGCAGGGCTGTCTCTAGGCTTTTTGGCACCTGCTGCCCCCCTCACCACACCACCAGAAGAGGTCTGGTTTTATAATTGAAAGTGAGTAATGCTTTGTCTGGAAGTGCGGTGCGGCTTGTCCAGAAAGGAGGGGCTTTATACACATGGCTGGTAAATTATGCCCACAGTGACTGGTAAATGATGCCCAAGATTGATTTTTCATTTGCAGGGCTGACGAACATTGATTTAGATCAAATTAATTGTCAGTCAGAAGGGAGAGGGAGGAGTCATAGCTGCATTCTGTTGTGAAATGTAAGTCATGGCTTCCCCTTTTATTTAAAGTGACAGTACATCCCAAAAACATGTGTTTTTTTACAAACAACATTTTTGGGGGGCCCTGGCATCTGGGCCCCAGACACATGGAAAAATCATGGCACATGATGCCAGAAAAAAAAAAAAATTCCCGAAAACTGCTGCCTCCCTACAGGGTGCTGCTATGTATAGTATAGTATAGTATTTGAGGTTGAATAAAGACATACGTCCATCCAGTCCAACCCATCTAGCAATATCCTCATTTCCTGCCTAACTGTTGATCCAGAGGAAGGCAAAAAAAACCCACCAAATATATGAAGGGGGAAAAAATTCCTTCCTGACTCGGAAATTTCCCTGGATCAACTCTACTTTATGAATCAATAACAGTAACTTGCAACATTCCTTGTTTGCAGAAACTTATCCAGCTTTTTTTTTTAAACTGACCAATGAACCTGCCATAACAACGTCCACTGAAAGACATAGCTTTACCGTTAGCTTTACCGTTCTCTCAGTGACCCTTTCCGACTTGAAGCCTAAACCTTTTATCTTCAAGTCTTAAGGGATGTCCACATGTCCTCTGACATATTTTATTGGTGAACAATGCCCCAGATAGTTTATTGTATGGCCCATTAATGTATTTATACACAGTAATCATATCCCTACGCAAGCAACTTTTCTCCAGCATACATAATTTTTACTTTTCCAGTCTCTCTTCATATTCAATCACCCCCAATCCCCTTATGTAATGCGCTTCACCCTGCCTCATTAGGGAGGCGGCCCTGGTTACTGGAAACTTTGTTGTGGGATCATTTTCTATACTTTGCCTCAAGAACTGACCTTACAATTTGTTATCAGCATGGATTCATGAAAAATGTCACACTAACTTGCTTGGTTTTTATGAAGAGGTGAGTAAGAATTTATATTCTGGATATAGTTTACTACAAAGCTTTTGATACTGTGCCCCACAGGTGACTTATGTATAAACTGAGGTCTGTTGGGCTAGAAAAAACACATGTACATTGCGTACAGAGAGAAGTGGTCAATGGAGCTACATCAATGTGGGCTAAAGTTCTAAGTTGAATGTCTCAGGGGCCCCTTCTTTTTAAACCATTTATAAATAACTTAGAAGTGGGCATTGAGAGCAAGGTCTCTGTGTTTGCTAATAATACTAATCTATGCATCAACAAAGAAAGCATTAATAAAAAAATATAGCAGATAAAAAATTTAAACAATGAAGCAAAAGTCGAAACTGTACATGACAAATGGACCAAATGTGCACGTGTCATAAAATAAAGTTGACATTATGATTAATGGACACAAGATGGCAATATTTCCTGTATATTCACTTTCAGTCAAGAGCCGAAAGACAATATACACATTGTAGTGCTTTGTTGATACATTTTAAATAGAAAAATTCTATCCACACTGAAAGGTGCTTGTCAATTACATTCTATGAGAGTTTACTGTATCAGAAAGTGGTATAAGGGAGAACCAAATTCTCAATTTCATCATCATTTAAGCTGCTACAACATGCTAGCAAACTGCCCCTGATCTGCGCAGACCCACCATAAACCTTCACAGCCTTTTTGTTAGTTTCACCAAATCAGCACCTCGATCTGTCCAAAGTGTGCTCTCTCATAGGGCTGTTACCCTATATTCCTAATGACAGGCTTCCTATCAATAAACCATTTGGGAGTCTCAATTGGAAAAAAAGCTGTACCGCTATTTGGTGAGACTGATTGTGTGGTCAGTTGAATTCTACATGATTGGCCGAAACTGATTTGACAAGTATTTGCATAAAATATGTCAGTTGCTGCAAAATTTTTTGACTTTTTTGTAAGTAAGTTTAGAAACATATTTTGAAAAGGTAAGTTTATTATTTAATCATTATACACATTGTTGTTGAGAAGATGGGGATGCCCTTTAACATTCATTGTCCCCATGTCATGGGCTGTTTCATAAATCTCTAAAGGTAAGTATCCACACTATCAGCTCACTTTGGAGTCTAACAAACCCAGGATCCCATGGTTCCCACCTTATAGTCAAGACCCCCAAGTATATGGCAAAAAAGATGGCTCAATCAAACCTTCATGGCTAAAATAGACAAGCCCTATACAAAAGGGATTTCAGTTTAACATCTACAAATTCACCACAATAGAGACCCACTGTAAGAAGAAATACTGCCAGCCAGCCATTTTGGGTGCCTAGGGTGCCGACACCACAGCGCGATGTGTATGACATCATTGGGCAGGCTGAATCTGCAAAGGTTATCTAGCTTTCCTATTCTTTTTTGACCCCTTTGGCTTTTCTCTGGTCTTTGATTTCTGGCTTCTGATATTTAGCTTGTTTACTGGACTTTGAAACCTGCTGCCTGCCCTAACCCTTTGACTTTGAAATTGTGGAATTTGATACCTCCTGCCTGTCTTGACCTTGTACCTGTTCCTGCATCTTCTTGTCTTCCACCTGCCCTGACCTCTTACGGTTTGTTGCCTTGGATTTAAATTCTTCCTCCTTGGTTCTGACTTGGCCTTTTATCATATGCTAATCATTATACCCACATTACTAGTGAGACCAACTAAATTATCTGTGAACACTGGAGCAGTCACCTATTGAGGTAATCCACACCTCACAAAGTGACCGAATGATACCTCCTATACAAGTTTTAGCTTGGAACAAGGTGCCCTCGCTCCTGTATTTATATACATTCCGTTAAGCTGCACTCTCGCTCATTCTGACTCAGGTGCATTCCAATTAAATTCAGTATAAACATGGTAAGACTGCACTGCATTGGAATTAATAAAAAACTATTTATTGAAAACGAGAAGAAAAGTCCATGCGAAACACTCAACATGATTTATTGTAACAGACACGCCAGGTGTCATGCATTTCCACCATAGCAGGGATGTCATTAGGACCCATAATATAGGTAAGGAAATCACAGAGACACCCCCCAAACACACACATACTTCCTCTCAAAGCCAGAGAGTTGTCAAGCAAGAAAAAAGAAATACACTCCTTTATTGGATAGTTAAAATCGTAATAAAAAACATGATAAACTTATAACAGAAAACAAAATAAAAATGCATATACCACGTAATGCCATTAAAGGGCATGTCCACCCCGAAAACTAACTAAATTTCACTAACTACTGGCCCCACTGTGTAATGCATAAAAATCATTTCCTTACATCCCTGCTCCAAATGGTTCTCCTGTAAAGTCCCTCCAAAGTTCAGAAAACTGGCCACCAAGAGCCTGGCAGGGAGGGAAATTGTTTCCGCCTCTGAGGCATCCTCTCAGAGGTTTTTGGCTTGCTCAGAGCAGCCCTCCCTCCCCCTCCCTCTCCCTCCCGTTTTGCTCTCCCTCCCCCTAGCTACAAACCCCTTTGATATATAATAGGTAACATAGTAATTAAGGTTGAATAAAGACATACGTCCATCAAGTCTTCCTCCCCCAGCCCCAACCGCTATAATATATTTTCCAGAAACTCCCCCAATCTCTACTTACCTTCCCTCTATCCACTGGCGTTCTGTGCAGCCGGCAGCCGGCAGCCGGCAGCCGGTCCGTGATTGGCTGCCGGTCCGGCCCCTTGCTTGCTGCTTCAAGCAAGGGGCCGGGACAGTACGCCGGAGGAAAGAGGGAAGGTAAGTAACGATCGGGGGAGTTTCTGGAAAATCTATTATAGCGGTTGGGGCTGGGGGAGGGAGAGCTATTAAATATCCAAAAAATTTAAAAGGGGTGGACATGCCCTTTAAAGGAATGACAACACAGTTGCAACTAGATATCGATTTAGTAGCCTAAATAACCAGTTGGAAAGGGCAAGGAAGGTAAAAAAAAAAAAAAAAGTGAATAGGTTGGACTTGATGGACGAATGTCTTTATTCAACCTTAATTACTATGGTACTATGGTAAAAACCTAACGTGGTTTTATTAGTACATTTGTGTGATCTTTGATACATTGCATCTTATTGTATCACCATGAGTTTCCACAGCATAGATACATGGAATAAAAGGCATATATTACTATATGTGGATGGAAACATGATGTCTATACATATTATAACCTTTTGTGAAATACTACTACATAACAGTGTGCGCCATTTGTACTTGTAGACACTTGTAGACACCATCTAAACTTCTAATTTTCCCTTTTGACTTTCCAACATACACTCACATAAGTTGTTGTTTGTTACATACATGCTTGGGTGATTTGTTAGTGATCTGTGTGACTATAACTTGTGGCAGTATTCAATGTGAGATATGATACCGCCTCTCCATGCAAAGCCCTTTACCTTTTTACATCTGATTAAGACTGTCATTGTGGTGGCATTAAAAATAGTCCAAAAAATCACTTTAGGATCACGCATTTATGATGTTAAAATTTGGTAAATTGCTTGTATTGTCTAGCCACGCAAACTTAAGGTAAGGAACCCACGCAATTAAGTGTTAATGAATCCCTGTTAACACATTAACAGAACTTTAAGACCTAATTTTGCGATAACTGCTCTCGGTGCAAAGCCTTGTTAATGTTTAGAGAAACAAGCCCAAGGATGCTACCCGATAAGTCCTCAAGAGGATAAAGTGTCAAGATGTGCAATCCAGCAGGCTTCTCTCTGAACACAATAAAGTAAAGGTGATCCTCTGCACTCGTCACCCGTGGGTGCCCACTCCTCCAGATAGTCAACCCTTAATGGACATTATATCAATTGGAAACAGCAGAAAAGCGAGGGTCGCACTCCAAAGTAATTAAATTGAATTTATTTTTAACCACACATATATCCCAATGTTTCGGGGGGAAAGTGAGGAAGGGGCATGTTTCCCCCCGAAACGTTGTGATTATTGTGTGGTTAAATAAATTCAATTTAATTTACTTTGGAGTGCGACCCTCGCTTTTCTGCTGTTTCTCTCTGAACATCTTGTTACGATCCACTCACTATAGTCTGTATCACTAGCCATAGACCTCAAGTTATTTAATAAATGGTGGGCTAGTTAAAAATGCCTAACGCATCTGGCGTGTCTGTTTATAAAGTTTATGTTGTAACCAAATCCCAGTAAGGGTTTTGCACAGATTTCCTTTGTATGACATATTCGTAATGCACCCCGAGTTTCTAAAGGAATATGCGATCGTCACTGCACATCACTGCGGTGTATACATGTATTATATATCCAATATGAAAAAGAACTAAGGGCCATATGCCTATATTTATAAAGGCACGGTATTGCAAAATAGAAATTTCCATCATAATTGTATGATGGCCTATACAAGACCATTGCCGTAGTCCACTACCGCATGGTAATGTACGGCCAAACAATCCCGATCCGTACTTTTATGAAAACCTGTGGTATCTGAACCTGATACCGCAGGTTTGTAAATATCGCCCTAAGAAAGCTCTAAACAGAAACACTTTTGTGCAGTGCTTTTGTGGATCAGATAAATTCTGTAACGGACAGTTTGTTTTAGTACATGAAGAATGTGGAGAGGGGTTACAGACCTATAGGTTTTCTGTATAATCTTAATGGCTGGATACACAAGGAGAATTTTGGAACATATCCCAGCAACTGACTTTACAAAGCCTAATTGTAATCCTGTCTATTCAAATGATGAAAGTAGTTTGTTAATTTCTCTAGTTAGCCTAAACCTAATTGTGGATAATTATGTGGAAGTGGCCAAAAATGCAAAATATTATATAGCAAAAGAGGCCAGACACAGTAAAGAAAGAAATGTAAGTACATCAATTTTTCCCCTAACGCTGGAAAGCAAAAGTTAAATTGCAATGTACCCACTAATAATATAAAAGCCAATAAGTGCCACGCTTAGAAGTACTCAGCATCACAATGTGCACAGTGAAGGGCATTGTGGGTATGGTCTTTCTCAACCATAAAGGTCAATTAATAGAAAATAAATGAGCAGAAAGGAAAAATGATAAATTAGCAGAAATGAAAGCTATTGGATTTATTAACTGGGAACCTCATGTTCTCATAATTAAAAATAAAGTACATGCTTGGAATGCACATGCACATTGTGTATGGTCTTTTGGTATCCAGGGCCTATGACTAGTAGGTGCAGTCAACAGGAGATTGAAACATTTATTTTGAAAAACAACTGAAGAACCCAAGCAACACTAAACCAAAAGACAGAGCTCTTTGATTTAAAACCAAGTCATCTTTGTCTAACCTTTCAGTTTGCTGTGGCTAAAGGAAATCTACCTTATAAACATGTGGGTGATGGGCCTTATTTCCCAGCATTCCAGGCTTGCTGACACATCCACTGTCACTGTTACAGCAGGTCACTATTCATGAGGGCTAGGCCCACTAGCGCATTGTGTTTTGCAATCGAATTGCGCTAGTGTGAGTGCATGCCTATTTGAGCTGCCCCACTACATGTGCTATAATCACAATCGCATGCACTCCGATAGTGTTCATTTACTATAAGTGTATGCAAACGGATTGTGCGACATTGAGATCGTGCTTGCTTCTGTGCGCTGCTAGTGGGGCTGCAGTAAGAGTTTTGTAGCAAATAATGTTACCTCCATGACTAAGGCAGGGTGAGAGACTGCACTCCTATCTTAAAATAATAAAAACCCCTTACAAACAATTTTTTATCTAAAAATAACTGAGGCTACACCAATGTAATTCCGATGGAAATAAAAAATTTTTGGCCACAGCTTTATTTGACACCAAATTCATAAACATATAAATATATATATATTGCATCATAAATTCATCTTTAACAAAACAAAACATTACATTAACCAGCCATTTGGTTCACTGGCGGTGATGGGAAATATTATTTTCCTTGTAGCCGTACACTCCACTTGCCGCTAGGCTCCGACTCCATGGTTACGTGCGGGCCACAGGCTCCACCAAATTGACTCCCAGGGGCCCACCCCCTTAGAGAGTAACCCCCTCTTAACTGTCCATCTTTTTACCTGCGTGGTCAGGAGGCAGGATTTGTATTGGAAACATTTTAATTGTGGTCTCTCCCTGCAGAGTTTAATAGAAGGGACCGAACATATGTGGTTGAAAAGGTTTCTTTCTGTGCACTGCTTTAATCATAAATGAAAACATTAACAGGCATGTCACATGAGATGACATTAAAATACGTTTATTTTACATTAATGAGTGCATTATAATATAACATCAATGTGTTTCTATTAACGTATCCCTATCTAGATATGTAGTAACTTTTGATATACAGGCCCAGTTCTGCTACAGTAAAGCTCGGTACACACCTAGCGATTTTTCCTCCTGACCAACCATTCGATACTTTCGACCGGTCAGCCAGGAGGAAGGACTGTCGGTCGCGGCAAAAGCAGCCGCGTCTGACAGTTACCACGACTGATCGTGCGGCCCATAGAGGACTGCACGATCGGACGAGGTTTTCTACCATGTCCGATCGTCCTTTCGTCCCATTCGGACGAACAATCGGTCGGACATGGCTGCATTCGGATGCGATAATTTTGGTCCGATCGACCGATACACTGAACTATCGGTCGATCGGACCAAAATATCTCACTGTGTGTATCCAGCTTAAGATTTAGCAGGAAGCGATAACATTTTATTGGTCCATTGGTCCATCTGATCCAACTGAAAATAGGCAGATATACTATTATATTTTGAAAGGAAAATATATCATGTAACTCATTTATTTCATTCAGTTTTTACTCTTAAATGCACTGTAAAATATTTGGCATTTGTTTGCACAACAGATGTCACACACGCTTTCTTTATCAGAAATCTACTACCAATTTATAGTCTACGAGAAATAAGACGAGGTTAACGAAATTGCAGCTTTCATTTCACAAAAAACAGGCTTTATACATTTAATATATTAATAATTACCTTACCACAACATTAATCTGGTAATTTAGCCACCACCTATTTTGTGTTACTAGGCTAGTTAATAATAGTTAATTATCTGTATTGCCCTCATACTGTTTTAAAGGGAACGTTCAGTGGAAAATATTTTAAAAAGTATTAGTTTATATTATACGTACCTACTTATTCTATGTATTCACTCCTATTTTGAAAAATCAACCCAGTCAAGGGCAAAACTATAACGGTCTCTATTAGGGGTTCTACAAACAGGAAGTTAGTATTTCGGAATTATTTATTTATTAAAATGCTGAATGGGCAGGTTAAGGTCAAGGTTAAGGATGGGAAAATACTGCTCTTTTTTCTTAAAAGCATATGTATTTCCACTGAACTTTAAGGAGTTGTTTAAGAAAGAAAGACATTTTATTCTGAGGATAAAATAATGGATCTTTAATAAATGAGTCACATGAGTTCTCAGGACAGATGAATAAGTAATAAAAAAAAAAGAACTTGGAAAAGGCTTAGAAACCCTGAAACATGTTGTGTGACGCAATAAACTACTACCAGCTTCTTCCTGTGCCTCTTTGTTTTCACTCTCAAGAAGTATAATAAAAAATAATATGATGGGAAAAGTAACATTTGTCTATTATGCGAAAAGGCAGAATTGAGCCCCCAGTGCATGTAATAGGAATCTAGCAATGGTGGCACTCTAGCTGAATGAGAACATTTTTTAATGGTGCCTTATAATTTACAAGGTAATATAAGAGCTAATATGCTTTCATGGTTGGAACAATTGCATTGTGGCACTCTCCAGAAAAAAGAAGGCCGCTGTAATGGGACTGATTAAACAGCAGTAGGAATTTTTAAAGGCCAGACAGACAAATACACATTGAAAATAGCAGTGGATATTGTACCAATATTTTCTTGGCTTATGATGTATACTGTGATTTTTAGCAGCAGGAGTGAGAAAGAACATCATTACAGACTAGAGACAATATATTAACTCTCTCTTTAGTTCTGTTGAACTGATTTTGGGTATGAGGCAAATTACCTGTAAATTTATAGCATTTCATGCAGTTTACACGAAACTTTACATGGTAAAACTATAATCTTGTTATTGTAGTATTTAGTTATACTACAGTGATTATTTTAAAATTCTAGAACTGCCAGATTGTCACCCCTGGGTTTTCCCTGCATCTTCTGTGCTAAAAATCACTGTGCGTCTTTGCCTCCTCCCTCATTCTGGGCCCTGATCAATGTGAAGATGTTTACTACAAGAAGTGTGTGTTTCTGTTGGTCAGGCCCCAGAGTGAGGGAGGGGACAGGGCCACACCAAGTCATTGAGTGCAACTTTAACAGGAAGGTACAGGGGCTAGAGGACAAATCCAAGGCTGAGGACCTGGCGGTTTAAGTCATTAGCCTGGGTACTTTTAAGGGCAAGGGAGAGTTTTATAGGAATATAACTTCCCTTTGAGAAACAGTGGGTTAAGCCATTAAGGGACATACATGCAACAACTTTGTTGTATGATCCATGTATCGTCTGATCTGTAATGGTCCTCATCTTTCTGTCTTCTCCATTTCTTCATCATAAACACATATGGGAAATGGTAGAATATCAGTGAATTTACCTATGTAAACTGTTTATACAAACCAGTTGTTCAGTTGAATAGAATGGAGGACATGTAAAACTTTCTGATCCCATATCTATATGTAGTGTATAACTAATGACACATGCTAACCATGGACAATGGACCATTAATATTTCTCCATAATGTAAACAATAACTCTGAATTAGGTCTGAATACACTGTGCTCCTTACAGTAAGTGTCATGGATGTGGTAGAATAGTAATCCTCATTATTCTATTTGTACAGGGCTGCTAACAGTATAATATAACCTTCTTTTATCTTTTAGACCCTTAAATGCATTGGGTGGTCCAATGAGAGATTTTACAGCTTTGTGGACTTTAAGCCATGGCTGTGCCCTAAGCTGCTATGTTCAATCTATTTATCCAGTAAGGGTCTGGTTGGCACTGCAGCTTTTGGGATGCACTGATGTATTTTTATATGCTGGGTATATGGTAATAGCAAACATCTGCAGATTAAAGTTAGAGACCACCCACTACCGAACTGAACATTGTTTAAGGGCTTTAACATGTTAATAAGCCAATGGAATGTGAAGGGCACACAGCCAAACCATTGTTCTTTTAAAAAATGCCATGCTTGTTCCATGCCATGAAGTGTATGGGACATCAGCACACATACTGTACATTATCGTTAAACAGTGTAAAGGCTGGTATTGCCCTTTCCCACTTTAGATATTTACTGTCTGGAATATGAGTGACACAGATATATGATAATTATACTTGATAATGTGAATCCTAGTTAATATAAAATCAAAAGAAAAATTTTCGGCTCGTCATACAGAAGTATCGGAGCTATAGGAAAAATACGGTACATTTATTTGTATACAAAAGATCTGTAGCGCCAACATTGTCCTTCTAGCTCTAATGTGCAAGACCATTATGCCAGCCATACACATCCCTGGCATTCCACTTATTTGATGTTTGATCTGATTCATTGGTAACAATGAGCCAAAAATGCTTGTGAAGGTTCTCATTCATCCAGGTCATGGTATATATGTTGTATTCAATTAGATTGATCTAATTGAATACAACAGAAATGAGCCAAAAAGTGGTTTCTTGCCCTACGTAGTTCTCAGCCAGATAATGCTTTAATGACCGTTTTTATGTCTGAAACGTTGGTTGCAAATGAATTGGGCCTAGCGTTTTTCTCTGGAAAGTGGGATATAAGACTAATAAATGTATGGCTGGGAACAGATGGGTGCACACAGCACTCCATAGAGACACCAAACAAACAGTAAATACCAACCAATGACTTCTTTTCACATGTGACACACTCTGGTCTAAAAGTTAACTTGCAGCCAGAATCAGAACTGCCTTTCCCCTCTGTAAGTATTTTATAATTAAAATGACCCTTTTCTGTCATTGTTGTGAACTACAGTATAACTGATTCCAAGGAATCAATCATATTGCAACATTTCAAGATAGTAGGCTACTGTTGTTCAGCATCTTTCAATGAAATTTAACTGGTTTGTTTAACACTAAAAAATATTGGCGTTATGAGGTTTATTTGAATATTATGCAGGGGAGCCAAAGCCAACAGTCTCATATGCCTACATTATGTTAAACGGAAAGTCCACCCTTCAAATAAAAAAGCTTATATAGGTAAATCACTTCCCAAACCTCAAACACTAAAATATTTAGAATGCTGAGAAAAGTAAGACTTATCTGGCCATAAACATAACAAAGAGAGAAAAAAGAAAAAAGGAAGTTTGAGGCACACCACCATGTTTAAATAGTAATAAAACCCCTTTATTGGCAAATACTGGGGGGACATAATATATTAAAAAGCATTTAAAATCACACAATTATCATCTGGGTATACACAGGACTCCATAATAGTAATATGTATATGGGTTAGCAGCTATCAAAATACAAATAAATGTACATTGAGGCAATAGATAGAGAGATCAGTAAAATTTCAAATAAATGAGAGTAAATATAACTCAAACATGATAATGGAGTAAATCCTATACTTATCTCCCTTAGTACAATAGAGTTGTGCAGCAATAACCCAATAACCCATATTGGCCATAAACTACCTCAATGTTATACCAATTCATTATTTAATCTGATATGAATTTCACATTAATGGTAATGTCAAGTGGAGCAGCTGTTTACCTGCTGCCATTCCTGGCTAAATCATGTTTGTAATCGGAATTGATTACAAATATTGATTACAAATGATCAGCCCATGCGGTTGCCGGAAAGTTGTAGGTACATCGAGAGGTAGGTTTGTAGTGTATGACCAGCTTACTGTAAGCTGAAATGCTGTCTGATATTCTTCTTTCCATTCTTTCTGCTTTCTGGTTATTCTGGTTAGCAGCTGTCAGTCATGGGTGAGACAGCTGACATCACAGCCAATGAATGAATGCCATTCCCCGAATTGACATATCTGAGCATGTTTGAGCTTGGAGAGGAGAAAGAAACCTTTTGAGAGGCAGAGGAATGGGAGAGAAGAACAGTTTGCTTTATCACAATTTAATCTTACGTTGGTCAGCTTTCTAACTATTGTAGTTTTGAAATTATTTACCTATATATAGTTGTTTGTTTGAGGGTGAACATTCCCTGTAATATAATGTGATGTCAGTAGAAAGACAAGTAAGGTTTCTCATCAGTGTAACATATATTAATAGTTTTACCTAAACATAGCTGTTAAGGCCCTGCCTCTAGGTGTGTTTGGGATTAGGCTATCCTGACTTTGTTTAGATTGAAAAGTAGTAAGGTAAGGAGCATGGACATTTATCAGCTCATTATGTAATAAAAATTGGAACCTTTTTTAAAAACACTTGTCATTTCGCCACTGACTGGTAAGGCCACAAATCCAAATATGCACTGTATTGTCCTTCTACCAGTTAAAATACCAGTGCAAAGAATGCTATGCCATTTCAAGTACAAAGTGCACATTCTATTAGTGAGGATTAGAGATGGTCGAACTTCATAAAGTTTAAAAAAGTTCGGCTGAAATACAGTTAAAATAACAATAGTAACTTAATGTAAATGGCTCTGGATCCTGGGAAATGGTCTGGGGGACACGTACGAATATTCAGAACTTTAAAAAAAAAAAACTATTTTATTCTCCCACGTTCGATTTCCGATAATTATCCCACAAACAGATTTGAGGGTTATCGAACACTTGAATTGTGTAATCGAGGGTTGCCAAACCCTTAAGTCCAGATTCGAGGGTTACCGAACACTTGAATTATATGATCGAGGGTTACCGAACCAGGAAAGTATGAAAGTTCGAGAAATCCGGGTCCAGGATAGTTCGAAAAGTCTGGGTCCGTACGAACCTGATAAGTTCGTCTCAAACTCGGGTTCGAGTTTGAGTTCTAGTCCATCTCTAGTGAGAAACACTATAAGGTATGGGACTAGGAATAACAATGGAATTATCAGTGTTGTGGTTTGACGCTTAGTCAACACACTAGTGAATGTGTTGGAAGCTTGTCATTGATGTTGTGGAATTCTAGGAAGCAGCACTAAGGCGGGGTACACACCATGCAATGTTTTGGACTGACCAATATTTCCATGTATCAGCCCAAAAAATTGTATGGAGTGTACCCAGCCTAAGAGTTCCTAATTAGGTGATAATGAGGGTGAGAAAGGAAAGAAAGTAAAAACAGAGGGCAGCATGGTCAACTGTGAAATGTTGGACCTTTATTCATGCAGATGTCCATATTATGATGTATTTCCATGACTAAGGCAGGGTGAGAGACTGCACTCCTATCTTAAAACAAATAAAAACCCCATACAACAATTCTTATCTATAAATAACTGAGGCTACACCAATGTAATTCCGATGGAAATAAAATTTTTTGGCCACAGCTTTATTTGACACCAAATTCATAAACGTATAAATATATATATTGCATAATAAATTCATCTTTAACAAAACAAAACATTACATTAACCAGCCATTTGGTTCACTGGCGGTGATGGGAAATATTATTTTCCTTGTAGCCGTACACTCCACTTGCCGCTAGGCTCCGACTCCATGGTTACGTGAGGGCCACAGGCTCCACCAAATTGACTTCCAGGGGCCCACCCCCTTAGAGAGTAACCCCCTCTTAACTGTCCATCTTTTTCCCCCGCCAGCAACCGCCAGTGCTGTGACATATTTGATCCACTTTTCATGGCCACTCTTGTGACAACTAGCTCTGTAATGACGACTTGCCTGTAAACAAAAAACCACTAGCCAATAGGGAGGAGTGGGCGGGTGACCCTTTCTCCTGCTCTGGATTTGGCGCCCTCCTCACAGGTTGGTGAAATTTTTCTCCTTGTAGCTCCTCCCCTCTTCTTCCCTGAGTAGGATCCCTAAACTCCCTAGCAACTGCCTAAACCAATCCCGTCCCTTTCCCTCACCCGCCTTGTCATGGGCTCTGCGTGGTAATTTGCCACTAATCGCCCCCTTTCTTCTTCCAGAATATATCTGCTGTAATTCATTCCTTTAACTTTTCAAGCTTAGTTGGGAAATGTTTGGCACCTTTCCCTTATGGCCATAGAGAATTATATAGTACAACTGTCTGTGTATTGTGTGATCTGACTTTTTTCACTGCTGTGTAATTGCTTTCAGCAGTTAATATCTACAGCAGGAGACTAGAAAATTAGGAGCCATGTACAAGGGCAACAACTGTACCTTAAAATATGAAATCTGAGTCTTTGAAGATTAGAGCTGGAGAATTAACGGTCATGGTACTGTAATCATCCATTATAAAATTAAAAAAAGGGGGGAGAAAAGCTTTTGTGCAGTGAATTAAAATCCATGGTTAAAGAGAAGCATATAATAATAAACGTATGTGAAGTATATAACGGAAACAAATGTGACAGTAATTAGAATACAGAAGCCTGTTTCATTTGGGAATGTCATATGTAGTAAGCAAAACCAAACATCTACACAATGAGGTCTAGGGATCTGTGTACTGCAGTCAGAACACATTCCCTCGGCTTTGTTAAACTTATTAAACACTTTGGCCAAGGATAGATGACTGACCAATGCACCACACTGCTAATAAAGCACCGTATTGAGGCCTAATTGTTAGGTGCTTTAGCACTGGAATTCGGGTTTGAATTTATTTTTTATACAGTTAATATTGATTATTACTAAATTATAAAGATATGTGGTTAATTTACCATCTCATGTTTTTACACATTTTGAAAGATATTCGTAAAGCAGAAATGTAAATTTGCAAATTTATATTCTCCAAAATATCTGATTTAAAGGACATGTTCATCATCCTGACAATTATTTTACCTCACAGCCAGGACCCCTAAAACCCTACTTTTGCAATACTTACCTTGGTCCCCAGTACTTATGAAGAAGTCCACCATTCCTTCACCGCACTCTGTCAGCCTCTTTACGGCTTTATGGGCCCTTCGTGAACTCACGCAGCTGTAAAGCTGTAAAAACCTAGAAGAACTTTAAGGAACCAACAGACTTGAAAGTACAGGGACAGGGGAAGTAGACACTATTTTGTCACAAAACATTAAAAATTGTTAGTTTATCATTGAGTTTTGGGTCACTTAATATATAGAATAAATCAATGCACTTAGAATAAATGTATTTCTCAAGCCAACCACAATAAAATACATTGTTAAAGAATGCCCCAATAAACTAATAGAACCAGTTAACACATATTGAACATACTGTAGGACTAAAGGTTTGCAAAAAGAATCCTCTGGGACTTAGAAGAAAATGCTCCCCTTGGCTTTCATGGAGCTTTGCCATCTTGGTGAACTGCATTTGTGAAATATTGATACTTTGTAATGCCTTCTCGTTAAATAGGGATTAATGTGAATAATTTTGACAAATTATAGACACTTTAGATATTGGTCTGTGGGCTCCTTTGATAAAGAGACTTTTTGCTCTACTGTTCTGTTTATTTTTAACTGTAACCGTTGTGTTTATGGTGCATGCAGGGAGTGTTACACCGACTAGAATTTCTCCTCTTACACTGGCATCTGGAGTGGGTTCTCTTTGTGTGAGATTGTTAGGATAAGTGTGCTTGTTAATGGCCTGTTGACAGTGTCTTTTACTCCAATACCAAATCTCAGAAAGGGGTTGTCTCTGTGCCAAGGAAATACAACATGTTGAAAGGGAATAAAACATATTGTAGCTAGAGATAAGTACACATAATACCAAACAGGCTTTTGTTTCAAGAGACTTAAACAGTCCCAGTCGAATGGGAAAGCTCCCAGTACCACTAGCTATGGATAAACACACTACTGCAGTAGAATGTTCCTTATTGACGAACTGTCCATTAATATAAACTAATAAGAAGAATATTGTTTATACACATCTAAAGTGCTCCATTTATGTTTATGAAAATGCCTTTGCAATAAGGTAAGGTTAAAAAGACAAAGATGCCTTTAATTATCACTGTAAACATTCCTGCATTGCACAAATATGACTGAAATCAGAGGTAAATAATTGATTTGATGTATATTTGGCCTTGGGTCAGAAAAACAAGGACACTGCATATCTTTTTATTGCAGGGCTTCTCCTCCGCATTTGTAGGATCAGGTAAATGAAAGGAAAATGGATAGACCTAACAGGGACATTTAGTAAAAGTTTTTCTTGTTAAAAATTGTGTAATTTTGCCCCAACCAATGAGATGTTAGCTTTCAAATGTTCTGATTGGTTGGGGAAAAATTATCATTATTTTTAACAATAACTTTATGAAATCTCCCTGTTTTAACCTAAGTAGCTTAGAAATGACTATATAGAAGGGGTTAGGTAGAGTGCCCCTTTGTATAATTCCAGTAAGAATACAGGTAAGGGCTAAAGTCACACTTGTGTCGATTAACAAAGTGAGTGTTATAGCTAACTGGTGGGGAGCTAGCTGCTGACAGCAGAGCTGGGTTCAGTTTAGGCGTTACACTGTAGGCTGGACTGGGTGCTTGTTAAACTAGAGTTTGGGAACAACTGAAGCCAACATATACAGTGAGATGCAATGAAATTCCCAACCTCGAGTAAAGACTTTTCAACTGTTGATACATCATGAGAAAAAGCGCTGTAAGTTGCGATCTTTTGATTGGTTGAGAAAGTGTTTTATTTTGTGCTAAGTAGCGATGCAGAAATGTGAATGTTAAGTGCATCGGCTGTGAAGTGCTATTCCAAAAAACTTCAAGTACATTAAGTCATACATTAAATAAAGACAAAGATCCAAAGTACTGGATATCGGTCTTATTTTCATAGAATAGCTAAGGCTAAAATGTAATTGCAGCCAAATTCATTCACTTCCTAACTAGCAGGTAACTGTATGTCTCACTATTAGCAATGGTTCAGAGATAATTAATTCTGCAGGAGAGTGGTATTTTTTTTATAGTTTAACAATTGGTTTTCTGACTGCTCTATTTTGATGATAGAGGTCAAACATGGGCCATCCAGTAGATATTTGACCTCTATCTGGGTCTGTGACCCACTATGTAAAAGCCAGAAACATTCATATTAAACAGGGTTAAACATACATATTCTGCCAAATGGTGCTAAGATCAAAGCTGAAAGATACAACTGTTTGCCAGCAATAATAGAATTCATGCAGGGTCACATTTTAGCTTTAGTTTCCCTTTACCATAACTATTCATTGCTGCACCATTATTGTACAAAATGGGCCTTTATTCTGTGTAATGAAAGCCTTTTGATAGAAATAAGTAAAAAACCATAAGTAACGTTTCAGATCTCTCACCACTTTCTGATAGGACCACTGGTTTTTGTCTGCCCTATGATTACACAAACTGTGTAACATAATATTTTTTCCCTGAGCATGCTGGATGTAAATGTGCCATTGAAACTCTCCTTTTAAAATGATCACTGTTCTTTTCAGTTACGAATTTCTACCTATGGGGGAGTTGTAACATCTATTTCTTAATTAACTGCTTCTCAGGAGATGAAAATAAAATATCCCAATAAAAAGATGATTTATTAGCTAAAAACGGAGACATGAAGGAGACACATTAATAGGATCCAGACATCCGTACTTCAAATCTTCTTCTTTACTTTATTACGTATGAGAAACAATATCCCAAGCATGGCTGCTCAATGGGAATCAGACGCTGGACGGATTTTAATATAATGTGCAAAGGAAAATCAGTAGAAACATTTCATAGAAACGACAATTTGTCCACAAGTAAAATTTATTTCCTTTTAACTAGACAGAAATGTGAAATGACAGGTTATTGTGGATTGTTAGATCTTCTATATGAATGACCTTAGAAGAAGTCATATACGTAGCCTATATGTGATGATGTTATGGAAACTGGACTTGTTTGAAGCCAGCAGTATGGCAGCACCGCACACTGTATATGTAGCGAAAGAATCTAAAAGGGAAAGAAGAAATTACAAGGCTAAAGTCTTCCTGTGACTTTTTATTTTAAAATGTGATGAATGTTCGGTTGCATAATACTGTTCATACATTGGATATTAGATTTAAAGTGCTATCACTAGATTTCTAGATCTCTCTTATATTGTGGTCCCAAAACGGCACAATAAATGAGATTGATCCTTTATAAATACCGCCCTAAACTTTAAATCTATATAAACATTGGGGCATCCAGCCGTACTACCTGACATCTCCCCGTCATTCACTGTCCGGGACCATTCATTTTTGGTCGACATAATCAGCCCAGGCAGTTGTCAGAACGTTGTGTATGGGCAGCATAAGGCAGAATTACATTTTGGCTTTAATCTTTTAGTTTGTTGAATAACCAAAATGTCAAATGATTAAAGGTTTTATTTTAATATTTTTTATTACTTTGAACCAATAGTAAAATTTACATCTAAAGAACAATCCTTCTACCTAAATAAAAAAGTGATGTGGAACTGCCATATTGCTTGGATTAGCAGAGACTTGTGAGGAAATGCAAGCAATGCAAAAAGCCAGCTACATAGCATCTCATAACTGATGTATTGCATGCATGGAAAGTTCTGTGGACCAATGAATGAAGTTACAACCAGAGTGCAAATATGTTAGGCAGGTTCTAAAGGAGACAAAAGCCATACATTTTGGGAATGGTAAGGCAGAAATACAGCCTCCTGAATACTTACTACGGCATATTGATAAAAAATGAATTAAGGGAAAGGGAGTGAAATCACCCTGCTCTGTGCAGACTTTGCATTTGACATTTGTCTCCTGCTACCCCACTAATGGGACACAACCGTGCACAGGATCTATAATCATTTCTCCAATCAGAGATGGATTAAGATCATATGGGGCCCAAGGCAGTGCCATCATTTAGGGCCCCCTTTTTTGCTACATATATTGTATAGACAGTTTTTTGTTACTGCTTCTGAAGCTGGGCCCCCAGAAGTTTCCTGGGCCCTAGGCAGGTGCCTAGGGTTGCCTTGTGGATAATCCTGCTCTGCCTCCAATAGGGGAATCCTGTCAGTAAAACTTTAATTTTGCGGCTCTTCCCCTCAACATAAGATGTTATTGTTTTTGTGCAAGCGCTCTATGAAGGGTGTTATGGGCTTTTGAAAATGGTTCCAGAATTCCAGGAAATATGGCCTTCCTTATACATTTGGAGGATTTGACAGATTTGCTTCAAATTTGGGACAGTCTTGCTAAATGCCAAGATGTTGGTTTAATTTTTAGAATGTGTAAAAAAATGGTCATTGTGTGAAAAATGAACCTGTATGAACCACTAATAAATAAGGACAAACCCTACCATACCTTTATTTTCAGAAATTAGATTATTACATGCAAGAGGTTAGATAGACATCGGTTGGGGGTGGGAAGGGATACCCTCTAACATATTAAAAATGATTTTGTAGGGTGGAGATGCCCTTCTATTAGGGATGGTGGATTCACAGAGCATATGCTGCCCTTTTCTGCTCTTTATCAATTTACTGAAGTAAAACTGATTACAAATTGAGGAAATAAAAATATATTTCTAGGGAATCTTCACCCCAAACTTATCAATGTTTTTCTAAGAGTAAATGGAAGTTGGCCACTCCTACCAATAGGTTAGAGGGATAAGTCATATTGATCTGACTTTGGGGGAATGTTGATTTTGGTAAATTACCTTTATTAATGTGTTGCAGATAAACAATTACAGTATTATGAACTTTAGCAAAGAGAAGTTCAGTATTTATAAAAGTCATTATACTAACTGTTATCAGTAAATTGTGACCACCCCATTATTTTACATATAATGCCCATGGCAGCCAATCAATACTAGCTCATTATACTGCGGGCAGTATTGTGTGACATGGTTGTAAATTGCTGATGTACAGTAGTCTCAAATATACCAATGCTAGTGGTATTTTGCAAGATAAAATAGCGATATTGCAATTACCAATATAACTACTTTATAAATACTGTGCTTTATGCTTAGTGTCAGAATGGCCATCTTGCTGCTTGATAGTTCAGTACAGGGATGTCCATCCCATGGGCCTTGAATTGTTTGAAAACTCCCAGCATCCACCAACAAAGACTGTCACAGCAGAGGGCAGCTCTGGTCATTTTAAGAAATCTCCTCTTTTTTAATCCTGTTTACACCCAAAAAAATCTCAGATATGTTGCATAATTTTCTCGATTTGTTTTTTCTGATGAATGTTTTTTTCGTCTTTATTTTTTTTTTAAATGAACACAGGCCTGATGATTCCAGTCTTCTGTGTAGTAGAACAGATGGACAACCGGGAGGAACATTCGGAATTTGTGCTAGTTCGGAGGGACGTTCTATTTAATCAGCTGGTAGAGACGGCTCTTCTGGCACTGGGATACTCTCATTCATCTGCAGCTCAAGCCCAAGGTAAAGTTGCCCATATCATGGATTATTTTAAAATGCAGGGGCTTTAATATTGGTTTATGAAGGCTTCACGCACATACTTCTTTGTAAATTCATTCTTGTGCAACATTGCTGAAAATTTTCTGGTGCCTTATTGGCTCCCTGATAATGATGGTGGCACGTGGTTGGGAATGCGTATTATTAATTTGCCACTAATTATTGACAATGAGATCCTTGATGAATACCTAGCTTAATAGTGTAGATACAATAAAAATCTGCTAGATACACATGGTCATGACGGTTAATGATTTGTATTCTGTCAGGCAGGAATATCGTGCCGGGGTTGACACATGTGTACCAGCCCTTAGTTACTTATTGGATTTACATAATATAAGCTACCCTTGATATTCTCATTTCTCTCTGAATGGATGAAGCTATACTCCTTCCATCTTTACACCCTATTCCCATTCTGTTACACCATAACCATGATACAGCATTCCCTGTGTATTCAGGGATGTTGTTACCCTATGGTACAGGACAGGACATTTCTAATAGAATGGTCCCTCATAGGCTGCTAGTATGCCACACCACTGAACCACAAACGTAATGGGTACCAGGAAACATCACCTAGCAGACTAACTAGAAATGGGTCAGTAATGTGACCAAGGTATAATCACGTCTATCCTTTCAAATGTACCCAAAGTAAACGCAAGGATACTACGGTAACTGAACATTTGCCTTAATTCTAAGCAATTTCTTGAACAGACTATATATATTTAAAGTTCTTTAGGACGTTACAGGATCAACCTAAGTGCAAGTGGCCACATCTGTTGACCATAATTTCCCATTAAATGGAACAGCAGTGGAACTAACAAACTGCCTTTAATTCAACTATTCTACTATTCTACTATTGAGGAGCGCTAGGCTTATACATGCGGGGTGTATCATTCATTAGGTTTCCAGAACACTTGTTCCTTTGTTTCTAAATTGCCATTTGTTCTTACAGAAATTAGTGTTGTTCCCTCCAAGGGTAGAATTTATAAAGTGCTCAGTCTGGATAATGATTTTTTAGATGTTCCATTGACTCATTCATTTACCTTTTGAAGTGGCCCTCATCAGGACTCTGAATTGCAGGTCATTAACAATTGCCCATTTAGGGTGGCTGAGCCTTCATGACTGGGCAGCGTTGTACCATAAAAGCATTTTTATTATGGTGTAAGGTAATATTTTCCTTTGGATTGGGTCATATGAACATGGTTAGCAGCTCAGAATATGAGTGAGTCACACACCATGTTTCCAATGGGTCCTTTGTCCTCTTCAATTACACATGAATGTAAATCTAATTGTATTTACGGTTGGGTCTTCTCATTGCTTTGCTGTTTAATCTAATATAGAAATAACATCTTTAAGTCAAAGGCCTTGGAGGCAGAGTTTTATGGTGGGTCTTTGGTACTGAATGAGAGAAAATATGCAAGGAAAAATAATTTATCCAGCCATAATTAAGTCTTTACAAGGAAAGCCTTCATTGTAATAGACACAGTATGACGTTGTGAGGTGAACTGCATGGATTTGGCTAAATTAAAGTTTCTTTAGTTCTTTTCCCCAAATTAAGGTGGTTGTAAACAGGGCTGGACCAACCCCAAGACAAACTAGATGCCTGGTCAGGCTTCCTGGTAGTGGGTGGTTAGTTAAACTTTCATGTTAAAACTTTGGTTCAGTTATGGTTCTGATATTTACATCTCTTGAGAACCATCAAAGCTGAAAAAAATGAAAATGTTCAGAATTTCAGGAGACTCAAGTGATATATAGAAATTTGATTTATAAAGAGTAAAATAATGTAGGAATCACTAATAACTTAGATGCTCCAACTAGATTGTATTAGGTATAAAGTAATCTGATATATAAGTCTATACATTACTAAATGTTACAATAGTCTGCTTTATCAGCAAATCTGGGATTTATAGCTCTGATGTATATGGAAAAACTGAAGCATACTTCGTAAAAGAAAGAAAGACTCGACTGCTTAGTATCAGAGGCAGCGATGACAGAACTCAGATATGATTTGTTAATGATGTTCGGCAAGCCAACGCTTGTGAGGAGTTTATTTCTGTCATCTGGGAATCCTGACACTCTGTATTCTGTTTGTGTGTGAGATTTTACATACTAACGCAAGTACCGATTCCAAGGATCTTTGTGTTCACAGGCATTAAAAAAAAATAAGGAGTTCTTTTGTGCCTTTGATGTGGCGGGGAAAGGGTTAAATGTCTTTTTTACGTGACTCAGCTTTATGAAATCATTGCTGCATAGATGTTATTAATCTTTATTTGTGGTCTGTATTATTCTAAATTGCTTTTTGGAAACCCAAACGCTTATTAATGCCTAAAACAATCTTCGTTGTTTTTTCTGTAACTATAAAGTTAGTTTTATTTTTTCTCATTTTCCTGTATACAGCACGGACTATAGAGAGCAAAAGGTTTGTGGCCATGGATTGTCAATAAACGCAGAGAACATATAAAATTGGGAATTTTCTGGCCGCACATTTTTACTTTAGGAGTAATGGTACATGTTCTTCATTACAAGACAAAATCTGTTAATTTCAAAAATCTTTTTACAGAAATGTTACAGCCTCATTTACCGAGAGTTGCTGCGCTCCTTTTTGGACGGCTTTGCTATCGGTTAGCGTGACTTTAACTCCTTCCTTGTGCCAGCTGCTCAGGAATCTGAAAAGACCTGCGCTGCTGGCGCTCGTGATTCAATATCGCGTTCGCGCTACTTTTAGTGCTGGATTTTAATGCCAGATCATGGCTAGCATCAAAATCATGCTGTAAGTAAATCCCTATTCGGTATTTACCAAGAGTCGCAAGCGCGATATTGAATTGCGTTCAGGAGATTTACCAAGATCGGTAGCGGCTCTTGGTAAATCGCCCTGTTAGTGTTTTATTAGAAACATGACACAGCCTGCCAGACTATCTGACTCTCTGTGATGGCAAACATGCTCAGTAATCCCTCTGAGGCAACATTGGTAGAGGGCATTTCCCACCATTCATTATATTTTCCAGTAATGGGCAATGAAAAAAAACAAATTTCCCAGTTTATATACTCTTTAAAGGAGCACTATACTGAAATTAGAACTGACGTTCACTGAAAGTAGTTTAATTTAATATGGGAGGCAAGAGCTGATATTCATACCTTCCGTTCTGGTCCCCTTCCTGTCAACCATACATGGAGCAATTAGAACTGTAATGGTTTCTGCTCCCAAACCGACTTGTAATGTGTCTGGCATATGTGCAGGAGAGGGAATCCAAGTTTCCTTTCCATGCTATGCGCATGTGTGAAAAGAGGTGTAAGCAGGAAGGAACAGGGACACTAAAGTTTATTAAACTCGTTTCAGAATAAAATCAACAATTTCAACGTAATCAATTTTCACTGCCCTCTCTATGCCAATATTTCCCATCCTGGACCATTAATTTGTGATCAAAGTATATTGATTGGTCAAGGCAGTTACTAGAACGTCACGGAGATGTCAAGTAATGTATGGCTAGCTTAACACTGCATTTACAGTAGGTCTGCACCCTTTTTTCCAGCATTAAACTTTGAACCTAAACGGTTAAAGTTAAGCAAGCCATAAAAAGCACTGAAATTTAGGCTGATTTGCCGAATTCGATCAAATCAGCCGAAATATCAACATCGGCTTTCCAATTTTTTGATTGACCGCTTGACAATATTGAGCAGTTTATTGAAAAAAGATCAGGCCAGTCAGCAGGCAGCAAATTTTCCATCAACCCTATCTTCCTGTCCCTATTTCTATATATTTCAATCTAAAACCTGCTGAAGATTGGCAGTGAATAGTGGGTAATTTTGATTGTAAGGTTTTCCCCGTGCATATATACAGTGCAATCAAAGTCCGATTTATACAAATAAATCATAGTGAAAATATTCTTATCATCATTAGAATTAGACTTCCTTATATAAACACATGGTCCAGGTGCCGCTTGCCCCGGACCCCTCGCTCAGTCCGAACTTCAAACACACGAAATGAAACAACTTGGGTGTAGCGCACTCTGGAAAAACAGCAGTCAAACTGTTTCTTCTATAGATAAAACTTTGCTTTTATTCCATACAGGTTAAAAGAAATCATCCATAGCTAATTTTGATTGGTTCTTCCAATTGAAATTTCGACTGGTATAAATGATCTTCCTGTGTATGTCCTGCTTTAGCCTCTCACCAGGTGCTTATTAGCATCGCAATACTATGGTTTCAAACACATTTATTTTAATGATCGGCCAGAAACTGTATTTCTAACCAAAGATATACCCCACTCACTTTCACTTTAACCTCTTCCAGACATTAGGAAGATACAAAGTTAATTGGACAGCAGGGTGACTTTCACTGCTCCATACTTTACCCAGATGAATCACACTGGGTATATCCGGACCACTGGGCGAGATTTTACTTATTTCACACTGGTGTATTTTTGTTTAGAAATTATTTAGAAAGACAATTTAAAAGTAATATATAATATTAATGTGTGTTTTTATTTCTACTTTAAAAGTCATACAATTAGAGGACAATTAACCATTTTTATTTTTTAATTTTTTTTTCCTTCGGCCATTTAGATGCCATTCATATGTTTTCTATAAAATATCAAATAAAGAAATAATTTACAGTGTTACACAATTCTGTGCTTTCTAGAGATGTTTCTGATGACAGAGGGTTTGTAACTGATTATTCACCTACCTGATAAACCTGATGAACCTGATAACTGTAACTGTCAGCAAGCTAGTTTATCAACTGTCCTCCTATCTCCCAATCCAGGAGATCTCACTATCACAAGCTAAACTCACTTTCAAGATGTCAGCTATGGAGCACTCGCATGCTTATCTAGCCAGCCCCCTGAATGTTTATTAGTCAATTACATCCCCCTATTTATTCCAAGCCCATTTACCCAAGTCATTTTATAAATAGGTTTTATCCACGTGCTGCACTTTCATATCATAGCATGAGGACATTATCATCAAAACGACTTCTTTGCTTGCGAAGACTAATTTAACAGGCATCTTTTAATTTGCTTCACTGCTTTGTGGTCTCCAACACTGTACATTATACATCACATGAGGAGAGTTAGGATAGATTTATCCATCGCTTCAGGATAATAGGAAAAGAACATAAAACTTATGCTGTTACTCCAGCGCGTATTAAGAGTCATATTTTGTCTGTAGTTCTCTACTGGTGCACATTTAATTGATAGCTGTCAGAATATTTTGCATATTGCGCTGTTTATCTGTTTTTTAACCTCCAGTAACCTTGAAAACAACTTTTAACCTTAAATATCCCATACGCTGGGACGAGACCATAGACTTTTAAAGAGAAAATATCATCGCTTTTTGTGTTCTCTACCTCGAAATTGTGTTTAGCTTGGATTAATTAGTAAGACTGGGAGATAGTATTGTCTGTTCATTTGTGCATTGTCCATTAAGAGAAATAATAAAAAATAAAGTGGATGTGCAGGTAGTGAGAGGAAGATCAGACACTGCATTTAGTGCACCAAATTGGACTTTCCTGCATTTCAGAACTAAAATTACCTTAGGGTCTGGGGAGTTAATCTGCATTGTCTAATCCCCTCTCTGATTGTGTATGCAGATGGGTGAATTTCACTGTACATGTACTAGCTCTGATACAGATTGCTGGCTAGCTGGTGGGCATAATTTTATCCCTCACTTACATGCACTAGCTATGATACTGATTGTGGACCACTGGATAGGGGATAGCCAGAGTATAATCCCCACTGTACATGTACTAGCTCCAACACTGATTACTGGCTAGGGTGGGCAAAATATAATCCCTTATTGTACATGTACCAGCTCTGATACAGATTACTGGCTAGGGTGTGAACAGAATATACTCCCTCACTGTACATGTACTAGCTCTGATACAGGTTACTGGTTAGGGGGTGGGCATAATATAATCCCTCACTGTAAATGTACTAGCTCCAACACTGATAACTGGCTAAGGTGGGTAGAATATAATCCCTTATTGTACATGTACTAGCTCTGATACAGATTACTGGCTAGGGTGTGAACAGAATATATTCCCTCACTGTACATGTAATAGTTCTGATACAGGTTACTGACTAGGGTGTGAACAGAATATATTCCTTCACTGTACATGTACTAGCTCTGATACAGGTTACTGGCTAGGGGGTGGACAGAATATATATTTTCTCACTGTACATGTACTAGCTCTGATACAGATTACTGGCTAGGGGATGGACAGACTATAATCCTTCACTGTACATGTACTATCTCTGATACAAATTTCTGGCTAGGGTTGGACAGAGTATAATGCCTCACTGTACATTTACTATCTGTGATACATATTACTGGCTAGGGGATGGACAGACTATAATCCTTCACTGTACATGTACTATTTCTGATACAGATTTCTGGCTAGGGTTGGACAGACTATAATGCCTCACTGTACATTTACTATCTGTGATACATATTACTGGCTAGGGGTGGACAGACTACAATCCCTCACTGTATATGTACTATCTCTGATACAGATTACTGGCTAGGGTGGACAGACTATAATCGATCACTGTACATGTACTAGCTCTGATACAGATTACTGGCTAGGGGGTGGACAGACTATAATCCCGCCAGCAACCGCCATGCAGCGGGAGCCTGATACCTTAGGCACCCTCTGCCCTCCATACTCCAACTGCCACCTCTAGTGCTTCCTGTAAGCCTAGCATAAACAGATCTAAACCCATATCGTTTAGATGAACTCCATCCTTCCTGAAAAATTCTTTACTCCTTTCCAACGCGATATGCCTCACCGCCAAGCCACCTATCTTTCTAGCGAACGCCGATATTGCTTTATTCACTTTAATCCTAGCCCTGTCTATGGCCTCCAATGATCTTGCGACACGCCAGGTAAAGCGTGGGAGAATTTCTGACCAAATTATACACACATGTGGGTATCTCTGCCCAATGAAAACCATGTCTTTTTTCATGCTTTTTATGAGATCTCTAATCGGCGTTCTTCCCAGGTCATTTCCACCCACATGTAAGATTATAATATCTGGAAAACCTCTCTGGTGTTCCAATTCTAAAAGCTGTGGCCTTAACTCTTCCCATAACATACCCCGTGTACCTTTCCACCAAACTTCTACTTGGTCTCCGGCAAGACCTAGGTTAGAACCTGTAGGACGTATTTGCGCTCTTTCTTTTGCCCAGAATATAGAGTGTCCGATAATCCAGACACCACACTTTACTATTCCTGTGAAAAGATAAACGAAGGGAAAAAGGGGGAGAGAACCAAACAAACAACAAAAAACAACAAAAGGTGAAGAACAAAAAGGGGTAGAAGTGGGGGGGGTGTCTTGCGGCAAGCTCGACTGTCCCCCCGCAGCGCTGTCTCCAGAAACTTGCGGGCTCGTGAGCGTTTGAACTGTGGGAAAACTAAAATTTGTGTCATTTTCCCTACTCCCCCCTCCTCCCCCTTGCCTCTGGCTTGGTAATTGACATCCCTGTGGAATGTCAGCCACTGTTCCCCTTTGGCTAAATGTTACCTCAGTGGACTCCTGAAAAAGCTCTGGAGCACCAATTGGCCCTCCTTGCTGTTCCCTGTAAGGCTCTGTCAGCCGCCTGCGTTTACCTCCTGAGGAGGTGTAAGTCTGTTGTGCTCTCCCCCTAGCCCTGTAAGGCTGCTTTCTCACTCTGGGGAGTGCCTGAGGCCTTGCCTCGCCGATCTCCTCTTCCTGTCTCACACTTCCCCCTATGTTTGATTCCCTTGTGGGGAGAGGCCCTAACGGCCGCATGTGTGTGGAGGCCCCGTCAGACCCGGCTTCTCTCTCTGCGCCTGCTGCCCCCCCCCTGCGCTCGTTGCCTGTGTTCCCCTGCTGCCTGTACCTCTCACTCTGGATGGGGACTCCCCCCGACGCCTCTGCCTGCTGGGCCCTTCCTCCGACGGGCTGAATCTCGAAGGTGGCCGAGACTCTACATACTACTGTAGGTCTGTTGTGCAATGGATGAACCGTCTTGTATTTTTTGGATTATTTGACTATAATGTAGACAGGGCTTTCTGCCCCTGGGACATAGCCTTAGAAGGATCTCCAGGGTTGGACCATCTTACTGTGGATGGACTTGAGCTCCCAGCAAGCCATTAACAATTAAGGGCTAAGAGCTCTATTTCTAAAAGTGCGGTATCGCTTTTTAGCGATACTGCACCTTTAACAATCGCTTTAATGATCGTTAATTTACATTTGTTATTGTTAATTAATGATAACGAATGTAAATTACCAATAGTGATCACAAATCTACGATAATGTGATCGTAGATTTACCATCCGGTAATTTACTACCACATGGTATTCTACGACCGAACGTTTGTTAATTAACATTTACGGCTGTTAGTACAATTACAGCCGCGGTCATACATAATCGATAACAAGCGGAATTGCTAAATTGCAAAACCGCCCGTTTACAAATAGGGCCCTAAGTGAGGAGTTACAGTATTGTAGTCAGTCCATAAATTACGTAGGTTAGGCATTTATAATTTAATGTAGAGATCTGGTGACCCCATGCTTCCCTACTCTACATACTACTGTAGGTCTGTTGTGCAATGGATGAACCGTGATCATTAGGTTTATGAGAGCATAACAGCATAATTATGTTATTAGATGAACAGAATGAACAACTCCCTAAAACTAGTAAAATAAAAAGCACTAGAGTAGAGATAAAATGGCACATAATAAACTTTTTCTACCAAATAATGGTTTTAAGACTGTGACCAGCCACAATGAAGGCAAACCCCAAAAAAACACAAAGATTAAAAAAGTAGGATGGATGTTCTGTGTTTGCATGTGCCAATGTTTAGTGGTTAGACTGCATAAAATCAGCCACCAGTATGGTCTACAGTAACTGCTGTATGTTTCTAATTAAAATAAAACAGAATAGGAAGTTTCATATTGATATATGCTGACAATACAGAGACTGGAGTTCAATACTATTTACCTTTAATACTTCAACTTGAATTACTTCGCCTTTAACTGTTATATACAGTAGACTGTGGAAACACCCCTATTGACTGGTATCAAGAGAACTATGTATGATGGAAACTTAAGGAACCAATGTGAGTATGTGAGTAATGTGAACCAATGTGAGTAATGCTATATGATGTCATGCAGATACACTATTACACTTATAGGGCATGTCCACCCCCAAAACTAAAATGTAACCTCATACTGGCCTCACTGTGTAGTTTTAAAAAATCCTTACCTTACATCTCTGCTACAAATGGTTCTCCTGCAGTGCCTTTTCAAAGTCTAGGAAAGTGAAGGGTAGAAGCTGTCAGTGAGTCATCTGGGTCCTGCTATTTCCCCTTCTCTCCCGTGGCGTCTCCATTGAAAGCAGGCTCGTCTGTGATTGGCTGTCTCTTAGCCAATCACAGACATGGCTGAAGACGCAGTGGGAGTGTAAAAGCTGCAAGTAACAATCTAAACCTTTTTTGGAAGAAATATATCGGTGGTTGGGTTTGGTCAGGGGGTCTACCTTACGTTAAATGTTAATTTTCAGGGTGGACATGCCCTTTAAGCATGTGACTTCTCAAAATGTTTTGTGAATAGTGTTTTATTAAAACCACACACACACACACGCTTGTGTTTGACGTGTCATCCTTAAACCTGTTCCACATGATACATGCTTTGCTGGGCAAGAAAGATGGCAGCATCCTTTACTTCAAAACGTTACAGCTTTTATATAAAATATTATCTGTATAGTAATGTTAGGATGAATATATAAATAAATAAATGGCTCCATTTACTCAGAACATATAATAGAAACTGATGGAAAGGACCAACATTAATGGTTTGTCAGTCATTGCCATAGCGACAATAACAAATCTAGTCAGATCCAATGGGATTTGTCAGTTCTGGCTGTTTGTGAATCCAGCTTAGGTAAACAGACTCCAGAGCATCTAGGGCAGGTTCTGAGCTGTAATTTCTTTCTTTTCTTTCACTAATATCTGTTTTCTCTGGATGTGATTTACAGATAAAAGTAAAACCGTACCACTGCATTATTATTTACCAGATCAATGTCTGTAATCACAGGCTCTTTTATTTATTATGATATTGTTAAGTTACTGTTATTCTTTCCTCAATCAAATAAAAACATATATATCAAATACAAATTTATTATCCATCTATTTTCTGTTCATTATTTTTTATGTTTTATGAAATGTTTCCAGTACAATGCATTGTGGTGTTGTACAAAGTAGTATGTGTAATGTGCGGTTGCACCCTCCCTCTGGAGAATGTCTAGCCCCTAAAAAGGGGAATGAATTACTGGAAGAATTCCACTGTTTCCTTCCATGACTACATTACGGTTTCTCATAGCAGAATAGGTTGATTTTATTGTTGGGAATGAAATGCATTATATTCAGATCCAACCAGAAATATTCAATCTCATGTTTTGTTAATATAATAAAAATGTGAATTAATTGTTATTTGTCACTGGGATAACAATGACAATCTTTAGAGAATGGACCAACTCCAAGACTAGCATTGCACCTACGGGGGTCTCTGCATTTTTGCTCCAAACAAGTGTTGGACTGGACTGTTAGGCCCAATAGGAAATCTGAGACCAGGGACCGATCAGGACAAGTTAAGGGGCCCACCTAACATTTCATATCTCTATTATCACTCATTTACATATCTATCTTACTCCTACTGACTGCTATTGTTTATTATAATACATTTCATATCTCTATTATCTCCATTACTATACTCTTTACTCCTACTGACTGCTATGTTATTTTATAATACATTTCATATCTCTATTATCACTCATTTACATATCTATCTTACTCTTACTGACTGCTATTGTGTATTATAATACATTTCAATCTCTATTATCTCCATTTACATATCTATCTTACTCCTACTGAATGCTATGTTTATTATATACATTTATATCTCTATTATCTCCATTTACATATTCTATCTTACTTCTACTGATGCTATTGATTATAATACATTCATATCTCTATTATCTCCATTTAACATCATCTTACTCCTACTGACTGCTATGTTTATTATAATACATTACATATCTCTATTATCACTCATTTACATATCTATTTACTCCTACTGACTGCTATTGTTATTATAATACATTTCATATCTCTATTATCACTCATTTACATATCTATCTTACTCCTACTGACTCTATGTTATATAATACATTTCATATCTCTATTATCACTCATTTACACATCTATCTTACTCCTACTGACTGCTATTGTTTATTATAATACATTTCATATCTCTATTATCTCCATTTACACATCTATCTTACTGCTACTGACTGCTATTGTTTATTATAATACATTTCATATCTCTATTATCTCCATTACATATCTATCTTACTCCTACTGACTGCTATTGTTTATTATAATACATTTCATATCTCTATTATCTCCATTTACATATCTATCTTACTCCTACTGACTGCTATTGTTTATTATAATACATTTCATATCTCTATTATCACTCATTTACATATCTATCTTACTCTTACTGACTTCTGTTGTGTATTATAATACATTTCATATCTCTATTATCTCCATTTACATATCTATCTTACTCCTACTGACTGCTATTGTTTATTATAATACATTTCATATCTCTATTATCTCCATTTACATATCTATCTTACTCCTACTTGTAACCTTGAGACACGAGGTATGGAAGACTTTTCTTAATCAATTAAACTTTATTGCAGTGACTTATAGTTCTTGAGACAGCAAACAGCACAGAGTTTTTCTTTTTTAATATTGTACCTTTCCTGACATAGACTACTGTCCCTTGCTCTATCACTGCCTGAACACCAAAACCCACTCTCTTCCTGTTCCTGTCCTCCTCTCTTCTTTCCCCTACAAAACAATCTCATACTTTAACATTATAATTACATAGTCTAATTTAGTGCTCACTGACACCTAGTGGCCAAATTAGTATACATCATATATTAATATATTGTACCTCCTTACACTTCTCCCTTTCGAAAATCAGACACGTCCTCGTGTCTGATAATCACTATTAGTCTATCTTAACGCATTCCTTGTCATATCAAATAAAAACACTTTAACTTAGTTTAACACAATCTTCAGCGGTTCTCTCTGAAACCTGCTATGGTACAATGGCTGCTGCAAAATATCAGGTTATAACATCTAATACTATAACTTAAATGACTATGAACAACCCATTTGACATTGTAAACATATCATATCACAGTGCTAATCGAACATCCACTTCTGAGTGGCCAACCGGCCCACTCTGGTACAATGGCTCGCTGTGAAGAAACAACATATTTACATTTTTTTCTTGATGTCTCAGCACAGTTTGTAATCCATTAATCGACAGGCAGCTGATTGCGGGTGGACCGACCGGATAGCGTCCCTCCTGCTGTCCATTAGACTGGTCTTCAGCTCCTTCAACTCTGTCCGGGGCATCCCTCCTGGAAGACATAACCCCTCTGTTTCCTCCTCCCCTGAACCGGTCTCCTCTGAGGCCTCATCCTCCATTTCAGGGAACCTTTCTCAAAAGTATTTGCAGAGTCAGCAACCTCCTCAATCCTGGAACTTTCAGGGATGTTTGCTGCTGTAGATAGCCCCAAATGATTATCAGTTGGTAATGCCTGCCAGATCATGGTGGCCCTGCTGGTGCCGAGGTGGGGACTTCCTTGGATTCCCCTCCAGGCTCAGCTAATACTTCCTCTGGGTAGTGAAATACACCAAGTTTGAGCAGATCTCTCATGTACACGTTTACACTTTCCTCTGTCTCGCTCAGGTTCTACCAGATAGACCGGAAAATTCTGTCGCGGTGAGATACCACTATATAAGGATCAGGTTCCCACCTGGGGCACAGCTTAGAGCCTCGTGTTGCTTTTGGGTTCCGCATCAACACTCGATCTCCTGGCTTTAAGGGTGCTGGTTCCACCTGTGGCACCTCTTGCGGGTCTCCTTTAGTACTAAGTTCCGTGCCTCCCTCAACCGCCTAGCCACGCACCTGAATCACTGTTCTGGACTGCGTTTCATGGAGTCTTCAGCTGCCGGCAGTATTAGGTTCTAGCGGCAGTCTAGCCTGTTACCGAACACAAGAAAAAGGGGGTAACCCTGTAGATGCATGTACGTGTGTTGTTGTAAGCCCACACCACATCTGGCAGAACCTCTGGCCATCTATCATGGTACTCCACCCCCAGGGTTCTCAACAGATTTAGCAATGTTCGATTAAATCGTTCACCAAACTCCATTTCCCTGTGGGTGATAGGGAGCTGTGCGTGACTTACGCACCCCTTGAAATCTGCAGAGTTCAGTGACCAGCTGTGATTCAAAATTTGGACCCTGATCTGACAAGAATCGCTGAGGGAACCATATGGCCTTTATAACATGAGTCCAATCAGTTTAGCTGTAGTCTGGGCTGTTTGATCCTTTGTGGGCACTACCATGGCAAACTTAGAGAAATGGTCAATAAATACCAGGGCATACCGGTACCCTCCTGGTGCCCCGCTATCGTTTATAAGTCCATGGCTACTAGCTCAAAAGGTTCCCCAGTGCAGATCTGACGGGGAGTGGTGTTATCTGGAGGAGTCTTATAAATAGCACATTTTGGGCACTGCTGGCACACTTCCTTGACTACTGTACCTAGTCCTGGAGCAAAGAAGTAACGCCGGACTAGCTGTTCAGTCTTTTCTGCCATGAAGTGGCCCCCGTTTCATGCATAATGCGGCACACTTCCCGCAGTTGAGCGGCAGGGACCACCAACTGCCAGACCTTCGTCGCTCTTCTCCCATTCACTTTGGCGGTATAGTAGCCCATGGCGTTCTTGCAGCCTGTCCCAATGCCGCAACAATGTTCTAGCACATGGAACCATCCGGACCCTCACCCGACCAGGGGGGCGTTGCTGCTTTCTCACCCAATTGATACTTGCTGGAGAGCAGGATCCTTCTTTGGGCCTCTTTCCACTGGTCCACTGTGTAGATCTCTGGCATAGGGCCTTCCACCCGGCTATTGTGCATTAGAGGCCTCCTGTCTGCCCTAGCCTTACTTTCAGTGGGGGAATCTCAACCCTTTCTCTTTCCTCATCCTGCTGCCCAATCGGCACATCTGTGGGGTTAAGAGACAGGGCATCTGCATTTGGTGGCATTCCCAGGCTTATAGTGAATTACATAGTCAAACTGGGCTAGCCGGGCCACCCAACGCTGCTCCAAGGCCCCTTATCGTGCAGAGCCCAGGTAGGCCAATGGGTTATTGTCTTGTGTAAATGTCCACATGATGCCCCACCAAATATTCAGCAAACTTTTCAGTGACAGCCCCAAACAATAGCCAGTAGCTCCAACTTGAACGAACTATAATTTGTTGGATTTCTCTCAGTAGGTCGCAGGCTTCGGCTGGCATATGCTATCACTCTTTCTCCCTTGGACCTGGGCTAGTACCGCCCCTAGTCCCTGCAAGCTGGCATCTGTATACAAGCAGAATGGCAGGTTATAATCCGCATATGCCAGTACCGGAGTGGAGGATAAGCAGGTTTTTAACTGCTCAAAGGCTCTCTGTGTGTTCAGATCCCCAAGTCCACTGGGTCACCTGGCGTCTATTTCCTTTCCCTTCATATGCCCTTCTAGTAGCTTAGTCAAAGGGGTGCCAAGCAGGCAAAGTTCTTGACATAGCGCGATAGTATCCAGCCAGGCCCAGAAAGGATCTCATTTGCCCACATTGTGGGAGGAGGCCAACTTTGTACGGCCTGCACTTTACCGGGGTCAGGAGCCACCCTTCCTTGCTAAAATATGTCCCAAGTAGGTTAGCTGCTTCTGGGCCAATCGACACTTAGCAGGCTTTAATTTCAAGCCAAATGACTCTAAACGGCTTAGCACAGTGTCCAAGTGTAGGATATGTTCCTCGAATGTTCTGGAGAAGATTACCACATCATCGAGATATATTAGTACTTTGTCATAGTTTCATGTCCCCAGGCATCGTTCCATTAGCCTTGGAAAGTGCTGGGGCATTTGTCAAGCCAAATGGCATTCTGTTGAATTCATATAGGGCCATGGGAGTGATTAAAAGCAGTTTTGCCCGGTCTTCTGGTCGCACAGCCACTTGCCAATAACCACTGGCCAGGTCCAATGAGGAGAAATAAGCAGCCTGTGTTCAATGTGGCCAATGATTCCTCAATTGTGGCAGGGGTATGCATCCCGGTGGTGCAGGAATTTAACCGCCGGTAGTCTACACAGAACCTGAGAGAGAACCATCTTCTTTCGGACCAGGACAATGGGAGCTGCCAGGGACTTTGACTTTCCTTGATTACTCCCCCATCAAGCATCTTGCGCAATAAGCTCCTTACTTCTTGATATAATGCTGGGGGAATGTTCCTGTACCTTCTCGGATGGGAGGGGAAATTCCTGTCTCAATTGGGTGGTCAATAGCTTCAGTAAATCCATAGTCCTCATCATCACAGGCATATACCCTCCAGTGCCGCAGCAGCACACACTCAGGGCCTGCCGCTGTGAATCGTCAACCCCAAATGGCCCACTTTAGTTGCTGAAGAATTGACTGTTGCTGGGACTTATCTGGAAGACAATTATTTTCTGTGGGGCTGTGCGGGCAGTATCTTCCTAGAGGCATCCAACACATCATCGGATGTGATAGCAAACACTTCCGCTACAATATGTATTAGTGGGCATAGTCACTGGTGAGGGGCCTAGGTTCATTATCCTCACTGGCACCCAGCCATCCCGTACCTTCCCCCAGATGGGCAACTAGCCATTCCTCTCACGCCCATTGATGTCAGCATAGGGCTCAATGATCACAGTAGCCCCTTCCATCGAGAATGGGTGCCCACCCGCATAGGCACTACTACTTCATACCTACTTGGAAGGTGAGGTGGCTGTTTAGTGATGTACGTACAATTCCCGCACGGCCAGGGCAGCTTTTGTAGCACTTGCTGTTGTTACACCTCCGGTCCACTTGCCGCAGTACTGGCGAGCTTCTAAGTTGGCTGGGACCTTATTCCAGTATTCTGGCCCCACACCAGCCAAGAGTAATCCATCCAGCTCCTGCAGGACATTCATGCCAATGATAACTGGAGAGCTTCGGGTTGGGCCTGTTTCACCACCACCAACCCCCTTACAAGGCACACATTGTCCAAACAATGTAATGTCCATCCAGGTGATGCCCACCACTTCAATAGGTGTGTTATTCACTGCCCAGAGAGAGAAACCGATAACTGTCTTTCCAGGTCCTGGAATCCTCCTTGTTCAAAGAAGGACAGGGTCATGGTAGTTACCTCTGAGCCAGTGTCCAACAGGCAATGGGCTTGTCTCCCTCCCAGCTCTGCTGTACAAAGGGCCGAGTGCCAATAAGCCCTTCTCTTGTTCCATGGGGCAGGCATCCGCTTCCCCCGCAGTCGGCCCCCTGACTGCGGGCCCCATTAGTTTAAATGGTGGTCTTCTGAGGCAGGGCATGTTCGAGCAAAATGTCCTGGTGCCCCACAGTGCCAACATCGTTGGGGTCCTCTACCACTCTGTCGTCGCTGGGCCCCTGGCTGGCTTGGGTAAGTTTGAATTTGCTTGGCGGAGAATGGCACACTCTTGCTGTATTGCTGCCAGGGACGCCTGCAAACTCTTTTACCATTCCCTCTAGTCTATAGGAGGTTCCACTGCACGACTCAGAGACAGCTACTGTCGCAGCTTGAGGACCTTCTGGGGAGATTGGTTCCTCCTCTTGGCTCCGCTCGATGGCCTCCCGCAGAACTACCCGGAAAAGAATGTCAGTATTGGCTCTCACCTTTTCTTTAATGCGGTGTCTCACTCTGGCTTCGCGTAGGCCTGCCACAAACTGGTCACGAAGGAGGCTATCTGGTTCAGTCACCACAGCAAGTCCATGGATCCACCTTAATTAGCTTATTCCAGAGTTCCGTATAGCCACTGCAAACTGGGGGAGTGTCTCTCCTTCTCTCTGTATTCGCGTGAAAAACTGGTGCGTAGATCTGTGGCTTTTGCAACTTCTCCGTAGAGCCCTCAAGTGGGCACTATTTATCTAGGGAACTTCTTCTGCCACTGATAACTGAAGCACTGCCTTGCGAGCATCTCCCTCCAGTGAGCCGAGCGCCAGGTCAGCTGTATGCTCAGCGGGCACTTGTATAAGCGAGCAGCCCCTTGCAGCCGCTAGCCAGTCTGTCACAGTCACATTCCTCCCATCAAACTTGGGTATACTGGCCAATGCTGCACTAACTGGTAGGAAGAACATGCTGCCGCTGGGTCACCACTCCAGAGTCTTCCATCCTGCCGACTCGCAAATGTAACCTTGAGACACGAGGTATGGAAGACTTTTCTTAATACAATAAACTATTGCAGTGACTTATAGTTCTTGTCAGACAGCAAACAGCACAGAGTTTTTCTTTTTTAATATTGTTACCTTTCCCGACATAGACTACTGTCCCTTGCTCTATCACTGCCTGAACACCAAAACCCACTCTCTTCTGTTCTGTCCTCCTCCTCTTCTTTCCCTACAAAAAACAATCTATACTTTAACATTATAAATTACATAGTCTAATTTAGGTCACTGACCACCTAGTGGCCAAACTAGTATTACATCATATATTAATAATTGTACTCCTTACATATGACTGCTATTGTTTATTATAATACATTCATATATCTATTATCTCCATTTACATTCTATCTAATCCTACTGACTGTATTGTTTATATTAATACATTTCATATCTCTATTACACTCATTACATATCTATCTTACTCCTACTGATGCTATTGTTTATAAAAATTTCATATATCTATTATCTCCATTTACACATCTATCTTTCTACTGACTGCTATTGTTTATTATAATACATTTCATATCTCTATTATCTCATTTACATATCTATTTACTCCTACTGACTGCTATTGTTTATATAATACATTTCATATTCTATTATCCATTTACAATCTATCTTACTTCTACTGACTGCTATTGTTTATTTTATACATTTCATATCTCTATTATCTCCATTTACATATCTATCTTACTCCTACTGACTGCTATTGTTATATAATACATTTCATATCTCTATTATCTCCATTTACATATCTATCTTACTCTACTGACGCTATTGTGTATTATAATACTTTCAATCTCTATATCTCCATTTACATATCTATCTTACTCCTACTGACTGCATTGTTTATTATAATACATTTATTATCTCTTTATCTCCATTTACATATCATCTTACTCTACTGACTGCTATTGTTTATTATAATACATTTCATATCTCTATTACTCCATTTACACATCTATCTTACTCCTACTGTGCTATTGTTTATTATAATACATATACTATCTCTATTATCCTATTTACATATCTATCTTACTCCTAATGACTGCTATTGTTTATTATATACATTTCATATCTCTATTATCTCATTTACAATCTATTACTCCTACTGACTCCTATTGTTTATATAATACATTTCATATCTCTATTATCACTCATTACATCTATCTTACTCCTACTGACTGCTATGTGTTATTATAATACATTTCATATCTCTATTATCTCCATTTACACATCTATCTTACTGCTACTGACTGCTATGTTTATTATAATACATTTCATATCTCTATTATCTCCATTTACATATCATTATCTACTCCTACTGACTGCTATTGTTTATTATAATACATTTCATATCTCATATTCTCTCATTTACATATCTATTACTCCTACTGACTGCTATTGTTTTTTATTAATACATTTCATATCTCTATTATCACTCCATTTACATATCTATCTTACTCTTTACTGACTCTATTGTGTATTATAATACATTTCATATCTCTATTATCTCCATTACATATCTATCTTACTCCTACTGACTGCTATTGTTATTATAATACATTTCATATCTCATTATCACCATTTACATATCTATCTTACTCCTACTGACTGCTATTGTTTATTTTATTACATTCATATCTCTATTATCTCCATTTACATATCTATCTTACTCCTACTGACTGCTATTGTTTATTATAATACATTTATATCTCTATTATCACTCATTTACATATCTATCTTACTCCTACTGACTGCTATTGTTTATTATAATACATTTCATATATCTATTATCTCCATTTACACATCTATTTTACTCTACTGACTGCTATTGTTTATTATAATACAATTCATATCTCTATTACTCATTTCATATTATCTTAATCCTACTGACTGCTATTGTTATTATATACATTTCATATTCTTTATCCCATTTAACATCTATCTTACTCCTACTGACGCATTGTTATTATTATTACATTTCATATCTCTATTATCTCCATTTACATATCTATCTTACCTACTGACTGCTATTGTTATTATAATACATTTCATATCTCTATTATCTCATTTACATATCTATCTTACTCCTACGGACTGCTATTGTTATTATAATACATTTCATATCTCTATTATACTCATTACAATCTATCTTTACTCCTACTGACTGCTATTGTTATTATAATACATTTCATATCTATTATCTCCATTTACATATCTATCTTACTCCTAATGACTGCTATTGTTTATTATAATACATTTCATATCTCTATATCTCCATTTACATATCTATCTTACTCCTACTGCTGCTATTGTTTATTATAATACATTTCATATCTCTATTATCTCCATTACATATCTATCTTACTCCTACTGACTGCTATTGTTTTTATAATACATTTCATATCTCTATTATCTCCATTTACATATCTATCTTACTCCTACTGACTGCTATTGTTTATTATAATACATTTCATATCTTATTATCTCCATTTACATATCTATCTTACTCCTTGACTGCTATTGTTTATTATATACATTTCATTCTCTATTATCTCCATTTACTATCTATCTTACTACTACTGCTGCTATTGTTATTTATAATACATCATATCTCTATTATCTCCATTTACATATCTATCTTACTCCTAATGACTGCTATTGTTTATTATAATACATTTCATTATCTCTATTATCTCATTTACATATCTATCTTACTACTACTGACTGCTATTGTTATTATAATACATTTCATATCTCTATTATCTCCATTTACATATTATCTTACTACTCTGACTGCTATTGTTTATTATAATAACATTTCATATCTCTATTATCTCCATTTACATCATCTATCTTACTCCTGCTGACTGCTATTGTTATTTATAATACATTTCATATCTCTATTATCTCCATTTACATATCTATCTTACTCCTTGACTGGCTATTGTTTATTATAATACATTTCATATCTCTATTATCTCCATTTACATATCTATATTACTTCTACTGACTGCTATTGTTTATTATAATACATTTCATATCTCTATTATCTCCATTACATATCTATCTACTCCTACTGACTGCTATTGTTATTATATACATTTCATATCTCTATTATCTCCATTTACATATCTATCTTACTCTACTGACTGCTATTGTTTATTATATACATTTCATATCTCTATTATCTCATTTACATATCTATCTTACATCCTACTGACTGCTATTGTTTATATATACATTTCATATCTCTATTATCTCCATTTACATATCATCTTACTCCTTACTGGACTGTATGTTTATTAAATACATTTCATATCTCTATTATCCATTTACATATCTATTTCATATCCTACTGACTGCTATTTATTATAAATACATTTCATATCCTATTATCATCATTTACATATCTATCTTACTCCTACTGACTGCTATTGTTTATTATAATACATTTCATATCTCTATTATCTCCATTTACATATCTATCTTACTTCTACTGACTGCTATTGTTTATTATAATACATTTCATATCTCAATTATCTCCATTTACATATCTATCTTACTGCTACCGACTCCTTTTGTTTATTATAATGCATTTCATATCTCTATTATCTCCATTTACATATCTATCTTACTCCTACTGCCTGCTATTGTTTATTATAATACATTTCATATCTCTATTATCTCCATTTACATATCTATCTTACTCCTACTGACTGCTATTGTTTATTATAATACATTTCATATCTCTATTATCACTCATTTACATATCTATCTTACTCCTACTGATTGCTATTGTTTATTTAAAGAGCACCTATACCGAAAAATAGGTTATTTTAAATTGACCATAACTGGAAACTATAATTCTTCCCAACCACCACTGTATCATTTTTTTGTTGATCTGTCCCCTATTTCTTTAGATATCCAATCTAAAACTTCTTAAATTTCAGCTGTCAATCAAGTTCCTTGCTCTCAAAAACTATTCTAAAACTAGTTTTACTGTAGTTGGAATGGTGACAGAGTTTTGACAGTTGGGATGCTGTATGCTGTGTGCAGTCTTGACAGTTGGTTTGTGGGAAAAAAAGTCAGGTCGGATGTGGGAGGGGAATGGTTAAAAGAGGGAGGGGGGGTACTGCTCCTAAACAAAATGTGTACTGGATTGAAGGCATGCAGCAACACATGCAAATCAGAGTAAGTGCTACTTACATGTATTCAATTATAGATTAAGATGAGGCAAAGTCATTTTTTCAGTATAGTGTCCCTTTAAATGCATTTATTATTGTCCCTTAAATTTTAGCCGTTTTCTCTGTTTTTTGGGTGAATGGTATGTGGGCCCACTGGGGGATTCCCCTGTAACCCTGTGGGCCAGTCTGACTCTGCTCCAAACAACATTTTCTAAATTAAAAGATTAGTGTATCTGCTCCCCTCTATGTAAATCAGTTCACTTCTATATAAAGAATCTGTGTATTCTTTATATAGATCCAGGCCTATCACCTGGTAATTTTACTTCATCAAATGCCAAGTGAAAGAAGCAGAGCTCTGCCAAAGGGTTTAATCCAAAGATCTATTTAGTTTCAATAGACCCAGTCCCAGTGTTGAGATTTATTGGTTAGTTTACTTTCATGATTAGTTAGAAATTAATGTATAAACATGGACTCTCTATAGAGTATGGAGAGAAAGGGACATTATTAAGCCCTATAAGATACTGTTGAGGTGAATTTTTGTTACCAAACAAATAAATAAATAACTTGGAAAGTGTTTTTTTCATTAGAAATTCTTCTCAGTGCAATATGTGTATTGTAGGGTTGTAGGCTCTGCATATTGACTGATTTGTATAACAAAGTGTGGCTCTCTGTGTTCTCTTTCGTGCAATCAGAAAGGATCCTTGGACCATCCAGACCAATGTGTATCAAATTAATTTCCAATATTTTTAAGCTTATCCTGTAAAACTCTCCTGCAATCCTGTTGGTTGGAGAGCAACAGCAGCAAATCTGTTTTTCATTTGGCCAGTCTATAATTCTGGTCATTGGCCAACAACACAAACTGGAGAGTCAGCATTTCCTCAGCAGTAGCCTAATGTAGCTGGCAAACACTTTGCACTAGACTCGCAAGATTATGTCGTTGTTGACACCGTTTCCTGTGGTGCTCCCCAGAAGGATTATATGACTTTTCCATTCCATGATAGAAAGGTTTTCACAGCTCCATCCATCCACAGCATGATCCATCCATCCTAACTACCAGCTTACTGTATGGAAAATATTACACATAGCCATTTGTTTGACAGATTTAGAATTTTTAAACAAAGTGCTTTAGGTTAAGGGACACATTAAGTCTAGTAAATGCTTTATTTTATTTCCAGTTATCATTTATTTTCTAAGTATCATCTTCATTAACATGACTATTCAGTCTGAAAATATTGAAACTTTATTGGTTGTATTAAAGGACAATTCTACTTGCCATTTCCCCAATCCATTCCTGCAAAGTACCTAGGGTGAGGACCTAAAACGCTAAGTCCTCACCTCTGGGTACTTTACAAAAGTCCTGCACTACTTACTTGTAATCTCCCTCGTAGCTCTGGTTGGATCCTTCCCACTGGCACTGTCAGTGACAGTCCGGGAGGCAGCCAATGGGAAGACACACCTCCTTGCAGAGCGCGTCTTCCCATTGGCTGCCTCGAGACCTGTCACTCAAAGTGCCAGTGGGGAGGATCGGACCGGAGCGACGAGGGAGATTACAAGTAAGAAGTGCAGAACTTTTGTAAAATACCCAGAGGTGAGGACTTAGCGTTTTAGGTCCCCACCGTGGGTACTTTGCAGGAGTGGGGGGAAAGGAACGAGGGGGAGGTGAGTATAATTCTCCAAACCTAAGAAAGCTCTGAAAAATTTTGAATCCAATTGAATTAGAATGGTTCTAATTTTCATTTGCAATTTTTAAACACAATTTTCCAATCTAACTTAAACATTTTCAAACACAGTTTTTGATTTATTTTCCAAATTTTAGATTGTAAGCTCTACGGGGCAGGGACCTCCTTTCCTCTGGTGGCAAAGCTTTATATTTATATAATTGATATATTTATGTACTGAACTATCTATGTATTTATCCCCCTTGTATGACTTTATTGTATTTTATAACTGTACAGCACTGCGTCCCCAAGTGGCGCTTTATAAATAAACTATACATACATACACACATACATTTTTCTAATATTTTCTACATTTTTCTAATGTTCGATGATAAGTTCTGGGTTTTGAAAATTCCATCAGATCTACGGATTTTGGAAGCCTGCAGTTCCGAATCACAAACAGGTTTGTTTTGAAACCAGGACTCATCACTAGAACAAAGCAGTGCGCAATAATATGAGAAGGGCCACAGACACAGGCTTAGGTATTAGATCCCCGTCACCCCCCTTGGGAACACAATGTTGTAATGTGTGTAAAAGCCTTTAGCCTGACCTTTGGCTTTAACAGAGAAATCAGTTTGTGCACCAAAACATTGCAAGACTCTGTGCAGTTAATTATGGCAACTAAATTACTCTCAGCATACGTGGTCCTGACAAGGAATTTGTTGTGTTTATCTGTTACTTGTCATTTTGGTGATGCCACTATGGCCTGATGCCAGTATTTATGTCTTAATATTATTTCTTGTTTATTAATTTCCAAAAAATCATTATTATTATTTATGAATAAAAGAAACTGTCAAATCCATAACTGACAGTCACTAACTGGAAGAACCAGGAAGCAGAAACAGGGGAAACAGGACATTGTGCATGATTTCAGGTTAGACTTATATATTTCAGATTTCAAATTATTAGCATTCAGGGTTTTGGGGGGTGATTCACCTGTATGTAAGTTTTCATTTTGGGGCTGGACTTGCCCTTTAAGCATCTGGTTCTATGTGCAGCCCATAATTCTTTATATACTTAATTCATAAAAAGGTGGTATAGAAATGTGAACCCATAATGCTCTAGGAGAAGGTACTGAAGCTTTATTAAAAAAAAAAGAGATCTATACAGTAATTACATATGGGGAGATTTACCCAGAGCCTCAAGCTCTGCACACAAAAAGTAGATTATAAAATCATGCTAAAATGGTGGCAAAGGTGATATTGAATTGCATATTTGGCAGTTGCGCAGTGCTGCTATAACTATATTAAAGGGTATCTATAATCAAAAAAAAAAAAATAAATCGAATTTTCAAAAATATATCTTTAGATACAGCAAGATCCCACTACTTCAAAACTTAGAACCCCCCCCCGGTGTGATGATGTCATATGCCTGGATCAGAGGAACAGAGAGAGCCTGTTTACGGTCCTATGCAAATATTTACATTTAGTACTAAAGGTAAAGTATCATTCTGCAAAAATGCAAACATGGATTGTGTTTTACACAGAATGTCCATACAAAACCTTTCAGAACATATCCTAAGGTTTTGCCAAGGTGTCAAAAGAACAATTTTCTTATTTCAGGGGTTGTTATTATTACAGTTGTTACAGATATTTCGAAGCACATTGAACAAATTCTGTAAAACTATACATTGATTGACAGGACAGCATAGTTAAAACCTTCATGTTCTGTTATAAACCACACACATGGTTTCCCCCCCAAAATGACAGCAAGGGGGGAAAACTGTTTGGTGTTGTGGATGAACAAAATGCCTTTGATGATCTAAACAGATTACAGCTATTTTAACATAGGTAATTCAAGCTGCAGTAACCTATAACAGATGTACTTGTAATATTTCTTAAGAAAAGATCTATAGCCAACTCAAAGTGACATCATTTCCTGTAGTGTTGCTTCAGAGCTTGTGGTTTTTCTATGTTACTGCAGAATCCAGTAACTTTCATCAAGTTACAGCTACATGGCTGGAACATTTCCAATATCTTATTGTTACATTCTCTCCAATCACAGAGCCCCAAACACCAATTCTTCCTATTTCTTCCATACAGATTTTTAGGGTGTTGCATATAGGGTCTACAAGAAAACCAAAGTTAAGGGTCTATTCATCAGCGTGTGTTATCTTTTTTTTTTTCTTTTACATTTTCTCTATAGATCATGACCAGACAATGACCTCTAAATAATCAAATTTTCAAAAATTGTACAAAAGATACAGAAAGATCTCACTGCTTCAAGACTTTTTTCGGATTTTAAATCTTAGCTTTACACCCTAAGAAATCATCATTTGAAATCACAGCATTTACAGGGAAAGACTTGCCACTCCAGAAGTAGATATTATAATATGTCCCATCCCTGACTCCTAACTAGGAGAAAAAACAGGCTAAAAGTTAAGGGTAGCTTTCCCTGTGGTGCATCAAGATGTAGGACATGCACCCATGTTAAAAAAGGTAACTCCTATACCTGTTCAGTTACAGGAAAAGTTTATTTTATTAATTCATATATTAACTGTAACACTAGGTTTATTGTTTACTTAGTAACTTGTGTTAAGTGTCACATTCAATATGTGGGGTGCATTACGGGCCCCCCTAAGAATCAGATTAGAGAACACCTTAGGGATATTGACAACCAACGGGTAACAAGTCCGTTTTTTTCTGTACAGGGCATTCAGGCGATTCATCCTGATTACAGGAATAAAGATAGGATGGCTACTCTCTTGATCTGTGTACGTGTTTGGATGAAGAGAGGGGTGCAGGGCTGGCTGCACCTGGACCACCCAGGTGTATGGGTAAGTCTTATTTTGGCTGTAGTGCTTGAAATTTTTAGCAACACAAGATATTTTACTGTGGCAAAGGGTCTGGGGCAGAGGCACCCGGGCCACTACTGTGTTTAAGTAAGCTGGGAAAATCCACTTAATTAATTGACAATGACAATCTCATGACAATGAATCTTTTGACATACATTTCTGATAGCTGCACAATGGTATCATCTATTAAACAGATGCCCATTCATGGGTCATAAAAGAGGTGATCCGTGTATTTCGGGCTTTAGGTATTAATGTCTGATCTAGACACCCAAAGATAGTCATACTCATACTGTAGACCCCAAAGTCTTCTTTCAGACCTATGTTGGTTATTACAGACTATACTATGGGAACATGGGATTAGTGGATTAATATGTAATTCCTAGCAAGCTGACATAATTAATTAAGGGTACAGATTATTAAAATATTCAGCTCTATATAACTAAAACTACTGTAATTAAATACATACATGTATATTTAAAAAATCCAAACGCATGGAGACACTGTTAATATAACTTTAGGAAGGATGTATATAAGGATCATTCACATACAGAGGCTGAATATTTTGGGAATGAACCACAGCAAGGTTGTTAAGGGATCACCCTAAAAAGGTTAAAGGGAAATGGGGACATATTTCTAATAGGAAGAGAATATTAAACATTTGCATACAGTACATCATATCTATATTTATTTTGCAGGAATGTCCCATTTCTGATGTTTTATCATACTGTGATGAATCTGCTGTCCTAGTCCTGGGATGGTTTGGACCCAGATTTGAGTCTAGGTGACGTTGGGGCAGGGTCCTCTTCTTTCCTGTTAACCAAGTATCACTGGGTGGTCCAGTATGCAATTGAGGCTCTAGCATGGAATTAAATACTAAAATTATAATCCCTTTAGTTGCCTCTGCTGTATATTTTTTTAAAATAGCTTTTCTATTGATTTTCTGATTGAAGTTTCTTTGTACATGGGTATACATACCATATGGAGATGGGGACAAGGCAGACCACACACAGCACAAATGGTCGGTTGGGACTTGTTAGCATTAAACCTTCCAGGATCCTGTTTAGCGGAATCTTGGGGATTTCTATTAAAATCTATTGTCATCAATTCTTCTTCTGAATACTGCATCTTTTATTGTGTACAGTACGACAACAGAAGGGTTATGGGGTGCTGAAATAAATAGGGAAAACTACTGTATTCTAAAGTTGTGTCAGGATTAAGGTTTATAGTGAATAATATATCACTGCTGTTAAAGTTATGGTATTTCTAATTGATTTTCCAATTAAGGGAAAGTTCAGTGGAAAATATTATTCTTTTTAAAATTCTTAGTTTATATTATGCATACCTAGTTATTTTACATATTCTCTCCCATTTTGAAAAATCAGTTGCATTTATGCCCCTTGTTATTCCCTGCTGTTGACATTGGTGTGCTGACATTTCAGGTTTTGTAACGGTCCTTAAAAGAATACAGTCGCTGGACCAATCTGTTCACGCACACCAGACCACTCACAATGGCCCATGTAGGTGGGCCTGTGTGTATGCTCAACCTGTCATGTATGCGTGCGTGTGGGAGGTTGCAGAAGGGGTGGGGGTTTGCGTGCTGCAGGGTTGCCAGTTCATTAAAGAATAGGGTGTTAACTAGTTTTTACTGATTGGCAGCCTGTTGGTGGGTCATTATTAGATCTCTACTGAGCAACTGAATCAAACCAGGCGCTGGGTCAAGAGTATAACAGTATTGTCTCTGCAGTTTGTGATGAAGCCAACCCTTTGTGGACTTTCACTGAGGGCCATATTCATTAACTTCCAATACCACGGGTTATCGTAAAAGAACGATCGCTAATCTATGGCCGTTTGTACAATACCAATGCAGAAATATTGTACAATTATGATTGCGGTTGTAAATCTATGATCGCAATCTTAATTGTATGACTTCGATCTTAATTTTATGATTGTGGTTAATATCAATAAAGCCACACCTTAATAAATATGGCCCTGAAAGTGGCAGAGGGGCAGAGTGGACCGGAGCAGTAAGGGAAACTTTCAGTAAAGATTCCAGCTGATCAGTAAAGTACCCAGGGGTGAGTTGTTTTCGTCCTTATCCTGGGTACTATGCAGGTGTGGAATGGGGGAAAATTGAGTATAATTGACCTCTAAAGGGGATATTAGAAATGACGTATACCTAATGAACAATGTAGCATGAACATTGCATATTTTAGTAGTTATTTGGTTTTAAACGGATTAGTTATTGTGAGACGTGGGATTTAAGTTTTAGCCCAGTAAGAGCCTTTGATCTTTACTGACAGTAAAATTCTATTCTATTGGCACTGTTAGGGTTGTCATATCACCACTCAAACTGGCATGCTACCAGATGAATACTCTATAGAGCTGTTTATTATCTAATTTTGCTGCCAATGTATGATGTTTTAGGATTATTTTGAATGTATAAGCCATACAATGCGCCAATTTTTTCGGTCTCCAGTTTTACAGCTATAAAAGGGAAAAACCATTTTAACAGGTTAATCTCTGCTGTAAGGGCTTGTTCACACTCGGTGCATTTTTGTCTGTTTGTGTGCTGCAGTGCATTTTTTTCCCAATGGATTGACCTGGTCCATTAAATAAAAAAAAAAAAAAAAAAAAAAGCACTTCTGCATGCATTTCTGTCCAGAAACAGACCCGTTTTCAGCATAAAGATATACAGAAAATGGACCGCTACACATGGCCCAAAAATTGGCCCATTGTGGTCTGTGTGTAGTGTGAACAAACCATTAGGAAATAACAAACTGTTCTCTTCATAACATAATCTAGGATCTTTAGTTATACTGCTGCTCATGTAAGGAACGCGGTGGGCAAATCTGTAAGTAATCTGTTTAAAACTGCATTAAAAGATTCTAATGCTGAATTAGTGAAGCTAAATGACTACAAAAGATTGTACAAGCATTCCAGCAGGGCTATGCAATCATGGAGATTCAATAAAAGTTCTTATCCTTAAAAATGGTGCTAATTTTGCCCCAGTCAATCAGATCTTTTTCAACATTTGAAAGCTAGCATCTGATTGGTTGGGGCAAAATTAGCACCATTTTTAACAATAAGAACTTTTATTGAATCTCCCTGAATGTGTTAAGGAATAATAGTTAAATATATGCGCTATATACTTAACCTGACATTATTTTTTATTTTTACTTCGTAGTGTAGAGGAGCTCTGTTGTAAAGTTTTAGTGTTAGCTATCACTGGCAGCCAAAGAGAGGTGTTGTAAAGAAATACCCTTTTCAATTCTTTAGAAGAGATAGCCGAAATTCCGAAAATCTGTTGAGCTCGAGGATTCGCGGATTTCCGGGAAAAAAAACGGAAATTCGAAAATCCGTGAATTTTGCCATTAAAGTCAATTCTAAGGCAGCTCCACAGATCCTATAATTGTGACTTAGTAAAGCTATTAGTCCAGTGTTTCTCAACCTTTTTATCTGTGTGGACCCCTTTAAACTATTTTCCTGTCTCGGGGAACCCCTACATAAAATTATGATTATATATTATTATTTTTCTTTCCCAGTCATCAAATCATCAAAATACAAACAGGGTTATTCAATAAAAGTTCTTATCGTTTGAAAATAGAAACACTGTACCTCTGAAATCAGCATCTTAGTGTATATACAATATTTCAGGTCACTGGAAATCTGTGATGTCACTGCTGCTTGCGTTGTCTCTTCCTGGTGGTCATGAAAGCAAAATTTCTTCTGCACATGCCTGCTAGATTCCTTCTGCTTAGTATGCATGTAACAGTTTACGCTTTTCGCGGACGGTTTTAGCCATTTTTTAAATCGCATTAATGGGGATTTTGGCGAAAATGGTGGGAAAACCTGACGCAAAAAGTTACCGAATCTTCCATGGTGGGATGTTGCTTAGACAAGTACTTCCTTACTCAACATATTTTTTTTTGGGGGGGGGGGGGTTTCATTCTGCTTTAAACTGCATTTGTATGTTTAAGTACCTGTGCAATTTCTAATGACATGGATCTAATTCATGGATTAATAATCTATTATTATAAAATCCTAAAGCTGCGTCAATGATTCTGTATGTGTGTGTCACTGCAGTTCCAGATGATTCACCACTAGAGGGAGACAGTGAGATTGTCTCTGCAGCTCCTATTGACTCAAGTAGGGGGAGACACACATGGACGGAGGCACAGACAAAGCAGTTACATGGAGCATATGCCAGTTAAGGTAGATACTGGGCTTGGTACACTGGGGGGCTCTTGCCTTGGGGCAATGGGGGGCTCTGACCATGGGACACTGAGGGGGGCTCTAATCTTGGTAAACTGGGGGGAGTGACCTTGGGACACTGAGGGGGGTCTCTAACCTTGGGACACTGAGGGGGCTCTGGCCTTGGGAAACTGGGGAGACCCTGACCTTGGGACACTGAGGGGGGACTCTATCCTTGGGACACTGGGGGCTCTGTCTTTGGGACACTGAGGGGGACTGTAACCTTGGGACACTGAGGGGGTACACTTAACCTTGGGACACTGAGTTGGGCTCTGTCCTTGAGACACTAGGGGGGACTCTAAGCTTGGCACACTGAGAGGGGGGACTCTGGCCTCTAGCACCATAAATGTAACAGGCTTAATTACTAGTACAATATAATTATCTGCAATCAAAAATTACTGAAAAGACCATATTTTAAAGTGCACACACTGAGAGTATAATGGAAGTCAGTGGAAAATAGATAAAAAAGTACCAGAATCAATCTAGGTGCCCTGCATGTTTATACAATTATGCTTCTAGGAATGAGGTTAAAATAGATTAGTAACTAATCATAAATCCAGAATATTACAATTTAAATAAGGAAAATGGCGGACGGATGGGTCTTGTTAGCTTTCCCCTATTAACCAGGATATGTTTACATTTATTTCTGTTATTTGTGGTGTTTATTAGTCTACCTTGTAGCTTTAACTAATATTATAGTATATTTTTTTTCTTTTGAAATAAGAAAAAGGTGACAACAAAGCTACCATTTCTTTGGACTCGGACTACAATACTTCATTACTTTGTCCCTTTCTTTCTAAACATTAAACATTACACCAAGGGCTTATATTTTATTCATTTTTATGTCATTTTAAAATCTAATTTTTTATGCCATTTTTTTTTGTTATAGTAAAAATTTGCAATAAAAAACTATGGGAAACCTCATTTTATAAACAGATATATGGCATGAACCTAAGCTCAGACATCCTCATTTCAGCAATATAAAAGGGTGTTTCCTGAGATAACCCCAAATTATAGAACTTTCTGCTACTCAGAGTTGTTTGCAATGGTAGATTCTTTAAATGTCTTTACAGAAGGGTTAGAAATAGTCCTGAATGCTCGTAGTATCGGCTGCAATCGTAAATTTAAACAGGGGTTATATGTCAATCCCATAAGAATGTTGACTGCTATGAAAGAATTATTCTTTCTCTTGAGGCAAAATCAGACCAATTCTGATTTTTTTTTGCATTCCTCTGTAACAGCAGTGCCAAAGGGGATTTGTTCATGTTTGAAAATTTTGAAAAGAAAACACTTTTTAATGTTGTAAAAACTGAAGAGCTTCAGTGCATATTTAAGATTTTTTACCTAAAAACTACTAATGGTTCAGATTTAAGACCAATCATTTTTGGGAATGAATTAAAAAGACATTTGTAGGAAGGTAACAAGTATATCTGGATAAGTGTAGGGAAAAACAATATGGGTATAAGGTATCAGAAAAATACCATATATCACTGTTACCCAACCAAAACCCACTACATTGTATATGTTCAATGTTAAATATACACCTAAATATGTAGATATGGATTCATACAGTAAATAACATTTAAAGTCATGGGCCTAGTATTGAGAACATTCACTGTACATAAAGCAGTCTGTGCTGTTAAGAATAAAATATGGAAAAATATTTTAACACAGTAGGCTGACTAAACTTCTTAAAGGGCAACTATAATGAAAAAAAGGATTTGTCTCATCTTAATCTTCAATTGACTACATGTAAGTAAGTAGTGTTGCTTCATGCCTTCAATCCAGTACTTGATTTGCTCAGGGTAAATACCCCCCTCCCTCTTTTAACCACTCTAATCAGTATTATTGATGGAGGCAGCCTGATCCTAGGATCTATTAAAATGTAGAAGTTGGGTCATGTAACTGGGCAGTACAATGTAAGTTTCTACATTTGAGCTCAACTCTTAACAAAAGCAGGAGTTTCACATTTACAGTATTCCTTCTTTAAGCTTTTGATCCAGAAGATTTAAATGATTTACAGAATCCCCCAAACTCCAAAAATTGACCTGATCTTTTTAGTTTTTTACTTTTTTTAGAAATACGAATGGTTTCCATAATAAATTAGAAACCAAATTAAATTGATGCAGCAACTCTGTCTTTTAAATATAAATTAAAAATTATAAGGTAACCTCTGATTACGTATAATCAGTCAATGGAAAAATAAATATAAAAAAGTAATTACTGTATATTGAAACGTATGTTAGTAACGGGTTATAAAAGAATATCTTTATATAGGAAATCTTTTTTGGTACTTCCTGAAATACTGATTTGATTTGAGGAATTGAACTAGTCTTATTATTGTCAATGGTGGCCCTTCAGGCTCCTTTAAACTGAAACCATCTGTAACCATGTTAGTGTAGTACAGGAGCAGTTTGAAATGTACAAATAATAATATTAGACCTTTTTAGTCGAAAGTCTTTCAAGGAAAATTGCAGATTTCAGTTTTTAACCTAAGATTAACCAAATTCAAATGACAGTATGTGGACGGAAACTAATGGAATCCAATGAATTATATTAAGTATGCAGATAGTTCTTTCCTGATGACTTTTGCAATTTACTTCCTTTTCTCAGTATTTTAATGATAATGTCATGTGTCCTTTGGCACATGGCTATGGTGATTGCAGAACAAAGGATAATACAAATGGTAGGTTTCTCCAATCAGAAGCCTCCATACATGTTTAACACATGATTTAATAAAATCTTTTGGAAGCAGAAATCTATCGGTGTGCCAATATCCTTGGGGTGTAATTGTTGATTTTGCTGCCAAATACAGTTTCTCTCTCTGAGCTTAGTTATTAAAATACTTCTAATACCACTCATATTAATAAGAAGCTGTCTTGCCAAAAGAAATGTTTTGTCTTTTGAAAAATCTCACTTATTACATTGAAACACACACTGGGCAACCAGAAATATAGAAAAATGAAATGATTATCCTTAAATGGATAAGTACAAAATCCAACTGACTTCGTTTCATCTGATCAATATACAAACCATTACACACCTATAATCGGGTCTCTTAAAATTGAACAAAGTGCCTTCTGAAGAGGTTTCAGATTAAAAGAAGTAAAACATGTTGACATTCAAAATATTGAACATGTTATGACACAGTTTCCACCATCTGTCTAGTGATAAAACTCTAGCCAACGGAATGTGGAACTCATAAAAAGCCTTTAAAATATATATGTACTAAAAAGATTAGATGGGCACACTGTCCCTTTACCAAATATAGGGAATTATTATGTTCTATTTTCTATCAAAAACTTTTTTATTTTTTATCCTGATGGAGATTTCGATTTCTTCTTGCTTACATAAACTCCATAAATAACACAGTCCAATTTCTGCACAAATCCAATATCCTGCACACATACAGCTATTTAATACAGTGGTGTCCAACTTGCGGCCCATCAGATGTTTGTAAACAACAATTCCCAGCATTCTCTGAATGCCCTCTGTTGTTGGGAAAGTCTTGGAGTTTTTGTATTCCAAACATCTGGAGAGCCTCAAGTTGGATATTCCCAACTTAATTAACAAAATGCACCATCTTCCATTAGTACTAAGTGTTACTTACCATTGGGGTGATATATTATTGGCTTTTCTAGTCTTTCAAGCCGCATTAAAGGAATAGTTCACTCCCAAATTGAACTATTCCTTTAATGTATTGATTGAAACCTGGGAGGTTAAGGAGCTATGCCTTACCTCCTGTTTTTCAATCAAAAACTCAGGAGCCAGGGCAGAAGGTAAACATATTTTCCTTTTGCGAGATTCTCTGCTGCAGAACTCCAAATCCCTGACTGCTTCCTGGTTCAAATCCTATTTAATGCACATGCACGATTTGGGAGTGAACTATTCCTTTAACGCAGCTTGTACACTATGTACAAATGTAAGATGGTGCATTTTGTTAAAAAAATTGGGAATATCCAACCTGAGGCTCTCCAGATATTTGGAAAACAAAAACTCCCAGACTTTCCCAAAGGCAGAGGGCATTCAGAGAATGCTGGGAATTGTTGTTTACAAACATCTGATGGGCCGCAGGTTGGACACCTCTGTATTAATGCATCTGTGATTGGCACAGGTGCGGCTGACATCATGAAAAAGCGCCACAGGAACGAAGGGCTGTAATTATAGTTATGATTATTATTTTAAAAAAATAATATGGCGTTTAGGTCTGGACAGGGGGCATCTGTCATATCATAAAAGGATTTTACGCTAGGATGCAGAGCCACAGAGGATGGATCCGGATAGTGGGAGGGGCACAAAGGAAAGTTGAAGGCATGGAAAAGGCACGGCTTGAGGTGACGTCAGAGAGCTTGGATTAGAGTGAGCTGCTCCTGGTCTGCAAAAAGCATGCTGTATAAACGTATGTATCTTCAAATTGGCTTTTAATGTGTGATGGCTTGTTTTAAAGCTAGAATCATGGCCAATAACATATAAATTTATAGTTTGGACATTACCTTTAAATAGCTGTATGTGTGCAGGATATTGGATTTGTGCAGAAATCGGACTGTGTTATTTATGGAGTTGCATAAACTATGTAAGTAAGAAGAAATAGAAATCTCCATGAGGATAAAAAGTTTTTAATAGAAAATAGAACATAATAATAATAAGTGTGCCCATCTAATCTTCTTAGTACATATATATATATTTCAAAGGCTTTTTACGAGTTCCACATTTTGTTGACCTTCGGTCCTGGCTCCTGAGTTATAGATTGAAGACCGGGAGGTAAGGCTATAGCTCCTTAACCACCCAGGCTTCATTCAATACATTAAAGGAATAGTTCAATTTGGTTGTGAACTATTCCTTTAACTCCTTTGCCCCAATGTACACATACGGTTAATGTTGCCTTTAGACCAGAGTAAATGGGGTTGCAGCGGTGCGCAAAAAGAGGGCGGCGCAACTGCCAGATCAAATGTTCCCATGCCGGCTCTTTAATACAAAATCTTTATTTTTAAACAAAAAATAATACCACATGCTAGAAAGCTTCTGGAATTTGTTTCATATGGCTGCCTGTAGGTAACACATTTTTTAAGATTTAGAACAAAAAAGGAAGGTTAAATATATATGAGGGTGGGAAAACAGTCAAAGAGATTCATTCAGTGTGCTTTAAGCATTAAAGGGTATGTACTCTGTAATTTTTTTAAAAATTGCTGTTATTAGAAGCTATAAGTCATCCCAACTATCACTGTACCATGTTTTGTTGATCTGTCCCCTATTTCTTTTGATATCCAATCTGAATCATCTTGTATGTATGTATGTATAATTTTATTTATAAAAGTTGGGGGTCTGTGGAGAAGATTTTCTTGCGAGGAACGGAGGGCACGGCCTGGAACTTAAGGGACAGAGAGAGAACATAAGTAGGGAGGTGCAGTAGAGCCAAAGGATTTAAATGTTAAAAAAGTCGGGTATTGAATATGATTCTTTGTTTGATGGGAAGCCATCTTATATTTCAACTGTCAATCATTATTTTCATAAATGCTTATGCTGTGTGCAGCTGTAACTGCTGACAGTTGGTATATGTGAATTGCATGGTGGGAAAATAACCCTTCCAGTGCTGTCTCATAGTGATTACTGAGCATGCTTATTACAAAGAAAGTAAGGTCAGATGGAAGAAGAAGTCGGTTAGGTGAGGTACAAAACAAGTACTGAATGTAATGCATTCAGCAACACATACACACCCCGGAGTATTAGTGTTGTTTAACTTAAATTAATTATAGATTTTTTCAGAATACTTTCATTATACCCTTAAAAAATTTCTGTCTAAGACACCAAGAACCAAGCTCCTATAGATTGGCAAAACTTTATGTATATCATGGATATTACAAACAAAACAATGTCCCACTTTTACAAAGTGCATGTTTCAACTGGTTGTACAGAAGAATGCATAGGGAAGGGTGAACACCTACACATACATCTTAAATTTTCTGCAGGCAATGGAATACTTTCCTGTACCTTCATTCAGAGCCTAAATTGAAATAAGTATGTTTAATCATAAACAAATGTCCTTATGCATTTTTTTTACAGAGCTTTCAAACTTTAAAGGTTAAATTAAGGCTAGAAGACCCACACTAAGGGGCATATTTATAAAGGGCCGTTTACTTTTTGGTAAGTTAACATTGCCGCAATAAGGTTTCCGCCAAATTGCGGACATCGCATCAGTTACCGTTATTGTATTCTCGTGTTAAGTCTCGGCTGTTTAAATTTGCCAACTGGGTTGGCGGAGATGGCCAAGCTTGCAAGACGGAAAGGAGAGACGAGCGTACTATGCCCCACCACCCTCTGGCGGCAGCTGCCACCCTTCCCAGCAGCCCCTCTCAGTCCAAAGACTGAGAGGGGCTACTGGGAAGGGGTTGTGCCTCAGGTGGTCGCATTCGCCGCACGTCTGGGCATCCACCTCGCCCTAACCCCCTGTGGCGGAGACCACCCACCTCACAACCCTACCCACACAACACTCGCGGGGGGGAAAGTCCAACTGACTTAACAGAGCATCATCTGTTGTTGCATCATAAGTCCCACCCCCAAACTTCTTAATCACTTTAAAGCTAGCCACAAGCCTGAAAAGAAAACAAGGTAAAGGAATGGACAGATAATGGTTCCAGGTCTTTAAGTAGCTTCAGACAAGATCATTTTGTGGGGGTGGGGCTATTTAAAAAGCACATCATGTGAGTGTCACACACCTTCTGGTTTATCCTGACTGTCTGAGTCCAACCTTAAAGGGGAAGTTCAGTGCAAATACATATGCTTTTCAGAAAAAAAGAGCAGTATTTTTCCATCCCAATGACCTTAACCTGTCCATTCAGCATTTTGTCTATGTATAAATAAATGCAACCAAAATACGGACTTCCTGTTTGCAGGTCCCCTAGTAGAGATCGTTATGGTTTTGCCCATGACCCAGCGCCTGGGTTGATTCAGTTGCTCAGTAGAGATCTAAACATGTTTGACCCATCCAACATCCAATCAGTAGAAATTACTGTTAGGAATATTCCAAAGATGTGGTGCATTCTGGGAAGAAGAAGGACTGTTAGAACCTGAAATGTCAGCTCACTAATGTCAACAGCAGGGAACAGCAAGGGTTATAAATTCAACTGATTTTTCAAAATGGGAGAGAATATGTAGAATAACTAGGTATGTATAATATAAACTAATACTTTTTAAAATATTGATATTTTCCCTATAGCCTATAAATTAATACACTTGTATGGAGACCACAGTTACCCTTTAAATTTACTATTTTCACAGATGATATGTATCAGCACACACAGCCAATACAAAAAGTAGAGATTGGTTTCCCCTTCTACAAAATTCTGGAAAGAAGTTAAATACTTTTTCCACCATCTGCTCCTTGCTTGAATGTAACATTTTTGGAAACATATATTTATACCCACGCTGGAAATTTCATTGATGATTTTTCATAAGATTAAAATCCATTTGAACTTATTTTCTCGTTCATTTAGCCTAGAGCCTCGTGATCTCTAATTAACAAAAGCAGCAATCTATCATTCTAGTTTAAAAACACAGACTGTCTGAGTCAGTATTAACCAGTAAAGGAAATGGCTTGTTTATTTAAATGATGTCAAATAAGCATGAGCTCATAATGTTTTTTATCTAATAAAAGGATAATTATGGGTAAAAGATGGTCAATGATGTTAAGTAAATAAACAAATTATATCATAGTCAAAGGCACTGAGTCCCTTTTATGAAGTGCTACTTTGCAAGACAAGACATGCATTCAGAATAGTTAAAGTTAGAATACTGTAGGTACCTAAAATAGTTTGCTATAGTTCTTCTTAATATCCACTACTTAATACTTAATATCCATGCTGTACTCTTGATCTCGATCTTCATTTTGGAACTGCTGGGGACAAAAATCTTTTTTCGGAAATTCCGAAAGTCGGAAACCATGGTTGATTCGAAAATTTAATATCAAAAATCAAAGTTAAAAATGCGAAAATCAATAACAAAAAGTCAAAAATATTGGTTAAATAATATAAAAATTCTACTTTAATTGGTTCAAAAGAAGACAGAAGGAAACTCAACAGTTTCATTCATCTGCAATTGTAATTGTAATAAAGGGTATATTCTATCAGGTGTATTCCACCTGGCCCTGTAGTTATACTGATGTTCATTTGATCTGGTTTTATACATTGAATTATAGGTGTATTCCACCTGGCCTTGTAGATATACTGATGTTGATTTGATCTGGTTTTATACATTGAATTATAGGTGTATTCCACCTGGCCCTGTAGTTATACTGATGTTCATTTGGTCTGGTTTTATACATTGAATTATAGGCCTATTAAACCTGGCCTTGTAGATATACTGATGTTCATTTGATCTGGTTTTATACATTGAATTATAGGTGTATTCCACCTGGCCTTGTAGATATACTGATGTTCATTTGATCTGGTTTTATACATTGAATTATAGGTGTATTCCACCTGGCCCTGTAGTTATACTGATGTTAATTTGATCTGGTTTTATACATTGAATTATAGGTGTATTCCACCTGGCCCTGTAGATATACTGATGTTCATTTGATCTGGTTTTATACATTGAATTATAGGTGTATTCCACCTGGCCCTGTAGTTATACTGATGTTCATTTGATCTGGTTTTATACATTGAATTATAGGTGTATTCCACCTGGCCTTGTAGTTATACTGATGTTCATTTGATCTGGTTTTATACATTGAATTATAGGTGTATTCCACCTGGCCTTGTAGTTATACTGATGTTCATTTGATCTGGTTTTATACATTGAATTATAGGTGTATTCCACCTGGCCTTGTAGTTATACTGATGTTCATTTGATCTGGTTTTATACATTGAATTATAGGTGTATTCCACCTGGCCTTGTAGTTATACTGATGTTCATTTGATCTGGTTTTATACATTGAATTATAGGTGTATTCCACCTGGCCTTGTAGTTATACTGATGTTCATTTGATCTGGTTTTATACATTGAGCTATAGGTGTATTCCACCTGGCCCTGTAGTTATACTGATGTTGTACAGTTGTATTGTATTAACATAGCATAATGTTAAATAGTAACAGGGAGAGTCAATAAAAGTTCTTATTGTTTAAAATGGTGCTAATTTTGCCCCAACCAATAAGATCTTATTTAACATTTGAAGGCTAACATCTGATTGGTTGACGCAAAATTAGCACCATTTTAAACAATAAGAACTTTTATTGAATAACCCTGTAAATATTCAGGGAGAAAATATTCAGGGAAAATTAGCACCATTTTTAACAATCAGAACTTTTATTGCATCTCCCTGATTATTACTTACTTCATGCATTAAAGAATATATTAAAATAAAATCTCTAATTGCTCAATGGATGGTTGGTGTAAAGTCTCCTACCTCTCTAGAGTTGGCCGAATTTCATAAAGTTCAGTCCATTTTTGAACATTTCGAACTTCAGTAAAATTTTGAAAGTTATAATTTGGACCCATTAAAGTCAATGGGAGAGTGATAGTTTGAGATGATTTACAGCTAAACTAACAATGGTAACTTACTGTAAATGGCTGTGGCACCAGGGAAATGGTCTGGGGAACATGTCACTATCACCAAACCTTGTTAAAACTCTTCCTAAACATGAGCGGGCCATTGTTGGGTTTTGTGCAAGCTACATTCGAGGGTTACGGCCAATTTGAGGGTAACCGAATTATACTTTTGAGGGTTAGCGAACGATACATTCGAGGGCTAGCGAAAAGGATCCATACATTCGAGGGTTACCGAAAATGAACAATACTTTCAAGGGTTACCAAAAATTGAAGGCTACATTCGAGTGTTAGCGAACAATTTATTCTAGGGTTAGCGAAAACAATCCGTACATTCAAGGGTTATCGAAAATGAACAATACTTTCGAGGGTAAGCGAACGATACATTCTAGGGTTAGCAAAAGGTCCGTAAATTCGATAATTATAGAATTTATGATAATACAGTGAGTGTGAGTCTGTAAAACTAACTAGTTTGATTAGTTTGAGTTCGTCCAAACTCATACCATCTCTATACCTCTCTGGGAATTAAAGATCTTATTCAACTTTTTCATGGTTTAGTGTTTTTGTTGTGTTATACAGCAAGCCTTAAAGAAAATCCAAGAAACAGATGTGAGTCCCAGTTAATATTAATGTATTATAAAATAAAAACCACATGTAAACATGTATCAGCCACAGAAGGGAGTTTTGTAAGTTGCAGCCCTAATGTTGTTCGGATCATTTGTAGATTGAGCCTTATTTTGTTAATGTTAGGGGTTTGTTTTTTTTTTGCTACCATCAGTTCATTTGCCTCATTGAACATTATCACAATCATTATCCAGCTGTTTGAGATATTGCCAAAAATAATGATGGAATCATGTAATATAGACTCTAAATACAGGGTTATTTTGAAGAGGAATTTGTGTGGTCACTATTTTGTTCCCAGAGAACAGCTGAATCATACTGTTTAATCAAGTCCAGAAGGAGGTACTAAGATGCTGAGACTGGCAGATATAATGTGTCTATCAACTGGAAGGCTTAGGTCACGGTACTGGAGAGGGTATGGTATTAGAGAGAGATCCCTTCTGGATATGCAAACCGTATAGGACTACAGGGGATGATAACAAACTGTGCAGTGTATATCAGCCTTTGACCTGCTTACACAAAGACTCTTTCTCAGTTTAGGAAGAATATCAAGTGTTGGACACAGAAGTCCATTCATTCACAAATTATGTAATGTTTATTTACTGAAATGAACAGAAGGAACAACCACATCCACAATGGAGCTCTGCAAGCCAAATTCATTTAGTAGAATGCAGTGTTCACCTGAATCCCCAGAAAGCATGTGCTGAACTAAGAAGTCCTTTATTTCCTTTTATCTCTGTATTCTGGCACATTGGATAGACATTAAGCTATTCACTTAAATAGATAAAATATAAAAAGATACTGGGAATATATATTTTTTTTAATATTTCTTGATTCTCAGTATCTTTTTATATTTTATCTATTTTATACATATTTATAAATAATTAATTAAAATGTGTATTCCCTTATATTATTATAACTTTGCATCACCTTAATCTATAATTGAATACATGTAAGTAGCACTTACTCTAATTTGTGTGTGTTGCTGCATGCCTTCAATCAAGCGCACATTTTGTTTAGGAGCAGTATCCCAACTCCCTCTTTTAACCACTCCCATTTCCATCCGACCTGACTTTTTTTCACACAAACCAACTGCCAAGCCTGCACACAGCATACAGCATTCCAACTGTCAAAACCCTGTCCCCATTCCAGCTACAGCAAAACTACTCACAGAAGAATAGTTTTTGAGAGCAAGGAACTGCTAACCAACCAGCCTCGCCACTGTCACATTACACCGATCCTTTGCTCACTGCACTGGCTACCAGTACTATGGAGAATACTCTTCAAGATTTGACTGTTAACTTTCAAATCACTGCACAATCTGGGCCCTGGATACATGAAGGACTTGCTGAAGCTGCACCACACGTCCCACAACCTCAGATCAGAAGGTTCCATAAACTTGATCACTCACTGAGTGCGCCTCAAAACCTTTGGAGACAGAGCTTTCTGTCATGCTGCCCCTGCCCTTTGGAACTCCCTACCACACCCAGTAAAGACAGCCACTTCCCTGGGGTTATTCAAATCCAGACTGAAAAGCCACCTGTTTAGCCTGGCATTTCTGGATTTATAGAGTTCTTCCCCTATACCACAATTTATCAGTCAACCAATTATTGGTCTGGGCCATGCTTACAGCCCTTTGATTCCTACGGGAGAAAAGCGCTTTACAAATGTTATTTGTTGTTGTTGTTGTTGTTGATTGACAGCTGAAATATAAGAAGTTTTAGATTGGATATCTAAAGAAATAGGGGCGGATCAACAAAAAAATGATACAGTGGTGGTTGGGAGGAATTATAGTTTCCAGTTATTGTCAATTTAAAATAACAAATTTTTCGGTATAGATGCCCTTTAAGATACATAAGATTTTCACCACAAATTCATAGCATATTCCATTGAAATCCTGTGTGTAATGTGAGTCCTGGTTTCTAAATGTACCTGGTTTAGAGTCGCCAGTTTTGATATGTTGAAGATCTAGAATTTTACAGGGCATAACTATGCAGAAAGATGAAGAAATTTGGTGCCGAAATGTTCAAAATTCAGTGTAGAAAAGGTGAAAATCAGTCAATAAGTCAATAAGTCAAAAGCTAGGAAATCAGTGAGCTTAAAAACCCGAGATTTGAAAAATCCTCTTCAGTTGGGTTTAACGTACGTGTTTGTTGAAACCCATTCTGTGGAACCATAAAGACTAATAGAAATTTTCATCCAGATGGATCAACCCCAAGACCAGCAGTAGTTTGTTGGCATTGGGAAGGCTGATTGTTTTTGATCCACAGAGAGCCACAATATCTATAAATGTAAAAACTAGATAACTTATTCAAGCTCACTTACCCAGAGCCCCTATCACTCTGGGTAAATGTCCTGATCGAGATTTAATATCACGTTTGCGAATATGGGTGAATATGTGTAATCCGCGCATCTGACACTAATATGGAGTTAAAGTCACGTTATCTAGAGATGTCCGAACTTCGCAAAATCCGGTCCGCTCGAGGATCCGCGAATTTTCGAAAAAATTCGGAAATTCGAAAATCCGCGAGCGGACCCGTTAAAATTAAAAATACCCTTGAAATAACGAGATTTTTCGTATTTTCGAAAATTTTCGAAATTACGTGTTTTCACGTATTTTCGGGAATTTTCGAAATTACGAGTTTTCATGTATTTTCGAAGATATGTATTTTTGAAAATAGAAGTAATCCTCGTATTTCGAATATTTTCGAAAATACATATGTACGGAATTAAGAGATATCCTTGTATTTTCGAAAATTTTCGAAAATACATGTTTTCCCGTATTTTCTAAAATTCCCGAAAATACATGAAAACTCGTAATTTCGAAAATTTTCGAAAATACGAATAATCCGCGAATCGAAAGTTCGGAAGGCGGAAAATCCGGGAAAAATCCGCCGTTCGCGAACGGGATAAATCCGGGTTCGGATCCGCGAACCGGCCATCCCTAACGTTAACCAGTAGCATAACTCCATATATTTGTTCAGCGTCTCTGGGTAAATCGCCCCTTTGTGTTCTCCTGAGTTTGCATTATGCCCAACTAGGCAGTAATTATTAACACCTTTTCTGTTTATTTACTTTGTATAATATGTATTATTACCCTGTATGTAATGTATGATTATGTAATTGTAAAGTGCCACAGAAGATGTTAGCGCTAAATAAATCCATAATAAAGATAATACTTAAATATAATTTAATGAAAGGTTATACAAAAATCTCATTGTCAGATCTTTCCACTGTGGCTTTTTACATACTGTAGCTTTCTAGAACATAGATTGTTTTATACAGTAGACACAAGATATATCATAAGAAAACTAATACTAAAACTAATACTAATTATGACAGCTTACACAATCTCCCCACAATGGAATCCCCTAGGGAAACAAGCACCTGCAAAAATGCTTGTACTACAATCTACAGACATGCAGCATTTTGTACTCCATAAAGGATTTACTCAATAATTACTTCCCGATCGCTTAGTTAGCTTCTTATTAAATCAAGAAATAGGAGGGTGCTTATAAAGTTCCCTTTGATCCCATGTCAGGTGGTTTAAAATAACTAAAAACTCCTATACACAAAAAAGAAGCCTAGTGCACATCCAATTTAAATTGCTTACATGCTATATTCCCAATATAGTGCTTTTTTAATAGCCTGCCCTTCTCTTTGGATAAATTGAAACAATCAGCTCAACATGGACAAATCATTTCACACCCAGCTGCCTACTCAAGTTCTTAAAACAGAAGTCTCTTCACACCTTCCTGCAAAGTAGACTTGCCCCCCCCCAAAAAAATCAACCTATTTATAATACAGTATTGCAAGTATTACTGCATTGCAGTATTACTGCATTCATCAAATAACGGTACTATACAGTCACATAGGTATTTTATGACCATTTTGTAAAATACAGAAACGGTCACTAAGAAGATAATCCTTTGTGCCCCCTCATCCAATGAAATTTATAGTCTTATAGGATCCCCAGTAGTTTTTTCAGTATTTCATTATCTCTTTAACTGTCAATCATTTTTTGTGTTTGAGACCCTGTATCTGGCTGTTCCAGCCTCTTTTATTATAACATGTTCTGATTCCTGATTGTCCAGGGTATGTAAAAGATTATTTTATGTAAGGATTCTTACTGTAACAGAAAAAGAGGGTGCAAAATATGTACTATAAACAAAGAATTATTATTACGCATGTACATTACCATACACTAGGAACACAGTGGGTTTTTATAGCCATTTTATGTACATCTGGTCACAGTGTGAATTGTTTATGTGATGCAGGATCAGAGATAGGAAGTTATGCCTTTCACACATGATTATCTGCAATTAGACGTATTGACTAACTATGATTGACAGGAAAAACAAACATTACTGAAGGACAATTGACATTTGCGTTCATTTAAGAAAACCTGGAATAAAATCTTGGTTTTACTGACCTTAGGTAATGTAGAACATTCCTATAGATACTGTAAATGTATTTAGTTTCCTTCCATGATCAGAAATTCTAACTTGCTTCTAAACTGATTATAATGTAAATCTTATTCAACATTCCATAGTTTCATGGCATGAGACAGCGAAGCCAAATATAATTTCCCCAGTCCTAAAATTGATCTTTGATCTTTTTGATTGTGGTTGACTTGGTGTTACAATAACGTTCATCAAGATGAAGCAGACCAAATCTTATCTGAGAAATCACGCAAGCATTTCTATGCCTGTAGCCAAAAACTGTTAGTCCCTCATTGGAGTGTGTCTTTTAAAATCGATAAAATCCAAACCTTATTCAGTACAGAATACTAACATTCTAACATGACAAAGTAAGGTCAGGCATTTGAGCTTGAAGGGCACGTCCACCCTTACAACAAGAAACTGGTAACTTTTATTTGCCCCTATCCCAACTGCTATTTTTAAGAACAGTATTGCATACATTTTTAACCAGATATTTAATGATAAGTATATTAATATAGTTTAATATTTTTTTAATATTTTTTTTGTTGATCTTTCTTTCCAAAATATTCACATTCCCCCGTGGGGTTGGTCCTAAAGAAGGAAGTGGGAAAGTTTAAGTTGATTCATCACCTGTCCCATCCAAAGGGGGTTCAATCAATGACGGGATCAAACAAGAGGCAGCATTCGGGAGGCAGGTTAAGGCGCCAAATTGGACATCAAATCTGCCTGTCGCCTTTTGGCAGTGCATAGGGACTGTTTCCACCTGCTAGGCTGCAGTCTAGATGGTTTATTTTATTTTGATTTGTCTTCTGATGGGCTGTGCCATCTCATGCGCCTTCAAAACAGCTCATTCCTGGAATGGGTAGTTCGCTTTTAAATGGTTTCCAAATTTTTTCTGCATTACCTAGATGATTTATTTTTTGTAGGCCCTAGGGAATCTGAGCAATGTGCATTTCTGCACTTTGTCGAATGAAAAAACTGTAGGCCCAGTGATCACACTTTCCTACACTTTCCTGCACTTTTCCATCAAAATGGAGTGCAGACTTCCATAAGATAATCTACTAGACCTGGTAAAGGCAAATAGGGCTTGCTTAAACACAAAAAAGGTTACACTTAAACAGTTGCAGTCTTTTTTGGGTTCCCTGAACTATGCTTGCAGCATCCTGCCCATGGGCATAGTGTTCTGCAGGTGGCTCTCATTAGCCACATTCAGTGCTAAGGCACCTCACCATCACATACGCTTGTCCAGGGAACTAAAGGAGGATCTGAGAGTATGGGAAACAATGGTAGGTCCTTGCACTTGTATAGAGATGCAGCCGGTTCCCTGGGTTTTGGGAGGGCTTGGAGTGCTGGGAGTTGGCCTAACAGCTGGATAGTTTCGGGCCACTTTAAAAACTTAAAACTATTGGAGTTGTTCCCTATAGTTGTGGCTGTGGAATTGTGGGGGATAAAAATGTCTAACAAATCAATCTGTTCCTGGAGAGATAATAAAAGAGTGGTCTTTGTAATTAGTAAACAGTCTAGCTCTTTTCTTCCTAGTCCTAGTCTTGAGGTGGCACCTAGTACTTGGTGTCTGCAGCTTTATATCTGGTTTAGGGATAGGCATGGTACTGGAACAATACGGTTGCTAATTCCCTTTGGCAATTGATGGCCATGGTTCAAGCATTAGTGGCACCTTCAACATGGCACAATCAAGGTAGGGGATGGAAGAAGTAGGTAGCAAAATACAGAGATATTCAAAAGGTAAAGGAAGATCAAAGTGAGTTACTTTAGAGTACTTAGCAAACCTTGGGGAGTCCCATTGTTCGGGTCTAGTGGCTCACAGACATTTGCAGGGAGTTTTCCTCTTGGGCTGGCAAGATATAACAAAGATTTTTTGGTTCAGTCACTTTTGAGGGGATGGAAAAAGGAATATACTCCGAAAGAAGCTAGACGCCCCATTTCTTTTAGGGTCCTTATCAGTTTAATAGGAGTTTTGTCCAACTTGTGTTCATCTCAACATGAGGAGTCTCTCTTTAAGGCTAGTTTCGCATTAGCTTTCTTTGGTGCCATGAGGGTGCGGAAAATGGTCTCCCCTAGCTTTAATAGGGTTATAAGTGTATATGCATTCATGCATTCCTCTTTGGCCTCTTTTTTGGCACATGAAAAGGGGGCTCCTCTTAAGAGATATAAATTTGAATTGGTATTTTTATCATCTTTTGGCCAGATTGGACTTAACCCTAAAGAATTTGGCACACATTCTTTCAGGATAGGAGCTACTATGGAGGCTATAACCTTGGTTTTTCAGAGCAGGAAGTGAAGCGCTGGGGACGATGGTGATCCAACTGTGTAGCAAGCTAAATTCATTCACAATTGGCTATTAAATAAATTTTTGTTTCAGGAGGAAAACAAGCTGTAGTGTGTCTCAAGGGCCATTCCTACCTATTCTGGACAGCACAGAGAGCATATTTCACACCCAAGTTAGGCAGCCCTGGAACCGCTTCGTAAGGGTCTAGTGGGATCTCTCAAGATGTGACGCCAATAACGTCATTGTCTTTCCTCCCTCCCACCCCTGTTTTGTATATGATTGTTTTATATTGTTTGTTAGAGTCACGGCAGGCATCTTATTGCTTTGTCAACAGCCTCCTGCATCCCAAAATAAATAAACCCTGTGGACAAAGCTAATGTTGAAAACATTTTCTAATCATTGAATTCAGATTTTTCAGTTAGACCCAGAGCAATTGCTCTGTCAACAGCGCCAGAAAAATTTAGCATAGGACTACACAGTATTTATATACATTATTTATATATTATATTTACATAACATATAACAGGACTAAATCATTTAATAATGCTATTGACAGAACACTACTGAAATGGTAAGGTACCAAGTGCATTTTCACAAGGCTCTAAGGTGTACAATGTGTAAAGTCAGCTCATGGCCAAGATTCAGAGTGCCACGATTGTATTCAGTTTGGAGGATCAGGTATAGAAAGGCATTTGTAGCTGTTTGACTTAATAAGATTAAAAGTAATTAGCAATTTGTTATAAAACCAGCCCACCCTTTCCTACAATAATTACCCTATTATAATTGTTAGGTGGTCTATCCATATTTTGGGTATCATAAGTTTTTCACATGCTATTGTTCTACAGAGAGACCTTGATATTCTTTTCCACGTATGCACTTGTATATACAATGGGTTTAGGTTTGATTTTACAAGCTAATTAGTTAGCACAGTAATCTCAATTCCAGTGGTAATATAAACAATCTACAATACATTTTTGTGGTGTAAAAAAAATTCAGGAATCTTACACATTATCACAGTTGGAGGTTTATTACATAGAGTCATCAGTGACTGGTTAATTGAAAACAACTGCAGAGAAACAGATGTCCAGAGGTTTCACCTGAAGGTTATGCACAGATCAAACAAATCCATAGAGCTTTGTTTGCTTACACATATAGGGGCATATTTATAAAAGGGCGAAAACTCGCGAAAAGTTTTCTCTTTCGCTTACCGCATGGTTTTTCGCCAAAAAGCTAGTTAACGCGATTTAAAAAGGTGGCGTTAATGAGTGGCGAAAACTTTTCCGCGACCTATCGCTAAAACACTTTTCACCATACTTCACTATACATCGCAACGGTAATTTGAGCGAAAAAGGGAGCTAAAGGCATAACGCGATTTACAAAAAGCGAAAAGTGTGTTTTCGCCTTAAATGGAGCAGAATATTATCGCCAACTTGAAGGTAGCGAAAAGGCATCTTTTTACCATGTTTGGTATACATTTAATTCGCCTTTTTCTTAACATGTTTAGCTTGGACTTTAAATGAGGTCTGCTATTTTGTCTTTCACGTGAAAGCACCCGCACCCCCTTTTTTCTTGGGGCGTTTTAGCGGTCGCAATGTAGGCTCATTTTTGCATTTCCAATGCGAGGCCAATTGTTAGCATTCAGGGTGTGTGCTTTATGCTCTGCTTTTTGGTAGTGTTAAAACAACTCATTCTGTCCGTTCGCCTTTTGAATGCGCATTTACATTGTTAATAGGCGTGTTGTCAACTTTATTATTTTTCTTTCTCTGTCTTCTCCTAATTTTTGCTAAATTAAAATATATAGGGAGATTCAATAAAAGTTCTTATCGTTTAAAATAGTGCTAATATTGCCCCAACCAATCAGATCTTATTTAACATTTGAAACCCAACATCTGATTGGTCGGGGCAAAATTAGCACCATTTTAAACGATAAGAACTTTTATTGAATAACCCTGATAGTGCCAAGAACGTTGAACAGCTGGCTAGCCGGTAACAATGATTGGATGTGGTTTTCACTTCTTTTGCTACAAATTTCACATAATTAAAAAACAGGAACAAAAAAGTTTGATTGATTACAAACACTATTTAAACAAGCAGCTTAAGCTTATCATTGTGGCTAGAGAAAATGAGTGAGGAGGAGCTACTTTTGTTTGGCTATGTCTAATGGTTTTCGCAATGCAGTCATCTCAACTCAACGTGTTAAGTTTTCACTGTGATACTTTTCGCTCTTTATCTTTTTCGCTCTTCACCGCAAGTCTTTTTTTCCTGCTTTTTTATAAATACCTCAAAAAAGAAGTCCCAAAAATTGTTGTTTTCGCTGTGATGTTCACCGTTATTAGCTAGGCAAAATTTTTTGACTTTTATAAATATGCCACCTAGATTTCCCACCTTTCATTTACTATAACCATAAAATTTCATGGACTTGTTTATTTTCCATGAGCTACTCTGAATAAAGGGCAAACATGCTAATATTTTATTCCTGATGTAGACTTCCTGATGTAAATATTCTTGTAAAACTAATGCCTACTGTAAGGTTTACCTCTGTTTAGAAAAGGTGCATGTTCCGTGCCTTTGGGAGTCCCATTTTATTAAATTTGGCAACACATCGCCTATGAATATGTATTAATCTTAAAAAACGGGAGTCACCATGGTTTTCCAAGTTGTCATTGTGAGAACAGGAGGAGCCATCCACATCAGTACAATGACTCTTATGGCATAATATAGCACCTTTCAGAGGAAAGCAAATTCATGCTGATTCCAGAGTTCAACTTCTGGGATACCCAGCACACATAGCTTGGGGTCCTGAGGGACAAGATAGGGAAGGATACTCGATTGATAGTTTATAACTCTGTACCACAATCTTCTAACATGCGGACAGCTCCATAATAAATGCCATTATCATTAATGAAACATTCTTTATGTTGAGCTAAAGCAATGAGCCAGAAAACCTTGTTCTAATAGACACAGTACATTCACAAAGGTACAACAAGCTTTGTCTCACCTCTACCTTTGTTGTGGCTGCTAAGGTGGAAGTCTAAGGTGTTGCAGTGCATTTTACATGCTCTCTACTGCACAGCATTTCAAAACAAGAAAGCTGAGCTCTTACCCCATAGAAACCAAAAGCCAACCATGTTACAGCTCAGAGATCCTGCCTCTCTCTGACACAGAACAGGGATTTCAGTGTAGTGTTTTTGCAAACATATATATTCCTTTGCCTTAGCCAGCATCAATTTAAGTTCCGCACATGTAAAAAATGTATCTTTGGAAGTAAATGGAAGTAAAAATACAGTAAAACTAGCTAACCATTTATTATTGTTCCTGGTAGGCTGGTTGTTCCTGGTATTGTTCCTGGTTGTCTTTTATGGTTAACTAGCAAAATACCCGCGCTTCGCAGCGGAGATGTATTGAAATAACCTTTTTAGTAAGAAAGCAATAATGTATCAAGATTGCTGTAATCACTCGGCACTTGATATATTAAAGAAAGACAATTTAATAAGCTTTACGATAATGCAACACTCATTAACTTTAATTTAATATTATATTTTTTATTCAACTACGAAATTTTGGTGAAAATAACCCCCACCAGCCCTCCCCGTCCGCCCCCAATACCCCCCACTATTCCTCTATGTCCACCCTCAAAACCCTTCCCCTTACACCTCAGCTAGTCCCCGCACACACCCTGAAATTTTGGTAAAAATCGGTCCAGCCGTTAGTGTGCAGGAGTTCAAAATTCTATTCCCCCCCAATCACCCCACCCTAAAAAAAATATTTCGTTAACCTTTTACTGGTAAAGGAGTATATGCATACAAAATTTGGTTGAAATCGGACCAACCAGTCTGTGCAATGTCAGATACTCACTGTTACAGGTGCAATGTCACAGGTTACAGGTGGAATTTCGAAATGAAACCTGCTTAACTTTTGTAAGTAAGGTGCATTGAATGAGCCTGCCAAATTTAAGCCGTCTGCCTCCACGGCAAGTTGGAGAATTAGTGATGAGTGAGTGAGTGAGTGAGGGCTTTGCCTTTTCGAAACGAAACCTGCTTAACTTTTGTAAGTAAGGTGCAATGAATGAGCCTGCCAAATTTAAGCCGTCTGCCTCCACAGCAAATTGGAGAATTAGTGATAAGTGAGTGAGTGAGTGAGACTTTTGTAAGTAAGGTGCAATGAATGAGCCTGCCAAATTTAATCTGTCTGCCTCCACGGCAAGTTGGAGAATTAGTGATGAGTGAGTGAGGGCTTTGCCTTTTCGAAATGAAACCTGCTTAACTTTTGTAAGTAAGGTGCAATGAATGAGGCTGCCAAATTTAAGCTGTCTGCCTCCACTGCAAGTTGGAGAATTAGTCATGAGTGAGTGAGTGAGTGAGGGCTTTGCCTTTTCAAAACGGAAACCTGCTTAACTTTGTAAGTAAGGTGCAATGAATGAGCCTGCCAAATTTAAGCCGTCTGCCTCCACGGCAAGTTGGAGAAATAGTGATGAGGTGAGTGAGTGAGTGAGGGCTTTGCCTTTTCGAAAGAAACCTGCTTAACTTTTGTAAGTAAGTGCAATGAATGAGCCTGCCAAATTTAAGCCGTCTGCCTCCAGGCAAGTTGGAGAATGTGATGAGTGAGTGAGTGAGTGAGTGATGAGTGAGGGCTTTGCCTTTTCGAAACGAAACCTGCTTAACTTTTTGTAGTAAGGTGCAATGAATGAGCCTGCCAAATTTAAGCCTGTCTGCCTCCAAGGCAAGTTGGAGAATTAGTGATGAGTGAGTGAGTGAGTGAGGCTTTGCCTTTTCGAAACGAAACCTGCTTAACTTTTGTAAGTAAGGTGCAATGAATGAGCCTGCCAAATTTAAGCCGTCTGCCTCCACGGCAAGTTGGAGAATTAGTGATGAGTGAGTGTGAGTGAGTGAGGGCTTTGCCTTTTCGAAATGAAACCTCTTAACTTTTGTAAGTAAGGTGCAATGAATGAGCCTGCCAAATTTAAGCCGTCTGCCTCCACGGCAAGTTGGAGAATTAGGATGAGGAGTGAGTGGTGAGTGATGAGGGTGAGGGCTTTGCCTTTCGAAATAAAACCTGTAACTTTTGTAAGTAAGTTGCAATGAATGAGCCTGCCAATTTAAGTCGTCTGCTCCACGGCAAGTTGGAGAATTAGGATGAGAGTGAGTGAGTGAGAGTGATGAGTGAGTGAGTGAGGGCTTTGCCTTTTCGAAACGAAACCTGCTTTACTTTTGTAAGTAAGGTGCAATGAATGAGCCTGCAATTTAAGCCGTCTGCCTCCAAGGCAATTGGGAATAGTGATGAGTGAGTGAGTGAGGGCTTTGCCTTTTCGAAACGAAACCTGCTTAACTTTGTAAGTAAGGTGCATGAATGAGCCTGCCAAATTTAAGCCCTCTGCTCCACGGCAAGTTGGAGAATTAGTGATGAGTGAGGTGAGTGAGGGCTTTGCCTTTTCGAAACGAAAACCCTTAACTTTTGTAAGTAAGGTGCAATGAATGAGCCTGCCAAATTTAAGCGTCTGCCTCCACGGCAAGTTGGAGAATTAGTGATGAGTGAGTGAGTGAGTGAGGGCTTTGCCTTTTCGAAACGAAACCTGCTTAACTTTTGTAAGTAAGGTGCAATGAATGAGCCTGCCAAATTTAAGCCGTCTGCCTCCACGGCAAGTTGGAGAATTAGTGATGAGTGAGTGAGTGAGTGAGGGCTTTGCCTTTTCGAAAGAAACCTGCTTAACTTTTGTAAGTAAGTGCAATGAATGAGCCTGCCAAATTTAAGCCGCTGCCTCCACGGCAAGTTGGAGAATTAGTGAGAGTGAGTGAGTGAGGTGATGGTGAGTGAGTGAGGGCTTTGCCTTTTCGAAACGAAACCTGCTTAACTTTTGTAAGTAAGGTGCAAGAATGAGCCTGCCAAATTTAAGCTCGTGCCTCACAGGCAAGTTGGAGAATTAGTGATGAGTGAATGAGTGTGGAGGGCTTGCCTTTTCGAAACGAAACCTGCTTAACTTTTGTAAGTAAGGGGCAATGAATGAGCCTGCCAATTTAAGCCGTCTGCCTCCAAGGACGTTGAGAATAGTGATGAGTGAGTGAGTGAGTGAGGGGCTTTGCCTTTTCGAATGAAAACTCTTAACTTTTGTAAGTAAGGTGCAATGAATGAGCCTGCCAAATTTAAGCCGTCTGCCTCCACGGCAAGTTGGAGAATTAGTGAGAGTGAGTAGTGAGTGAGGGTGAGGGAGTGGGCTTGCCTTTTCGAAAAAAACCTGCTTAACTTTTGTAAGTAAGTGGCAATGAATGAGCCTGCCAAATTTAAGCGTCTGCCTCACGGCAAGTTGGAGAATTAGTGATGAGTGAGTGAGTGGGTGATGAGTGAGTGAGTGAGGGCTTTGCCTTTTCGAAACGAAACCGCTTAACTTTTGTAAGTAAGGTGCAATGAATGAGGCTGCCAAATTTAAGCCGTCTGCCTCCAAGGCAATTGGAGAATTAGTGATGTGAGTGAGTGAGTGAGGGCTTTGCCTTTTCGAAACGAAACCTGCTTAACTTTTGTAAGTAAGGGCAATGAATGAGCCTGCCAAATTTAAGCCTCTGCCCCACGGCAAGTTGGAGAATTAGTGATGAGTGAGTGAAGTGAGTGAGGGCTTTGCCTTTCGAAACGAAACCTGTTAACTTTTGTAAGTAAGGTGCAATGAATGAGCTGCCAAATTTAAGCCGTCTGCCTCCACGGCAAGTTGGAGAATTAGTGATGAGTGAGTGAGTGAGGGATGAGTGAGTGAGGGCTTTGCCTTTTCGAAAGAAACCTGTTAACTTTAAGTAAGTGCAAAGAATGAGCCTGCCAAATTTAAGCCGGCTGCCTCCACGGCAAGTTGGAGAATTAGTGATGATGGTAGTGAGTGAGGTGATGAGTGGTGAGGGCTTTGCCTTTTCGAAACGAAACCTGCTAACTTTGTAAGTAAGGTGCAATGAATGAGCCTGCCAAATTTAAGCCGTCTGCCTCCAGGCAAGTTGGAGAATTAGTGATGAGTGAGTGAGTGAGTGGGCTTTGCCTTTTCGAAACAAACCTGCAACTTTTGTAAGTAGGTGCAATGAATGAGCCTGCCAAATTTAAGCGTCTGCCTCCACGCAAGTTGAGAATTAGTGATGAGTAAGTGAGTGAGTGAGGGCTTTGCCTTTTCGAAAACGAAACCTGCTTAACTTTTGTAAGTAAGGTGCAATGAATGAGCCTGCCAAATTTAGCCGTCTGCCTCCACGGCAAGTGGAGAATATGAGAGTGAGTGGTGAGTGAGGGATGAGGATGAGGGCTTTGCCTTTTCGAAATGAAACTGCTTAACTTTGTAAGTAAGTTGCAATGAATGGCCTGCCAAATTTAAGCCGTCTGCCTCCACGGCAAGTTGGAGAATTAGTGATGAGTAAGTGAGTGATGAGTGAGTGAGGGCTTTGCCTTTTCGAAAGAAACCTGCTTAAACTTTTGTAAGTAAGTGCAATGAATGAGCCTGCCAATTTAAGCCGTCTGCCTCCACGGCAAGTTGAGAATAGTGATGAGTAGTGGTGGTGAGTGAGTGAGGGGCTTGCCTTTCGAAACGAAACCTGCTTAACTTTTGTAAGTAGAGTGCAATGAATGAGCCTGCCAAATTAAGCCGTCTGCCTCCACGGCAAGTTGGAGAATTAGTGATGAGTGAGTGAGTGAGTGAGGTGATGAGTGAGTGAGTGAGGGCTTTGCCTTTTCGAAACGAAACCTGCTTAACTTTTGTAAGTAAGGTGCAATGAATGAGCCTGCCAAATTTTTAAGAGTCGCGCCTCCACGGCAATGGAGAATTAGTGATGAGTGAGTGAGTGAGTGAGGGCTTTGCCTTTTCGAAATGAAAACTGCTTAACTTTGTAAGTAAGTTGCAATGAATGAGCCTGCCAAATTTAAGCCGTCTGCCTCCAGGCAGTGGAGAATTGGAGATTGATGAGTGAGTGAGTGAGTGAGTGAGTGAGTGAGGGCTTTGCCTTTTCGAAACGAAACCTGCTTAACTTTGTAAGTAAGTGCAATGAATGAGCCTGCCCAATTTAAGCTGTCTGCCTCCAAGGCAAGTTGGAGAATTAGTGATGAGTGTGTGAGTGAGTGAGGGCTTGCCTTTTCGAAACGAAACCTGTTAACTTTTGTAAGTAGTGCAATGAATGAGCCTGCCAAATTTAAGCCGTTCGCCTCCACGGCATTGGAGAATAGTGATGAGTGAGTGAGTGAGTGGGGCTTTGCCTTTTCGAAAGAAACCTCTTAACTTTTGTAAGTAAGGTGCAATGAATGAGCCTGCCAATTTAAGCCGTCTGCCTCCACGGCAAGTTGGAGATATGATAGTGAGTGAGTGAGTGAGGTGAGTGAGGGCTTTGCCTTTTCGAAAGAAACCTGCTTAACTTTTGTAAGTAAGTGCAATGAATGAGCCTGCCAAATTTAAGCGTCTGCCTCCACGGCAAGTTGGAGATAGGAATAGTGAGTGAGTGAGTGAGTGATGTGAGGGCTTTGCCTTTTCGAAACGAAACCTGCTTTACTTTTGTAAGTAAGGTGCAATGAATGGCATGCCAAATTTAAGCCGTCTGCCTCCAAGGCAATTGGAGAATAGTGATGAGGTGAGTGAGTGAGGGGCTTTGCCTTTTCGAAACGAAACCTGCTTAACTTTTGTAAAAGGTTGCAATGAATGAGCCTGCCAAATTAAGCCTCTGCCTCCAGGCAAGTTGGAGAATTAGTGATGAGTGAGTGAGTGAGTGAGGGCTTTGCCTTTTCGAACGAAACCTGCTTAATTTGTAAGTAAGGTGCAATGAATGAGCCTGCCAAATTTAAGCGTCTGCCTCCAGGCAAGTTGGAGATTAGTGATGATGATGAGTGAGTGAGTGAGGGCTTTGCCTTTTCGAAACGAAACCTGCTTAACTTTTGTAAGTAAGGTGCAATGAATGAGCCTGCCAAATTTAAGCCGTCTGCCTCCACGGCAAGTTGGAGAATTAGTGAGGTGAGTGAGTGAGTGAGGGCTTGCCTTTTCGAAATGAAACCTGCTTAACTTTTGTAAGTAAGTGCAATGAATGAGCCTGCCAAATTAAGCCGCCTGCCTCCACGGCAAGTTGGAGAATGTGATGATGAGTGAGTGAGTGAGTGATGAGTGAGTGAGTGAGGGCTTTGCCTTTTCGAAACGAAACCTGCTTAAATTTTGTAAGTAAGGTGCAATGAATGAGCCTGCCAAATTTAAGCGTCTGCTCCCAGGCAAGTTGGAGAATTAGTGATGAGTGAGAGTGGGAGTGAGTGAGGGCTTTGCCTTTTCGAAACGAAACCTGCTTAACTTTTGTAAGTAAGTGCAATGATGAGCCTGCCAAATTTAAGCCGTCTGCCTCCACGGCAAGTTGGAGAATTAGTGATGAGTGAGTGGTGAGTGAGTGAGTGAGGGGGTTTGCCTTTTCGAAATGAAAACTCTTAACTTTTGTAAGTAAGGTGCAATGAATGAGCCTGCCAAATTTAAGCGTCTGCCCACGGCAAGTTGGAGAATTAGTGAGAGTGAGAGTGGTGAGGTGATGAGGGGAGGGCTTGCCTTTTCGAAATAAAACTGCTTAACTTTGTAAGTAAGTGCAATGAATGAGCCTGCCAAATTTAAGCGTCTGCTCACGGCAAGTTGGAGAATTAGTGATGAGTGAGGGGTGGGGAGTGAGGGTTGCCTTTCGAAAGAAAACCTTAACTTTTGTAAGTAAGGTGCATAGAATGAGCGCCAAAATTAAGCCGTCTGCCTCCACGGCAAGTGGAGATTGTGAGATTGAGTGAGTGAGTGAGGTGTGAGTGAGTGAGGGTTTGCCTTTTCGAAAAAAACTGCTAATTGTAAGTAAGTTGGCAATGAATGAGCCTGCCAAATTAAGCCGTCTGCCTCCCGGCAAGTTGGAGAATAGTGATGAGTGAGTGAGTGAGTGAGGGATGATGAGTGAGTGAGGGCTTTGCCTTTCGAATAAAACCTGCTAACTTTTGTAAGTAAGGTGCAATGAATGAGCCTGCCAAATTTAAGCCGTCTGCCTCCACAGGCAATTGGAGAATTAGTGATGAGTGTGAGTGAGTGAGGGCGTTGCCTTTTCGAAACGAAACCTGCTAACTTTTGTAAGTAAGGTGTGCAATGAATGAGCCTGCAAATTAAGCCTCTGCTCCAAGGCAAGTGGAGAATTAGTGATGAGTGAGTGAAGTGAGTGAGGGCTTGCCTTTTCGAAACGAAACCTGCTTAACTTTTGTAAGTAAGGTGCAATGAATGAGCCGCCAATTTAGCCGTCTGCTCTCCACGGCAAGTTGGAGAATTAGTGATGAGTGAGTGAGTGAGTGATGAGTGAGTGAGGGCTTTGCCTTTTCGAAAGAAAACCTGCTTAACCTTTGTAAGTAAGTGCAATGAAGAGCCTGCCAAATTTAAGCCGTCTGCCTCCACGGCAAGTTGGAGAATTAGGATGAGTGGTGAGTGAGTGAGGGTGATGAGTAGTGGTAGGAGGGCTTTGCTTTTCGAAACGAAACCTGCTTAACTTTTGTAAGTAAGGTGCAATGAATGAGCCTGCCAAATTTAAGCCGTCTGCCTCCACGGCAAGTTGGAGAATTAGTGATGAGTGAGTGAGTGTGAGTGAGGGTTGCCTTTTCGAAACAAAACCTGCTAACTTTTGTAAGTAAGGTCAATGAATGAGCCTGCCAAATTTAAGCCGTCTGCTCCCACAGCAAGTTGGAGAATAGTGATGAGTGAGTGAGTGAGTGAGGGCTTTGCCTTTTCGAAACGAAACCTGCTTAACTTTTGTAAGTAAGGTGCAATGAATGAGCTGCCAAATTTAAGCCGTCTGCCTCCACGGCAAGTTGGAGAATTAGTGATGAGTGAAGTGAGTGAGTGAGGTGAGAGTGAGTGAGGGCTTTGCCTTTTCGAAAAGAAACCTGTTAACTTTTGTAAGTAGTGCAATGAATGAGCTGCGCAAATTAAGCCGTCTGCCTCCAACGCAAGTTGGAGAATTAGTGATGAGTGAGTGAGTGATGAGTGAGTGAGGGCTTTGCCTTTTCGAAAGAAAACTGCTTAACTTTTGTAAGTAAGTGCAATGAATGAGCCTGCCAAATTTAAGCCGTCTGCCTCCACGGCAAGTTGGAGAATTAGTGATGAGAAGTGAGTGAGTGAGTGAGTGAGGGCTTTGCCTTTCGAAACGAAACCTGCTAACTTTGTAAGTAAGGTGCATGAATGAGCCTGCCAAATTTAAGCCGTCTGCCTCCACGGCAAGTTGGAGAATGTGATGAGTGAGTGATGAGTGAGTGAGTGAGTGAGGGCTTTGCCTTTTCGAAACGAAACCTGCTTAACTTTTGTAAGTAAGGTGCAATGAATGAGCCTGCCAAATTTAAGCCGTCTGCCCCAAGGCAAGTTGAGAATTAGTGATGAGTGAGTGAGTGATTGAGGGCTTTGCCTTTTCGAAACGAAACCTGCTTAACTTTTGTAAGTAAGGTGCAATGAATGAGCCGCCAAATTTAAGCCGTCTGCCTCCACGGCAAGTTGGAGAATTAGTGATGAGTAAGTGAGTGAGTGAGGGTGATGAGGCTTTGCCTTTTCGAAAACGAACCTGCTAACTTTTGTAAGTAAAGGTGCATGATGAGGCACTGCCAAAATTTTAAAGCCGTCTGCCTCCACGGCAAGTTGGAGAATTAGTGATGAGTGAGTGAGTGAGGGCTTTGCCTTTTCGAAATGAAACTTGCTTAACTTTTGTAAGTAAGGTGCAATGAATGAGCCTGCCAAATTTAAGCCGTCTGCCTCCACGGCAAGTTGGAGAATTAGTGATGAGTGAGTGAGGGCTTTGCCTTTTCGAAACGAAACCTGCTTAACTTTTGTAAGTAAGGTGTCAATATGAGCCTTTGCCAAATTTAGCCGTCTGCCTCCACGCAATTGGAGAATTAGTGATGAGTGAGTGAGTGAGTGAGGGCTTTGCCTTTTCGAAAGAAACCTACTTAACTTTGTAAGTAAGGTGCAATGAATGAGCCTGCCAAATTTAAGCCGTCTGCCTCCACGGCAAGTTGGAATTAGTGAATGAGTGAGTGAGTGAGTGATGTGAGTGAGGGCTTTGCCTTTTCGAAATAAAACCTCTTACTTTTGTAAGTAAGTTGCAATGAATGAGCCTGCCAAATTTAGTCTCTGCCTCCACGGCAAGTTGGAGAATTAGTGATGAGTGAGTGAGTGAGTGTGAGGTGATGAGTGAGTGAGTGAGGGCTTTGCCTTTTCGAAACGAAACCCTGCTTAACTTTTGTAAGTAAGGTGCAATGAATGAGCCTGCCCAAATTTAAGCCGTCTGCCTCCAAGGCAATTGGAGAATTAGTGTGGAGTGTAGTGAGTGAGGGCTTTGCCTTTCTAAACGAAACCTGCTTAACTTTTGTAAGTAAGGTGCATGAATGAGCCTGCCAAATTTAAGCCTCTGCCTCCACGGCAGTTGGAGAATTAGTGATGGAGTGAGTGAGTGAGGGCTTTGCCTTTTCGAAACGAAACCTGCTTAACTTTTGTAAGTAAGGTGCAATGAATGAGCCTGCCAAATTTAAGCCGTCTGCCTCCAGGCAATTGGAGAATTAGTGATGAGTGAGTTGAGTGAGTGAGGGCTTTGCCTTTTCGAAACGAAACCTGCTTAACTTTTGTAAGTAAGGTGCAATGAATGAGCCTGCCAAATTTAAGCCGTCTGCCTCCACGCAAGTTGGAATTAGTGATGAGTGAGTGAGTGAGTGAGGGCTTTGCCTTTTCGAAAAACCTGCTTAACTTTTGTAAGTAATTGCAATGAATGAGCCTGCCAAATTTAAGCCGCCTGCCTCCACGGCAAGTTGGAGAATTAGTGATAGTGAGTGAGTGAGATGAGTGATGAGTGAGGGCTTTGCCTTTTCGAAACGAAACCTGCTTAACTTTTGTAAGTAAGTGCAATGAATGAGCCTGCCAATTTAAGCGTCTGCCTCCAGGCAAGTTGGAGAATTAGTGATGAGTGAATGAGTGAGTGAGAGGGCTTTGCCTTTTCGAAAGAAACCTGCTTACTTTTGTAAGTAAGGTGCAATGAATGAGCCTGCCAAATTTAAGCCTCTGCCTCCACGGCAAGTTGGAGAATTAGTGATGAGGAGTGAGTGAGTGAGTGAGGGCTTTGCCTTTTCGAAAGAAACCTGCTTAACTTTTGTAAGTAAGGTGCAATGAATGAGCCTGCCAAATTTAAGCCGTCTGCCTCCACCAAGTTGGAGAATTAGTGATGAGTAGTGAGTGAGTAGTGTGAGTGAGTGAGGGCTTTGCCTTTTCGAAATAAACCTGCTTAACTTTTGTAAGTAAGTGCAATGATGAGCCTGCCAAATTTAAGCCGTCTCTGCCTCCACGGCAAGTTGGAGAATTAGTGATTGAGTGATGAGTGGATGAGTGAGTGAGGGCTTTGCCTTTCGAAACGAAACCTGCTTAACTTTTGTAAGTAAGGTGCAATGAATGAGCCTGCCAAATTTAGCCGTCTGCCTCCACAAGCAAGTTGGAGAATTAGTGATGAGTGAGTGAGTGTGAGGGCTTTGCCTTTTCGAAACGAAACCTGCTTAACTTTTGTAAGTAAGGTGCAATGAATGAGCCCCCAATTTAAGGCCTCTGCCTCCCACGGCAAGTTGGAGAATTAGTGATGAGTGAGTGAGTGAGTGAGGGCTTTGCCTTTTCGAAACGAAACCTGCTTAACTTTTGTAAGTAAGGTGCAATGAATGAGCCTGCCAAATTTAAGCCGTCTGCCTCCACGGCAAGTTGGGAATTATGATGAGTGAGTGAGTGAGGTGATGAGTGATGTGAGGGCTTTGCCTTTTCGAAAGAAACCTGCTTAACTTTTGTAAGTAAGTTGCAATGAATGAGCCTGCCAAATTTAAGCCGTCTGCCTCCACGGCAAGTTGGAGATTAGTGATGAGTGGTGAGTGTGAGGTGATGAGTGAGTGAGTGAGGCGTTGTCCTTTTCGAAACGAAACCTGCTTAACTTTTGTAAGTAAGGTGCAATGAATAGCCTGCCAAATTTAAGCCGTCTGCCTCCAAGGCAAGTTGGAGAATTAGTGTATGAGTGAGTGAGTGAGTGAGGGCTTTGCCTTTTCGAAACAAAACCTGCTTAACTTTTGTAAGTAAGGTGCAATGAATGAGCCTGCCAAATTAAGCCGTCTGCCTCCACAGCAAGTTGGAGAATTAGTGATGAGTAAGTGAGTGAGTGAGGCTTTGCCTTTTCGAAACGAAACCTGCTTAACTTTTGTAAGTAAGGTGCAATGAATGAGCCTGCCAAATTTAAGCCGTCTGCCTCCACGGCAGTTGGAGAATTAGGATGAGTGAGTGAGTGGTGAGTGATGAGTGAGTGAGGGCTTGCCTTTTCGAAATGAAACCTGCTAAACTTTGTAAGTAAGTTTCAATGAATGAGCCTGCCAAATTTAAGCCGTCTGCCTCCACGGCAAGTTGGAGAATTAGTGATAGTAAGTGAGTGATGAGTGAGTGAGGGCTTTGCCTTTTCGAAAGAAACCTGCTTAACTTTTGTAAGTAAGTGCAATAATGAGCCTGCCAAATTTAAGCCGTCTGCCTCCACGGCAAGTTGGAGAATTATGATGAGTTAAGTGAGTGAGTGAGTGAGTGAGGGAGGGCTTTGCCTTTTCGAAACGAAACCTGCTTAACTTTTGAAGTAATGCAATGAATGAGCCTGCCAAATTTAAGCCGTCTGCCTCCACGGCAAGTGGAGAATTGTGATGAGTGAGTGAGTGATGAGTGAGTGAGTGAGTGAGGCTTTGCCTTTTCGAAACAAACCTGCTTAACTTTTGTAAGTAAGGTGCAATGAATGAGCCTGCCAAATTTAAGCCGTCTGCCTCCAGGCAAGTTGAAGAATTAGTGATGAGTGAGTGAGTGATTGAGGGCTTTTGCCTTTTCGAAACGAAACCTGCTTAACTTTTGTAAGTAAGGTGCAATGAATGAGCCTGCCAAATTTAAGCCGTCTGCCTCCACGGCAAGTTAGAATTAGTGATGAGTATGATGAGTGAGTGAGTGAGGGCTTTGCCTTTTGAAACGAAACCGCTTAACTTTTGTAAGTAAGGTGCAATGATGCCTGCCAAATTTAAGCCGTCTGCCTCCACGGCAAGTTGGAGAATTAGTGATGAGTGAGTGAGTGAGTGAGGGCTTTGCCTTTTCGAAAGAAACTGCTTAACTTTTGTAAGTAAGGTGCAATGAATGAGCCTGCCAAATTTAAGCCGTCTGCCTCCACGGCAAGTTTTGGAGATAAGTAGTGATGAGTGAGTGAGGGCTTTGCCTTTCTCGAAACGAAACCTCTTAACTTTTGTAAGTAAGGTGCAATGAATGAGCCTGCCAAATTTTAAGCCGTCTGCCTCCACGGCAAGTTGGAGAATTAGTGATGAGTAAGTGAGTGAGTGAGTGAGTGAGGGCTTTGCCTTTTCGAAACAAAACCTGCTTAACTTTTGTAAGTAAGGTGCAATGAATGAGCCTGCCAAATGAAATTTAACTGAATTTTACACTCAATAGCAATTACTTTTTGGTCAATGAAATGCAAAAAAATTTAAAGAATCACCATGACTAATCAAATTGAAAGATTATCCTGTGCAGGGTTAAATTATGGAAAATTCTGATGTGATTTTATTGTAATAAACTACCAAACTCTACCATTTCATAGTCACAGTTCCTAAAATTAAGTAGAAAGCCATTAATTATGAAAGTGGCAGATTAATATCTTTAGCAAACTATTCGAATAAGCAGATTTATTTCCCATGGGAGAGTAAAATCTGGAGTTCTTCAGTAGCTGGAAGAACAAATCTTGCCTATCCCTGAGTAATATAAAGCTGTGTTTAATTAAGGTGGGGGAACTGTCAAACGTTCAGACTGAAATATGAAGAAATGACATGTCATATGGGTGAGATCAGCTCTGCACATCCTGAATAACGGTCTATGTCTAAGTAGTTTGGTAAGTTTATCTTGCTCTGTCATGGAAACATTTGTAATAGTCTTTTTTTAGGAATGTTTTTTTCCGAAAGGAGATTATTTTCCTCTATAATCACAAAAGCATTGCACTTGAACAAGCCAAAATTTGCCAACGGTGTTCCCTAGGGGAAAATAAAAAAAAAAAAAAAAAAAATATATATATCACAGAGTACTTATCCCCTGTAGGAAAATACAGGAGCACTCCTGGGATTTTTAACCAATTTATTGTAGATAGCACATCAAGCGGCAAAGTTTCGGCCCCGTGTCTAGAGACTTTATCAAGCCATGTGAACACAAACTGTGATTGCAACTAAATAGAGGAGACTCCTCCCAGTGATGTCAGATCATAGATTATGTTAACCCCACAGAGTACTTATCCCCAGTGTAGGATAAGTATAACACCTGCTTACCAAGTAAAGTGCATATATAACCACTCCAAGTTTAAAGTGCATATAATACTAAAGTGCATAGAGTGTACATAATGTACTATAAAGTGCTCTCAATATAGCATACACATGATGTGTAGAATTAAAAAGTGTTAAAAAATGTTAAAAAGGTTAAAGTGGTTGGGATAAATAGTGTAAAAATATTGTTAAAATATATATCTAACCCCAATAAATATTAATATGTTAAATAAGTTACTATAGAGTGCAATTACAAGTGCTGAAATATCAACGTTAGGATAATAACAAATGGGTCATCATAGTTATTAATAATTAACGTTCACTTAAAAAACATCTGTACGAAATATTTTCATTTAGTCCATAGGGATTGACCGTATTTAGAGTCCTGATCCAACAAGTTTCCCGTTGAAGTAAGATTTTTGATCTGTCTCCCCCACGTCGTGGTATTGGCACATGATCAATAGCCTGATATTTAAATGTAGCAATATTATGTCCAAGTTCCAAAAAATGTTTGGCCAAAGGTTTACTAGTCCTGCCGTCTCTAAAGGCCGTGTTTATAGCTGATCTGTGACCATCCATTCTCAATCGCAGGGTAAGGTCCGTTTTGCCCACATAAAACAATCCGCAGGGACAAGAAGCCAAATATATGACATGAGTCGTTGTACAAGTTATGGCATGTTTAATGTTAATAGGGGTCTTGGTATGTGGATGTAGAAAATGGGTCCCTGTTTGCATATGTCTACAGGATGTGCAATTACCACATTTATAGCTTCCACCACTCCTAGTAGTCAACCAAGTGCGTTCTGGTGTATAACACTTAACTGGGTCTCGTTTAAATAAAATGTCCCCCAAATTTCTACCCCTATTGTATCCAATAGTGGGTCTCTCCGGTAAGCGATTCCTCAATTTTTGATCAGATAACAATATTTTCCAATTATCATGTAAAATGTCGCTTATTTTAGTGGATAGTGTGGTATACTTGGTAATACATACAAATGGTGACGAATCCTGGGGTTCTGTCTTTGGGCATTCAGTTAATATTTTATTTCTTGCTCGGTCTAAGGCCTTGGTAAGTACATCCTCTTCATACCCTCTGTGCGTAAATCTAACCCACATGTCCATAATTTGCTGTTCCAATATCTCAGGATCTGAGTTGTTCCTCAAGACTCGACAAAACTGCGATATAGGAAGGGAATTTTTCAGTTTCTTTGGATGAAAACTGGTGTAATGTAGTAGAGTATTTCTATCTGATGTTTTATGATATAAACAATAATTAATTTTATTACCTGTTAATGACACTTGTACATCCAGGAATTGGACTCTCTCACAGCTCAATTCTGCAGTCAATCTTATGGGATTGTCCAAGTTGTTCAGATAATCCAGCATAAAGTCATTAGCGTAGGCGGGCGCCATGGCAGTGCCCATTGCCGTCCCAAGGGTCTGCAGGTAAAACGTATTTTCAAAACGAAAGTAATTCAATCTTAAACTCAAACTCAAAAGATCCAGTACAAATTGCCTTTTCCTGTTTGTCCCATACTCATTCTCATCCAACAGATGTTTAACCGCCTCAATCCCATGTTCGTGGGGAATATTTGTATATAAACTGGTAATGTCAATGGCTGCGAGCCACAATTCTCCCACATCAGGTAATATTGTATCATTGAGGATAGATAAGAAATAAGATAAAGAAATGTGAAGTGTCCCTGATATAAGTGGGTAATTTTTGTATAAACGGTTGTAATATGTAATCAATATATTTCCCAATAGGCTCCGAAAGACTCCCCTTACTGGAGACTATTGGTCATCCTGGGGGATGTCCTTCAGTGCCAAGGATCTACCTATATTATATAATTCAATATCCCATCCAAAATCATTAAAGGCTGTAGTGGGTACAAAAGATAATCCCTTCCTTAAAACACCCTCCTCTGTCTCAGTGAGAGGATGTGAGGAAAGGTTAAAGACAGGGATTACATCCGTTTGCTTCTGGCTCTGTTTACATTTGCCGCCCCTCCCCCGCCTGATCGGGTATCATATCTTCCGACGTGCCTCGGGGGGGAACGGTGTTGTGGTCCGTGCCCCTGGACAAAAAAGACTGTTGTGCAGACCGGGACTCTTCCCTCTTGCTACCCACAACTGACTCCGTTCGGGTAGTCTCACGACATGATCTATCGGGAGACAAGACAAGTGTAACAGCAGCACTCCACCTAGTGAAAAGATTGCAGGGTTGATGCACGCACTAATGAGGACACCTGTATTCCTCCAATGAATATAGAAAAGAGAACAAATCTGTGCAGCACTCATAGAAAATTTATTCTTGGTTAATCATCGTCTAAAAATAAAAGGCGACGTTTCGGTAACATCCATTTCCTTTCTCAAGCCATATCACACAACTGTGATTACATGAATGAAAAGCCTTCCAACCACGTCAAGGTAACCCCAGTCTGGATGGTCCTAACTTCTAACCTTTTTTACTTCAATTACCATTAGCAAACTTTTGCATTTCTCAAAGTTGTGCACTGGATCCATACAACAGGCTTTCTCACTTCCCCCCAGCCCTTTGGCTTTTTAAAATGAGGGAAGAGGCCATCCATCCAGTGCTTTATATTAAAGGCATAGAACCTCCCATAAAAGAACCTCCCATAAAAGGGGCGTGTTGGGGGTGCTATTACCACATGAAAGCTTGACCAAGCCTCCCAATAGATACATACAATACAAGGATTGAGGAAGAACTCCAATTAGGCTAAAATGAGACCAATACTTGTAAAATAGGAACATAATATTTTGTCATCTTTTCTTCATTTAAGATAATATTTTGGTAGCTTTTGCTCTTGCCACCTGGTACTGTTTGCTACACAATGTGGATGAGGGGATTTATAATTGACCAAATAAGAGTAAAACCCACACTACCCAATGTAATATTGGGTTAAAGTGTGTTTTACGCTAATTTGGTGGTGCCTGTGCAAGTCTTAGCAAAGTATACTACATAAAATGCTTTGCCACAATCCAAATTCCTACTAGAGATTGATCATGAATTTGAACTTGAACCTGGTTCTGAAGTGTGTTTCACAGATTTCTGCCACATATTTCTGAGCTATTTTTGGAACTATTTTTGAAAACTTCTAAAATTTTTGATTTTGTAAATTTTACATTTCTAGAAATTTAAAAATATTTTTGAAAATACTGGAATGTAAAATGCCAAAACAGGAAGTGCATGAAGTTTCCGGTACTGAATGGTGTTTTTTTTTTAAAGATTGAGGGCATTGATACATGCTTGTGAAGGTTTTCATTCATCCAGGTCATGGTATATCTGTTGTATTCAATTAGATCAACTGGACTTGAAGTTTCGCTAGTCACCCGACTGGCTTTCTCAATTCAGAATGACTTGTACAAGAATCTGTGGCAAAAATGTACCCTGGGAAATCCCAATTAGCATATCACAGCCAGGTGTTAAGGGCCTGATTGCATAGAGGGGTTATAGGAACGCCCAGTTTAAGGTGTCAAAACAGCATTGTACATGGCAGACAGTTGGTGTCGAACCCCCCATCACTATTTAAGCTTGGTTTCTATATTTTCACATAAATGGCCTCCTTGACACATCCAGTCGAACCAGTCACATCCAGTTGAACCAGTCATGTTCCTTTGCCAATATGTTAACATAACAATCTTCAAAGTTATGTCCTTTATCCATAAGATGCAGGTACACGGCTGAGTCCTGACCAGAGGAATTGGCATTGATACATGTTCCCCAAACCATTTCCCAGGTCCCTGAGCCATTTATAGTAAGTTACCATTGCTATCTATGGATTGTTCCCCCGAAAATCCACGAGTCTGCAAGCGCAACAGATTTCAGTGAGTTTGGCCATCTCTACTTACTCCCTTACCAAAAGGCAAGCAATCGTGTTTGAGAACCTTTATATGCTTATAAGTTCAGTCCTTGAAAGATAATTCACAAATGTATCCTTTAATGGGCATGTCCACCCCTTTTTAGGATTTTTGTTATATAGTAGGTTTCCCTTTCCCAGCCCAAACCACCATAATAGTTTTAGCAGAAAGTCCCCCGATCATTACTTACCTAACCTCTTTCCTCCAGGGTACTGTCCTGGCCATCTGCTTGCATGAAACTGCAAGCAGGGGGCTGGACCGGCAGCCGCGTCCATGATTGGCTGGGAGGCAGCCAATCACGGACACAGCTGGTGGCTGTGGAGAATACCGGGGGAGAGAGTTAAGGTAAGGAGTTTCTGTAAAAACTATTATAGCGGTTGGGGCTGGGGGAGGGAGACCTACTATACAACAAAGGGGATTTACACTAGGGGGAGGGAGAGCCAAACGGGTGGGAGAGGGAGGGGGGGAGGGCTGCAGTGCGCATGACAAAATTCTCCCAGAGGAGAGACAGGAGGCAGAGCCCTATATGGTGGTATATGGTGTCCAGTTTTCTAGACTTTGGAGGGGCAGAGCAGGGTAGCCATTTGGAGCTGGGATGTAAGTTAAGGATTTTATTACACTACAGAGTGGGGCCAGTAGTAGGTGATATTATAGTTTTGGGGGTGGACATACCCTTTAATAAACTTTTTAGTTTCTTCACCACTGATGTTTAGCTTGCAGGTTTTATTCTTACCAGATTGTGAACAACTGCAGTGGCACAATTGGAATGGTCCTAGAAAAAAATCAACTCAATTCCTTAAGGACTTGTGGATCAGGTCAAGGAGTTTTACTGATATGAAATGAGTCTAATCTTTTCAGTGGCAGACATTAAGTTAAAAACAGGGTTTATCTGATAATCCCCATAAAGACAGGCTGATTTGCAGTTGGCAAGCAGCCTTTTCTATAGAACTGGAAGGGGGAGCGATCAGGAGACCTCAATACATATTACTTTCTGAGATCATTAAGTGGTCTGGCAGAATGAATGGCCAATGTGTGTACATGTTAGATCATCAGCCAAACTATCACTCAAAGGACATTTTGGCTAACTCATACCTACCATGTGAACAGAACTTAAAAATACAAGACCCTGGGTTAAAAGGCATGTTATGACACAGAATACTCAGGGGTACTGGATAAAAACATATTTCCTAATTTGGTTCAGAATGTATTGTAATTAAAGATTAAAGGATATGTACACTGGAAAATTAAGTTATGCTCAATTGGAAGCTGCAGCTTTAAAAATGCTTTTGGCATATTTGTTTTCCCTAAGCCCCCCAGAGCCTACCTTTTTAGATTCAAAGTTGCTGACATATTGTTTGTCCTTAGGTGCATGTTTAGGTCCTCCCCTCCGAGATTATCATCTACCTCCTGATTGGTAAGCACTCCATGCGCACCTGCTCATCCACAGTGTGTGCACATGATTTCAAGGTGCACGAGTGTTGTCAATCTCAAGAAGTACTGATCTTCATATACTCTGCTGTCAGGGCCTGCACGGACGTGTGTGCGTGACATCAATCTTTAGAAGTACTGATCTTCATATACTCTGCTGTCAGTGCTCGCACAGACGTGTGCAAGTGACGTCAATCTTTAGAAGTACTGATCATCATATACTCTGCTTTCAGTGCCCGCACGGACATGTGTGCTTGATGTCAATCTTTAGAAGTACTGATCATCATATACTCTGCTGTCAGTGCCTGCACGGACGTGTGCGCATGACGTCAATCTCGAGAAGTACTGATCTTCATATACTCTGCTGTCAGTACCCGCACGGACATGTGCGCATGACGTCAGTCTTTAGAAGTACTGATCTTCATATACTCTGCTGTCAGTGCCTGCACAGACGTGTGCGTGTGACGTCAATCTTTAGAAGTACTGATCTTCATATACTCTGCTATCAGTGCCTGCACAGACGTGTGCGTGTGATGTCAATCTTTAGAAGTACTGATCATCATATACTCTGCTGTCAGTGCCCGCACGGACGTGTGCGCATGACGTCAATCTCGAGACGTTCTGATCTTCATATACCCTGCTGTCAGTGCCCACACGGATATGTGAGCATGACGTCAATCTTTAGAATTACTGATCTTCATATACTCTGCTGTCAGTGCCCGCACGGACATGTGCGCGTGACGTCAATCTTTAGAAGTACTGATCTTCATATACTCTGCTGTTAGTGCCCGCACGGACGTGTGCGCGTGTCATCAATCTTTAGAAGTACTGATCTTCATATACTCTGCTGTTAGTGCCCGCACGGACGTGTGCGCGTGTCATCAATCTTTAGAAGTACTGATCTTCATATACTCGGCTGTAAATCTGAGCTAGCAGTATTGGAGGTTGAATAAAGACACATGTCCATCTACATTTTTAGCCTTTATTGCCTTTTTTCCCTTGCAGCTTGTATTCTGTACTGTAAGTAAGTGTAGACAACCAGCACGCTTTACAACATGCTACTGTATTTCAAATCACAAACATTGTATTCCAATATGCTGTACAAGCAACAAAAACACTGTAAATGTTTAACTCCCAATTAACTTAATCCAATAAATTAAAACATTTAGATAACACTGTCCAAGATCTGGAATCAATTTCGCCATAATTGGGCCCATGAGCTAAACCGCTTAGAATAACAAACTTGGGAGAGTAATCAGGAAACTTGTGTGATGTTTATATTTCCCAGAATGTTGTGTTATAGCTACTATGAAAAGATTTTCAGGATGTGATAGATAACTTAAAATTGCACTGTAAGTCCCATAGTAGCAGTTTAGGTTCAGTATTCACAGCCTTCTGATACCTATCAAAATCTACCGCTTCCTTATGTGAAATGTATATTAAAGTACCTTTTGTACTGACCCCACTAAATGTTCTATTTAATTACCCAACAAGGTAAACATCCTTGTTTATAGACTTAGAACAACAAAGTAATAATTAAAATGTGAACTTAACAAAAACATGGAATAGTGTTGGAGAAACAGCACTGGGACTTTCCAGCCAGATAGAGAGAACCCCTTATTATTCTCAATACACAGCAAAAACTTTCTTCAAATCCCCAATTATGAGACTAGTTGGATTAGAAAAGGTAACAATATCCTTTACTTAAATGGTCTTTACAACAATCATTGCAACAGTAAAACAGCATACCATCAAACATAATAACATTAGGACATTAGGCTTTTTGTATGTAGTGCAAAGTTAAGCCTCTTAGCTTGAAATATACAGCATGGCTCTTATCAGCTCTATGGCCCGTTATTAATATCTTCATCACTCCTGCTTAATCTTTTAATTTTTTAAACATTCATTCGGTTTTATTCAGTAATTACTAATAAACTTCTACAAACAAGTTTCTGAAGGTGACTGGACAGATTACTACACATGCACGGCCACATTTTATTTTTCTATTATTTTTACCAGTCGGAGGGTTTACAACAGCAGTAAAAGAACGTAAATTAAAAACACAATACCGTTACTTGGGGTTATTTTCCATAACTAATTCCCACCAACAGTTCAAAGATATTACTGCCATTCCCAGAATTCCTTAGCATCTGCAAGTTGTTTAACTGTTTAAGAAAGCTCAGAGGGGCTATTTGTAGGAGACTGGCACCTCCAGCTAGAAGAAATCCTCCTTATATGTAAACTAAAATGAATTAAAGGGTATCAGGCTTTACAGGGCATCTATACCGAAAAATAGGTTATTTTAAATTGACCATAACTGGAAACTAGAATTCTTCCCAACCACCACTGTATCATTTTTTTGTTGATCTGCCCCCTATTTCTTTAGATATCCAATCTAAAACTTCTTATATTTTTCAGCTGTCAATCAAGTTCCTTGCTCTCAAAAACTATTCTTTTGTGATTAGTTTTACTGTAGTTGGAATGGTGACAGAGTTTTGACAGTTGGAATGCTGTATGCTGTGTGCAGGCTTGACAGTTAGTTGGTTTGTGGGAAAAAAAGTCAGGTCGGATGGAAGTGGGAGTGGTTAAAAGAGGGAGGGGGGATACTGCTCCTAAACAATATGTGTGCTGGATTGAAGGCGTGCACCAACACACACACCTCAGAGTAAGTGCTACTTGCATGTATTATAGATTAAGATGAGGCAAAGTATTTTTTTCAGTATAGTGTCCCTTTAAAGTAAGTTCTTTAAATATTAAAAGGCAATAATCTAGGGGCCGCATAATTTTACTTGCTCTTCCTTTTATGTACAGTTACATGGGTTCTTGACTGTAAAGGTAAATGTAGATACAAAATATAATTTTTTTTTGATGATCTATAGAAAATACAATTCATTAAAGGGGAATTAAAAGGCTGAAATCCACCCTTTCGATGTTTATGGCCCATCATCATCTTAATTGAATGAATTGTCATTTGCCTTTATATTCCTTTTGGTTCCCAAGATTATGACAGTCAGGTTAGAAAAAAATTGTAGCTGAAGAATCACCTGACTTCGCTGCAGTTACCTATAAATCTCTCACAAGAAGAGTTAATATAGCCATCCAGCCTCACTTCTGTTACAGTAACATTTTTTGCCAAGTGATTTGTGAGGTAGGACAGAGAAATTGTAACAGAAGTAAGACTGGATACATAAATTAACCCTCTAGGGTAGGGATTCATAAGAATCTGCAGTGATGTCAGCTGGGTGGTCTACTTGAATGTTATTTTAACTTTGTTACTTTGCATGAAACCCACTTACATCTCATTTAAACTGTATATAAGTCAGGGAGATTCAACTTCTAAAGTAGGTGTTTAACCTATTTAAACTGATTTTAGGGAAATGATTTCGGAAATAGCACAGTGCATCCAATTCAGTTTGTTCAGAATTGTTAAATTTTGCAACTTAACTGTTTCTAAATGTAAAATCCGCTAAATGTTTACATTATATTTTGAATTTGATTTATATTTCTAGCTCTGTTTTTTAACTAAATCAAGAGTATTTTAACTATACACATTCACTTGGAACTATTAACCTGATGTAAAGCAGGGTAATCTTTTAAAGTAAAGATTTAAAGAGATCTTTTTTTGCTTGTGATGCATGTCAGTGAGTCATTACTTGATATCTGCTGTTTTATTCCTTTTCGTGGAGGAAACTTAAGTTTCAGGTTTCTATCTATGAGATCTCCCTTACTAGAAGGCTAGCAGCCTGCACTGTAAAAAAAATAGTGACAGCCCAATCATAAATATACTATGCATAATATTAATATAATGTGCATACTATTAATATTAATATACCATGCATAAACTTTCTCCAGTTAGTCACTCTGCAAAATGTAGATTGCAAAACGAGCATTTAACATGATTTCCTAGCTATGCCGATGGCTCTGAGGGTATGGAGACATTTTACTAATCCAATAGTTCAGGCTTAATGCAATAAAAGGCATTGTGGTTTAGAGGTCTCCTTCCTTTTATCCTCGCACACAGCCAGATTAAAAATTACCCAGTTTCCACATTTGGCTGCATGCTAAAAATGGGCCCATTTACAAATACCAATGCGATTTGCATATCCCTGAGTTTGCATATCCCTGAGTTTGTGTCAAAACTTTAATCATTTCGATTTGGGAGAATAAAAAAAAAGCTTTTAAACAAGCACAAAACTGAGGATTTATCTAGCATTATTATACTTGGACATACTGTACAATTCTATCTTATAGTGTATACAAGGGATGTAGTTGATAGAACTAAAAAATAACTTCTTACAGTTCATACACTTACAGAGAGATTCAATAAAAGTTCTTTAAAAATGGTAGTTTAAGATCATTAAATATAGTGCTAATTTTGTGAAATCAATCAGATATTATTTAACATTTGAAAGCTAACATCTGATTGGTTGGGGCAAAATTGGCACCATTTTTAACGATAACAACTTTTATTGAATAACCCTGTATGTGTTTTAATATGGCTACAGACAAAAGAGCCCTTTGTAGAAGGTTTTTAACATGGGTAACAGTAGACACTAAAACTGGAAACAGATTTTTTTTCTTTTTGGTTTGCGTGACCCTTTTAAGCAGACACTTTGGCAGCACTTGTGTGTGATCCCTTTTGTTGACTTGTGTCGAGCTTTTTGATATATTACCACATGTGTTTCTCTGTCTTCTATAATTGACCTTACAGTGAGTGGTGAAGCAATTTTGAGTGGCCAAAAAGAACCTTCCACTGTTTTCCTTAACGCTACTTTGTATATTTACAGTATCTCTGTATCGTGTCAGTTTTTTCAGGAGAGACTTAATATATAAACTGTTATTCAATGGTGCAGTTGAAAATTTTCATTTACAAGCTGTATTTCTGTATAATTAATCAATCAAGAGTAAGTAGACAGGGGCATAAATATATGACATTATTTATCTAAGGAGAAATAAATTAGGACAATTAGACTAAACAGAACTTAGAGTTGGCTACAGTAAGCCTACAGCAAGGAATAGAAAAAGATCAATTAAATACTTGTGTCTGGACATCCATATGGGATAAAATACATTACTACAAATCAAATTAGTAGAAAAAGGAAAGAAACCCTATTCTGGGAAATGTGGGTACAGACCGGAAATATTCCTCCTTTAACATGTGGTATTAGCATAGGTACAGCCAATTTGGACCTATGTTGCTATCCACTTGCAGACCTGGTATCTATGAATATTGTTCCTTAAAGGGCATGATATAGAACCATGGCTCTAAGCTGGTAGGACTTGTAAATTCAAGTTATCTAGTTGTTTAAGATGGGTTTAAAGTGTTATGATAAAAAGTCCTGCAAATGACAGATTATTTTAAGAAGGATTTACTATATGATTTACTATAAGACCACCTCTCTATCATTGTATTGTAAAGCAGAACAGGAGTAATCTGACCTCAATACAAATGAGCACAAGCCCTAAACCAATTTTATTGCAGTAAAAGTTGCAAAAGTCAGTCATGACAGATATCTCAGCTATCCTGGTTTGACATTGTAAATAGCATTTTTGCAATAGCAGGAAACAGTTATTTACCGGTACCTTTTAATATCATATTACATGTCTTCAACTTAAAGAGGAATAGAAGGCTTAAAATCAGTGAAGGTAAATGTACAGAAAGATGTTCCAAGGAAATTTGCCATATGGGTGATTTGTGTGAACTGTCTAAGATACAGTATTTTCAGTTAATTAATACTGATTGTTCTGTAAAGTGAAAATGATTAAAAAGGTTAGCAATGCAATAAATATATATATATATATATATATATATATATATATATATATATACTAGCAAAAGTGTGCCTGTTGGTGCACAATGGAAATTGTGTGTGTGTATGTTTTGCTATGTGTGGATATAGTGGATATAGAATGCTTACACAGGTATATTTTAAACTGTTACTCAGACAGACACCAGCTTCCAGAGCCAAATAGGATAATTCTGCGGGTCTGAGAGTAGACCCAGGCAATCCTGCCACACTGTTTGGTTGAAACTAAACATGTTGGTTAATACTTATTAGTATTCACCAAGGCAAGTGGTGATGGTACCTCATATATTATAACAGAAGGTACCTCACAGCATCATTTTATTATAATAGCATTGCCCTAATAATCTAACGTATAAACAAACATTTCTCATTCCCAGTTTACCTAAAGAATTGGATTTATCCTTTATATACTCTTTTATACAGATCTAATTGAAAAAATTGCTTCAGAGCAATTTTTAATAACTGATTACTGCTTTTTATTTCAGTATTACAGTAAATCCTTGGTATACCTGCCTGGCTTTACCACTAAGCAAAGGCTAAGGACTTGCAAGCGAGCACCTTCATCCCAACCATTAATAGTTGCTGCCAATTCAAATTGTTCTAGCCAATCACTTCACTCCCTAGTTATCCCATCAAATGGATCAGGTTTAAAAATAGGTTTGGCAATTGGGCCTGGTAGAGCTACGGAGTCTAATTGAGAAATTTCATCTGCAGATACAAGGACAGGAGGATTTAAGTCAATACTTTCAGAAGCAGCCTCCATAGCTTAATACAGAGAACAAACATACAGAGAATACAGAAAGAATAAATGGTATTACCAGCACCGCTGCCACCAATTTGTACCAGATCACTGCTTTATGGAAGGATTATGGGTAGCATGGCACACAGTGGGTTACTCTGGTGGTCTGGCACAAAGCAGACAGTGCACATAAACAGGTTCCCCACATAACATATGCAGTAATCAGAGGTGTCCCTGTCTATGGTGCACCACTTTGAATATTGAATATTGTGTGTCCTTGTAAGTTGGTGTACACTTATCTGTTGCCTCAGAGTTTGCATCCAATAAGGTAAATTGTCTGTCCAATAATCTGTCCTCCCAACAGGTGGTAACAGGATCTTATACACAGGGTTTTATACACAGTCACACCTTGCATTCAGAAGGTCCTTAACACCTGGCTGTGATATTCTAATTGGGATTTTCCAGGGTACATAATTGCCACAGATTCTTGTACAAGTCATTCTGAATTGAGAAAGCCAGTTGGATGACTAGTGAAACGTCTTCAAGAACTAAACTTTAAGTCCAGTTGATCTAACTGAATACAACAGATATTTGAGTCCCATATTAATTGGTACACTGCAACGCAAACGCAAATGCAATCGCATGCGATTTCATGTGCGATTTTCGTTGCGTTTGCGCATGCGATTTCTTCAATAGGTATAGGAAAACACATGTGATTGCGATTAAAAATGCAGAACGCAAATCGCAAGCGCAATCGCAACTCACCCAAAAATGTGCGTTTTTTCTGTGTTGCCGCGTTTTCAATGATTTTTAGCAAACGCAAAAATAAGGGAACATTTTAAAGCGTACAAAAACACAATACAAAAACTTTAAAGATTAAGTCTGAATGTTCCAAGTAAACTCCTCTAGCGAAATATTTAAGAAATATTTGACCGGTACAGATTCCAACCTGGAAATAGAATATAACTGTATCTCAGATTTGACCATAAAACTGTACAAAGTATACTTCACATAGTTCAAGAGTTCTCAGTAGATAAATAACACATTTACTACTTCATTTGACAAACATCCTAGAAAGGTTAAAGCTGCTTTTGTACACGCACACAGAAAATCATTAGCCACTTATACTGACTTTCTTTCCTTATCTCTCCTTGGGGAATCATCGCCCTTGGGAGCCGAGGGTGAGTAACATGGGCAGTTTAGAGTCATAGTTAGTGACTTTGTTATAAAATGTGTGAATACAGCAATTAGCATTAACATTGTGAATAATCTCCCCAGAGGCTTTTCTTAAAAGATATTATCACAAATGATATCACCCAGAAAATGGCATTGAAAAACTCATTGACAACTCTTAGGGGCATATTTATAAAGGTTTGTTAAACTTTTCATGCCTAATTTGGACTTTTCCCTATTTATAAAGCAGTGATAACCAGTGGCGAAAGGTCTTTACCGCTACATTTACATTATATTATTTACAATACAGCTACCACCTAAATTAGGAGTCTGGACACGTAATGACCTTCAAAGAAATAAATCACCCAGAACATTACTCTAGACCCTTCTGAATGTGCATACCTTTTAGGATTTCCCTTTAGGATATAACTACAGTATGTGAGACCTAATGTTTCTTATACCTAATGTACATAAAGTAGTTACAAAATTCAGCATTCTCTTACCCTTTAATTATTAGATCATGGCAGGGTCCCATAACAGGATCACACCCACCTGGTTTTTACCTCCCATGAGGATCAATTCATTATCTGTGGAACTATAGTAATTGTAAAGTTTAAAAAAAATCCGTTAAAATTAAAAGTAACGGGGGCAGGGAGGCAGGATTGGTAATTCCAACCTCCCAATATTGTTTCTGTAATGAGTGCCAGCACAAAAATAACTGCTTCTGCCATTCTAATCCCTGACTTCAGCACTATCTTTAATACAGGAAAGTCTACTAACCTGGCAGATAAAAACTCTACGTGCTGTAGCTCCACAACAAAATGATATTGTGAGGTAGGAATAATCAATCCCACCTCCCTGTCCCAGGTACTTTTTTTTTGTAAAAGAGTATAGTTTTCTTTTAAGCAGCAGCAGAGATTTGGACCAATTTCCTTTCCACTTTCACCACAAAAAGGAAGGCAAATATTTTATTTTCTAACATTTAGACTTGTTTTTGGGAAATCATCAGCTTTGTCAGCACCTTTGATAGAAGTCTGTTCTTATATTACATTAACATCTAAACATTAGATATCTGGTTAAATGAAAATAAAATTGAAAAACAAAACCAAGTATGCAGAAGATGGAAATCCTGTGGAGGAAAACAGAGGGAATAAAGCAATAATAAAGATGACATTTTGTCTAACTTTCTTTTAGTTCTTTTTGAATCTTCCTCCCTAAATAATAATGCACAGTAGGTTATTTTATATTATTCTGTTCACATTGCAACAACATTTTCCTGTTAGCAAATAGGCTATGACTAAATATGTAATGTTCACCAGCAGTAGAGCCAGTGGGATACTGTACATAAATAGAGTTTTCTTTTTACTAAGCCCCCGGGCTCAGTATTTAGGTGGTTTCAGATGTTTTCAATGTTAAAGGTTAACTGTGGTCTCAAATTCTTCCAAACTAGTAATAATTATATAAAAAGCCTTCCATCACACCTTCAAAATAAAACCTAAATCATATCTCTAGATAAAACTTGTAAGAAGTTATTGCTGGAAAGGTTCAGCAATATTACTTCATCGTGGGATGCGGGTCAGGTAAGACAAAATCTTTTTGTATAGCATCGGCCCCATAAGTAAGAATGGCGTTAAGATTAGCGCAAAATTGTTATGCTAATCTTAACTAAGCCATCACTACAATGGCTAAGCCACGCTACCAGCGCACAATTACTGTAAAACCCACACTAACCTGGATTGCATTGACCCCATAGTATGCGTGCTGTGGAGGTTTATATAGTATCATCTAAATGAAGTGTTCATTTGCCTTGCAGCATACATAATTTACATGTACATATTTTTAAAAGGGGGCTGCTCTAAAACTATACATCTCTGACTGACCATTAGCTTGGCTAAAAATGAGAATGAAAGTATAGTAATACATTTATTTCAGTTAACCCCTTATGTAATAAGAAGTTTACCTGCTATATTTTTATTTTGGATACTTACAAATACCTTAAAATCATTCTTATCATTGATGCTGCTTTTCTTCCTGTTTCTCATGGTTTGTTACTGCTGGTGATGTAAGTCCCATTCAAGCCTAATGGACTGGTAAAAAATGAAGATTTGTCTCACAGGGAGGTGCTACCAAAAGCAAAGAAGTAAGAAAGGAGGAGCATCAACCACAAAATATGGTTAGACAACCAAGAGCATTTCTAAGGTTACACATATTTTAGTATTATTTATTAAGTATCAAAAATGTTAACGTTAATCTAAAGCTAAAATTTGAAATCCTTATTCCTCAAATAAACAACATTGTGGAGAAATCATCTGCAGGTCATATCTGTTTTATTCTGTTAGATCAACTGGACTTAAAGTTTAGTTCTTGAAGACGTTTCGTTAGTCATCTGACTGGCTTTCTCAATTCAGAATGACTTGTACAAGAATCTGTTGGCAATTATGTAACCTGGAAAGTCTCAATTAGCATATCACAGCAAGGTGTTAGGGACCTTCTGAATGCAAGGCGTGATTGCATTGTGGCTACGAGATGTTATAGAAACGCCTAGGGTAAGGTGTCAAAACAGCATTGTGCATGGTAGACAGTTGGTGTTGAACCCCCCCCCCCCTCCCCCACACACACCTCTATTCAGGCTTGGTTTATTTTCACATAAATGGTCTCCTTGACACCTCTCTTGAACCAGTCATGTTCCTTTATATCCAACTTTATAGACTTATTGTGCCCACCCACACCTTCTTCCTTGTGACTAAAAATTAGGTTTCTGACTGCTCAGTCTTGTATACAAAACCTCAAGTTATCCTGCAAAACCAACTTAACCAGCAAAACTTTGTCCATCTTTAGTTATATTAACTGCAGGTCTATTGTTAGATTGCAAGTCATCAGCCAAACTATTTGCCCCTGTCCTGCATTGATGGAATTAATTTTGTGTTTTATATCTATGCAAATTATAGACTTAAACTGACAATCACCATCCAAATAATATATCACCAAATGAATCTAAGATTAATGATCCTTGAAATAATGAAAAGTTTATTTACATTAAAAACACTGCTAGTTGGAAAGGAAGTTGGAAAGGATGTGACAAATGTAAGTCAGTAAAGACGAAATTAATGGGTTGCTTTATTGAGACAGAAAACAGACTACAGTCCTTTTAAAATAGATAAATATACAAAATGTGATCTGCAAAGAATTACAAACGGTTGCTTGAGCTTTTGTAGATGAAGTGTAAGCGAAGGCTGTTATTATGAGCTGAGAGTATCCCTTTAAGGAAAAATGGAACTAATGTAACAAGTCCTAATAGACATGATTTAGCAGTATTTGTATTATGCAGCTCAGCTTGCTACTAATTGTATTAACTCCACTTTTTCCTTCAAAATTACTTGTAAAGGTCAGGTATTTATAACACGGTTTATAACCCTGGGGGAACATAAAGTGGATGAAATGTATTATGATGTGGTCTTGGGGCCTTTTATCTTTTACCATAAACAACCCAGGAATCCAGGGAAGTTTTCCAGGATTCCAAATACAAAACTCTTTTCTGTTGCAACTAGGGAAGGGAAACATTTACAATGTAATAAAGCTGTAATAAGTCAATATTACTGGAATCAAAATTGCACCAATAAAAGGAGTTTGTCCCTCGTCACTTACACTTACATGTTTTAGTGTCAAATTAACCCTATATGCATTAATCTTCTAATTCTTAAAAACTCATTGTATTTTTATGTGTATATATATTCTATCCTTCATATCGCTCTTCTTTTATATTGCTAATATCATAAGCCACAATCCATCCCTATTATAATATACATATTCCCCTATGCTAACCCCATTGCCATTACATAATAATATAATCACATAATATTCCATCATATGTACATAGGAGAACATGGTTTAGAACCACTTACAATGGTATAAATCATAGTCTTTATTGAGACCACCAGGATGTAAGCACATAAGTTGGTGTTCCCACCATACCTCCCTTCTCTTTAGAGCTAAGTTACGGTCCCCACCTCTATAAGGGGTAGGGACTATTTCAAGTATCTGGAATTTGAGATCATTGTCCGAGGGCCCCGGTAATTTTCTTTCTTTCTTACGTATGCTCAAAGATAAGAGAAGATATTTGATTGAAGGAGCCAACTGTTTACTTTCTATAAAATGTAGAAAAAAAAAATTTCTAAAAAAATATAGAATCCTAGTGCACAAACAATTCTAATAGCATATTGGCTATCTCCATAAGGTTGCTGCTACAAACAGCCTGCCAAACCCTGGATAAAAAAAGCAATTAGTTCAATAAGTTGGCCAAATTATTTTAAGCCCAGTCACCTTGTAAAGGTTGCTTTATTTAACTAGGTCAACAGCAGCACTAAGACAACAACAACACTAACTTTATTTCAGCTGGAGTCCTATAATGACAATGGGGGTTCTCGTACTGTTAGAAAGCTTGGTGGTATTTAATGTTCCTATATTGGGGTTTTGACACAAGCTCTGGCTACGTCTGTCTGGATGGAGTTTATGTTTAACTGATGTCTCTGGTTTTCCACACACAGGGGAGCTAAAGTGTTTTAATGAATGTTTAAATATAGCCCCAGAGAAACACAGTGTAAAAGTGTCTAACTGGTCAGGGAAATAGACTCCTTCACACCAGCTGAAGCTTGAAAAAAAGTCAAGGAAAAGCGAGAAAATGAGAGCAACCTGTGTTCCACACAAATCCCTAATGGGACTGGACACCCTGAGCTGTTTATTTACAGGGTCAGTTTCCCCTCTGTGATTGATTCATTTGTCATCCAATAATGGGGAGTGAAAGTTGACCTGACTGCTTTCAGGCTGCTCACTGTCTCATTGTTGAACTTCTACTTTTTGCAGCTTTGAGGTGGTTATTTTTGGGCAGAAATAAATTTAGCAGCTAAAAAACTGTCTCTTTAGATGGTATATTTCCAGGGCTTCTTTTTTAAAAACGTGTTTATTGTTGGATGTCGGTTTCTGTCTCCAGATTAATTTGGATGTTGTGCACTTTTTGTGCTCATGGTAAATAAATTGTAATCCAATGGTGTTTTCATTTATTTAATCATTCATTTTATTGTAATGATTAAATAATAATTTGTAAAATATTTTTGGGAGGAAAATAAATTAAGCGTTTGCTCAAACTTTTAATTAATCCATATATTCAATATTATCAGATCTCTATCCATGTGAGTATATGGTTCCTAACTACAATAACTGCATCACTGATAGTTAGGAATCCCAGTTCCGAAACTTAGATTTTTAGAAATTTTCATTGAAAAATAGAACATTTTAAATTCGAAAAATCCCTATCGAAAATTCCTATTAAAATATCTAAAAAAGAAATTCAATTGGGTTCGAATAAGGTTTTCTGGGATCCAGATTTGTTCAATTCTAATTACTGATAGCCACACACCTGGGCTCTGTGTTTACAAATTTCAGTTTGTTTTATGAAACTAAAAAATCCCTGGGAGCTTGTTAGCCATTGGCTAACACACACACAAAACCCTTAATATCTGCACAAGGTACTTGAAAGAAGCTTATCCTCAGATTACTTCTGTTGATAATTTGTTTAGACAAACCTGTCCAGACACGGAACGATTATTTGCATTTCTTTCATACGCTTCTGAATGCAAACGCTTATTAATTGTTTTAGCATTTGTATTTATGTCGGAATAAAAGTGAATCAAATCTGATTTCGAGTATACTGGTATTAGAATTATGCCCAATCCTCATCCAAGGAATTAACATTTTGACAATAAATCAAGGAAATGGGTTTTTTTTTACTGTTACTTGAATTTGTGGTTTCCAAAAGGGATCAAAGAGAAATGTTAGGTAAAGAGAGATCTATTGTGTTCATCTCTTTACAGAACTGTGTGAAATCTTGTTTATTTGTCTTGGATCACTTTGATAATGTAAATCGCGGGATGCGACAGTTTCTACACAGGATATTTAATATTAATCTATTAAATACAGGGAGTCCCTGCCTGGGTTACCAACAAGATCTGTTCTTAAATAACATAAATTTGTATGTCATTTGTGTGTAATGACCATAGACATAGCACTATTATCGGCCGATAATCTCTCCTTGTGTGGTGAATGCTGCCAAAATTGGACTGACACAAATGGCCCATTTTTGTTATGTGGCTTGCTGACATTTACCACACTGACATATACCATAGGGGTATATTTAGAAAAGTCTGTTATTTTCTGGCTTAAATTACCACCGCACATTGCCGTGGAAAAATCGGTATTATCACCATATTTATAAAGGTGACCATTATTGCGGCGAAAAGCAACACAACAGCGATGTGCGGTGGTAATTTGAACTGTCTTTGCCACAATAATGTACTTAGCACAATGCAATGCAAGGGGCTACACTGTGCTTGCTACTGTCCTCTCAGAGGACACGGAGGAGGCAGAAACCTTTCATACAGGAAGACAGCTCCTACTCTTCAGCTTACTGGACTTTGGACAAGAACTGCAGGAGAACCATAAAGGAGCAGAGGTGTAAGGTAAGTTTTTTTTTAAACTGCACAGTGGGGCCAGTAGTGGGTAGAGATGGTCGAACTATTGAAAGTTCGGTCCGTTTTCGAACTTTCGAACTATTGTAAAAGTTCGAAAGTTCGAAAGTTCGAAAACGGACCCATTAAAGTCTATGGGAGGCAAATAGTTCGAAAAGTTCGAGTCAAATACAACTAAAATATTAATGGTAACTTAATGTAAATGGCTGTGGGACCTGGGAAATGGTCTGGGGAGCATGTTCCAATATCCAGGACTTTCGTAAAATCGATTTTACTCTCACGCACGCTACTTTCAAGCTTTCGTGTTCGAACGTTCGAGGTAACATGGACATTTTACTCACAGATTCGATGCTCGCCTATAGGCTTTAATGGAGACTTTACTCGCAGATTCGATGTTCGCGCCTAGATACCATGGACATTTTACTCGCGGATTCGACCGTTCGAACGTTCGAACATTCGATAAATCATCGAGAAGTCCGGGAAATATCGAAAGTCCGCGTCCGAGATAGTTCGAGAAGTCCGGGTCCGTTCGAACTCGAACAGTTCGGTTCGAGTTCTATGCCATCCCTAGTAGTGGGTTAAATTTTAGTTTTGGGTGTGGACATGCCCTTTAAAAGGATCATTGCAAACGTCACACAAGTTAATGAACAATTGTTAGAAACTTTTAGCATCTGCTGCTGGGAACTGAATCATATGAGTCAATAAGACTTGGATTTGGTCATGAGAACAAAGCACAGGATTAGTAAGAATAAGTATAAGAGGCCGTATGGAGCAAAGAAAGCAGCTGAAATAAACTAACACACCTGCCCTGGTAAATAAATACTGCAAATAATAGCTCAGACTTAAAGCCACTGTGTGATATAAAGGTTTGGTTTTATGACTAGGCCTACAATCAATTGTAAAACTTTATAATAAGAATTTAGTAATGTCTATGTAGAGGATCCAACTTCAAATCAGATCAGTCAGGAGACTTGGATAAAGACACAGAACTGTTAATATGTGGCCATTTCCTTGTAATACGTTCATGTAAACTTGTTGGACACCAAAAAACCATTGGTTATATTTACACTTGAGATAACATTTAGGGTTATGCCACCCGCTTTAATGATCAGTTAGGGTGTGAGAATCACATGCCAGTGTTTTTCAATGTGGGTTTTTGTCAGGCTTGTGATCACCAGATTATTGGCAAAATCACAGCACAAAAGCACAGTAACGCGCGGAACAAGTGAAACCCCAATGCGCTGATAGTGTGGCCACAGCCTCATTGCCCATTTATATGTATCTGATCCCCAGCAAAATAAAATACTGCTAATAAAAGACCAGTTACAGACCATAGATGGTAGGATTACAATATACCAGTGAAGGCATAAAAAGAAAGGAACACAGTCACTGATTTAGAATTAAGAAATATACTGTATAGCTTTTTATATAAATAAACGAGGCTATAACATATATATATAACAATACAGTACTTTCACCTGTATATGAATTTAGCCTATTTAATGCCTTACACAATCACATTGAATCAAATGGAATCGGATTTTCTAACGTGTCCATTAAAAAAAATTCCATAAAATTTCATACGAATGGCCACACACAGTCCAACAAATATCTGGTTTTGGAATATCGACCAGGATTTGTACGTTTCCAACACTGTTTAATATATAGTTTCTCTCTGAGAGTATGGGCTCTATAACAAGGTGATTGTACGGTTATCATCTACAATACTCTTTTAAGGTTTCCAAACACATGTCCAACAGGACGGACGAGGCATGATCCCCAAGCGAAAGATTTACTTGTGATGAACATCCGCTTCAGCCGCTAGTAGTGTACGTGTGTATGCATTTTCTCAGGATTTGTTTGGTGATCCGCCATGCCGGATTAACAGATGACGTCCGAGCAGACACATACACATGTACGATTTTTGTCCGCAGAGCCTGTTCGTTTGTTGTGCCTTGTCTATCCCGTCGGACGTGTGTTCGAGGCTTAAGGCCTGGTACACATGGGTCAATTTTGTTTGGGACATTTTGTTGAGACCTATACCGTGACCTTTTAAAGACCGCATGTTTTGCCAAAATCTATTTGTCTATGCCAATACATTTTTTCCCTATTTGGGCCACAATTGATCTGTAAGTACAATGCTCTTTATCTAGCAGGAAAACACTTTCTATTATGAGGAATGTTCTCTGTGATATATTTGTGTATTGGAGGGAACAGAAATAAATAAAATTGTTCGTTTTGGGGAATTTGCTGCACCTTGCAGGCCCATTTGTGTTATACACATTACCACCCATGTTTTAACACCTTTTTGTGTGGAAAAGAGCAAAAATAGTGTTATAAAGCAGCTGCTGTTTACTAATCCAGATAATTGAAAATAAACTGTGTAAACAGTGTGAAAGAATTTCCCCGAGAATTCAGATTTAATGAAAACTGCTGTTGCCTGTTTGGAGGAAGTCGGCAGTTGGGGGTGGGTAGGGGGTACCTACCTTATGCTTAAAGGACAATTATACTCACCTTCCCTCCGCTCCACATCTTTGTGCAGTAGATACTAGGGTAAAAGTTACTGCACGAAGATGTGGAGCGGAGGGAAGGTGAGTATAATTGTCCTTTAAAGGATTTCATGCTAGGTGCCACAGCTGCACAAGATGGATATTGATGGTGGGAAGGAGGGGGGTGGGGCTCCCCTGCACATGTCACAGTCCTACAGGAGCTGTAAGGTAATGATTTGTTTAAAGCTACACTGTGGGGCCAGTATGGGGTTAAAGTTTAGTTTTGGGGGTGGACGTGCTCTTTAATTATTAGGCTTTTGTTATCCTTGAAAGTCTCTTTAGTTTTGTACAAGGTTCCACCAGTCCAGTTTTTAGTGCTGGAATTAAGGAGTACATGTAGTGCATGGTGTGTGTTGTATGGCATGGAAACATGATAATGCCATAGCTACCATGGAAGGTTGCTTTTTTTATGATGATAAACATAACTAAGGGCTGTATTTATATTGCTAGAACCTTTAAAGAACATTAGCATGATTGTAATGATACCATTGCAGTTGTCTACTACATGTATTGCCCCGATCGTATTTTTATGATAACTTGCAGTATAGGAAGTTGTTTATACCGTGGGTAATTGAATATGGCCCTAAGAGCAATATTTAGCAATGCGTGGTATCGCAATTTAGCAAAACAGTGCATAACAGCAATGTTCGACAGCATCTGTAAATGTACGGACGCGGTCGTACATTTACAACTGAATGTTCGTTAATGAAAGTTATTAAACTACCGCGTTATCATTAATTTACTATCGTTGTCGTTAATTCACAATAACAATGGTAAATTAATGAACGTTAAAATGATCGGAAATTAATGATCGTTAAAGGCACTGTATCGCCTTTATAAATATGCCCCTATAACTCTTATGTTTAGAATGTTATAATATATGCATTTGCACAGATAGTGGGACCTTGGGATGTGCATCTATGGTATTCTTCCTTTGTCTGTATGACACTTCCCCCCCACACACACAAATTGTTCCTGTTCACATTTTGCCTCTATGAGGACAGCATGCAGAATAAGACTAATGTTCTGGAAAAAAACAAAGCAATCCGGTCACAGTTTCCACACACACTAACACTTACAGTCCATTCCTTTTTCCTTTTCCATGCTTTTTTCCATGTATTTTTCCTATCTATGGGTTACAACACTGCGACTTTACAAGCAAGACAAGCTTGGGCCAGCCTGAAGAGACATTTTTCTATCAATCTCAATGGCACTTCTTCTACCTTGTGTCTAAAAGCACAGCTTTATAATGATATGTTAAAGGGAATGTACAGTGTAAATGACAGCTTACTATGCTTTTTGTGAATGGAACTCAGAGAACTCAAAGAATAGTCTTTGCTACTTGGGGACAGAGATCCAAATTTGGTGATCACTTCTGATCACCAAATTATTGATCTTTGCCAATGAATGAAAAATCACTTCCTGGAAAATGATTTCCGGGAAGTGATTTTTCTGATCGGATTTAGAATTGGAAAACGGGCATTTATTCCTGTATTCCAAGTTCGTTATCATTCCCTTAGATGATCTGATGATTATCTTTGGTAATGAAATTAAAAAAAAAACGAAGTGAAATTGCACATTCAAAAAATTCTTAAAGCGATACCCCCCCCCTTTTTTTACACTAATGCTAATGGCTGCAAGGATGCCTATGCTGGTCGGCACCTCGGTTAGTGAGTGCCGCTCATTCTGCCCCCCTAAAGCGGTTCAGCTGGTCTGAGGGAATTGCTCTGGTCACCATGCTCGTCCGCTCCCATCACACTAGATCTCCGTTCCAGATGCCATGTCGCGTGGTTATCTTACTCCTCCCCTCTCTCTCGCTCACCTTGATTATTCCCCCTATCGCGTAGGTTCGATAGTTTCCAATGGGGCAGTCAACCTCCCACCTACCAGGACTCGCGGCAACACCACTGATTACTTGGAGTTCTTTGCTCACCATAAAGACACCACTAAGGAAAAAAACTTGTTCGATGTACGTTTCACCCCTGTGAGTGAAATGGGTGGGGCTTCTTCAGGAACACTCATATTTCATATTTGAGATGAGTTTGACCTTTCCTCTGCAGTTTTTAGCTGAAATTCACATTTAATTTTGTCTCTGATTTTACAGTTGAGGAAAAAAAGGAAAATGTGAGAAAATAACTTACAATTGGACGAAACTTACCTCACTCATAAAATCCTGCAGGTATGTAGTTTCTAAAAATATCCCACTTGTGGGGATATTTTAGTTAATTTGGAAGATATTCTATGTTAATTGTCAGTAGTGGTTATACATTTCAATTTAGTGTAATATTCTTGAAGGTGCAGTTTTAGTTTGGGGGGGTCTCCTGTACAGGAAAAGTGGGGTACCTACATATATCTGGTATTGTTGTACTCGGAAGTATCAGTGCTTTTAGGAACAGTAAGATTTTTGTGTGTAACCTTAAGATAACTATAAATAAAAATGGGAAAAATCAATGAAAATTTGCAAATTTTACCCATAATTCCAGTAAAATTTCCAGAAAAGTTACAAAATTCTGTTACTGTGTTAAAGTAGACTTTGTGCTGAAAAAACCCAATGTATAATATTCCTGATTTACTGCAAGATTTCCTACTGTAAAATTCTGCTGGCACTGAGCGCAAACAAAATTTAAATTCTGCTGGCACTGAAAGGGTTAAATGGCTTAATACTGGTAGCATTGAGTAGCAGTCATCTATCAATGTGTGACTATATATTTGGTTAATCTTTTGAAATGTTCTTTGAACTTCCTTGTATACTTCAAATAAAGTCTTCTTTTAAATGTGTCTTTTTTTATTTTTGCAAGCATTTTATGTGAGTGTGGCATGTGAGTTCTGTTTTCTGAAGGGCATGTGTGTCAATAATTCATTTTGGTCAATTGCATTACTTTTAAATGTAGGGGATAATGTTGTACAACATAGTCACTATTAAAGGGATATTGCAATATGTCCAAATTTGGGCGTGGATTATGTTTGGGTATTTACCCTAAAATATAAATTAATGTAAGATGTTGTACCCCATTGTTAAAGGGGAAGTTGATATGATGTGCTTTAAAGTTAAAGGGGAAGTTGATGTGAAACACTTGAAAGTTAAAGGGGAAGTTGATGCGATTCTGATGTGCTAACAGATTGCGAACACAATCATTAGCATGTGAGAAAATGCCCCAGTGTGGCCTAGCCCTTATGGTGGCCATAGACACTACGATCGCAGTCATACAAACTTCTGTAATTATAGCATCTATGGTCACCATTACATAGTAGGATAGAATAGGGATTAGTAATCAAGATCCAAATCCAAGTTTCAATGGCAGTTTTGAGAAATACCAAATCTACCGTTACCGCCCATTTGCAATGCAATCCACACAATTTTGTGTAATCGGAATGCTGATTGCGTCGGAAAATGCTTCGAGGCACATGGAATTTGGCCACCCACATTGACATGTGCTGCACTGTGAGTCTCTCAATGATACAATTTTCTCCACAATACGGATCACAAGTGTGATCATTAGCACCTGAGAAAACGTGCCAGTGTGGTCTAACCCTAGATCTGGCCATAGATTACAAAAAGAACTTAAAATAAAGTTTTTAACATTGATACAATCTAATAAAGCTAAATTATCTACAGTGTGTTCTTTGATTGTGTATTTTGTGCATAAAGCTGTGAGTGGGATTTCTATAAAGATTCACAGTTATTTATTGGCCAACATACATATGCTACAGTTTTGTTGAAATTGATCCCATTTGGGAAAATTTGTGATGTCTCCTTAAATTGAAAGAAGCCACAGACCTTTTGAACAATCCATCACTGTAAATTCTAAAATATATAAAAAAATATAATACAGAAAGAGCCCTATACTTAAAATGCTCATGTTTCAAGCATCTCAATGCCATGTAAATTAAATATGGAAAATATGTGGCTCCCTGGTTGTTTTTTCTTTAATCTATTTATGCAGTGGAAGGACAAAATATATGAAGGGAGATGCTGAGGAAATGATCAGTGAACTGATCGGGTGATGGTGTAGATGGTAACTTGGAAGTACTACAGGGGTGCAGATGTTCTGAGCAATACAGGACCTGAAGTGGCCATGTATGACAGGAACATTAATAACTTATAATATGACTAGGTGCACACAATGTTAAAGGACAATTAAATCAATTTTCCATCCCAACTCCAAATGAAAGTATCCAAGGTGAGTTGAGTTGATCTTAAAGGGCATGTCCACCCTCAAAACTACAATGTAACCCACTACAGGCCCCACTGTGTAGTATCAAAAAATCCTTACCTTACACCTCTGTTCCTTATGGTTCTCCTGCAGTGACTGTTCAAAATTATGAAAAATGAAGAGTGGGAGCTGTCTGTGTGTAATCCGGTCCCTGCATCTTCCTTTTCTGAGCATCAGCACAACAAATGATTGTTAGCCATTTTAAGCACTTTGTACCCCCCCCCCCCCACTTGTATCTGTATGTTGTTCCCCCCATTTATATTGTAAGCTCTTCGGAACAGGGATCTCATTCCTAATGTGTCGAGGCATGTTTCACTTATATCAATTTATACATACTTTATATATATGCTTTCTTAACCGATATATGAAATTTTATATAAATTAATGTAATGTTTTATTTATCTGTATAATAGCTTGCACTTATCCACTTGTTTGTATACTCTGGATTTTATAATGTACAGCGCTGCCTACCCAAGTGGCGCTTTATAAATAAAATTATACATACATACATTATTGTTCCCAGAGGACTCTGGCATGCATAGGGGAGCCCCCCCCCCTCCCTTCCTTCCACCCTTCTTATCCCCTTATGGCTGCCTCATCCCTAGATTTAAAAACCTTTATTGTTCCCTCGGCTGTTTAAATAGCCAGCAGCCGCGCCTATGATTGGATGATGCTTAGCCAGGTCCCTTTTTTGCTGCTTCCAGCAGAGAGCCGGGAGAAGAAAGCAAGGGAACCAATGAGGATAAGTATGTTTCGTGTGCTTTTTTTTTTTTTAAATTGATGGTTGGGGGTGGGCTGGTGTACCCTACTCTACAGAAAAAAATTATATTTATGGTGGCCATACCCTTTAACTGTTAGATTAAATACTAAATATTGCAATGGTTTTGTCAGTCTCAATGACCAATCAGGCTTGCAGCCCCTCCCACCAAATCACCCTAGTAACATCCATTTTTAAATTTCACCTCTCACTAAATTGGATGTCGGCTGGCTGCCTTTGTACTACAGATGACTTGGGATGGTAGATATGTCCTTTGATAAGTACTTTATATCAGCACTTTATAACTTTTTAGTGACTATGACTATGTTTAACAGTTATTATGATCGGATAGCAGCCAGCAACACTAGGATGTGTAATTTTTAATTGTTTTTATTTACTCTTTTGGATAGCCCTAGTGGCCCTTTTTCTATGTCCTTAGAGCACTCATTATTGACATCATGTAGTAGGAGCCTAGTGCTGGCATTTCTCTCTGTCTGTCCCTCCTATCTAAAGGTAGTGAAATGAAATTACTGGGCATCAAGGGGTACATAGAATAAGTCACCTAATAGTATATTACTATATAAAATATACTAACAAAGAATAGGAGACATGTTTGTATCAGTGACATCATTTTACAGAGAACTTTTTTACCTTTTGTTTGATTTATTTATAGAGAGACACTTTTTTTTTGAAAAGGCAAAAAAAGATTTTCTTCTGCACTTCATAGCAAAAAAACTATGGTCTAAAGATATTTCTAAGGCAACAAAATATAAAAATATTATTTTTGACCATAAATCATTATCAGAATCATTTCTCCAAGTCCAACTTGGCAAAAATACATTTTGGGGAGTTTTCTGACCTGATAATAAACATATTTTATACACGAAAATTACCATTAACATTTTTATTACTGGGAATTGCTATGGTGCGTTACCCAATGCTATAACTAGTATGAAAATTAGCCATGCTGAAAATGGATTCCCAGGAACCCACAACTATGGGGCGTATTTATAAAGGCGTGGTATTGCTAAAAAACGATCAGTAAAACTATCTTAAACCGATTGTTAATTTACGATCGTTATCATACATTTACAGATCGTAACTCTACAATAACGAAATCGGAGATTTACGGTCCCCATAGAATACCATTGCGGTAGATTACTACCGCACGGTATTCTGCAACCGAACGTTCGGTCGTAGATGTACGACTATGAGCGTACATTAACTAACCCGCGGTATCGCTAAAAAGTGATACCGCGGGTTTATAAATATGGCCCTATATCACAGAATATCAATAACAGGAGAATAATATCCATCCTGGATGGCACTAAAGATATTTCATTTTTTTAAAGTAATTGTTTTAGAGTCTGAAAGCTTAATATCTGTCCCAGGGAATTCCACACTTGCCTGGCAGTTCCACAAAGCTTTATCGAATCTTAGATGCCCCCTGAATGGATGGGTGCAGAGGAGATCATCTGGGAAATGCAATATTCTGGGCAACTGGTAAAATAAGTACAAACCCCACCCTACCTGATGTACTATCAGGTTAGCATGGGTTTTATATTTAGTTTACAGAGTATGCATTGTTTTCTGTGTTTCTTGAAAATAGCTCAGCTCACCCAATGCAATAAGTAAAATGTTAAGGCATTATTTAGTGTGAAATATACCACTTATTCAATTGGGCATTAAATCCCCCACAACCCGGTGCAGCTTATTTTCTTGGAATCCCGCAATGCAAGAATCATTTGCAAGTGTTAATGCATCAAGCGGTGAAAGGAAAGAGGAAAGTAAGTAGGGTCTTCCAAAATAATTGCAGCTCCATAAAAGCTTATCTTCTACCCCTATCCAATCCCTAAGTGGTTTACTCAAGCTGCAAATGAGAAGAGAAGACATGAGAAGGACCAGACGTGCAATTATGGGGTTGGTTAACTTAATAAGTCACAGTGCAGGATTTAACCTTTGTATTTAACTTGAGGTTCATCCTGTGAATCTCAGGACGTTGCTAATACATAGCAGCAGTGCCACTGCATACTACAGGATAGTTGGTAAATATGGCCTTTATTTATAAAGGCTTTAAAGACTTTTACGATCGCCAATATAATATACCATAGCGATAGTCTACTACTGCTTGCTATTGTGCAGAGCAGACTAACAGGTATAAACGTACTGCCAGGGCCCGATATGAACTTTTATTAAATGATCCTGTTCGCAGGTTTGGTAACCGAAAAAAAAATATTCAACTTAAAGGGCATGTCCACCCCGAAATTTAACTTTTGATATGTGGTAGGGCATGCTCCCCCAGCCCCAACCGCATTAATATAATTGTTAGAAAGTCCCCCGATTCTTACTTACCTGCCCTCTCTCCTCCGCTGCAGTGTTCAGGCCCTCTGCTTGCATGGAATTGAAAGCAGGGGGCGGGACCGGCAGCCGCGTCCGTGATTGGCTGAGAGGCAGGAAAGGCTGCACTGAGCATGCCTCAACCTTGATGAGGTTGAGGAAGTCTCAGGCACAGCATGAGTCACACACTGCTCCTACACAGCAGTTTCCTGGACTTTGGAGGGGCACAGCAGGGGAACTATTTTGAGCAGGAATGTAAGGTAAGGATTGTTTTAAACTACTTGATGTGGCCAGTAAGGGGTTAAATTTTAGTTTTGGGGGTGGACATGCCCTTTAATATTTGTCATTAGTGTGATAAATTCCTTTTCTACCCTGGATATCACTGACATTCTAGACAACAGTATTTGTGGTTGTTCAGAAAATAATATTTATTATAAAATGTACAGTACAGCGATTTAATAATATAAACACAGTTTTGTAGTAAAGTCTTTTAAAGACCAATAATTTATAAAAATGAGACCTTGACAGAAAAAAATTGTGTCTCATGACAAGATTACAAATATATAGAAAACATAAAACTATTTATGCATTAAGCACTGGTTAGGAAATCTTTATCTGTTTATAAAAAGGTTTGTAAAAGTCTTCATAAGATAGAAATGGCACGTAGTGAAATATTGAAGGGAGAATGAAAATAAAACCATATCCACCTTTCACTGATTCTATCATTTTCTCCTGTACCTGTTGTGTTTAAATTACCGTATTTCACAGGTACAGCTGATAATGGCTTGGCCAACAAGGACAACTGAACCCCCCAGTTCTTAATGAATCAACAAAGATCTGATAAAGGAACCTGGGTGCACTTTATCTTGGGGATAAGGTGGAATTTTATTGAATTATCACCCTCTGCATTGAGCCTCAATGGGGAATTCGACTTTACTAAAGTTACATTACCAGATGGAATAAGAGAGGAGGTAGGATTGTTTTTAACTTTAATTCTCCTTTAATTTTACAATTTATATTTGTACATAAAGATATTCAAAACTTTAGTGCTATCATGCAGAACTCTCAAATTTTATGCCATTGGCTCTACATGGCTTTACTGCACAATGCAAATATTGCTTTATTAGAATCTTTTTTTAGAACTCCAGAGGGTTCACGTTAAAAGAATAAAGGTCAAGTAAAACAATTCTCTTAAAATGAAATGCAAAACTAATATTGCTGAAGCATGTTTGTAAAGTTAATACTTCTTTGGTCGTAAGGTGCAAACCAAGCTGATGTATGATTCAGTAAAGCTGGCCATACACAATCAATTTCATAGAAGATTCCCTGGCAGGTGAATTGGCCAGAATCTCCAAGTACCTTTGTAGGTACCTTTCCCTGAAATAGTTCCGATGAAAGCTCAGCATTTAGGCACAAAAAGAGCAAGTGCAGAAGGGGAACCCACGTTGTCCGAAAGCTTTTTAAATGAAATGACATCTTCCTGCCTACCAGTAAAGATAACAGGATTCGGGCACAGATACTAATCTGGTTCACATAAATTTATGCTGGATTGGTTTAAAAACATACATGGCAGAAAAATGTTATCAGAATGTGATTTTCCAGTTTCCTTCTATGTATGTCCAGCTTAATTATTAACTTGTATAGGATCATACTGAGAGACTTGGCACCAAGTAGCACAATCAATGGAAAATAGTGATTTGGAGACATCATTTATAAATAATTTTTCAGTATAATTTGCACTTATGTGGCAGTCATTATGGGCTTTTTGTGTGATGTCATATTTTTCTTGGAGAAGTTTAGCCTAAATCACATTGTACCTGACATATAGTACAGAAACTGCAGATTAGAAAAAGTACACCTATGTGAAGTCATACACCTGTGTGAAGTCATACACCTGTGTGAAGTCATAAACCGATGTGAAGTCATACACCTGTGTGAAGTCATACACCTGTGTGAAGTCATACCCTCCAAGTTCCTTTTACTGGAAAACTAACTGGGTCAGGCACACACAATGTGCTTCACCCAAGGAGCAAAAAACAATATTTCCTATAAACTAATATGTACTTGTCTGGAGTAGTGTGACTGCGGGTCCTGTGGTAATAAAAAGGAATAGCTTAGAAAAGCAGGTGGTACATTGCGCAACAGTTTCTGGTCTTGGTAGGAAAAATGTGTTTCAGTCTGGACTTTCCTTTCCCTTTCATATATTCCTTTTCTATCCCAAAACACACATCACATACATATATATATATATACATTCTACAGTCTTTGAATGGAATATGAGTTAAAAATGTATACCCTTTCAGCCAGTAACAAATTGTAACTATAGCATTTTGGGAAACAGTGAATAGGGGATGAATGAAGGGGGATTTTAATTACATTAAGTTTGCTTTAAAAGACATGTACATAGGTTGTTTTTATGTCAGTACCTAGTATGTTCTTAGCTGTGCATTTATAGTATCCGGTGTCTTTTTTTGAAGAATGTTGAATAACTAGTGTGCCCTGAGGATGAAGGAACTTATTTCCGTATAACCGAGATTGAGAAACTGCAGTTAAAATGGATTTATCAGGTAATTCCCATGTGATGTCTGGTTTTGGTATTCCAATAGACATGCAAGTTAACTGCACAGAGCTTCCAGGTCTTACATATGTAACAGGAGCAGGACTAGTAGTAATACGTGGAGGGTAAGCTATGACTATTACAGGAACAGTCATTGTTGACGAGCCATATTGTGTTGTGGCTTTGCATATATAGCTTCCTCTGTCATAAACAGATGTATTGCGGACAACAAGGGTTCCATTTTGTAATAAGGAAATGCGTCCCTTAGTATGTGACCCTTCAAGTGACATGCCATTAGGCATTGTCCATGAAATCTGTGGCTGAGTTTCTCCATGTGTTGAGCAATGAAGTTGTAAGGTTTCTCCATTAATGATGCTGATTAAGTTATTGTTATTATTTTTTAGTTGCGGTTTCTGGCCTATTTGTACAGTGAACAACTTGTCTGCATATCCTGCAATGTTTGTGGCTCTGCAAATGTAGGTTCCTGCATCTGTTACTGCCATTGAACCAATGAGCAATGTACCATCATTTCTATGAAATAACCTGTGAAGGAAATTGCCCCTACGTACTTCTGTTCCATTGGGAAGAATCCATATTCTTTCTGGTTCTGGGATTCCCGAAGATGAGCAGTTTAGACCTACCGATTGACCTTCACCCACAACAATATTTTCATTGTCACTGTTAAACTTGGGTTTCTCTGTAGGATCAATAACTGTCAAATGTACAAGCAATCTAGACTCGCCACCTTCATTTCGTCCAATGCAAGTCAACTGTACTGAGTCTGTTTTTCTTACGGCTTTAATGTCAAGGGTTCCATTCCGATGTACAGAAATTCTATTCCCATAATAAGGAGCAGGGAGGATCACTCCTTCAGGAAATGCCCACATGACCCGCGGTGCTGGGATTCCCTCAGCTTTGCAGTTTAACAACAACCGAGAATCCTTCACAGCTGTTTCTTTTATGGTTGTTATTTTATTAGAGAAGCCATTTATTTGGGGCGGTAAAACATTAACTTGGATCTGAACAACTTTTTTGTCTTCACCCCCAGTGTTATGTGCTGTGCATGTATAGTTTCCACTATCAGACCTTTGTACCTTTTGAATCAGAAGAGAGCCATCTCTGTAAACCTGGTACTTATCAGATGATGTAGGAATGGGTCTGTTTGAAGGGGAGAGCCATGTGATCTTAGGAAGAGGTTCTCCTTTGGCTTCACATGAAACTGTAACAACATCCCCATATGGGACCTGTATGACAAAGTAGGTCTTATTCTTTATAATTGCTTTTTCTGCTACTACTTTAACGCTAACCCGCATTTCATCTTGTCCAATTTGGTTGCTGGCATAACATGTATAGTCACCTTCTTCTTTCATCCCCACTTCATTAAAATATAAAGTTCCATTATTGAATACAACATATCTTCTTTTCCTGGAGCCACTGTCATCTGACTGCATGACATTATTAATCATGCTGCCATCAGGAAGACTCCAAGAAATTTCAGGGTTAGGAACACCAGTAGCCACACAATCAACCTTTAGATCTCCACCGTATCTAACTTTATGGTCAGCTTCATTTTTGTGCTGTATTTTTGCTGCTTTCATCATTACATTCACTTTAAGCACCAAGTAGTCTTCTCCAAGTTTATTCCTTGCCATACACAAATAGTCTCCTGCATCCTTTTCTGTAACTGAATATATGATCAGCGTTCCATTGGCATATGTCTTGATTCTTGAGTCAAAGCTATTTGAAAGAAAGGTAAAAAAAAAGTTTACTTTTTGCAATTGATCCTTGCTTTGTGTTTTCAGTCAATTTCTATCTATATGTAACAATCAACTTAATTGGGAAAATATATCGTAGAAACGTTGTTCGACAATAAAAATGGGTCAACAGAAATGTTCTGTTTTCGTTAAATTGACATGTCAGAAAAAAATCTGATATTATATGTACCAAATCTCTACATGTTGTAGCTTTAGTCGTACAGCAAAATTAATCCTTGTTAATTCAGTTATATCTTTAACTACAAATTGGGGGTATTTTTGCTGTGCGGTGTTCGACAACAACACCATAGAATTGGTCTGTTTTCTTTAATGGACACGCTATAAAAAATCACTTGATACAATATTATATTTACCAATAAATTTACGATAAAAGGGCGATCCAGTTGGTACAGACGAGATTGGCCCTTTATCAGTAATGCATGTACTGCAGTTCTGAGCATTCCCAATGCCCCTTCACCATCGGCTTTGGAATTTGGCTCCCTTTACTAAAAGTATAGTGTTCTCCCTAAGCTTTCTACAGGGAGAATGCTCAGGACTGTGTGTTGGGAGATCTTTAAAAAATGACAAACAATCTTTTCTGACTGCCATCTTTTAAAGATCTGCACTGTCTGTACCCATCTTAAGTTCTACACCAAAATTAGCCTTTGTAAAAGCATTGATATATTTAACTAAAAATTGTGGACTTGAATTTTCTGTACATCTCGGTTTGCTGAGTTATTTTGCTGTTAGAGCCATTTAAATGATGTTGTGTTTGGAGGCCTAAAAAGTCTGAAAATAATTACAGTTGGTTCACACTTATAGTATATATGTCAGCAATCTCTATAGAAAAATCTTGCAATGTTTTGCAAAATTCAGTAGCAGGTTAACCAGATTGTCTGGCTAACAATTTATACATTTATGCATGGAATAAATTGTTCAGATGGAGAGTGGTTCATAATTATTAAACATACAATGCATTTATAATCTGTCATTTTTGGTCAGTGCATTTCAGATCCATTATTCTTTAAATAAATACTGTTTTATTTCAAAACATTTTTTGTAGTTATTTGTAAATTATGTGAATTTCTGTATGTGTAATCCAATATTTTTGCTTTGTTGAAAATAGAATTCATCTATAAAGTTGGACTATAAGCCATATGTATAAAGGATTGTTATCTGTAACGTCCAATAGCCATCCTTTAGCAGGATAAAAAGTGTTACATATGCAAGAAGCTTGTATGTTCTCAATGTGCTCAAGTGTGATTCCTCTGGTACTCTAATTTCCCTCACAACCATAAAGACATACTGATAGGTTGTGTAATAGGGTACTTAGTGGCCTGTGTGTGTAATAGGGTACTTAGGGACTATATCGGAATTTTTTTGCCGAATTTAGTACAAAACCCATGCTAGGCAATGTAATATTGGGTTAGCGTACGTTTAGCACTAATTTCGCGTGGGATGCACCATTTCCTAAAATTGTTTTTACAGGTAACCATTTTTGGAAATATGAAGGCGTAGCTAAATATAGTAAGATTAGTGTAACAATTTTGCGGTAATCTTTATGCCATTACCACCCTGGCGTACGGGGCCAATGTAATACTCAAAAAGGTATATCTTACCTGACCAGCATCCCACAATGCAGTAAGTCTTGCAAGAGACTTTAAAGCATTGCCGGATCCCAGTCAGATAAGACGTATCTTTTTAAGTACTACATCGGCTCCTTAGATTGTAAGATCTTTTTAAGGCAGGGCCAGGTGTGATTTTTTATCCACAGTACACATCTTTTTACCTGAAGAAGGAATCCACCAGTCTTTTTGAGGGAAGTCGCCATAATATCCTTGGCCAAGGATCCCCCGCTGCACTGCAGTCCAGCCGCAATGTACCTCCATATGTCACATCTGTTTTCTGGGGAGAACTTATGGTGATCTTGGCATTAGCAGAATATCTTTTTACATCAAGTACAATTATTCTTCTGGCAGTCCCAACAATATTTGCAGCAACACACTCATATTTCCCAATATCCCGTTGTGACAAGCTACGTATGTATAGAGTTCCATTTGGGAAAACAAATAGATTTCCATTTACGAACTGGGATGGCCTAACCTGGGTACCATCATTTATTACCCAACGGATGCTAGGCAATGGAGCTCCTTTGGCAGAACAATGGATATACAGGCTGTGACCTTGAGGAAGAGTGATGTTTTCCTCCTTTTCCTGCTTAAAAATGGGTGGCAATGCAGCAATGTGAAGCCTCACTGTCAGACTGTCAGCTCCTGCCACATTGCTAGCGATGCATTTGAAAACCCCTCTGTCAGAAAAAGTTGATTCCTTGATGGATATGGTTCCATTTTCATAAAGCATAATGCGACCTTCCGAAGCTGAGATTGTCCGTATTATTTTCCTGTCAGGAAATATCCAAGAAATGTGAGGTGAGGGTACACCACTAGCCTGGCAGTCTATCGTAACAGTATCTCCAATGTACACTGTAGCATCTCTATATCGAGAGTGCAAAATTCTAGGCTGCTGGACAACCACACTCAAGGTCACAAACATTTTGTCAGTACCATGTAGATTTTGGGCTGTGCAGACATATTGCCCATGGTCTTGCAACTGAAGCTTTTGAATATGTAGGGTACCATTTTCCAAGACCTCAAACCTTTGAATTTTTGAGTTCCTAGATAGAACAGCTCCTGGAAAATAAGAAAATATTATTTAGGAAAAATGTCATTTGCATGTACAGTGAATTTGTTCTGACACAACAAAAAGTGGATTTAGTTATATTGCAAAACATAAGGATATTGCAGTTCTGTGATCATATGATAGAACAACAAGGTATTTCTAATATCTTTGTATTTTATAGTGCATTATATCTTGTTTGCTATCCACCTCTCAAAGGGCTACCTTTAAAACTTTCTGTATATTGAAATATATTAGCACTAAATACTCAGCTTATACTTAGTCCCTAATTTGCAATTTGTTCCGGGAGACAACAACGTAGACTGGCAACATATTGTGCATAGGGCAAGATAGGAAAGCAAAGAAAATAATATTTTTTGAATTATATTGCGATTGCTAGACACATTCATATGAGTGTTTACCCAGCTTTAGAAGGGTTTTGCTGACCATTTCATAAATATTGGGTATTGTTTAAAATCTTTGTAAATCAATGTTCTTAGAATTAATGTGGTTTGGAGGGATTGTATTTCATCTCCTTATCCTAAAGAAGAGTCATTAACACCTCGTTTCCTATTCTTTCCCTGTATTTAGGAACGTCTGGGAGATTTACCCAGAGCCCCTATTGCTGCGGTTAAATCTGACTTTTTTTCGGTTGCTGTGGGTAAATACCGAAAGTGAGACTTCAACTCCACCTATTAGCTGGGGTTAAAAAGTCTTGTTAGAAGTTGCACAAACCCAATATTGCGTTCAGTGTGACGGCTGTGTTGTTTTCTTTTGCCAAACACGCACACTAGGCTCAATGAAAGAGTTAAAGTCATGCTAAACAATATTTTAATTGGTTACCTCGACTTCAACTCGGAAAATTCACCTACCACCCTGGATAAATACCTAAATGAGCACCCAGGTATTTGGTGGTGTTACAAAAATCCTGCAAAAGTTTGTTTGTTGTTGTAAATCTTGTGTTTTTGCAGATTTTGAAGTCCCATCCTTAACCCACACAGCTTGCCCTTTGGCCTTGCAACCCTGCTGTGTTAATAATATATTAAAGTAAAACAAATGTAATCATTTTAAGCTTTACCTGTGGCAATTTTTGTCCAGGTGATAGAAGGCTTAGGGTCACCAACAGATTCGCAAGGAATAAACATATCCATTTCAAATGTCCCAGATAATGTTTGGAGTCCTATGGATGTTATCTGAGGCTTTTTAAGACTTACAGTCTCTGGTGGTTGGATTTCATTTGTATTTTTTAGTTTAGATCCATCTAAAATTGAAGGCCCGTGGTTAATGTAAGGGGTGTATTTATTTATTGGAATGGTTGTACTTGATTGGGGATTATAAATTGGTACAATGTGCAATGGAGTTGCAGGATAAAAATTCTTTGTCGGTGGCGTTTGCTTTTGTGTTGGTGGTCCGATAACCGGTACTTCTGCTAGAGGTGCAACAGTGGCTCTTAATACGGATCTTGGTGTTGTTTTTACAGCTGTTATGTCATAGTTTATATTATTTCCACCACCTGGAACAAGTATAGGAGGTCTCGGAGTGCTATTATGGATCATAAGCCTAGTTCTGTTAACAAGATAATGGATACTTGGATTCATGTAATATGGGTTTCCTTGGTAAGGGGTTCTTCCAAAAATGTCTTTGCCATTATTACTTAGATTATTTCCAATAGGCCTGTAATAAGGGGGTATCCTCTGTGCCTGGTTAGATCTCATCGGTGTCATTGGTTTGGGCCTAAATAAAGGAATAAATGTTGTTGTGGTGGTGATGGGTGTTGTGGACATCCTTTGTGATGGGTGGGTTTTTCTCTCTGGTGCCGCGAATGCTGTAATCTCTGGTTTATTTGTGATCACAATTGATGGATTTGTCACAAAGTAACGTAATGGTCCTTGTGTCCCGATATAGGGTGGCCTCTTGGTTCCCTGAATTGGATTATAACGGGCTGGTGAATTTTTATTATGTATTACTCGGGACTGATGTGGGAGTTTTGTGTTATCAAGCAGGCTATTATTTGAAATCACCCCATAGGTGTCTTTAGGCAGTTCTGGCTTTTGTGGAATAAGTATTTTGTTTTGAGTGTATGAGAGATGGTCCAAATCATTTTGTCTGTAGAATGGGGTGGTTGTTTCTGTTATTTTAGATTTTGCTGCTGTTCTTGAAATTACAGTTTCATGAAATTTGGTCCTTGGGCTTAGAGTAGTGTGACCACTGGCCAAATATAGTTGTGTATTAGGAACAGAAGCATTCACTGTAAATGGAGATCTATATGTATTCTCTGCAACCACAAGAGGTAGATCTGTACCTAGAAATGGCCTCCTGATACTTTCTCTATTTCTGCTGTAATCGTGGATAGTTCTACCAACAATTTTTGAAGAAGCTGTTCCTACAATTTTCTGTTCCCCATTTTTAGAAAGAGAACCTTGAGTTATTTCAGGTTTTTTGGTCCCAGGCAGTAAAGAATTTTGCAGAGATACAGCAGGGGGCTGAGAATAATCTAAATATCTAAAATTATTTCTTGTTGTTGTAGTTAAAACTGTTGCTTTTGCAGGTTCATGTAATGGATAAAACTCAGTTGCAGTTTGATATTCTGCTGGTGGTACAACAGTATTAGCGGAAGAAGAAGTTGTATATAGTGAATGCTGGGTTAGCTTTATATTAGCATACATGGTTTCTGCATTTCTGCTGGGGGAAGTGGTAACACGATTATTTTCCATTGCATTAATGGGTTTGGCAGAATGTATTGAGTAAGGAAATTTATGGACAACATGAGTAAAAGCATGATCTTTAATTGTAGTGTCGTCACCTGCTACTTTGGTTGTCTTTATGGTTTCTGATGTACTCATGGAGCTAATCAATGGCATTTCAAATGGTTTGGTTGTGGGTGCAGAAGTAGAAGATTGAAAATAATGTAGTACAACCTTTTGTGTTGCTTTGGCACTGTTTGTTTGAAACTGTGTGGGCCTTATTGGTAGTAAAGGTTCTTTAGTAACCTCCATGTCATAAGAGGAAGAGACTAATGGCTTTTGAAGAAAGCTATTTACTTGCAATTGTGCTTCACCAGAGACTGTTGGCACCATTTGGTTCTGATGCATTTTAAGTCGGTTTGGTCTAAATCTTCTTCTCCCATTTGGTCTACGCCTGTTATGATGAATATTTCCATTTGTACTATGGTTTTTATTCTGTTCCTGGTTGTTAAAGTATTTTGTTATAACTGATGCTACCGTTACATGAGGGATCAACGTATCTTTCTTACCCACCGTACTGCTAATATATTTTGTACTTGTTGTGATGTCAGATGAATATTCCCTTTGTATAGAATATAAATAGGGCTTGGATACATACGGTTTTGCAGTAGATAAAGAAGAACCCCTTGTATCAGTTTTAATATGTTGCTTTACTTTGTGTAATGAAAAAAGATTTATCTTGATATCTGGAGTATTGGTGGTTGTTTTTCTAGCATGATCTTCTGTAAAATTTATTTCAGTTACATGTTTTCTTGAAACATCAACGTTTACTGGATCAGGTGATTTTGTAGAAATGTCCGTATTCAGACTATTCTGATATAGTGGTGGAGTGCTAACTGTTGATTTGGTTTCAGGCAGATATTTCTTATTGTCTACCATAGTGGTGGCTTCACCACTGACAGCAGGAGGTATGTTATTAATTTCTTTCCATGGGATATAGATGTTGCCATTGTTTTCAATGTTTCCATCTAAAGGAGATTCATCAGGAAGATAAATCTCACTATTCTGTAATGTCACTGGTTCTTCTAGAGTAAGTGTTGAGGGAGTCATTGTAACAGTAAAAGAAGTGGTGCAGTCTATGTTATGCTCTGTATTTGCAGTTAACATTTCAGCAGAACTGTTTTCTACATCTGTTTCCAGGTTATTTTCATGCATAGTGCTTTCCCTTGTGCTGGATTGCGCTGTGGCATGTTCTTCTACTGTTACATTCTCTATAATAAATTCTTTTTCAATAGTTTGAAATTCAGTTGAACCAGTTATTTCTATATCATCAACTTCTAAATCCAAATTTTTATCTTCATCTGTTAATGAATCGAAATTGTCTGTTTTTGATGTACTTAGTATGACCCATGGAGCTGATGATTCAATATGGGATGTTTCTTCATTACCTGCACTATAATCTCTTGTATCAGCGTTTGGTAAAGTTGGATTTATATCTATAGGAAATATTGTAGCTTCATAGTCTCCCTGTACTGTAGTTGTTTGTGGTGGGGATGTAATTAATATTAATTCATCCTCATCAGCAGATGTTTCTTCTATATATGTTTGCAATTCACTTTCTGTTGGAGGCCTTAGAACAGAATCAGGCTTTGTAATCTTATGATTATACGTAGGGGCAGTTGTGGCTTCAACGGAGGTAAGAGAAGGTATATCTGTTGTTTTTTGTAGATTTCTCCCTCTGATCTTTGCTAAAATGTTTGCCCACTGTTTTGGATCAATTTGCTTATTACCTATATTTATTCTTCTTCTCGATTCGAACTTCCTTCTGCCTTCGGCAATATTATTTCCTTTTGTTCTTTCTGTAGATTTCCAAATTTTTAGTTTCCTTCTGTCTTTTGCATTTTCTTTTAAAGGGATGTTACCTGATAATGAACCTTTTTTGGAACCAGGTCTAGCTCGATCTTTGACTTTGGAATATTTCTCAGACTCGTCCGTAGTATCTCTTTCACCTGACCCACCATCATCATCTATGACATCATACCTATGTTTTTTTAGCAGTTCTGAAGCAGGCCTTTTCTTCATTTTTACTTGATAAGGCTTTTCAGGAACTTTTCTGCCTATTGCAAGTTGAACACTAAAACGGTCTGTCCCATATTGATTTGCGGCTATGCATCTGTATAAACCATTGTCGGTGAGTTTAGTGTGTGCAATAGCTAAAGATCCATTGTTTAGAAGATAAATTCCTGTCTTATTTACTGAGGAGTCTATAATATCATTGTTGGGCAAAATCCAATTTACATCTGCATCTGGATTTCCTACTATGTGACAAGCCAAAACAATAGGATCTCCTAAAGTCTTTGTAAGGGTGTGAATGTGATTTTCAGATACATCACTTGATGGAGGTTGAGCTATGACCCTAAAAAGCTGCATGTCTATGTCATGCATTACTCGAGCTATGCAATAATATGCTCCAGAATCTGCAAAATCTACAGCTTTTATAGTCAGCTGACCACTGGAAGATATTGAAAATTTGCTTTCCTGATTGCTGTATGGTGCCTTATGTATTGATCCATCTGGAAAAATCCATTCTATCAAGGGAATTTCTGATGATTTCACATTGCAATTCAACTGACAAACTGTCCCCTTAATAGCAGTACAAGAAGTCTTACGTTTTTCATTTCTATCTATTATCACCCAATTCTGTGAATGTTGTAATTCCTTTGTGTGCAGGGACTGTAAAAAATTTGTAGAGAAAGATAAAGTCACTTTTTTGGCTGTACTCGTCTTCCTGTTCAACTGGATATTGATAACACTTTGCATTATCCACGATGGCTCTGATGACATCAGAGTTTTAACACCTGTGTAGTAATAGGAATCCTGATCCATGTTCTGCTTATATCTGTAAATCGGTGTAGGATGATCATTAACCATGAATTCTTTTTCAAGCTTCACAGGTACTTCACTATAATATGCAATTAATTTCCATAGTTTTTCATAGTTTTCTCGAGTCATTGGGCACTCAAAGGCAAGATTAAATGTTGCATTAATATCAATTTCCTCTGAATGACGTTGACTCCACATAATTTGGCTGAAATCAGATGGCTTCTTTACATCGCAGTCTAAGTCAACTTTATTCCCATGCTCATCAGTCATATTTAGCTTGACTTTCCCTAGAAGGTTATGATGGGATTCTATAGATGGCAGTTCATTCTCATTCTCCTCTTCTGTGTAGACATAAGTGCTGTTGTCTCGAAGAGTTGAATATATTACCGGCCTAGAACAGGAAATATCCTTCAGACTGTGGATCTCTCTTTTCCGCAAATGCTTGGGAGCAGAGCATACAGGACACATCTGCCCATTTTCATATGATCTGTCTTTCTTACATTTTAGAACACCTATTGAGAGAAAGACATTTTGGAGTCAGCAGCATATTCTATGAATAAAAAAAAAATATATATTTAATGTGTATCCACCAATAAAGTGTTCCTTTAAAGCAAAAAATATACAGTCCTCTGCACTCGTATCGTGCTTACTCCTTACAACATCCAACCCTTGGTGGATAGTTATATCAGAAGAACGCAATCGTCAAGGGTTGCACTTATCTGAGGAAGGGGGCACGTTTATACCCCCAGAAATGTTGTGATATGATATGTAGTCACTAATTAATAAATTATTCTTTGGAGTGTGACCCTTGACGTTTGTGTTCTTCTGTTGCTTTAAAGCCCTTAAAGGTGAATTTTGAGATGTCAAAAATTAGAAAAACTTGTGTGTAAACTTGGCTCCTTGTCACAAAAATTGCAATGTGGCAATTAGTTTGTTAAACAAAATGATCAAAGCTGCATTTCGAACAATCTAATCCTGGAAGACAGTAACCTAGAGACAGCCCGTCTCCTAAACAGGATTTTTTAGTTACATTGAATGGAAAGTATAGTTTTGCTGTTAATAAAACTACAACATTCCTTCTTCCCTTTAATTAAGCAGGGTTTTATGTCTTCTTGAAAATTCCTACCCATCATCTGCTGAAAACATTTCAATCTAGAATTTGTCTTCAGTCTCCTAATTTGAGTTTTCAAGGCATAATATTTACCACAGTAAAGCATGTACAGGAAATGTATACAAGCTGCTGTTAACTAGTACTACCAGAATCCAAAACCTGATTTTAGCTGCCGGGGGATACATACTGGTAGTGTGTATATTCCAGGGATTCTTAAACAGTGCGCCTCCAGATGTTTGAATTCTAAAACATTCCTCAACTACAGAGGGAGAGTGCTGGGAGTTGTACTTGTCAAATATCTTGAGGTACACACTAGATACATGCTCCAATAGTTACTTTGGTATATAATATAATATACAGTATAATCCTATATAATGAAAGCCTAACTGCTGCATCCATACTATGGTCCGTGTGTGTGTGTCACTGCAGTTTCTATGGACTCACCACTAGAGGGAAAGTCTCTGCAGTTCCTATTGACTCACCACTAGAGGGAGAAACACAGGAAACACACAGAGGCAGAACAGCAATTAAACAGACCACAGGTTGCTTGGGACGGGGGGGGCTGTATTTGGGGAGAGGGGGGGGCTGGATTTGGGACAGAGGAGAGGACCTTGGATTTGGGACAGGGGGAGCCTGTATTAGAGACTGAGGGGGATCCCTGTATTTGAGACAGAGGGGGGCCATATTTGGGACAGAGAGGGGGGTGTATGGGATTGGGGGGGAGGGGGGGGGGGGGGGGGGGGGGAGGGGGGGGGGGGGGGCCTGGAGAAGGGACATAGTGGGTGACCCTGGATTTGGGATAGAGGGGGACCCTGGATTTAGGACAGAGAGGGGACCCTGGATTTGCAACAGAGGGGGGACCCTAGATTTGGGACAGAGGGGGATCCTCTATTTGGGACAGAGGGGGGATCCTGTATTTGGGACAGAGGGGAGGACCCTGGATTTGGGACAATTTGTGAGAAAGGGGGGACACTGGATTTGGGACAGAGGGGGGACTCTGGCCTTGGGACATGGAGGAGGGCTACGTCCTTGGGACACTAAGGGGGCACTCTGGGCTTCTAGCACCCATTATTGTAACAGGCTTAATGTCTAATAAATTATAATTATTTAAATTGACCATAGAATTCTGCCATGTTGATGGATTTCAGATCAGACTTACCATCTGATTGTTTGTACCAATCAAGTAACCATTTCATATTGCAATCACAGATCCACGGATTTCCATGGAGATAAAGATTCTCTAGTAGTGGCATGGTTTGTATCATCTCTGCTGGAAGGGTCTGAATCATGTTGTCTGATAGATAAAGGTGTTTTATAGTTGACTGTCTGAAAAAACCTAAGAAACTGAATGTACAAAATGTATTGGCATGAAGCTGTTGTATCAAGTTCCCTTCCAAATGAAGAAGTCTTAGAGAGGTCAAGCCATTAAAAGCATTGGGATGGATGAATTCAATTTTATTATGGTCAATGTGCAGCCTTGTCAAGTCAGAGAGTCCATGGAATGTGTGACTGGTAATTGTTTTTAACTTGTTGTAACTCAGTTTAAATACCTAAAAGACAAAAAACAAAATGTAAGTTACCTTGTGTGTATGAATATCATATGATGTATTATATGCAGTCTCTGATTGGCCAGGGGCACAGAGAAAACCTACTCATACTGTGATTGACAGTAAAAGTGTGTACACACACTAACGATAAAGTTAGTATCGATCCCTTAATCGTTAGCGTGTGTATTGTATTCCTGAGAGCTCCCGGGGTAGAAGAACGTTCAGCGAACCACAAGAGTTAATCAAAAGCACAACTCCATATGCAGGATTTGAGTCTCACAGACATATAGAAGATGTGGGGTTAGGATAACTATAGGAATAGTTTTAAAAAAGAAACTGTACCTAGAAGCTCTGTTCTTTTCACTGGGAACAAACATCAGTTTTTTTATTACATTACTTTACAAATATTAAACAAGTGTATAAACATATACAAAAAGGTGTACCTGTAAAGAAACTAGGTCTTTAAATGCTGCATTGGGGATACTGTAGATTTCATTACTATGGATCAGAAGTAACTCAAGTTTTGACAATCCTGCAAATGTATCTTCGCCAATAGAATGAATACTGTTAAATCTGCATAGAAAGGAAGCCATTGTACAAAGCGGTTATGGTGTGCCATGACAGAAAATATTCTTCCCAAGTCATTCATCTGTTGCAAACGCTACTCTGAAGGTCTTCTAGCATCCCTAACACTCACTTCAATCAGAAGAATCCCTGACACATAATCCTCTAAAGCCCAGAGAGAAGGAAATAGTAAAGCTAATTACATAGTACTAATCCGTGTTGCAACAATAACTAATTCATAACAAAACCCCACCTAGCAAAACTAGGCTACATAGACTACATATAGAGTCATACACTGTTAGAAGATGCCAGCAAAGTATCGGGAGGTGTAGCATTAGTTTGTATTTTAAATTTTCTGAAATCTATTTTAATTCATTCATAAACATACAGGTAATCACTAAAAGGTGCATAAAAAAGACAGATCTGCACAATTTTAAAGACAGCATATAAAGCATTATTAATTAATAATTAATTTATTAGTAATTAATAACAGACATTATTAGTCAAATAACTGATTTTATATCCGGTTAGTGTGAACTTTACACTTAACTTTCTACACAGTAACTTAACGTGTCCTAAACTGAGGTGGTAAGGGGACACTCTCTACCTTACCGTAGTCCCGCAAGTCCGCAATGCTGTAAAGGAGCGACGCATATTGCATCTCCCCTAAAATGTGTTACTTTTTAAAGTACATTACATGGACATAGGTATTGGGGCTTGCCTCCTAATCACTGAGTTCAAAGGGGAATTGGAATTCTTACCCTCTCTTCTTCCTTCCGGATTTTCGCAAAGCAGTATTCACTTAGCGCGAGTAACTCAGAAGGTAAGAAGCACAGAGGTAACACCTTAGTTTTAAAGGTGGTTGTTTTCGTGATGGAAAAATTAAACCCACACTAACCCAATATTACACTGGAAAGTGTGAGTGTTTTACTCTGATTTCCACAGATGGATAAACCAAAGCAACTAGCCATGCAGTTAGAGACATGTCTCCCCAGGTAGATATTTCATACACATCTGGAAGTAGTCAAGGCATTTAGGGGCAATAAGCTTTGTTACCACATAAAGGTCAAAATAGCAATTTTAGTTTTTTAGTGGGTAGACATGGCCTTTAATCCCCGCACAAAATCCGCACTATGACATGGAAAGATAATGAGATGTGATAAAAGTTCCAGTAGGTGTAATGAGCAAGTGTCCTAATCAATATAGTGCATGTGCAGTGAGCATTACTACATTAAGATACAAACCCCAAATTGATTCTTTCCACATGTTTAGGGATTTCCAGTGGGACTGCAGTCAGGGAGCGGAAAGTGCAGTGGACTTCAGAGCTGACATAACACGCGCATGGATGAGGGCACAAGAGAGCATTGTGCGGTAATCTTAGGAAAAGGATAATTGCCGGAATTAGCCATAATCGGATCCCCTTGTGCATGTTGGTAGATATATTCTCGCTTGCGTTACTGTGTGAAGTAAAAAGAAAAAAGTTAACAGTAAAAGGTTGGTCTGTGATTTTAATTAACAAATAGTTTTTTTAGTTCAATGTTACCACTGCTAATATCACCGCCTAAGGCTGGGTACACACCAGCTGATATTTTCAGCCGACCGACCGAATCACAGCACTTTTGGTTGGTCGGTCAAAAATATCGGCTGGTGTGGGGCGGCCAGCCGTGGCCGACAACGATCATTCGTTCGTCTGGATCGGACGCGTCGGAGAATTCCGAATTTGGCGCGATCGATGGACATTTGTCTCGGCCGAGCACACGCTCATAGCGAGCAATCGGTTGGGACTAATAGTCTGGCCGTGTGTACCCAGCCTATGTGTTTATATAATAACCTCCATAAAAATGTACTAGTAATTGGATCCAAAACACACCTCATTAAAGGAGAAGAAATTCCTTCGTGTTTGAATTAGCTTCTATTCTATAAAAATCCTCATACTCATTGTTCTGTTCCAAATGGATTTAAATCTATAAATGACTGAGTTCATGCCCTATAGTGTAGTAATTAAAAAGAACTCCGCAAGCAGTGCAGAGTTTTAGGGTAAGGAGACACTGTTCATTAAAGGAACACTAAAGCCAGAAAAACAACTATTTGCCATTCAGTTGTATTATTCACACGCTTATTCTCACCTCCCTGTGAATAATATTAAGCTTGGGGGACCTGGAACTTACCTTCCCACCGCTCCACTCGCAGCCACTTCTTCACTGAACAGCTGTTCTCTCCCAATCGCGCGCCCTATCTTTTGTATTGGCGCACATGCACCTAAGATAGGGCACACGGTCGGGACAGAGCGGCTGTCAATGAGGGAGCGGCTGCGCAAATATATAGAGATAAAGTCATACTAACTGGTTCGCTATCGGTTACTGCAACTTTAACATATTAGCGTCTGATGCGCGGGTTACGCAAAAATCAACCGCGCATCCGATGCTCATGATTCAATATAGGGATTACGGGATTTACCCACATTTGCAAGCACGATTCTGAATTGCGAAAGGAGCATTCACACAGAGCGATAGCGGCTCTGGGTAATTGAGCCTATTAGTTGCATCTAAACATAAGCAATATCAGTCTGTGGCATAAGTGGCTTTTTGACAACTCACCTCTCTGTTTGGGAAGTAGGACTACTGTACCCCATTTACCTAGTGGAGTTGGGGGAGCTACTTTATCTGCAAATTAGGGGGTGAACATGCCTTTAAAGGGTATCTTTGCTCTGAGCTTTAGGTTCGAAGAAATCATCATTTGAATGCATTGCTGCATTTACGAGGAAAGATCTGTCACTTAAACCAGAAAAAAATATGTGTGTGCGTCCCCTGACCCTTAACTACTAGCAATTAGGAAAATCAGCAAAGAAAAGAAGGATGGGGGGAGGGAGATGGTGAGGCTGTGCAGAACTTATTAGTGTCGCAGACACTACAAGAAGGCAGTGAGTATTGGAGGGGTAATAAGGAGTTAAACATTAACAATTTACTAATAAAGCAGACAGAAATAAATATATGAATTTCAAATTGTAGTTGTACATAATGTAAAGTTGTTTCAGTAAGTACAGTACCCTTTAAATAAAAAGAAATAAATAAAAAATACTAAAATATTAAAACCAGAAACTTTTTGGTGATATGTGAAAGTGCCAACAGCAATAGGAAAAAAAAAAAACTATTTTGCATGTTAAACATATTGAACACATTATCCCATGTGCTTCTTATTCAATTACCATGAATTACATCCAGCTACTGTACCAAACAAAAAAATCTCCAGGAAGTTCACAGAGTCTAAGGCCACACTACAACGTTTTATGTGGGTTACCGTGTGTTTGCAATGCAATTTGTGCGTTATTGTGCTATTGGAACGCATGTGATTGCGCGAAAAAATGCTTGAACGCAAAATGGAAGCGGGCGCGCAATCATATGTGCATCGGAAATTGCAGAAATGTTCACGTTCCTGCGATTTTAAAGGGCATGTCCACCCCCAAAACTACAATTTAACCCACTACTGGCCCTACTGTGTAGTGTAGAAAAATCCTTACCTCACATCCCAGCTCCAAATGGTTCTCCAGTAATCCCCCCCATAAATCCAAAAAGCTGCCCACCAGGAGCTCTGCAGAGTCCATATAGGACTCTGCCTCCTGTCTCTCCTCCGGGAGAATTTTGTCATGCTCAGTACAGACCTCCTCCCCCTTCCTCCCCCTCCCTCCCGTTTCTCTCTCTCCCCCTAGCACAAAACCCCTTTTCTGTAGTGTAGGACTCCCTCCCCCAACCCCAAACGCCATAGTAGTTTCACACAAAACACCCCCGATCTGTACTTACATCACCTCTTTCCCCCGTCGATCTGCACAGCCCGAAGCCGCATCCGTGATTGGCTGCCTATCAGCCAATAACGGACACGGCTACCGGTCCAGCCCCCTGCTTGCAGTTTCATGCAAGCAGAGGGCTGTGACACATCGACGGGGGAAAGAGGTGATGTAAGTACAGATCGGGGGTGTTTTGTGTCAAACTACTATGGCGTTTGGGGTTGGGGGAGGGAGACCTACACTACAGAAACATGTTGTAAAAAGGGGTGGACATGCCCTTTAATGTTAGCGAAAACATGCGAACAACAAGCTTGTGTGGCCTAGCCCTAAAACAATGTTTTTTTCCATAAATGGAACCAAGATGGTAACCTAGTCCTGTACCAGTCTTGGATGCTCAGCTTTCAGTAGAGAACTATATGGAAAGTTCGAAAGTTCGAAAACGGACCCATTAAAGTCAAGGGGAGTCAAATAGTTCGAAAAGTTCTAATGAAATACAATTAAAATATCAATTGTAACTTAATGTAAATGGCTGTGGGACCTGGGAAATGGTCTGGGGAACATGTTCGAATAGCCAGGACATTCGAAAAATCAATTATACTCTCACTCTCGCTATTTTTGAGCTCGTTCACACCTAGGTACCATGTACATTTTACTCGCGGATTCGATGCTCGTGTATAGGCTTTAATAGACACTTTACTCGTAGATTCGATGTTCGCGCCTAGATACCATGGACATTTTACTCGCGGATTCGATGCTCGTGTATAGGTTTTAATGGACACTTTACTCGTGGATTCGATGCTCGCGTATAGGTATAATAGGCATTTTACTCACACATTCGAACGGTCGAACATTCGATATTCGAAAATATCTAAAATCCGGGTCCGGGATAGTTCGAGAAGTCCGAATTCGTTCGAATTCGAATAGTTCGGCTCAAACTCGGGTTCAAGTTCGAGTTCTAGTCCATCTCTACTGGTCAGTCAGTTCCATATAACAAAATCCAAACAATATGCCATGCCAAGTGGTGGTGGGTAATCCAAACACATCCTTAATGCTTTAAAACTTTTGTGGACATGGCAGTGTCAGGCCACAAACTGTTCTTACAAACTGCATTTTACTGCATCCTTTCTTTTACTTGGGTACAATTATTTTGACAGCCCATGATAAAATAAGCTATGGAATTTCTCCTAATGGCGGCCATAGATGTACCATTATTACATGCCGATCGTGGTCAACAATATCGTTCAGACAGAATTTCAGCCAGTCCAATCTTGAAAATGAGAAATTACCAGCCCAATTTTGTTACTGGACACCACACAGAGTGATACCCTGTATTGGCCAATAATATTGCTACATTTATGGCTACTATAAGCCTAAATTTAATTCTTTAATTGCTACCTGATTGCTGTATCTCAACTATAATACCAGCAGCATTTTGGAGAAATCATCTGTTTAATTAGCATGTGAGTTCTCTATTCCCCTCCATCCCCCCCTTGCCAAAGTGAGTTACAATGATATGATGTTTAGAAATGATAGAATAACCCATACAGGTTCATTTACAGGACATAAAGATGGGGCAGCACAGTTTGCACATAAATTAGGTTACCATAAGACATTCAACCTACAGCCCTATGCTCACCCATCCCACTGTCACTGTTGTACTTTAACTCCTTATATTTCCTTATGGAAAAGGGCTGTCCAGAGATGCTAGAAGTGGTGGTTCTAACGAATAGCCTCAGGTTGAACACCTGCACAACTTCTGAAGGAGACATTTGCTAAATTAACCCCTTAATAATAAAGAATTTTAAACTATGCTTAAAGTATCTTGCAAAGAATCTGTGTTTCTTGCAATGTGCCAGGGCACAATAGGGCACCATCATATTCTATTATTAGTTTTATTATTGGCCTGGCCCAAGGTGAAAAATATCAAAGAATAACACTAAAAATTGGGATCAACCAGGATAAATATTATACGATGATTCTCATATGCAACATCATTCAGTAACAGTGGTAACCCCCTCACAACAAAACACAAACAAAACAAAAGCATTTGGAGGATAGCATTGTTTTCAAGTACTAAATAACTTGGCCATAATCCTCTCTGACTGGGGTTTAGGACAAGAGGGTAGGACATGGATAGTTGTTGGTGATCCCAAAAGATCCATGAAATGAGTAATGAATTTAAGATTGAGATCTCAAGAATGCTTAGATTGAAGTCAAAGTCCGAGACTCAGAATAGCTGTATTGTAAACAGTAGCACAACCAGAAATCAATAGGCCATCCAGACAAACTATAATGGTGCCTCCTCCCTGCTTCATCCACAGTCATTGTCTGGGGTGAGGCTGTATCTGTCTTGGAAAATTCAGGGGCACTTCTGGCTCCCAGGCCCCCCTGTGGTTGCAGGAGCCAATGCCATGATAGTTACACCCCTGATTGTAAATTCACCAACTAATCCAGTGATGTTGAACCTTGGCACTCCAGATGTTTGGAAACCATCTGCTCCCAGCATTTATTGGTATCAGAGTGCCAAGTTTCTATATTACCGAACCAGCCCATAGTGACATCTTAGATTCACAGCATTTTATGGATTTATATAAACATTATATTTGACCATAATAATAGTATGGAAAGAGGACAACATTATTTTTAACCTGATCTCAATTGGATCAACAAATCAGCTGTATCAGCAGTTAATTTTGTTTGGACACAGATATGATATATCAAAGATAAACAAGCTATCTTGACCAACAAATACATCAATACAAGTGTATGGTCTAAGGAGGAGCCATAATAATGTGGGCATCCAACTGCCATATTGGGTTTTTTTTTTGCAAGTTGCACCATGATTTGCACTGAAAACCTCACTAAATATATCAGTACACATTGCTATATAAACTGTTTAAAAGATTTCTTCCTCCTGTGGTTTTTCACCTCTTCATGGTTAGAGATAAAAGAAAGATGAGTTTTCCAGAGTTTATTTCCTATACTGTATTTCAGATAACTACCCTGGCTGCTACTTCTAGCCCTTTAAAATGTACAGATCAGAATTTTCATTATGAAGAAATTGAATTCTCATCCTTCTTATTAGATGCCAGATGGAAAACTACGTGTTACTATTTCCATCATTAAAGCTTACTGTTAGTTCAGTTGGATTTAACTATTTCAAGAGAGAGACACATTGCCTTAACATACAAAGGCAGGCATGTCTGACCTTATTTCAACTAGCTCCCTGTGCCTTTTCCTATAAATAACCACTGCATTTACCCAGAAGCACAATCACCTGTAAACATGAGGCACTGGGAACAGAGAGGGCATAAAGGTGTACTTCTTTGCATTTACAGATCATCAAATACTTGGTTATTATATTTCCCCATATTTAAAGGACATGTCAACTCCCAGCAGTAAAATCTATACTTCTGACTATTCCTTCTCCAAATCCCAAGATCGCTATACTGAGATTTCAGCTTTACTGCAGAGGAGAGAGGTGAGTAATTGGAGCTTCAGGGACTGCAGGTAGGTAAGTAAGTATAGCAACCACCCCTAAATAGAGATGTAATGTTGGTTCGAATAGAACCCGGTTTCGCATCGAATCTGAGGGTTTCGAAGTCCCAACAAAACGTTTGGAACTCCCAGATTTCACGGATTTTTATCGGAAATAGACGAAAATCGAAAATAGACGATTATCGAAAAAACCCTCGAAAGTAATGATCGATTTCCGTAACTCCTGAAAATAGAATGCGGAAGCTCGAAAACAGCCCAATCATGAGGAAAGATTTTAAAATAACTTTTGGTTATATTTAAGGATTCCCCAGACCATTTCCCAGGTCTCTGTGTCATTTTCAGTAACCTACTATTACTATTTGTCCCTCAAAATGGACAGAAACTTTCAAAAATGTTTCTCTCATAGACTTCTACGGGTTCATTTTTCAAATTTTTGAAAATTCGAAAACGGGACGAAACTCAACAGTTTGGAACATCTCTACAATTTACAATAATCTAAAGTTATGCATGCTCTCTAAAAGCTCATTGAGCTTACAGTGGAGGTGAGGATCAGGAAGACAGGAGAAGAGAGCTTCAGAGACTGCGGGTAGATAAGTAAATATAATAATCTTAGGTTTACAAACCTAAGCAACAGTCATTATGCAGGTGTATCCTACCTTCTGCAGTCTACCAACAGGACCGGCACCTCAAACTACAAACAAGTCTAATTAAGAAAAGCATGATCAGGACGACTCTACCAGGTGCAACAAAAAACAAACTTTATTTACAAACATCGGCATTACAGATGAGGAGAAAAGCACATGAACTGAACGCCCTAATGTGTTTCATGACCCCTGGTCAAAGTGATGCTTTTCTGAATTGGATTATAACAAGCAACATCCCAACATGGCTTTACAAACCTTTTATTACAAGCAACAAAAGCTTCCCAATGCTCCCATAGAGAATGCACAAAGCATGTCCCAAAAGGAGGGCGCACATACCTCCTGCACATAAAAAATGATTCCAGAAGTATGAGTATGAGTAATGTGATTTAAGCAATAAAAAAGCAAGAATGTTTGGTTAGTTAATGCTCGTGTTTAACTCAGTGGGGATACAGTGACACCAATGACACGTGACTGTCAGCAGACTCTTTCCTTGAACATTTGTAGCACCTATTTTAAGTCAATCAATTCAGTAAGCCCAGAGATTTGTGGAGAATGTAACATTTCCACAAACCTTGCTTCAGCAATCCAAATGTTCTGGATACAATCACCATTAACCATTACAAAACATAACCAGAGTATAAGATGGTCAGTAGGTATATCACAACACAGGAAGAAGAAAGTGGGCACAACAATCTTTAACGGGTATCTCCACCCCAAAATCTAAATTTTCTGTAGTGTAGGGGACCCCTCTTCAACCCTTAACACCAGGTTTACCAGGCAGGTTTGAAAAGAGCCCAGAAATAGACTTACTCACCTTTATTTCCTCTGCCTCTATTGCTTCTTCTGGGAACAAATTAGCAATAGGGGCCGGACTGGCAGCTGCACCTGTGATTGTCTGAAAGTCAGTATTTCTGGGCACTTTGTAAAGTTATAGACCTGGCATTTAGGGTTAGAGGGGGTCCCCTACACTACAGAAAAGTTTTTTTTAAAAGATTAAGGCAGCGCGAGGTATCCAGAGGGAAGAAGGGAGGGAGGGCTCCTCTGTCCTTTCCAGAGCCCTCCAGGAGGACACATGGGGGCTCATACTCTTCACTTTTCTGGACTTTGAATATGCACTGCAGTACAACCATAAGGAGCAGAGATGCAAGGTAAGAATTTTTGAACACTACACAGTGGAGTCAGCAGCGGGTCAAATTTTAGTTTTGGGGGTGGACATGCCCTTTAAGTCCGACTAGTTTATCTAGTAATTATAATATGTAAAGTTTCGGTGAGCATGCACACCTTCTTCAGACAAAGCCTCGTCTGCCTTAAGACTGGTGTGTCCAGTTTTTTCCTCCTTTGTTTTACAAAACATAAACAGGGAGATTCAATAAAAGTTCTTATAGTTAAAAATGGTGCTAATTTTCCCCCAACCAATCAAATATTATTTAAAATTTGAAAGCTAACATCTAATTGGTTGGGGCAAAATTAGCACAAATTTTAAGGATAAGAACTTTTATTGAATAACCCTGAAAGTTCTTCCATGATTCCACTCTACATACAAATTGAAATTAATTTAAAAAAATGGATGCAAAAGGATTTTGAAAAATACGCAAACAGGTATTTTTCTGTTTTGGAGCATAATATATATTATATAATATTTGGTTTACAAGGTCTGTGGCATTCAGAAAACAGCAAAATATGGACAATGTGATTCCACTGCCTATTAGAGGCAGGGAGAGACATGGATGTAAATCAGTATGCAATTTAGCCATATTTTCCAGCTTTCTGCCGACCAGGACTGTTCAGGCCACAACCCAGACAAATAAAGCCCTGGCAATGTGGGGAAATAGTGGTGGTTGATTAAAAGGTATGACATTAGCCTCACAGGATATGAGACCTGTGGGTAATTTCCATAGCAGTCCTTAAGTAAATATTTTTCTACTGCTTTGCAGAACATCTGAAGATATTCTGCAGATATGCATAGTGATACAACATTTGAATGACAACCCAATATCAAGATTTTCATATTAAGGTCCGGCGATCAGCTGTTCAGCTGTTTTCAAACAGCTGATTGCGTGCACCTTTACTAAGATACATTCGTTCAGCTGTTTAAAAACAGTTGATTGCGGTATTTAGAAGGCATATTTTATAGCTACGGCACTGCATTAAAGGGGCTTGCAAAAATGGATAGCATCATAGTACAATGACCATACATTAGGCTGATTTTATGTACAACTCAACATACAACCAGACATTTCCATTTATTGACTGAAAAATTGTACATTTTCCCGATCTTATTATGCGACATTAGACTGTAATTTTGATCGGGAAATTTTGGTTTTTTAAGTTGATTGATAAAATGATTGTAGTGTTTTCTGAAAATAAAAACTAAACTAAATAAATAAAATATAAGTCCAGTCAGAGATCGGGGACGCCCGATGTTTTAGCTACGGTGTATGTGGTTTAATATGTATATGTTAATAAAGGTGTTTTTTATATAGATATTTATGATCCGCTCTTTCCTATCACCCTCTCACACGGGGATTATGTGACTGATGGTTAAGCTCAATTGGGGTTTCAAGGGATAGAGTGCTATATTTAGGGGTTCTGTTTTAGGTCTATCCCTATATGTTTGTATCTACAGTAGATGACATTCGACATTAATCTCAAAACAAATGAAATGTCGAACAATATATATGGTACATGTACAACTGTCTATCAAAGTATCGGTTGGTTTAAGATCGTAATTAAGATCGTAATAGTGTATGGTCACCTTAAGGCATGCATGCAGTCACCGCTATTAACAGCTGGTCATGTATCTAGCCCGGCACTGGATAGGGAGGTGTTACGAAGGGCCTTCCAATACAATTGGCCATTCCATTACAGTACAAGATGAGTAAGGTTGACATTCCATATTAGCACATGATTGCTTCATAGGCAGAGGTCCCAGACTAAAACAGCGTGCTTTACACCCTTTCCCTGCTGAGGCATAGCACTAGGAACCAGCGTCACAGACTCACAATCCCGCACCTGCTACGTATCTTAATAAAAGAAAAATTGGCACACCACTTTCTGAATTTGGACCCGTATGTGATTGAGGTTTGCACCCCTGATATACAGCATTTATCTGTGGTAAAAACAGAAATTAGTGGTTGCACCTCTGGCAGTAATACAATGGCTGCATATTAGTTGTAAAGGGTATGTCCACCCTTTAAACTAACTTTGTGCCATATTATAGTTACTGGTCCCCCAGCCCCAACCGCATTACTATTATAGCAAAAAAGTCCCCCGATCTTTACTTACCATAACTCTCTCCTTCGCCGCACAATCCCGGCCCTCTGCTTGCATAAAACTGCAAGCAGAGGGCAGGACTGGCAGCCGCGTCTGTGATTGGCTGAGAGGCAGCCAATCACGGACGCAGCTGCCGGTAGTGTAGAATGGCGAAGGAGAGAAGTAAGGTAAGTAAAGATCTGGGGACTTTCTTGCTATAATAGTAATGCGGTTGGGGCTGGCGGACCAATAACTATATTATGGCAAAGGGGTTTAATGCTAGGGGGAGGGAGACCAAATCGGAAGGGAGAGGGAGGGGGGGGGGGGGGGGCTCTTCTGTGCATGGCAAAATTCTCCCGGAGGGGAGAAAGGAGACAGAGTCCTATATGGACTCTGCTATCCTCCTGGTGGACAGTTTTTGGGACTTTGGGGAGTGATTACAGGGCAACCAATTGGATCTGGGATGTAAGGTAAGGATTTTACTACACTACAGAGTGGGGCCAGTAGTGGGGGGGGATTATAGATTTGGGGGTGGACATGCCCTTTAATAAACAATACTACATAATGTTATGTTAATGTATTATTTCATCTAAAACTCTACTTATGTGTCTCTAGAAACCAGATGATGTGGAAACACACATCTACAGTTGTGTTACTTTATAATGATGTAACCATATCCTTTTCTAAATCTATCATTACATGCTGGCAATTGTATTGGTGTGTAGTACTAATTTTATTGACTGGGCAACTCTGCAGTGAATTTCATACTAAGTTCCTTTGTTTATTATTTTTGGTCCCAGAGGTAATAAATTCTCCATGCCCAGTCCTGGCATTGTAATTGGTTTACCGTGCCTGCATCTCTTCAACTTTCTAAAAGGAAACTGCCATAAAATGTTCCTGGACTGCTGGACTAGATCATGTTTTATTTCCTAGCGTCAGTTCTATGTATTTGTGTATTTTTCCATAGTGCTAAAAATGACAGAATTTACTTATTACTAGGAGATCGAAATGGCTGTCAAGTTTTCCAGGATAAAAGGATCAGTGTGCCCCTTTTTTCTTTTTATGTATCCATATAAGCTTGTGTTTTTACAATCAGTTGACAATTTGGCATGAATGTAGTTAGGTTTCGTGCATCTGCTTGTAAATTGCTATCTTTAAACTTAGGAATGCAGAACCAGTTGCTTTGAGCTTTCTAATCAGTGATATATGTCAGAGCTTAAGCCATTTGGACCCATATTCAGTAAGGTTTGCTATTGCATCTGTCACCAGAAAACTGTAAAGAATTGATTTGAAAAATAAATATTTTTATCAATGTTCAAAAAATTGCAAAATAGTATGGATGAATTACGAGGGGATTTTCCAAATATTTGCCTAGGTATGCTAACCAAATGCCCAATACCAACACATTTCCATTGGTCAAGAAATTATTGTCTAAAAATTTCAATTGGTTAAGTTTGGGGTCCCCTGAAAAATACCACAGATATTTTGGGCTGACCAACCCAAATGTGGAAATATCTGCTTGTGTGCACCTAGCCCTAGAACTTTAACTGAATGAAAGTAGTGAAAATTCACTGCCATGATTTTTAAGTCTGCATGCATAGATGTCCACTTGCATATTGGCCTAGCTATCCATATAGGACAGTGGTGGCGAACCTATGGCACTCAGAACCCTCTCTGTGGGAACTCATACACAGCAGAGTTCATCAGAGTTTGTTACCAGAAAGCCAGAGAGAAAGTGTAGCGGCTGTCTGTAGCAGAGATAGGTCACATGGTATAACATTTAGCTCTGCTTGAGTCTCTGTTTTGGATCTCAAACTCCTATCTGATAATGTAAGTTTAATGGTCACTGTTTTAGATCTCAAACTCCTGTGTGGTAATGTAGGGTTAATAGATAATCTATAATCGATTCCATCTACTGTATTGGTCTGTGTTGACTTGAGTTGTTTTTTCTAAAGTAAAAACTCTATATTCAGGTTAAATGATTACCGTATGTTGGCACTATGCAATAAAAAGGGGAGTTTTGGGTTGCAGTTTGGGCACTCAGCCTCTAAAAGGCATTGTGAGTGTTACAAAAGAGAGAACCCTGTAGTTCTCTTGGAGTTAAATTACAGGCGATTGGCATGACTGTAATTGGATCAAAGTCTTAAGTGTTAAAGGGTCCTTATTCATAAAAGACAAGGTGAAATAGGTGGCAGATGTGCTCACACAAGGATCTGGGTAATTATTGTATGCTATGTTAAAGGGGAAGTTCAGTAGAAATATTTTTTTCACATTCCAGTATCCTTAATCTGGGCAGTCACCATTTTGTCTGTGCATAAACAATGTTTGCGAAATACTATCTATCTATCTATCTATCTATCTATCTATCTATCTATCTATCTATCTATCTATCTATCTATCTATCTATCTAATCAGCTACTTTGTATCTCCCTGTGCTTTAAAGGCTATGTCCACCCTAAAATTTTTTTTTTTATATAAGGTCCCCCCTGGGGGGATAAAGCCCCGATACTGTCGGATCCGACGGTATTGGGGCTTTATCGTTACTGTGTGTACCCAGCATAAGGGAGAAGAGAATAAATCCGTGGATGGAGAGCAATCTCTACTGATAGATCTTTATCTTTAGTAGGGATTACATAGAAGACAAGTAATGCATCATTTTAATCAGTAGTTTCTGGGCTATAAACCAGTGAAATGTGTGTTAGGCTGGAGATTTCCTAAGGGCTAGGCCACACTAACGCATTTTAGCGTGTTTGCGCATGCGATTTTGGTTATAATGGAAATAGTGGGAACACAAAAATTCCCGTGATTGCGTGGGCGATTTAGTGCGTTGTAGTGGGGCCTCAGCCTTACTATTTTTTCAAACAGTGGACATCTATGTGGAAAACACTGATATTTATGGCAGGAATGTACACCACACATTGGAAATCATACAATCCTGCTTCCATACATACAGAGATTTCAAGATTACTTCCTTTTAACTAGGATTTAACTGGAATCAATTACAGGTTGAACAACAGGTTTGTGATAATCCTAATTTCAGATAAAGTAATTCCCAAACGTGAATAAAATTCATTAGTTGCCTATTGTGTATTCTATATGCCAACAAAAGGAGAGGTATTAGAGATAACAACCTATTAGAAATACCAACCTATTAGATATAACCTATTAGGCTGTGTACACACCATGCTATTTATCGGCCTGACTGACCGAAAAGTTCAGTGGGTTTCCGTCTGGCCGCGTCTGACCGTTCATTCGTCCAAATCGGGACAAAGCATCTGATGGTGTGTACCCAGCTTATGATTGTATACGTTCCTTACACTGTAGGTGGTGAGATGTTAAATTCATGGCAGCTTTAATTAATAAAGAGGCTAAAATTAGGCATACCCAGAGCCGATACGACAAATTCTTGGCCAAAAACAACCAACAACGTAGACGAACCACCACCATCAGCATCGCTGACGGTTGTTCCAAACAGTCAATTTCCGTTGTAGTAGAGGGAGGCAATGCAATTGGCCGCATATGTGGACGTAGGGCCGTGTATGCGGTTACCACCACAGATACCAATGGGACGTGCAGGTACACATGCGATTGTAATGACACGTGTGTGGCCACCTTAAGAACTGAAAATCATGCAATAGTGGTCCACTTCTGTTGGCACACATTAGAAAATATACTATTCACATACAAAAGCTGCAAATATGAACAAAATCAATATCACTATGAATGGGAAAGTCTATTGGTTTAATCACATGCAACATAAAATAAATTAGTAGAACCATGTCCTTATATGCTCCATAAACTGGCAAAGCTAATTAACAGTGCGCACGCACACACACACACACTCTACCTTGCAGGATTTAAGTGTCTGCCGTCTGTTAGTAATGTTGTCATTACCGATACAAATTAAAGCTCTAGGGTAATAACCCTTAACAGCTATAGTTCCTTAGGACTAACATGACAGTTCATTTGCACCATTGTCAATCAAGGGGTTTATATGTCTGTTCCTAGGAAATGTGATGTTAGCACACGAATTAGAGGACGTCCTATTGCCCATTGTTGTACATGTACTAACCATACCTAGTAACATTGTATATGTGTGTGTGTGTGTGTAAAATTCCTATCCTTAGTAGTCTGGCACTTTTAAGAGCCATTTGATTTATTACAGTAGGAGGTGAAATGACTTGGCAAGCATTTCCTGAGAGTTTTCCAAGTGAGTAAAATACAGTAACACTTTAATATATTGATGACTTAACCAGCTACACAGGCAGCAGCGAAACTTTCCCTTCTACTCCAGTTTTGCCTTTCTGGTCCCAGATCTCTGTCTGGAGAGAGACTGTGATTAAACTATGGACATCCCTGCCCCCTGCCTGCCTTCTCTGTCAATGACTCATGATCCACATTAGTTACCATTGCTACTGAACTGATCTCTAATGAGAACTATTTACCCTAGTGCCACAATGAATAAATACAGGGTTCCAAATATTAACCCCTACACCGCCACATTATTTCTTCTCTGTTCTATTCCCTTATTTTTGCAAGGGCATCTCTTGTTGACTTTCTCACTGTTTTTTGAATATTATTCAAATATTTAATAAAAAATGGCCAATTATATATATATATATATATATATATATATATATATATATATATACATTATCCCCTACCACTCTCTATCATCTCAGCACCTACAGGGCAAATTAGCATTTATCATTTCTACATAATACACAATGTTACCACTATTACAGCACCTAAGTAGTTAAACAGGATTGGATATTACACATATACACAGTGTTAATATTATTACAGCACTTAAAGGGTTAAACAGTATTTGTAATATAAACTTTATAAACAATGTTAATATCATTACAGCACCCAAAGGGTTAAACATGATTTATAATATAAACTTTATAGACAATGTTAACATCATTACAGCACCTAAAGGGTTAAACAGGATTTGTAATTTAAACTTTATAGACAATGTTAATATCATCCCTAAAGGGTTAAACAGGATTTTTAATATAAACTTATTACACAATGCTCTTGTTATCTACAAAGGAAAAGTTCAGGCAGCAAATAATTATAAACTGTACCTTTATCAAATGTGGTCACAGTCCCTTGCAGCTCATCTTAGACAGTTTCTGGTGCAAAATGAGATGTAGTCATGGGAAAGTTCTCAGAGAAGATTTATTTCTATGCAGCTCCTTTAATCTTTACTGCTTTCCATGTTACAAACACTGTATACACCTAAACACTGTGCAAGGTTTAAAGGCAAACACCCCCAATACCCATTGAAAGTGATCTCAAGAAAATAAATCCAGAGATTCCATTGAAATGGATCAGACCCAATCAGGCACTGCTGGGAAGGAATCTTGGGTTTCTGAAGCAGAATTTCATTGCAGTATCTGCAGAATCATCCAGCAAGAGTTCCAGATTCAAGCAATAAGTGAACCTTAGTAGCAGGAAACTTTCAAATAGGGACAGATGCCCTTCTCCCTCCTTCTTTTGTGGTGTGTGTGTTGGAGTAGGAGGGACTGGCTGCTGGGCTCTCCCTTTAAACTAGACCTCATGGCACAGAGGATGGGAAATCCTGGGGATGCTGAAAGGTTGATGCCTTTTCACAGCTGCAAGGTGAGCACAGTACAGACATTAGGATAAAACTGTACGCAGTCAGTAAAACCTCTACACAGGCATCCCACCTCTCCCTGAAGTTCAGGGAGTCTCCCTGATTTTAATGGTAGATCCCTGACTGCCTGAAATAATATAGAATCTCCCTGAAATGTGTTGAGGGAGCACAATGATGTCAGAGTCTTTTAGCGGTTAACAAGTGACAAAAACACTTAATAGTGAAATGACTTGTTGTATGCATGTGTATCTGACTGTTTTCAGGAGTGTGTGTCTGTTGAGATGCATGTGTTTGTGTGCAAAAGTGTCTGACTGCATACATGCGTGGGTCTGTATGCATGGATTATGCATTAATCTTGGGTGGGGCTTTAGGTGGTGGGTATCCTCCCTGAAATGTGTGGTACCCTCCCCGAAAAGAGTTTTGGCAGGGTGGGATGTCTGTCTACATAACATTCTATTTGTATTTCTATTGTACGTATGTTTTATGACCGTCTTACCTTTACCCCAACATGACTGAAATGCAGTTATAATAGATTATTGTGTGTGGTTAATGAAAATCATTAAATAACTAGAATGCAAAAACCTGAAAGGCAAAGCTTTAGGTAACAAATTTGAATGAATTATATGCTGTCAACTATCCAAAATTGCTCCCCTTCAGATGTTTGAAAACTACAACCCCAATCTTCACTCCATATTATTGCCCAGTGGCTCTGGGAAAATGAGCCACACTGTGTCCAACTGGTTGGCCGGGCCAAAACATCATGGGTTGTGGCAAACTTAGCCTCTTCCAATCATTCAGCCCATAGAAGATTGTATCAGTCACGATTTTCCGCCAAGTCCGGAAAACTGATTGGACGGTCCCAGCAACATAGTACGACATATATTTTGGGCCCAAATCCCAAAAATATTGGTTGGTTGGCCGAAATATCTGCTTGTGTGTACACAGCCTAACAGTCACAGTTTCTAATGTGGCTCCCAGGCAGAATGGTAAATGAATTTCCCACCCCTGCTATATGGGTTGCAACAAATCTTGTTCCATTGGAAAGAGATTTGATACATTCAGCCTCATTTACTCTCAGCTGCAGCTGTGATTTTAGGGTTAAACTCACACTAACCTATTCAACAGCAGTTAGAGCGAGTTTAACCCCTTACTTGTGGTGGCTGCTTAGATAATAATCACAAAATAAACCTGGGCAGCCCTCACAGGGTATAATAATGTGATTTGCTCTACTATTTAACCAGATAATAGCTGGTGTTAAATGAGAAATCTGGCGTTAAAGTCGCACTGGGGTTTAATACCTTTCAGGATTTACCCCCAGGCACAAATCCAGTACTGAGAAACGTAACAAACATTTACCAAGAGATCTATTTCTGCAGCCTTAAAGGAGAACTATAGTGCATATACAAGTTTTTAAAAACAAAACGAAAATTAACTGGGGCAGGGAGGTAGGATTGGTACTTTCTACCTCCTAATATAATTTTTATGAGGAGCGGCAGCACAAAGAAAACTGCTTCTGCTAGTCTTCCTGGGTGCCTCGGTGCTATCTACAGGAAGACCCAGATCCATAACCTGGCAGATGAAAACTGTAGCTCCTCATCAAAACAATATTGGGGAGTAGAAATAATCAATACTACCTCCCTGCCCCAGGTAATTTCATTTTTAAAATATACATTTTTACAGTCTAGTTGTCCTTTTAGGTTCTAATTTGATTTTTATTTGAGAATCAGACAATGTTGGGGTCAGTGAAGGTCTGTCATTTATGTCTCATGGTAATGGCTTTGTCATAGTGCTAAATATACAGTTAATATAAGCTACCGAACATTGACATATTGAGAGTGACAAATGCAGGAATGAAGGATCCTCTAATTTAAACACCTGTTTACACTGAAACACTGAAAATGTACAATAAGCAACCCAAAGGGATTTCAGCCAATGAGAGTTTTATTGCCTCCAGGAGGTATGTTATTCTACAAAGTCTCAGTGACAAAGATAACAGGGTCTGTTGATGACAGAGAATTCATGGTGGTAGCTTGGTCATTTAAATCAGATTTGCTGGCAGCACAGTCTGTTATGTCATGTATTATAAATCTGTTTACACCCAGACAGAGATGTCAATCTGATCCTCGTCCTGGGAACATTAAATGGTAGGGATAGGTTTGGGGCTTTAGTTCTCATTTAAATGCAACCAACAAAGGAACTGCATTGTTTATACATATGTTAACTTTGTGTGTTTACTCAAACTGGGTAGCACAGTAGGGCAGCAGCATTGGCAGACAGGGTGTCTACATGGTCAAAGGCAAGTACACAAGGGGACAGCAAAAAGTGCAGCATTGTTCCTGCTTCCTACTAATCTCCATAGTGTTAATGCAGGAAGAATTCTTAGCTGGAAAACAAAGGGAAAACCCCATATACTATTATACTATCATGTTAGGTTTGCATTATTGCCTGCAGTTCCCATATTGAACATTTATGAAGGTATTACATTACCCCCTTTATTGTTATAAAAATGAAATGCATTATTATGGCTTCTGTGAAACATTTTTTATTAATCAGGGCCATTTTTAGGCATAAGCCGCCTAGGGTACGAGCTAGGGTGCCTATGTTAATCCAGGGCACCCAGTGTTCTCCCTAGCATCTCCCTCTCAGCTTTTACTTGCTGTGTTAGAACTGCTCTCCTTGTTCTGCTGCTTTAATTTGCAACATTGTACCTAGTACAGAGCCTGAACTCAGCTCCCTCTACTTGGATACAATGTTACAAATGAACTGAAGGTGAAGGAAGGAGGGGGAGGATGAGCTCAGCTAATAGTACTGAGGAGATAAGTTCTAAAATGGCAGGTAAAAGCTGCTGCAGACTTTATAACAGTGGCCCCTGTGACTAGCAGCCATGAGATCCCTATCCCTGCCTCTTTCTTCCTTCCACCTAACTTTCCAATTAGAACTTAGAATAGGTAAGGAGTGAACATTTCAATGGAGACATGGAAAGCAGGTACATACTGTATATCATGTCAATGCTGGCAGCTGAAAGGGTTCAAGGTAATACTGTGCTGGTACTGAAAATATTAATAGTAATACTTTAGGAAAGTGCTGGCACTGAAAATATTAATAGCAATACTCTAGGAAAGTGCTGGCACTTAAAATATTATTAGCAATACTCTGGGAAAGTGCTGGCACTGAAAATATTAATAGCAATACTCTAGGAAAGTGCTGGCACTGAAAATATTAATAGCAATACTCTAGGAAAGTGCTGGCAATGAAGGGTTAATGGCAATATTCTGGGAATGTGCTGGCACTGAAATTATAAGCAGGAAAGTCTGCTGGCACTGAAAGGTTAATGGCAATACCCTCTGGCACTAAACGTGTTAATGCAAATACCCTTGGAGGGATAGGCCACACTACTGCACTTTTAAGCTCAATGCGATTGCGATCTAATCACGATAGGACACCAAGATGGCTAGAAAGGGTCCTGTTATTAATAATAATCCTAAGAAAATCCCTATGATATCTCCTAAAACCTTCAGGTTGTTTATCTGTTGTATTCAATTAGATCAACTGGACTTGAAGTTTAGTTCTTGAAGACGTTTCGCTAGTCATCCGACTGGCTTTCTCAATTCAGAATGACTTGTACAAGAATCTGTGGCAATTATGTACCCTGGAAAATCCCAATTAGCATATCACAGCCAGGTGTTAAGGGCATGATTGCATAGTGGCTAAGAGGTGTTATAGGAATGCCCAGGGCATTGTACATGGCAGACAGTTGGTGTCGAACCCCCCCACCTCTATTTAGGCTTGGTTTCTTTATTTTCACATAAATGGCCTCCTTGACACCTCTCTTGAACCAGTCATGTTCCTTTGCCAATATGTTAACATCACAATCTTCAAAGGTATGTCCTTTATCCTTAAGATGCAGGTACACGGCTGAGTCTTGCCCCGAGGAATTGTCTCTTCTGTGCTGGGCCATACGTTGATGCAGTTGCTGTTTGGTCTCCCCCACATACAAATCAGAGCATTCTCCACTGCACTGCACTGCGTATATGATGTCGCTTTTCTTGTGTTTCGGTATTGGGTCTTTTGGATGTACCAATTACTGCCTCAGTGTGTTGTTTGGTTTAAAGCAGACAGGGATACGGTGTTTTTTGAAAATTTTTCTTAATTTCTCGGAGACCCCTGCTACATATGGGATGACCATGTTCTTTCTCCTGTCTTGCTTTTCCCCTTCACTGTTGGTATACCTGTTCTTTTCTACTTCTTTTGACAAAGGTCCAGTCTGGATATCCACAAGTTTTAAGGGCTCCTCTGAGATGTTTCATTTCTTTAGCCTTCGCCTCTGTTCTAGTGGGGATGTTCTCAGCTCTGTGTTGCAGGGTTCTGATGACACCCAGCTTGTGATCTAAAGGGTGGTGGATCACAAGCTAGGTGTCATCAGAAGAAATGAAACATCTCAGAGGTTATCCAGACTGGGTCTTTGTCAAAAGAAGTAGAAGGAAAGAAAAGAACAGGTATACCGACAGTGAAGGGGAAAAGCAAGACAGGAGAAAGTACATGGTCATCCCATATGTAGCAGGGGTCTCTGAGAAATTAAGAAGAAATTTCAATAAACACCGTATCCCTGTCTGCTTTAAAGGGTCAGTAAACTCAAAAATGTAACTTACCTTAATTTGTCTTAATAAAGAAATCTCTTTCAGAGCCTCTAGTTCCCTCCCTTCTAGGCTGCCTGGCAGCCGAGTATTCAAAAAGTCTTCTCTGCCTATGCTGGCACGCCCCCAAACTCACTGTCCTCCCCTTTCAAGATACGCGACTGAGCAGGACCGGGGACGCATGCGTACTTCAAGAAACCTGCGTCACAGATCTCGAGCGCCCCTCTGGAGGCGCGGCATGCTGGCAGACAATTGCAGAAAAGCTTCGCGTTGCTATAGCGACGCCTCCTGCTCCGCTCTTCACAGCCGCTTCACTTCATACGGGCGCCGCCTGCCTGTATATAAGTTATTTAAGAGTCTTCCAAGTGACAGAAATTTTAGTAAAAGGTGGGTCTTTGGATGTTTAAATGTTGGTCTTTTAATGTGGGTACATGGGGAAAAGGGAACCAAAGGGAACGGGGGTGGAGGGGTTGTGTGTGGAAGAAATAGTTGTCAGAAGAAATCTTAAGGGGGGGGGGTTTATGGATGGCTAATGGACTCTAAATAAAATGGTTCAGTCTGGGGTGTGTGTGTGTGTGAAAGGAGGAGTTGGGGGAGGAAACCTTTAGGGGGGACCAGGGGGAAGGGGGATTTATGGATGTGAAATGGATTCAAAATGAAATGGCTGAAACTGAGGGGTTATTTAGGGGGGATATTTGGTGGGGAGTGACAAAACAATAGGATTATGGAATGGGGTTATGGATGGAAATGGTTACCAGGGGGAAAATTGCTGCATATGGGATTATGGAGGGATATGGCTGCATTATGGGATTATGGGTGGTAAATGGGATTATGGAGGGATATGGCTGCATTGTGGGATTATGGGTGGTAAATTGGGTTATGGATGTATAATGGCTGCAATATGGGATTATGGATGTATAATGGCTGAAATATGGGATTATGGATGTATATTGGCTGCAATATGGGATTATGGCAGGGAAATGGCTGCAATATGGGATTATAGGTGGGGAATGGCTGCATATGGTATTTATAGGCGGATATGGGTGCAATATGAGATTATGGAAGCGAAATGGCTGCAAATGGGATTATGGATAGAAATGGCAGCATTATAGGATTATGTGTGGAAAAGGCTGCAATATGGGATTAGATTATGGATGGATATGGCTGCAATATGGGATTATGGGTGGGGAATGGCTGCATTATGGGATTATGGGTGGGAAATGGCTGCAAATGGGATTATGGATGTATAATGGCTGCAATATGGGATTATGGATGGATATGGCTGCAACATGGGATTATGGGTAGGGAATGATATAGATAGATAGATGATAGATAGATAGATAGATAGATAGATAAATGATAGATAGATAATAGATAGATTGATGATAGAAAGATGATAGATAGATGATAGATAGATAGCAGTGATAGATATGTAGATAGCAGTGATAGATATGTAGATAGCAGTGATAGATATATAGAGAGAGATAGATGGAGTGATAGAGATAGATGGAGTGAGAGATAGGTAGATGGAGTGATAGAGAGATAGATGAGTGATAGAGAGATAGACAGACGGATAGATAGGTGGAGTGATAGATGGACAGAGATAGATAGGTAGATAAGATAGACAGATAGAGATATAGATGATAGATAGATAGATAGCTAGATAGGTAGATAGGTAGATAGCTAGATAGGTAGATAGCCTATATAGATAGATATAGATGATAGATAGAGAGAGATAGATAGATGGAGAGATAGAGAGATATACAGATAGATGACAGACAGAGAGTGGTGTGGGGGGCCCCATCCAAAATTTTGCTGGGGGGCCCACTGAGTTCTAGTTATGCCCCTGCTTGGGGGGAAAACTTATTTTGATTGTTGATCAAGATTTTATTTTTTGACTATAGTTACCCTTTAGTATCGCTGCCACTGGGAATAAAAGGGTAGGTCAGCAGGTGTGTGCCTGTATCAGGTTGAAGGGTAAAAAAACTAATTTTTAATATCTCGAATTGTCCACATTTGAGGCTTGTGCTTGTTATAGTCAATGTAAAAAAATTCTGAAATTCGCCATGGAAATGCTTCAATGGATTCCTTAGCTAGGTAATGGACAGGGGCATAACTACCAGGGAAGCAAGGGGAGCTACCGCAAGGGGGCCCCATCTTCTTATGTTTCCCATGACAGACAGCCTCCTCCCAGAAAACCACTGTGGATAAAGCAATGAAAGGGGCCCCATCATAGTTTTGCTGGCGGCCCATTGATTCCTAGTTACACCACTGGCAATAAAGGAGGAAGAGGGAAACTAATAATAAATTACCTCTAACAAGTAGTGTGGCACAAGAGTTTAACATGATACTTGTGAATGTGCCTTTCTGCTTCTTATGTTTATTTAGATTGGATATGCAACTCACATCACTAGGTCAGTGGGTGGGGTTCTGCATATCATTACCAAAGGCTTGATTGACAGCCCCGCCCACTGTAATCATAGATGACTTTAGAAGGAGAATGCAGACACAGGGGGCCAAATTTGAGAGAAAAAACAATGCAGACTAGGCAAGGGTGAATTATAGAGTTGTATATTGTAGTTAGTTGGAAAACTGTGAGGGTGACTTTACATGCCCTTTAAACCAAACAACACATTGAGGCAGCAATTGGTACATCCAAAAGACCCAATACCGAAACACAAGATAAGTGACATCATATATGCAGTGCAGTGAAGAATGCTCTGATTTGTATGTGGGGAGACCAAACAGCAACTGCATCAACGTATGGCCCAGCACAGAAGAGACAATTCCTCGGGCCAGGATTCAGCCGTGTACCTGCATCTTAAGGATAAAGGACATACCTTTGAAGATTGTAATGTTAACATATTGGCAAAGGAACGTGACTGGTTCAAGAGAGGTGTTAAATGCTGTTTTGACAACTTACTCTGGGAGTTCCTATAACACCTCTTGCCACTATGCAATCACGCCCTTAACACCTGGCTGTGATATGCTAATTGGGATTTTCCAGGGTACATAATTGCCACAGATTCTTGTGCAAGTCATTCTGAATTGAGAAAGCCAGTGGGATGACTAGCGAAACGTCTTCAAGAACTAAACTTCAAGTCCAGTTGATCTAAATTGAATACAACAGATATACCATGACCTGGATGAATGAGAACCTTCATGAGCTTCAGGTTGTTTCTCTTTATGGGAAATAAACAGACAAAAGCCCCTTTCCCTTAAAAAGGTTTAGGTCTTCACCTCTGGGTACAGTGTGAATCAGCTGTTATGCTTACCAAAGCTATGGTCAAGTACAACTCCATTGGCCAGATAGCAGACTGATTACAGAAGTTAGGTAAGATGAAAGTGGAACGCATCAGCAGGAAAAAGTCATGGTAAGTATAACAGCTGATCCACAGTGTACCCAGGGGTGAGGACCTAAACCTTTAATAGTGAAAAGAGATTGTGAATAGGAAGGTTAATAAAATTGCCTCTTAACATAAACTGTGGTATTTTTATGGGTAAATGAATTGCTGGTATTATTATCTATTCTAATAATGTAAAAGGGTAAGTAAACATTTATTTTTTAAGCAGAATATTAGTAGATGTAAGAAATAAGGCAAATGATATCAGAACAAAATAAATTAATATTCTTACATTTAGCTTTTTATCTGACATTTACATTGTCTTATCTGACATTTACACCATAAAGCTTAAATCTACTTTGCTTTATGTAAAACAACCTCCAGTAACATTCACAAGTTTTGCCTGCTTTTCAACCATTGTCCTAATATGTATTATTTCCCTTAATCACACAATAATCCACCTACAGCTGTCTTGTTACCACCATGATTCAATTTTACAGCAAACTGTTAATAAGTTAGGGAATCTCGGTTTTGTAACAAACCCAGTTTCAATTCCAAACTGTCGGATTTGAAAACTCAGAACTGTTAATCAGTACTGTTAAATCAGCAGTCACCATTGGGGTGCAAGTCTCTCTCTCCCGAGACACCCCATTTATATTGCGGACATGTGGTCATTGAAAATCACTCCTCCATGATTATGACAGTTTACAGCCCATAGAGCTATTTTCATCTATGTGTCAAACCCATTCCCCTGTTACCCTTTGTCACCCCTTTTCACACAGTGACTAGAATGTTAACAAGCTTTACATTGGAATTTCATTTACGTTGCAAACATAGGAGATATGCACTACAATTATGCTATATCACATGATTCATTTTGGGGTCTGGACATTTCATTACCTCATATTTTATGCTGGAAACCTTATGGTGAAAAACACAGTGAACTATTTTCACACAGGTTTTACAGGCAATTCTAATATTTTTTTTTAGTCTCAGAGAAGGTTTTAAAGGAGAATTGAAAAACTTTTCTTCCCAACCTGCCTAGATCACCTGAAGCCCCCACATATAGTTCGGGACTTATTCAGGAATTGCTTCTTGTCCTTGGTCAAGACCACATTGGCACAGGACATCTAGGCAGTATAATTGCCCTATTTTGGAATGTATGGTAAGTGTAACAAAGGGAATAGAAGATTGTTCCTCAAGAAAAGCTGCGATACTTCCAGAATCTACATTTGTTTTTCTGTGTAGAGTACAGTAATGAACTTCTCTGCTTTTGATCCCCTCAGGCTTATTCCCAGGATAACTGTGCCTATAATTGGAGAACTTTACTTGAAAAACAATGGGAAATAACCATTAATGGTTCCCCTTCTTGAACTGTAGGAATTTTCCCACATTCTGATTGTATCTCTCCACTAACCCCACGTGCCATAATATTCACATAGCATTGCAGTAAATAACATATGTATAGTACCAGGCTGAACAATATATATTTAAAGTACATTGGGGCATATTTACAAAGGTATAACTATTTTGCAATATGGCAGCTTTAATGAGATGGCACTGGAGCGATCCATGGGTAAGTTCTCCTTCCTCTCCTGCTTTCTTAGTTTTACTAAAGAACGGGAGGCAAGACATAGCTCATTTACCTCCCATTCTTCAGTTAAACAGATAAAAGAAAGTTTAAAAAAACAGTGGACCTACCCTTTAATGAGTGAGACTGCTATTGTCAATCACTTTTCTTAGAATAGTGGGTGTGGCCACAATAATCAGGAAATACAGTAATTAAGACTGATGTTATACAGTATCTCTGTATGATCCCACACTGTATGAATGTTACGAATCAAGGTTTAGTGCTTTGTGGCATAATGGTCAGGGAAGGAGCACCATTGTGCATCATGCTAATGTCTTGATCCATTATAAGTTTAAGTGGTAAAACTATTTCCACTACTAAAATTCTAAGGCACATCTCTGGCTCTTTAAATGCCATGGCGGATTAACGAACGACCCCCGACCGTACGCATACACACGCGTGATTATCGCCCATAATAGCCATTTGGCACGGGTATGCATCATGGTCGGGGGGTCGCGGGTCGTGGCCAAAATTAGATGTTTGTATGAAATGTGTTGCATTGGGTGTGATGCACAAAGTCTAAAAATAAACAAAATAAATAATTTTATTTACTGCTGATATATCACATGGATGCATTAAATGGAACATTGGATTTCACCCCAGGTTAAAATTTGAAAAAAAAACACTGCTCTCTTTAAGTTACCAAGTTAAAATATACTAGGCCTATTTCCATAGAAAGAGACTGGATTTAAACAGTAGAGGATGCTTCTGGCTGTCCTGCTCTTTATTCACTCCACTGTCTGGATGGGGGTGAAAAGTTACAGGGTAAATGATGGAGCTGAAAGCCTGTGTGGCAGAGGAACAAGTGTCTCTCTAGGGTGTAAGGCAGGAGGACAGCTGGGCAGTAGGGAATTGTCTCACCAGCTGGACAGATAAGTGTTACCTCATAAAAACAAAAATACGTCTGAGTATATCTTGTAGCAGATAGGCAGACATTGTATAGAGATTCCATGTATTACAGGTCATTTTGAAACCTAAACTGAAGATCCCTGTTTGCATGAAAATTTACCCTGTGCTTAAAAGACTAAACCCCGTTTTTCGTATGGCTGCTGTTTTGGTATTGGAGAATTCACTGCCTAAAGAGCAGGCACTTAGCCATCTGGCTGTCAGTCAGCCTACAGGGTCACCTGTCTTCCCATCCTTCGGGCTGCCACCTGCTATTTCTCAGAGATGATAAATATTGCATTTACATAGACATAATATAAGCAACTTACTATTTCTATGATGAATATACAGTTGTCGCATTGCTTGTATTGAAATCTTTAAACGTTAAGGACAGCAATTTGACTGCCAGCAAACACCTAGGGTGGTGACCCCCAATGTATGGGTGAATAAGACTCCTGCTTCACCCCCTAAAGGAAGCTAAAATCCATTCACACCCTAACAAGCTCCTAGCAAAGATGATTTCTACCAAAGTCCTATACAAATGATTAGTTGTGTACAGAAGCAGGTTGTCTTTACAATAATAACATTTTTACTCTCTACTTGAGCATTTACTTAAGGATCCATTTAACTGCTAACATATATTTATGTATCCTGAGTTTTTTTAGTCTTGACTTGCCCTTCCGTCTACATTTTGTCTTAGCTTTGACAGGTGTTGGCAAATAAAAATCTATGGACTCTCTAGAGGTGAGTAATGTACTGAAGTGTTTGAGATACTAATACAGGATGAGTGGTTATGTGGAATGACAGACAAGGACTAGGTCAAGCAAATGTGCTAAACACAAGATTAAAGGGGAAAAAAACTTGTTGAATCAAATGTATAATGCTAAGGAAGACAGGTGCACTTGCTCCTGTCCGGACTTTTAATTTATAAACATTTTGTCGTGTTTTACAGTAACAGAAACAGGTTGTAGAAATCAGAAATGGATTATGACTGAAGGAATTCATGATATGGAAATTCAGAGACTTAGTACTGGGAGACATAGGGTAATTGGGAAATGCAAGATAATGTAATAGAAAGAATTTTTTTAAATCACATTCCCATCGTGCCAATATCGAGTAAGGGCTAGGCCACACTAATGCGCTTTTAAGCGTGATCCAATCGTGTTTTAAGAAGAGCACATCAGTGTGGCCCAATTGATGTGGCCACACCAGTTTGATCCGTTAATCATGTGATCCGAATTTTTTTGCCAAGTACAATGCTTTATCATGTACAGTATGTGTGTGCCTTTCTGATAAGCATAACAGTCAAGGGGCTGCAATCACCAGTATGAATGTGCACTTTTGGTTTGTATGTCCTCTGTCCAAGAGTTTACTGAGCTTTGTTTTCACAGATGCTCTGTATAAAATATCAAAACTCATTATAAAATAATTTGTATATTATACATGCAGCTGCATTTTTAAATATTCTCTTTTTCTTTGCTTTGCCCGGCGGTGGCCAGTAGTGAGCTGCCATTTCAGGTCCTGCATCCTCTTCCCAGGATGCTCGCTTCCTTGTAATGTCCCTAACGTAATTGTACATTGGCTGTTGGGTGATTTAAACATGCTCAGGGCTGAGTCAAAGGGCAAGACCATATTGGACACTCTTGAATACAGGAGGTCAGTACCATGGGCATGCCATTAAATAGAATGTCCACGTGCATCCATGGTCGCCTCCTCTGCACTTGTTCAAGCTTGTAATAAGTTGCACAGCTTTAAGAGTGGGCAGCAACATCCAGAGAAGGGAACGCTAGAAGGCACAGGGGGTATCTCAGTTCAGGAACTAAGTAAGTTTGGGTAGCAAAGTAAGGTTTGTAAGGTCAAGGTTATCATAGGAGGGAAAGGCAAGTATAAAATTTTGTCTGAGGAGTAGACTTGCCCTTTAATTTTATTGTAATGAGAATTTTTTTCTTCTTTGTATTGTATGTTTTTGCACTGATATAAACTGTACGGAGAAGGCTCCAGCTCCAGTAATAACAGGACACGATGAAGATACTTAAAATTAAGTGTTTATTATGGTCCATATAAAATCAAACAGTGACTCTGACGCCAAGTTCACATGACACGTGGGACAGGGGATGTGGCCTGACGCGTTTCGCGGAACTTCTGCTTCCTCAGGGCTAGGCCACACTAGCGCGTTTGCGCACGCGTTTCGCGCTCGCGATTGCGCATGCGATTTTTGCTAAAATGGAAATCGTGGGAACGCAAAAATTCCCGCGATTTCCGATGCACATGCGATTGCGCGTCCGTTAGCGTTTTGGTAACGCATGCGTTCACCATTTTTGGTGCGTTAACGCAGCGTTTCCTTAACGCGAAATGGCAAAAACGCATGCGCAAAACACGAACGCAAAGGCGAACGCACAAGAAAAGCGCACACAATCGCGTGTGATAACGCTCGCGATTTTTTGTGCGATTCCTGTGCGTTGTAATGTGGCCTCAGCCTCAGAGACCCTATGTATTTGCACTGAACTTCCTCATTGAGGTATGGTGAATGTGGAACACAATATTCATATACATTTTCAAAGTATGGTGAGAATTTATAGCATTTATGAGCGTAAAAAATAACCCTGTCCAGTTTGCCTTTAGGAGCCAATTTCTGACATTAATATGCTACAGATCACAGTGCAGATGTTTGTCTGTTCACTCATTACAGGGCTTGGAACTAACTGGAATATACTGTACAGTGGTGTGAACCACATGCTATTTGCTTTCACGTTTTTCATATTATTTACACTAAAATAGCAGCGTATGTTTAAATAGGCTTCACTGTTTATGTTGTTTAGCAATACATCTTTATTTGTTTATGGGATAAAGCACTTGGATCTAGCATTTCTGTGTTTTCTATTTTAGATCAGGCAATAAATATGATTCTGTGTTTTGTACTTGGTCTTTTTAGTTGCAAAATCATTTTTGTTTTTTTATTTATTCTTTACAATAACAAACACATTACAGTCCTAAATTATTTTATGAAGCCTTTTTGAGAAAATGTTTCCATTTACCCAGCGCTGTAGAGGAATGTGGCTTACGGTAATTAATACCTGATTTGCCCCTGGGTGTAAATCCCGAAAGGGTTTTAACGCCAGCCAGTAGTCGGGTTGCTGGTTGGGCTCAGACTTCTTGGGGGCTCAGACTTCTTGGGGGCAGGTAACAGTTTTGCGGGTGCAGGTCTGAAAAATTAGACCCACGCTGGACTCTAATCTGACCTTTGTGCTGCCATCTGTTGGTGAATCGAGTGATCGCACTGCTGAGAAAAAACTGAGCCCGACAAAGTTTTGATTGGAAAAAACAGGCAACGCTGGGTACTCTGCTAGTATCCTTATAATAGGCACTCACAAACCACGTGACCATGGCTAAATAAAGCTCAGATTTATAACTGTCTGTACTATAAATATATTGTAGGCATTTAGTTTGAATGTATCCGATGAATGTATTGCAGCTCTATGCTAGTCAATAAGGAGTGCTTGACTTTGACTGGTGCATGTGCTGACATTCAGTTATATAAACTTTTTATTTATTTTTTTTACTAAGGCTAAGTTCACACTAGAAACGGATCAAAACGGTCTGTTTTTTGCGCTCCGTTTTTGCTATATTTCTAATCAAAACGTGTCTGTTTCCAGACAGAAATCCATGCAGCAGTACTTTTTTAACAAACCGGGTCAATCTGATCCGTTAAAAAAAACGGATCACAATGCCTGTTTCTGTCTGGAAAGAGACTGATCTAGTGTGAAGATCTGGGGGATCTTTGATACAAAGCCTTACAGGGAATGTCCAACCAAAAAATTACTTTTCTTTAAAATGTGTATTAGCCCCCCAAACCCCACTTTCGTAGAGTTGTCACATTTCAAAGATCCCCCAGATCTTACTTACCTGACCCGGTCCCTCGCCGCTTCTACTGGACGGCTGCTGCTGACACCCGCTCCACTTCCTGGTTGCAGCTGTCAGTGGCTGATGTCACGCCCAATCGCCTGACAGCCTCGACCAGGAAGAGAATCGTCTGTCAATGCACAAGTCACCTGCTCCTGTTTTTGCTCGCAGCGAGCTGGAAACAGGAGCAGGGGGCGTAGAATAGCCGGCAAGGGACTGGGTCAGGTAAGTAAACTCTAGGGCATCTTTGAAATATGACAACTCCGTGAAAGTGGGGGCTGGGGGGCTAATACACATTTTAAAGCAGAGTAATTTTTTGTCTGGACTTGCCCTTTAAAGTTTCAGGTATGGGTCACTCAAAAACTCACATGCTGAAATGATATTAATAAATGTAGAATTGTGTAGATTACGGGGACTTATATATATATATATAGTGTTTCTACCTTATCTTTTTATACTGCAAAACAGGAATCCTGTAGCCGTTTCGTCCGTGTGTATGTGTTGAGTCGGGGGGTCATTCATTGATCCGCCCGGCGGATCGATGAACAACCCCTGAACGAACGCATACACAAGGACGATCCTCTGCTGGAGCGACCGTTTGCCGTGTGTAGCCATTGGGGTCGCGGGTCGTGCACATATTGAGCGTGTGTATGAAGCTTAAGGCTTGGTACACATGAGCAGATTTTTGACCCATATTTCCATGTATCTGTTGGGGTGGGTCTGTGGCTGAGTGGCTGATTAGGAACAGCTCCCCAAAATTAATTATTTTCCTGTTCCTTCCAGGAAATATAACCCACACCAACATAACCCACAGACTGCATAGACAGTCAAACCGGTAGCATGGGCTTCTCAATATACAGGAGGGTTCTAACTGGAGAAACCTAGTGTAATAGTTCTGTTCTATCTGAGTGTCTCATAAAAACATTAGCGAAAATTAAAAAAATTAAAGGGCAAGTCCACCCAAAAAACTAAAATTTTCCCCACTACTGGCCCCACTGTGCAGTGTTAAAAAATCCTTAACCCTCTGCATCAAATAGTTGTCCGGCAGTGTCTTGCCAAAGTCCCAGAAAGTGAAGTGTAGGAGCCTGTCTGTGTGTAAAAATGTTTCTGACCCTTCCCTGTCCTGTGAGAGGTTTTTGCCATGTGCAGAGGAGCCCTCTCACCCTCTGGATCCCTCCTTGCTGCCTGGTGCCCTACCTTAAAACCCTTTTTCTGTAGTGCAGAGGACCCTGACCGCCATGTTCGTTTGATAAAAAAATCATCAGGATTGTACTTACAGAGCTACATTCCCCCGGTGTTCTGCACTGCCAACAGCCGCATCTGTGATTGGCTGCCTCTCAGCCAATCACAGACACGGCTGCCGGTCCAGCCCCCTGATGCAATTTCCTGCAAGCAGAGGGCCGGATCAGAACCCCGAGGGAACAAAGCTCTGAAAGTACATTCCTGATGATTTTTTAGCAAAAGTGCCGGTTGGGGGTGGGCTAGGGTCCCTCAGACTACAGAAAAAGTTTATTTTATAGATGGAGATACCCTTTAAATTAAAAAATCTACATGACAACATCCATTGCACTTTGCTTTAATTCTTTAAAATATTGGCATATACTTCTCCTTTAATACAGCTGTCCATCTCAGTGTTAAAAGAAATTAGCCATAATTCTTGCTTGAATGTATTAAATCTCTTTGTAAAACTTTCAAGATGCCTCTCACTTTGTTCAAGTGTTTTATGTTTCCTGTATTGCTAAATACATTGATGTAAGGAAAATGTATTAGTTCTGATTGCCAAAAATAAACACGTTTTTATTCATCTTAAAATGTATTTCCTTTATCCCATATATATTCTATATATTAGGTGTGATTTTCCACACTTCCTATGAACTATTTGCTGTATATAATATGAATGCCACTGTGGTCTGAAACCAGCTATTTCAGTTGATTTGTCTCTTAGAACATCACAGGGTTTCATGCATATCTGTTAAAGCCTCCTGCTCTAAAATGTACCCTAATTAGTCTAAATTACAAACTTGGCTTACGTGCCTTGTCCTGTCCTGGAATCCCCTCCTTTATGTATTGTATTGTTTGCTGTATTCCAATTCCTTACTGCTTAAGATTTAAGTTAGATGATCTTCCTATTACATTGATCTTATTGACATATATCTAGCTCACTGTAAAATGCTAAATATTTAACTGATAACTGTACACCCCTGTTCCTCCTTTGGAACTTGTGATGATTAGAGATTTCAATCAGGTCCGATTTGAGCCTGGTTCTGAAGTTCCATTCGGAACTTTCAATATTGAGAAGTTCTACTTTTGAAGGTTGCTGAGGCTACAATCGAGGGTTACCAAATATACAATTCTGCATGCGGTAAACCTCAAAAGTAGCCTTGCATATTCAGGAACTCTTGAAAGTAGCCTTGAATATTCGGTAACTCTTGAAAGTAGCTGCTCTTGAAAGTAGCTGCTGCTCCGATCCAGTGCCGCTCCTGTGACAGCTGCGCTGTTCCGGGTGGCCCGACGTAATGACGTCAAAGGCCGGTGTCCCCCTGTTTGTAGCTTTCTCTACCCCGGCTGCTAGGCTACTTACCTATCCTGATCCTGTAACAACTTACCTTGCCTGTTCCTGCACCTGATACTTACTTTGCCATACCAGCACCAGTGACTTACCTTGCCTGTTCCAGACATTTACCATGCCTGTACCAGCTCAAGAATCTTACCTTGCCTGTACCAGCTCCAGAGACTTACCTTGTCCGTACCAGCACTAGAGACTTACCTTGCCTGTACCAGCTCCAGGGACTTACCTTGCCCATACCAGCACCAGAGACTTACCTTGTCTGTTCCTGTATCAGAGACTTACCTTGTCTGTTCCAACACCCTAATTCCAGCAGCACCTTGGTATCCTGTCTACGGTTCCCATCAGCCTCTTCTGCTCCTGTATCCAGTGCTTCAGCCTTTTGTCTCCTCCTTAAAGCGCACCAGTAAGTACCGCAGCCATTTGGCCGAATTCATTACAGTAGTCTTGAATATTTGGTAACCCTTGAAAGTAGCCTTGCAAATTCAGTAACTCTTGAAAATAAAATTGCATATTTGGTAACCCTCGAAAGAAGTCTGTGGAACCTTGAAAGTAGCTCACGTGTACAGGAAGTTTGTTTTTAAGTTTTGGTTATATGTTTGTGTTCCCCATTCCATTTCCCAGATCCCTGTATAATTTAGACTATTTTTTATTGCTATTTCTACCTTAGATTCGATCTGAACTTTTAGATTTTTTTAACATTGACTTTTATGGGTCAGTTTTAAGATTTTTTGGGAATTCCCAAAAATCTAAAAATGGAATGAAACTTGGCAGTTTTGAACATCTCTAGTAATGATTGTTACCTGGTTAAAGGAAAGGTTGAGGTCAGGACCAAGAAGGAAGCATAAAGTCCAGGAGTGTCAAATCTGGGACGAGAAGTCAAAAGAGAAGTGCGTAAAGCAGGCAGGATCCAGTAACAGGCACAAAGTCAGGACTGGCAGCAATCTAAAGTAAACATACAGAAGGGGTCAGGTCAGGCAGCAAGAATCCAAAAGTCCAATAAACAAAGCCGAAGGCCACAGTCAAGAAATCCAAAAGAACAAGCAGGCTTCTACTGTAGGCTTCTGCTGAGCATGTCTAAGGCTGGGTATACACGAGCACACCCAAGCTAAACAATCCTATCTTCAAGCAAGATGATGCCGCCATCTTGGGAGAGGGACCAGTGCCAACGGAAGAAGTAAGTATTGCTTTTACTTCATTTTATGCTTTGCTCTTTTAATTGAGATATCACACTTATTTTGCTTCTAGGCAATTTTTCTTCTCATGTAAACAATTGCAGAAACCCTTCTTCTTAAAGTTAAAGACCTTGTTGAATCAGCCCCACTTACATGGAAAGCCCATAAGCACACATAAGTTGCCAGATAAAGCCAGTAAAAAATATTTATATTTAGTTTTTTTCTTTAAGGTCTGTATGTATAATATAGGGCAACACCCAACTTTACCTTCATTTAAGGTAGGTAGGTTGCTAACCTAACAGTTTATTTTAGTAAATAAATCCGATTTGATTTTGGTGAATCAAGTAACAAACATGCTTTCAGGTAATATGCCAATGAGGGGTTGTTTTATTGTACAATAACTCAGCCTGGGAGCATCTTGTAAATGTTTAAGTTAAATGAAAATGGGGTTTGTGGGGCTGATCTACATAAGGTAAATTTTTTTCTTAAGGTGGTTGACATGCCCTATAACGCCAGCTAAAAACTGGTGTTAAATACTCACGTAGGCTGCATAGTCGCTTGCGAATCTCATAAGGTCTACCCACTGTGGCTGCGACTCTGGGTAAATCCCCCAAAATATATATCTTCCTTTATCTTGTTTAACTGGGTTTCCATGTTGCACAGGTAGGGAAATCCTTGGGTTGTAACAAAGCATCTTGTCAAATTTTGTTATGGGGTTAGTCAAAATATTGACACTGGTTTTCCAGTGGATGTGTCAGTTGTAGTAACTGGGAAACTGACAGTAATGTGATTGTTTTTTTACAGGCTGCTCTTATTTTCCCATATGGGGAAATACATTCAGGTTTAGACAGGCAGAGATATTCTCATGTGACATTTATCTTTCTTTTAACATGGGAATTTATTAAATGAGGCTTATTTATGTACTTTAAGCACTTGAGGCAAGATAGTACATTGCTGCATGTCATTTATAAAATAAAATAATCTATATATGCATCTATCTATCTTTCTATCCTGACTTCCCCATCGTTTAATGATATTGCTAAGTTTCATATTTTCAAATTTAATAAAGGTTAAAGGGTATATCCGTCTCCAAAACAAAATTTGGGATATGGTCTAATTGCCCCAAAAACCTCAATGTCGCAAGGCCTAAACTTTTCAAATCTGCTCCTAAATATACTTACCACCCCTCATTCCCTTGGCTGCTTTCTGCCAGACTTCCGTGCCTTTTCTCTGCATGAAAGAAGCAGAAGGGGCCAGACAGGCAGCCATGTCTGTGATTGGCTGAGACATCAGCCAATCTCAGACACCGCTGCTGGTTCGGCCCCTTCTGCTTCTTTGAAAAGTTTAGACCTTGCGAGGTTGAGGTTTTGTGGGGCAATTAGGCCATATACAAAATTTTATTTTGGGGACGGACATACTCTTTAATCATAAAACTTTATCATTTGCCATTTATCAAATTAAGTTTACTTACAATACAAGTATATGTAGTATATATCTGATTGCTGATATTTTCTGCATTAATTATCTCCACCCCCAAAGACAAAAATTACGATAGAGAAGGAAACCCCCCCAAACCTTGACCTCGCTAGGTTTAAAGCCCCCACATCTGCTCCTAAAGGTACTTACCAGCCCTTGTTCCCGCTCCCTTCTGCTGCTTCTGTGCATGGAACAGCAGAAGTGGCTGGACCGGCAGCCACGTCTATGGTTGGCTGAGACTCACTGCTTTCAAGTGGAAGAGCAGCAGAAGGCAGCCGAGGGAACAAGCGCAGGTAAGTAACTTTTGGAGATGATTTTTTTTTTTTTGGCTCAGACAAGATGCAACGTTAAAAGGCACCGGGAGGGAGGGGGAGAGCCCCACTGCGCATGCCATAAACCTCTCAGAGGCACAGGAGGAGGCAGAAATGGATTACAACCCAAGAGGCATCCTACTCTTTCCTGTACTTTATCCAGGCCCTGCAAGACAACCATCTATAGCAGAAAAGAAAGGTAGGGGTCTTTTAGCATTGCAGTGAGCTCAACAGTGGGGCAAATTTTAGTTGGGGGTGGAAATGCCCTTTAAAGTTGCATACACTTGTGCAAGGTCCGACCTGTGATGCACAATGTGTATGCACGGCCTGTTCAGGTGGGACTCGTTGCACGATCCGCCAGGCAGATCATCAAAGAGTCCTGTCTGTTTCGGCCTGCAAAGTGCCCATACACAGCACGATCAAGCCGTGTATACACGGCACAATGAGACTTAAGTAATTGACAAGAATTAACTGAGCAAGACAAAGTCCTTGAAAAGCTATTGTTTCTATCTTATCAACAATCAAATTATGATTATACCATCTACATCAACATCTCAATCAATTCTAGTATTTCTCATTATTTCTTTTTATTTTACCATTAAATTTCGAGTAAGTAAGTTGCCACAGTACTTTCTTTGTCTTTTCATAAATTGATGCCATGCTCTGTATAAATAGGAGCTTGTGCAGTCATTAAGTAGAATAATACAAGGGTGTGACTGGAAAAAAACTCAGAGGTTTATTAAGTACAACAATCTGTGCAAGAAGATGAAAGGAGATGATTACATGAATAATATGTTTATGTTGGCTTAACCATTGTAAAGTAAATCAAATTATTGCATCCATTGAGTTTTTTTTTTCAATTTTATTCTTTAATGTTGATTGTTGAAATTTTTCTCTAAATTGATAACATTTATTATTTCAGTTGATTTCTTGGTGTTTATTTACAACAATAATTCCTTGTTGTATTTCAATTTTAAACATTTACTAACCAATGTAAACCGTCTAGTCCTTTTTTTTATTGTGAATCAATGTCAAAATATCGTTATCATATGTAGTGGTCATTATATTAGCGTTATGTACACACAGAATTGCCATGAACTCCACCATCTCTTACAAAGATGTGTCTATATATCTGTGTTCAGAAGGAAACGGGTGTAAGCTCTAATGAGGCAGGGTGAAACATTTGTCTCAGGGCAGCAACTGCCCTGGTATCTGAAAGGGACAGCAGGCTGACCAGCAAGAAAAAATATCAAAACTGTAAGGCACATAACATGTGTTTCATACACTTTACAATATGGATTTTTGGGTGTTTTATGCTAAATGACACATGGAGACAGTTTTAGTAACTGTATTAAATACCTCTGTGTACTAATTTTCCCTTATACACATTTCCACTTCTAAAACTGCTTCAGTGTAGTGTGTTTTACGTATACCCCTAACTTTTTTTAACTTTTATTAATATGTGCTTGATAGAGGCTACTGAAACCTTGTGAACTATAATAGTTCCTGTGTTTGTTTGATATGAAAAGACATACATGGAAAAGAAGAGGTAAGTGACAATGCAATTTAAATGCTATTCAGTTATTCCCCTTTGTTTTGCTGTTGTCTAGTAGATGTAGATAATCTAAATTATCTAGTAGATAATGAGTAGATTTTCTTATTACAGGTAGCAGGTAGCCAATCTTATTTGGCAAAGATGTTAAATGTCTTATATTGCGGTGCATATAATTAAGCATTTCAGAATATCCAGGGGTATCTCAGAACCAACATTCTTTCTTCTCCTGGACATCTTAATAATTCAGAGACTGAATTTCAATGTGGGTTTCAATATATTTTAAGGGCATGTCCACCGTAAAACAAAATAACTTGTGACTTGACAATTATCTTCCCGCAACCACAACTGCTATTTTACTGTTTTATTACATGCATTTATAACCCAATATTTTATGATAAATTCTGGAAAAGGTATCTGCCTTCTCCTTCTGCTTTGATTGATTGCATGGAGGGAGGACTTGGATTTGCTGACTTACTCTGCCAAAATGAAGGCAATAATTATACTTAAAGGAGAACTAAACTTCAGTTTTTCAGATCCTAATGTGAAAGTTTTTCTCCCCAGAACACCTACACGTTGAAAGATTCTTCTCTAGTTATTTGCATTTAGTAGATATGAGTAATAGATTCTGTAACAAAGGAGGCTTCCATCTTGTTGCCAGTACAACTCATAGCCCATGTTGGCTTCAAAGAACCACGCCCCCTGACCCCAGCATTCACTGTCTCTATGTGCAGAGTTTCTAGCATCTCTTTCTAGTGAAAGATAAAGCCTCTAAATGTACCTGGAATCCCAGCTGATTTGCTGGTGGCGCACCATGTAAATGCTGTGTGTTTAGAAACAATCAGACCAAGAAGTCGCAAGTTCAAATCCCCTAGCTTACTTATGAAACAATATAACATGGTCTACTGCCTGAGTTTAGTGCTTTTTTTGTTTGTTTGATTCCATGTTTCTAGAAAAATATGAAGTTTCTACATATATACAATCTTTATATATAGCAGCTCTGTTATTTATTTACCAACCAGTGTGAATTGCTGACAGTCTTCCAGTAGCAATACAAAACAGTGTACTGATTTTACTGACATTTACTTCTATTTATTGAGAGTTCACCTGTGGCGTGCTCTGCTAAAGTGCTGGGTTAGGAAAAAATCAGACTATTGGGACACAGGTTCGATTCCCCATGTTCCCTTTTTTTGTTTTTATTATGTGTCTAGCAAAAGATAAAGACTCTACATGTACTAGTCCATTACTTATTAGCCCTTGTGGCCTAGTGGTAGAAAGCTTTCTTTTTAGAAAGACACAGAATAGAAGGTTGCTGGTTCGATTCCCCATACTTACTTTTATCTTTTGCTGAAATGTTAAATGTTCTGTTTCTTTCATCCATGCTAGCAAAGACATACACTGCAAAGATTTTCTTTTTTGTATGTAAAGCATAGGAATTTATCATTGTTAGGGACAGGAGCATTTCTAATGTGTTTACACAAAAACTGCACTGGTATCTGTGTTCTGTGTCAGAGGGAGGGAACTCTGAGCTGTAACATGATTGGCTGTCAGCTTCCAGGAAGCAAGACTTTAGTTTCCTGTGAAGTGTCCGGCGGACACTTAGATGGGTGTTCCCAGATAAGGTGAATTATGGGAGCTGACCCTTAGTACACACAGGCTATTTCCATAAATCACCCAGCATCCACAGCAAAGGGAGACATGAGACACAGCTTGTTGTTCGTTTGTGAATGTGCTCTCTCTATTGGGACAATGTTGTCTTGGGACTTTAGTTCTCCTTTAAATATCTGGTTAATAATATATTTAATAATGTGCTGTAAATATCAGTTGGTGTTGGGTCCAGGTAAAGGACATGTCACCAGTTTTTTTGTTTTAAAGGTGGACATGCCCTTTAAATCCACAAAGGTTGTATAAAAGAACTACACCTGAACAATTGATTGGCAAACGTTTGCATGTAGACACTCCTGGTTTCTTACTGGTTTAGGGCTGTACACATGGCCAACCCCAGTAGACTCATCGTCTACAGTAGTCTATCGATCAGAGGAAATTTCTCGACAGCTGACCCCACTGCCTTTTGAAGACCCTTCAATCAGAGGAAAATTACTGAAATGTCCTTCCTTCCTTTTAACCAATGTTTTTGACAAAATTTATATGAATAAAATTTAAAAGATATTCATGGCTCTTGTGTATTATTATAGGGATATAAGCCACTGTTAATAAAGATAGCTTGTGTGCAAGTTACTGTAACAGAACTAAAAAGGATGTGTTCTAAATAATTATCTCAATATGTTACTGTTTATCAACCAAACAATAAATATAATACAGACCAGGCCTTACTCCAAGCATATGCTATTTTATGTGAAATTGCTAATCTCTGAAAAACAGTAATAAATATAGTAAGCTGTTTCCATTATTAAAATTCCTGTGACTTTAAACTGGAGCCACCAATATATGAATGTTAATATGAGAGAGTACAATCTTAACTCTGGTAACAATAATAAGTAGTTACAGGATGTGCAAATGTAAATAACTTTTTAATGTACAGTTATTGTCAGGAAGAAGCTTTGCTTTAGTGTGAGATGTTCTCTTAGGCTGGGTACACACTACACAATTTCTCACCCCAGTGGTAATGGCAGTGGTGTCTTGGAGGTGTGTTTGGTGTCGTTATCATGTTGGAATACTGTCCTGTGTCCAAGTTTCCAAAGGGAGGGGATCTTGCTCTGCTTCAGTGACAGTACATGTAGTTGGCGCTCTGGTTTTGCATTTAGCTTGTGGAATGCTGTAAAATATAGCTTTCCTAATAGCTTCCATGGAAACATGGTAAATTCCCAGAAGTCTTTGTTCCTTATTTGAACAGTACATGTTGGCATTCATGGTTCTCTCAATGAACTGCAACTGCCCAGTGCCAGCAGTAACCTATTGAGCACAATTTGGACATTTTTAACTTAGGGGGTGTACTCACCTTTGTTGCCAGTGGTTTAGACATTAATGGATGTGCATTGAGTTGTTTTAAGGGGACTAAAAATTTACACCGTTATAAGCAAATCTAATTTGGGAGTTTGAAGTGGAATTGATGCAAAAGCCATTTGATTAGTGTATAAAATGTAGCACCCCAAACCAACATGACATGTATGCAGCTGAATGATTGTGTAAATCATGTTTTTTTTGTTTTTGCTTTAAAAAAATCCATTATCTGCCAAGTGTACTCAATGCCATATTATGTAGGAATAGTTAACTAAGAGTTTTTAATCTGCATCATTCTATACAAAGTAGGCTTTTATTATTCATTCATTATTTTTCTGTACTGGTAAACCAGTTGCAGGTGCTGTTTAGTGTTTTTTTTTTAGAATACATAAGAGGCTCAATGCTCAAATTATAATGGGAGCCACAGTGGAATATTTTATTTAAATATGTCACTGAGTGATTATTGTAAGAAAATGTCTGCCATGGTCCTAAAACTATATGGCAAACTTATTAATAACAGCCCACTAGTCCTAGAAGACCCAAGTTTTTTCCAGGCCATAATTAAGGGTTGTTCCCATTGGAAAAATGTATTTATGTAAATAATTGAATGGGCTTGGCAATAAACTCTCAGGGAAATGGTTTATCAAATTTTATTTTCACCTCTTACAGGGTATATGGTCTTCCCTTAGGATTAAAAGAATAAAGAGAAGGGAGGCTTTAGTCCCAGATATGGAGAATATTTAAATTGATCTGACAAACCTGTTCCGAAACACCAAGCTTTGTCCCGAGGAAGGCTAGGATGGAGTCGTGCAGTCTGGGACTTGGTGTCAGGGTTGGTTAGTCAGCAGTTAGACAATGCGGGGCTTTCAAAGGCCCATCTATCCTTTCACCAGTGTTGGGAGGTATGTATAGTGCTAACTTTTTGCTAAACTATAAACCAGATGCTTCTCAGTATTATTTTTAGCTTTATAGTTGTATTATAAGACTGCTAAAAATCTAATGTCTGTTGTTTATTTTTACAAACATCAATTTAATCTTTGTAGGCAAACAAAATGTTTCCATACTTTACTATATTTTTTATAACCAGCAATTACAGCAACATTCCAAATTCCAAATCATTAATAAATCTAAACTAGAAGATCTAAATAGAATGTTGAATGTAAACTATACACTTGGCAAAAAGATCTGTTATTTGCAAAATGTGTTGATTTTTTTCTCAAAAGGTTTAACTTTTACCTCCCGTTAGTTTCTTGAAGAAGGGGAAAGCGGGAAGAGCTGCCACCGCCATCTATCAAGCGATCGGATGCACCATCTCAAGTTATCTGAGAATTTGTAGCAAACTGCGGTAATTTATTCTTTAGGTCTGTATTTATTTATTTTTTTTACCAGAAAATGTACTAAAAATTACCATAGCTTTAATCCCTTTTATTCGTTTCCAAAATAGTGTACATAATAATATAACAACCTAATTTGTAAGTTTAGTTATAAATGAACACACCATAATAAATTGAAAACTAAGACCATTCATATATATATAATTTCCAATTTGAATGACAAGTTGACATCATCCAGCCACATCCACGATTTAATAGCTAGCATTATGAACAGGAAGAATTTGTCCCTTTATAAATAAACAGACAATTCCCATATGGCTGAAAAATGGTGAAATGTTCCTGGAACTAAACTGATCAGGTGTCTTAAATAAGGAATCATTGTAGTTTAAACCTACCACATCTGTAACCTGAAACAAATCACTAGTTCAATAAGGCGGATGCTGAGCGCTCAAGGAAAGGACACGCAAGTGCGAATGTATTTCTGTGCATTGCTGTGCGCTGCAATTGTGCAATGTTACACAATTGGAACGCATGCAATCGCGCAAAAATGCAGATTGCATGTGCTCTGATTAATGGATCGCAGAGCAACACACAATAGCGCATCTCATGTGGCCAGCACTAGTGTGCACTTTGCTGGTGTGGCTTAGCCCTAAGACTGGTATAAAGGAGATATTTATACAGGGTTTAATCCCGTTCAAATGTATTTTGGTCAAATTTTGTTTGGATGATTTACATTGTAATAGTGGATGTCCATCAAATTAAACCTGAAGATCAAAATCAACCCTAAAGTCACATATCATTAAGTTACTGATGAGCAACAAAGGTTGGATTTTCATACCACCCCTACTAGTGTTTGTGGGTGGGTGGAAGTTCAGCACACATACATGTCAGTAACATGTTTCTAGATTTTATCATATTCGGTTCAGTTCTACATGAACCCGAATGGCAGCTGATGACTATCATCATTCCAATCCCTTTAAATTCCAGTGTTTCCGAGGCACAAAACCGCAAAACACTGAAAAACTATTGATTGTCAAATGGCCATCAGTGTTCATGGGCACAGGAGCATAACAAGCAGTGGATAGGATTGCAAAATAGTATTAAATTGTTAAACCTTCTGTACGGCTGAGGCCACACTAGGAAGCATTACTATGTATGGGAGAAGTTTTTTTTGTGCGTTACCACCTGCTTGCGATTAGAGATGGCCAAACTTCCTAAAGTTCCGTTCATTTCCAAACTATAGAACGTTAATAAAAGTTCTGTAGTTCGAAAATGAACCCATTAAACTAGAAAATAAGTCGAAAAGTTCTAGTTAATTACAATTAAAATAGCAACAGTAACTGTAAATGGCTCTGGGACCTGGGAAATCGTCTGGGGAACATGTACATATCACCAAAACTTGTTCATACACTAACTTTCCCCATGATTGGGCAATTGTTGGGTTTCTGCACCGAGTTTTTGCTACATTTGAGGATTATAGCTGAATTTGAGGGTTACCAAACGATACATTCGAGGGTTTTCAAATAGAAGTCTACATTCAAGGGTTACTGAAATTGAATGCAACATTCGAGGGTTACCGAAAAGATACATCCGATGGTTACTAAAATCGAATGCTACATTCGAGGGTCACCGAACAATACCTTTGAGGGTTACCAAAATCAAAGGCTACATTTGAGGGTTACCGAAATTGAAGCCTACTTTTAAGGATTACTGAAATAAAAGGATACATTTAAGGGTTACTAAAATAGAACGCTACATTCAATGGTTACTGAAATCAACCACTAGTTCCGTGAGTTCAAAAAACCCAAACTAGTTCGTAGGTCGGGAAGTTCTAAAAGTCCTTGTTTGTCTGAACTATTAAAGTTTGGGTCTAACTCGGGTTCGGTTTTAGTCCATCTCTACTTGTGATGCTATGCATGCAATGTTGCTCAATCGGAGCCAAAGCAATTAGCAAAAAATTCATGCTCACATACACTCCAAAAACAGATTGGAAAGCAGTGCATGCAATGTGGCCACCCACATTAACATGCACTGCTCTGTGTTTCTCATGTGCAAATGGATTGCGAAGCGCGTGAGAAATGCTCTAGTGTGGCCTAGCCCTTTCTGTCCCCATATGGAGCACAGATATAGGTTGCAGTGATCCATACTGTTTATGGATAGTTCATACATTTGTTGCTTTTAGTGTCTTTTTGGACCTGACACTTTCTGTAAGAATAATAACATTGGCCCCCTACATTCACTTAAGCTGGGTACACACACTACAGATCATCAAGATCTGCAAGATCCTGTCTGCCATCTTTCAGATCTGCATACACACAGTCCTGAGTATGTTTCCCTCGGAGTCTAGCGAGGCCAATGTAAATTTTCGATCTTTACCTAACGAGCATTCAGCCAACCCAATCCTTACTGTAAAGGAATTGTTTACAAATACGGTCCATTGGAAGGGTTAGAGGAAACACAGACTTCTTGTTTGTTACTATTCATATGCAGAAAGCTAGGAAAGTTTGTAAATAATATTTAAAACAAACATGATAAATATTCTCATTATGCTTAGAACTGTACATCTGCATCTGTGGGAAAAAGTAAAGTTATCTTCCCATATGGGCATGAAAATGTAAATGATAAATTCTAGTGAGATCAGAAGGTTCCCGTTACTATATGGAACTGTTTATTTTTATCAATGGATACCAAGAGGAGGAAAAATAAACAAATACATTTCTTTTGTCTGTGCAAAAAAAATGAATGTCGGGTTGGATTTAAAAGGAGAACTAAAGAAGTAGCCTAGGGAGCTACAACTCTGGGTTTGATAAGGGAGAAGGAGAAGTAAAGGTGTGTTAGGTAATATATATGGTCCCTCGACTCAAATTGCTTTGAAAGCAAGTGCAATAATGTGGTTAAACAAAACGCTTCCTGTTATCCATTCACAATAATGCTTTGTGGTCAATAAATCTAGACTTTTATCCTCACAGCTCTGGGACAAAAGAAGAAAACAAAAAGGAGAGTAATATGTTACATACCTATGGCACATACCCTCCAGTACAACAGCATTTTATTTCAGCTGCTATTGAAGAACTTTCCCACGTCTGCAGCTGAAGATGCTTGTAAGAGAAAAATATTGGGAACTGTAAATCCATTTCATTTTTAGCTTCTTTTAAATAAATATATTGATTTGATGTTTTAGAAAAGATTTTTATTTAGGCCAATTTGCCATATATTTAGATAGAATACCATGCAAATATAGTATAGTATAGTATTTGAGGTTGAATAAAGACCATCAAATTCAACCCATCTAGCAACCCATCTAGCAATACCCTCATTCCCTGCCTAACTGTTGATCCAGAGGAAGGCAAAAAAACTACCAAATTCCATTGAACCTGCCATCACAACATCCCCTGGAAACAGTTCCATAGCTTTACCATTCTCACAGTGAAAACCTTTCCGAACTTAAAGCCTAAACCTTTTTTCTTCAAGTCTTAAGGGATGTCCTCGTGTTCTCTGACATGTTCTATTGGTGAACAATACCCCAGATTTTATAGTTTATTGTATGGCCCATTAATGTATTTATACACAGTAATCATATCCCCACGCAAGCACCTTTTCTTAAGTTAAATCTTCAGTCCTCATTTTCTTATTATTAGTAGTATAGTATAGTATAGTATAGTATAGTATAGTATAGTATAGTATAGTATTTGAGGTTGAATAAAGACATACGTCTATCCAGTTCAATCCATCTAGCAATATCCGCATTTCCTGCCTAACTGTTGATCCAGAGGAAGGCAAAAAAAACCCACCAAATTTATGAAGGGGGAAAAAATTCCTTCCTGACTCCAAGTGGCAATCGGAAATTTCCCTGGATCAACTCTACTTTATGTATCAATACCAGTAACTTGCAACATTCCTTGTTTGCAGAAACTCATCCAGCTTTTTTTTGAAACTGACCAATGAACCTGCCATAACAACGTCCATTGGAAGACAGTTCCATAGCTTCACCGTTCTCACAGTGAGAAACCCTTTCCGAACTTGAAGCCTAAACCTTTTTTCTTCAAGTCTTAATGGATGTCCTAGTGTCCTTTGACATGTTCTATTGGTGAACAATGCCCCAGATAGTTTATTGTATGGCCCGTTAATGTATTTATACACAGTAATCATATCCCCACGCAAGCGCCTTTTCTCCAGTGTACATAATTGTAACTTTTCCAGTCTCTCTTCATATTCAAGCTCCCCCAATCCCCTTATTAATTTAGTTGCCCTTCTCTGAACCCTTTCCATTTCAAAGATGTCCTTTTTGTACACAGGATTCCAAAATTGCACTGCATATTCCAAATGAGGCCTTACCAATGCTTTGTAAAGAGGGAGAATTACATTTTCCTCCCTTGAATCCATACCTCTCTTTATACAAGACAATACCATGCTGGCTCTGGCTGTTGCCGTCTGGCACTGCTTGCTACCTTTAAGTTTGTTATCCACCAAAACTCCAAGATCCCTTTCCAACAGGGATTCACTTAACACAGAGCCATTTATAGTATAAGTAGCACAAGTATTTTTAAGTCCAAAATGCATCACCTTACATTTATCAACATTGAATTTCATCTGCCACTTAGCAGCCCAATGTGATAATCTATCTAGATCCCCTTGCAACGATTGCACATCCTCTGAAGTTTTTAATGGTCGACAAAGTTTTGTGTCGTCAGTAAACACAGAAACATTGCTGACAATACCCACTTCCAAATCATTAATAAATAGATTAAATAGAAGGGGCCCCAGCACAGAACCCTGTGGCACCCCACTTAGCACTTTAGTCCATAATGATAAAGCCCCATTAACAACTACTCTCTGCATCCTATTCATTAACCAATTTTCTATCCATGTACAAATGTGACTCCCCAGACCAACAGACCTTACTTAGCTTATACATTAGTCGCCTATGGGGGACTGTATCAAAAGCCTTTGCAAAATCCAAGTAAACTACATCTACTGCTATGCCAGAGTCTAAATTTCTACTTACTTCCTCATAAAAGCCAAGCAAGTTAGTTTGACAAGATCTATTCCTCCTAAATCCATGCTGGTTTCTACTTATAATGTCAGTCCTTGAAACATACTCTAGAACATGTTCCCTTATTAAGCTTTCCAGGATCTTCCCCCCCACTGAAGTTAAACTTACAGGCCTGTAATTACCCGGCTGTGAACGACTACCCTTTTTGAATATTGGAATAACATTCCTTTTTCCAATCCAGAGGCACACCACCGGACATGAGGGAATCAGCAAAAATAAGAAACAATGGCCTAGACTTAGTTCCCTAAGTACCTGAGGATGTATTTTATCCGGTCCAGGAGATTTATTAATATTAACCTTCTTTAGTTCTTTCTGTACCATATCCTCGGTTAACCAAAGTGCACTTGAATCTTTTATACCATTATTGCTACTATACTCTATGATATCTGTACTTGGATCTTCTATAGTGTATATAGAGGGAAAAAAATTATTCAAGACATTTGCTTTATCGCCATCCTCCGTAACTAACTTATCCCCATTAATTAATGGTGCCACATTCTCATTCCTCATCTTCTTACTATTAATATACTTAAAAAAAAATTTAGGCTTAGCGATGCTTTGTTCAGCTATCCTAACTTCATTATTAATTTTAGCTAGCTTGATTGCTTTCTTACACTCCTTGTTACAGTTTTTATAATCCCTAAAGGCCCTTTCCGTTCCCTCGGCCTTAAAGGTTTTAAATGCCTTTTTCTTCCTTTCCATTTGCCTCTTTATATCAGAATTCAGCCACATGGGCTCGGATTTATTTTTTTTTACATTTATTTCCCAAGGGTATAAATTTAGATGTGAACTGGCTTAAAATCCCCTTGAATACAGTCCACTTCTGTTAAGTACCTTTACCTGATAATACATTATCCCAGTTGACATTCTGAAGAGCTGCTTTTAACCTGGGAAAATTTGCTTTCCTGAAATTAAATGTCTTTGTTAAAGGGCATGTCCACCCCCAAAACTAAAATTTAACCCCTTACTGGCCACATCAAGTAGTTTAAAACAATCCTTACCTTACATTCCTGCTCAAAATAGTTCCCCTGCTGTGCCCCTCCAAAGTCCAGGAAACTGCTGTGTAGGAGCAGTGTGTGACTCATGCTGTGCCTGAGACTTCCTCAACCTCATCAAGGTTGAGGCATGCTCAGTGCAGCCCTCCCTGCCTCTCAGCCAATCACGGACGTGGCTGCCGGTCCCGCCCCCTGCTTTCAATTCCATGCAAGCAGAGGGCCTGAACACTGCAGCAGAGGAGAGAGGGCAGGTACGTAAGAATCGGGGGACTTTCTAACAATTATATTAATGCGGTTGGGGCTGGGGGAGCATGCCCTACCACATATCAAAAGTTAAATTTCGGGGTGGACATGTCCTTTAACCCAGCGCATTAATATACTTAAATTTTTTTTAAGGATTAGTGATGCTTTGTATTAATCTGAATTAATATAATAATGGACTTAAATAATCAAACATTATGACCACCTGCTTTATATAGAGTGGGCCTACTCTCTATAAGGCGGGCGGTCTATTGATGCCTAAAGAGCATTGTACCATGGAGGTATGGAACCCAGCTGTATTCCCTTTTATCAGGCACCAATCTTTAGTAGCAGATTCTTTAAGTTTTGTAAGTGGCGAGGTGAGGCCTTGGACTATGGCAGAGCAGACAATAGAGAAGACAAGCTGCTTGCAGAGCATGTATTTCTATTGGTTCATGACCAAGAAATCGAGCCTAAATCGGGCCTAAATGCGAGTTTCACAAAGCCAACTTTGCTGGTGTCCAGCAACAAGATAAGACACAGGGGTAAAAAACTAGTGTTTTAGATCCTCACCCTGGGTACTATTACTGGGAGAGGGGGTTGGGGGAATAGTTCTTTTTTAAGAGGGAGATGTAATATCACTCCCTGGTGTTGCTTACCCTTTCTTGCTCTCATGATGCACTGTGTCGCGAGGGGCCTCCTGATTCTAATCACATTAAATTTAGCACTAAATACTAGCGCAAAATTTAATGCAAATGATATTGATGCAGGAGCGCCACACTGTTTACACTCTTACAAAAACTTTTGGAAACAGAGCAGGCTATGAAAAACAAGTGCAAAAAATATGGTTACATTAAAAGTTAACAGGGTAACCCTTTTGAAATAAAAAAATAACAAAAGTGATATAAAGGTGATAACTTTATTGGCTCACTAAGATAATCATAGCAAGCTTTCAGAACATTCTAGTTCCTTTTTTCAAGCTATGCTTGTGAAGGTTCTCATTCATCCAGGTCATGGTATATCTGTTGTATTCAATTAGATACTAAACTTCAAGTCCAGTTGATCTAATTGAATACAACAGATATTTTTTCAAGCTAATTCTGATTAAATGTTACAAAGCATAAAACAGGTGTCCTACCTGAAACGTCTACGACCGGGTGTAGCACTACGGAGGACTCATAGTCCCAGGAGGACCAGCTACTACGTAGTTGCACGCGGATTTTAAAGTTACTATTTACAGATGGACTCCAATGGTGGTTTATAAATAAATAAACACTGACCACATGGCACATTATGGAAGTCAATAGGAAGGCTTTAGCTAGTTACTTAAAGGGCATCTATAGTGGGAAAATTAACTTTTTTTTCTTTCCATGTGTTCTATAATTCCCCACAACCCCCAGAGTGTCTTCACTTTTTTCAGATTCCCTCTCTGTCCTGAGATACACCAGTTAGAAGAATACATGATTGCATTCCTCTACTCCTACTTAGACTGTCAATCAAATCCCTGTGACGTGATCCCCCCTCCCTGCTCTGTAATAAACATAGAGATAAGATTAGCAAGGGGAGAGAGGTAGCTTTGATGGCAGATAAGGCTGCACTTGACCCCCCCTTCTTAATAGCTTTCACTGATTGATGATGGGCCACAAAGTGAGAGATTGTAAACTCTACTGTTCTCCTTCTTCTTCCGTGTCTCCAGGACAGCTTGCTTTCTATTGGCCACTGTGCATGGGTGTGTTTTTCAGGATGTTGAACTTTTAAGTCCTACTGTGCATGATAAGCTTGTCGGTTAGCCGGAGTTAAGACATGGAGGAGGTAACAGAGGGGAGGGGGAAGTGCTGCACACAGATCTTACACCATGGTTAAACAAAGTCACTGACAGAGATAGGATTAAGGCAGCACAGAGTCCAGTACAACTTGCTTTCCTTGCTTTGCTGTCTCCAGGACAGCCTGCTTTCACTGATTGATAATGGGCCACAAAGTGAGAGATCGTAAACTCTACTGTTCTCCTTCTTCTTCCGTGTCTCCAGGACAGCTTGCTTTCTATTGGCCACTGCGCATGGGTGTGTTTTTCAGGATGTTGAACTTTTAAGTCCTACTGTGCATGATAAGCTTGTCGGTTAGCCGGAGTTAAGACTTGGAGGACGTAACAGAGGGGAGGGGGAAGGGGGAGTGCTGCACACAGATCTTACACCATGGTTAAACAAAGTCACTGACAGAGATATGATTAAGGCAGCAGAGTCCATGAATTTAACTTTGCAAAAGGGCAATGTGTTTTTTTCACTATAGATGATAATTTAGTATATTACAGAAAAGAACACTGCTTCTTAATACAAATAACCATATGGTACCTTTAATCTGATTTAAGCAAATCTGATTTGTCCACCCCCCCCAACTAAAATTTGTTCACTGTAGGCCCCATTGTTTAGTGTTAAAAGACCTTTCTCTTCTGCTCTTTATGCTTGTCCTTCATTGCCTGATTAAAGTTCAGAGAAGTGAAGAGTAGGAACCTCTCTGTGTATAAACCATATCTGCGTCTTCCTGCTCCTCTTAGAGGTGTCTGGCATGCGCAGTAGAGCTCTCTCCCCTCCCTCCCTCTGTATCCCTTTTACCACAGCCTCGCGACTGCAAGGTTAGGTATGTATAATTGCACAAATTGGCCCCAAAAGATACTTACCCACCCTTGTTCCCTCAGTTAACCACTGTTCTTCAGCAGAGGGGTCCGTTCCGTGTGAAAAAATAGCATTAGAGGCTGTGACTGAGAGAACAAAGGCTGGTAAGTATCTTTTGGGGCTAAAAAGAGAAGTGGTTGAACATGCGGATCACAGGTAGATCACAGTGATATGTAAACAATAGGATATTTCTTCTTTTTGTACCTTAACGATTATAATATAACTTATGGAAGATTTTACCATCACAATTATAAAATTATCAAATAGTTTATTTAAAAAGAAAAACCTATTTAACACTGGCATATCCACTACTGTGCTTTTATATAGACATGGAGTTGTTTTGTTACATTAATATTCTGCCGTGGGGGTCATTTTCCCCTTCATATAAACAGGACCATAATTAGTGGCAGGGGATAAGCCCCCGTTGTGGTCTAGCACTGCCCACCCCTGCTGGCATTCCTTCAAGTGTTTCTCAGCAATACTATGATGCTACATTTGTGATTTGTGGAATTAAACTAACTTACTTAGCACTTGCTGCCACGTGTTGTACATATGATCTCAGAATTGTATTGTTTGTCATGAACTCCTGGAGTATTTCAGCAATTTTACTTTCAAAGTTTCAAATAATGTTATAAGCTGGATTTTCACCATGTGTGGGGGCAAACTCCATCTCTTAAACACTACAGGGATTTATAAAAACAATGCTGATATATATATTTCCTAGGCTTGAACAGTGAGGTAATACATTGTGTGGCATTGTGAATTTATCATATTTAACACAACTTTACACATACTAAAGTCATGCTTTCCATATAGAGATGACAGTGATGAAGTTAAGTCATTCTATTCCCAGAAGCCCAACATTCAATGCTGTAAAGAACATATGGTCAGTATAATGGTTTCCACATTCTGGTAAAAATGTTCTTTTACAGTACATAGTATTTCAATAGGAAAACTAAAATACAAGGTTTCGTGGAGCAAGGGGAATTAATAGGGTCATTAATAGAGATGGGAGCCGGGTCCCACTTGGACCCAGATCCGACGCGGAACTGCTTGGCTCCAAAATCCAAACATTCCATCGAAACAAGCAGATCTCGGAACTTCGGAACATATTTTTGAGGGTTACCAAACATAACCTTGTAAATTTGGTAACCTTTGAAAATACATTCCGAACCCTCAAAAGTACGGACAATCTCTGGGTTTTTCCCAAGTTCTGTAAACCCAAAAACAGAATGAAACTTTTGAGTTTCAGATATCTCTAATTTTATGAAAACATGAATGACACACGTTGATTACTTACCTTGAAGCAAGGTCACATTACAGGAACTGAATGCTAATTTCATAAACCTGCTTTATTGGATTTATTGGATTTGGATACTAAATAAAGTATTAAAAATCTGGTGGGCCAATTGTTTTGAGTGCATTGGTTTGAATGGAAAACACCAACCAATACTGGTCATAGATTTTCATTGCTACTCCCTATCCCCCATACCACATTAAACTAGTACGTTATGATTGGATTGGAATGGCCAACATTTCAGCCCTATTAGCACATTTTGGCAGGGATTTCCATTCATATAGTATGGCAGTTTAATCAATTTGATTTAAATAGTAAACAGTAACTGCCCTTCGAGTGCTCAAATGCAGATATAGAAAGTAATCATACACCCCATGAACAAGGGTGCTCCATACATTAGTGCTAATGTGCTAATGTTGTGGCAATTGCATATGTAACCAAATCATCTTATGTAATATATAAAATACTGTAAAGTTACTGCAATGCCAGAAGGTTTAGAAATGTCATGAAGTGTCATGTTATGTGTATACAAAACCACTGACCGTTAAGCAGAATGAAGACAATACAAGAGAAAAGAATCCCCATGGTAGAGCAAATTACAATATTGAATGGTACACGATTGGTTCTATGGTATGCAGTATAATACTTGGGCTAGCCGCTAGTTTACCCTTCTATCTCAGGAAAGCACTAAGCACTATAGGGTTTCTAGGTAGCATTACAAGTTCAAACAGAATTTGAGGACTGAATCCTCTTTCATGTCAGGGACAGACAGAGGTCCTAATGCATTGCAGTTAATGTTATTTTTTACGTGTGCTTACCATTACACCGGATTTGTACAATTTAATATTGTAGTCTGCTCTACAAGGGGGAATCTAGTTTTCTTGTTCGTTCTAAACAATATTGTTCCCCAAGTCAATAACAACCCACCCTTAGTGAGTAGCTGTAAGAAATCTATTTCGATAATATTCATTCCCCAGCTATAACAATGACATATATTGTTCCTATGGAACCTCCAATTAAACTCAGACCTTGTAAATTGGCAGAGCATCAGCACCCAGTCAGATCTGTAGGCATACAATGTATTGAAAGGTTGATAGATAAGATTGTTGTAACCATGTTAAGGTTTGTACACACGTGCAATCGAGGGTGCCGGCCCTCGACGCACGATGTGTACAAATGGCTGTTTCGATGGATAATTGGGCCGTGTATGGGCAAGGATCCCCCCGAGCAAACGGCCGTTTCGCCCGATAAAGTGCACATACACGGCCCGATTATTGCCCGAAACAGCTGTTCGTACACATCGGTCGTACCCGTGATCTCAAGTGTGTACGAACCTTAAGTCCAGTCGAATATAGTAAAACAGATGGATGAGTACTATAGTGCAATACTCTGCAGTACTCATCTTTTTACTTTAAAGGGTGATGCATTCGTGTGCAGGTCCCTCTGCTGGTAAGTCCTGTAATTTAAAAATATTAGCACTAACGTAAACATTTTCCTATTGAGTAAACAACTAATTAACAGAGGACAGTGGCAATTAAGGTTGGTTGTTTGGTCTTCACAGGCACATTGACTGTCACAGTATCATTGTATCCATGGGCAGGCTGGTATTGAGAAACTGGATGTTGGATATGAATTATTTTCTATTTGTTTTTAGTAGTTTGCAGCAAAGTAGCCTCCAAGACACTGAAGCTTTGAGACATGTTTTGATTTGTATCCGCTTAATGACACTGTTTATTTTTCATTATGCCTAACAGGTAGGGAGTTGTTCGAGTATTAATTGTTTTAGGGCTTTTAAGTTGAATGTTCCTGCTGCTTAAGATGCTTTGGACTACCTATTACATGTTCTAGACAATTTTGAGTAGTAGGTTATTGTGCAGATACTGCAAATGCTGTGGGAATGAAGCCACATGAAGTAGATTTCCATCTATTCCTAGAATAAAGGAAAGATAAACAGTTAGTATAATGTGAATTAAGCTTTTGGGGAAAAAAACTAAAAGAATGTGGATGATGTTTGTTTATATTGTGTTTGTTTTACTGTAAAGTTTTAAGCAGTTGCTGTTTTTCAAACACAAGATGGTTCAAAGATCCCTCCAATGCCTGAAATTATCTTACCTATTAGTAAGGACCGTTAGGTCTGAAACCCGTCAGGCCATGAGTGTAGCCGTTTTTAAATGTCATGGCTTAAATAAAATTCACCATAGTGATCATACTTTTTCCGGTGTGCACTGGTGCCTATGATTGGGGTGAGGTGTTTTCTGTTATTCTTTTTTCTATTACAGTAGAATGTTCAAATTCAGCAGTGATACCTTATCATACAGTGTTTTTATTATACTCCCTGTGAATAAATATTAACAGGGCAATGCGCAGAGAGCCATTATCAGCTCCCCGCTGTGAATGAGCTAGCAATTTTATATTCAGATAGTGTCTCTCCATGCATAATTGCCATTTGCAGTTTAACCATTGTGGGGCTTTAACGCCTGCCATTGGCTGGCAACCGCTATACGAATGTTAACAGCTCAACATCGTTAAACATGGAGCTAAAGACGAGCTAACCAATATCTCATGGGTCACGTTGGCTGTTCCTATAACATTAGTTACATTGCTTACAAGGCATCGGAAAATATTATTACATTTTCAGGATTTGTTCTAAATATAAATGGAATAAATCATTTCTAATTAATCTAACAAAGGTAAAAGGCTATGTTAAAAAATAAAGGTAAAATAAACATTTATCTTTTAATGGAAAATCACTTTCCCAAATAGTACTGCCAGACAGATACCTGACGTGTAAGTATCAATACCCTGGGATCCTTATGTGGTAAAATCAGCACAGATATAAATTGGGATATCCAAGGGGCACTGGTGAGATATATCTATTATTTAGAGCTATATGTAAACGATTTAGAGAATCAGCACAGAAAATGGAATTTCTGGACTTCAGTCCACATGGAGCTTAGATTTCTGACAGAACTGGCATAAATATGATGATATGAAATAAAGCCTACTCTTTAATGAAGTATTACAATCAGCAAAAAAATGAAAGCAAAAACAGCAAAATCTACAAAGTATTTTAACTTTTGAATACCTAGTATTCTAATTTAATCTTTACTTTTCAGTATTTAGAAAATAGTTACCTTGAATTAGAAAGGCACAGATTGGTCATGGACAGTAATCAAAATGGTTGACCTCCTTTTCAAAGTCAAATGTCTGGAATTATTACCTCATTTTATGTTCTTTAATCACTTACAGGGTATCATTACTTACATGTGTGGCTTGCTTTCTGAAAACCTTGAAAATATTTCAATCATTGAATGTACAGTTTATTATTTATAGTAAATCATCTTTACATTTTAGATTTTTTTGGCTTTCTCTTTTTGATACAAACTTCTCTCTTTATTAAATATTGGATTACACAGACATATTACATGTATACCTACTGCCAATAGTACATACGTCAGTATAGAACAATGCCTACTTTGTATTAAAAATTTGTAGAATGGTCATCATGGAGTTTAATAAAAATGGGTTTACTTTCTTGGTCAAACTTCATACAAAAAGCAAGCAGAGTAGAACTGGGCAATAAAACATTTAACCCTAAAGTTGTAATTTTTTGTAAAAAGAAAATAAATTATACCTATTGATTGTTAGAAAACACTCTTACATAGTCTTTCAGATATTATCTGCCCCCCACCAACACCAACCACCCCCGCAGGCTAGTTATACATGATAATTCCTGAACTGTACAGTAACAGTTATCCTAAAAACAGTTGGCATTTAAAGAACACTAAAATACTGTCGGTTACTGGCATCTTCTGTAGTGCTTTACAATTACATGTATTCAGTCACAACCTTTATTAACTAATAGAGGTGAACAAGAGTGAAATTCCAAAAATCTGATTCAAACCCAATTGAAGCTGATTTTTTAGAGTTTTCAACCTCGATTTTCGAGAGCAATTTCTGATTTTCTTTCTTTTCCAACTTATCTGCTAGATCCATGGATTCTTGAAACCTGTAATTCTAAAAATGAAACAAGGTTTGCGTTTAAAACCGGGACTTATCTCTATTAACTAATAAAGAAAAGTTAATGCATATTCCTAAGCCTACATTATAAACAAAGGGGCTTTTAATACAGTATATATAACGAAGATCATAAGAATGAAAAGTCTTCCAACCATGGCAAGGTAACCCCAGTCTGGAAGGGCCTAACTCTTTACCTTAATTGCTTTTTGTTTTTTCTTGGGAGAATTATTTAGCAAACTTTTGCATTTCACAGACTAATGCATGCAAAAAATTCTTGAATTGTCAATCCTTTATGTTTATTGGTTGATATTTCTAATAAATAAGAATAATTACAGAATGTATTGATGCAAACACATTTTTGGGAAAATAGTAAAAAACAATAGTTTAAAAACAATATTGGGAAAAATAATTTTAATAATTATTCATCAAAAATCAATTTAAATGAGTTTTTGCAAATCTCTAATGCAGAGTGGCATGCATTGCTGTTATTCATCATGTATTTGAATTATAATTTACGAATTGACGTTATGATTATATCTGTATTTTGGGGGCATTTACATACATATTTTGATATTTTGTTACTGAATAGTTCACGATCACGACAGGTCATTATTAATCCCTTTACTATTTATGAAGTATTATAAATATCTTGATGTAATTAGTTACCTAGTCTCTTTTGACACCCATCTTACATTGGGTGGTTTCTTAACAAATCTTAGCTACAATGCAATCAACACCTTGTATTCAGGATATCCCTAACACCTTGCTGGTATATGCTGATTAGGACACATTTGAGGGTATTTATTGCCAACAGATTCTTGCACAAGTCATTCTGAATTGAGAAAGCCAGCTGATAACTAGTGAAACTAGTTCAAGACTTTCTATCAATACTAAACTATCTTCACGAACTAAAGTCCAGTTGATCTAACTGCATACTACAGATATACCACAACCTTGATGAATGAGAAACTTCACAAACTTAACAGAGAGAAATTTTGTAATCTTGCAGCCTCTTTTCCTCTCATCTTTCACATTTCCATCTGGTAATGTTTGTTGTTAAACACTCCTTGTGCTGACAGGACACTTTAGCCACATATGTTAGTGTAATCGGTAGGCTTTCTGTCATAGGTTCTTCATTTTTAACTTTTAAAGGTTTGCCAACACAATCACACACATCATTTAGAGGCCTCTTCAACTACATGTGTTTCCAGATGGTGCAGTGGAAACTGAAAATAGGTAGGCCTCAAGACATAGTCATTTTTTGCTGGATTTTACATGAAGGGGACATTTTAATTCCTTTATTCCAGAATTAATTTCTTTTAAATCAATCAAATATTTGTTTAAAGGTTGACTTGATACTGTGATACTTCTTGGGAATGTTGGCCAAAAGTTAAAAGTCTGTAAGTAGCTGCTGATGAGATCTGATGAGCTGTGACCTATATGTCTTGAAACTGCTGACACCGAGTCTGTTTTTTTAAATTATTTTAGTTTATGAGGAGGATTGCTATGTATCATTTGCAAGAATGTGAACTTGGCACATTGCTATGCAGCTTTCTGTCATGGATCTAAAATTTCAAACACCTTTCCCAATTATCTACATGTTCACCCAGAAATCATCCAGTCACATACTGAGATTATTTTAGCCACAAAGACAAAAATGTTTATTCTATTCAATGACTTTTTACAGAAAAGAAATATGATCAGAAATAAAAAAAAGTGTTTTGTTATGTTATATTAATTAATGTTCCATAGTCCCAATTTGCTGTAAATGATGCATAGAAAAGATTTGACTTTCCATCGTGTTTCAATTATGTGGAGGATTAGAGCCACTGCATGACTGACTCTAGGATTAGGTTTTTTGAAGTCCAGTTAATAGGGAATTAACTGAACATTCATAAAACTTAATCCTTTTAAGCAGGCATTATTAATCTTGTTAGTTATTTTATATCATCTGCTAATACTGAGTCTCAAATACATAAACAAATGTTATATCATTCTAATGGTATTTCTGTAATGCACACCTATTGTAACTGGCAAAAAGTAGATAGTTACAGCCCAAGCACCCATTTTATAGTTCTTATGGTACATAAAAAAAAAAAAATTACAACTTTGTATTGATTGTCAGATTAATGTTGCCTTGTTAGGGCAATGCCTTTAGCATTTTGGGGCAATTTGGGAGATTTTATTTAAACCATGATGCCGATATTACTCCTTTATAATTACAGACGATATTTATATGCTAATTTCAAGCTTATATTTACAATTTCTGGAATTGAGGAATATGGAATGAGACTTTAATTCAAGAAGTTTTATTCTTCACATGTTAATTATTTTAGTTTTCAAAGGTGTATTATGATTTTTTTCATTTGCTAAACAGTTCTGGTGAATAAATGAAGCATCCATTATATAATATGACTAACCCTTTTTTTATTATTATTATTTAGTGTCTGAGCTTACTGCCTTCCGATTGGTGGAATTCTCAATCAGTCAATATTGTTAAAATGGAAAGAAAAAAAAAAGATAAGGTTTCTCTTTTAGCTCAACATGTCAAAAATATAATCAATAATATTTTATTTTATAGTCTAATGTTTAATATAGAAACACAATTTAACATGTATCTGCGCTTTTATATTGTATTTGATGGGAACATAACATTACAGTCTTTTTCACTGACAGTAATCAAAAACATTATTATAATCTATTGAATTATCCTTATTCTCCTTAAAGGAGAATTATACTCATGCAGTAACATACCTCTTTTTGGCTCCTCCCACAGTCATTGTCACTGGCAATTCTCCCATCTCTGAAACTGGAGAACATATGTTATTGAAGGGGGAGGAGCTTGTAAAAGTCAATTATTGCTTAATTCTACATTAATAAACTATTTTTTTAAATAGTTTTAAAAAGTTTAACTTGTGTGTCAAATTATCTGTTAGAATACTTAAGGCACTGGAAAGAGCTTTCCTTATGTTGGCCATGGAGTTCCTATTTGGGTGTATTAATAGGACTGCGATGTACCATCTTGGTACAGCAACTTTCCCTTCCTTTTAATCATTTTTGCGTAACTATGTTCTTTAATGATGCACAACAACATAAAAAGAATAGCAGCCCCTCCTTAATACAAACGAAGAAAGGATGGTTTCTTCTAATGTTCCAACCTGTTATTCCCATCACATTTTAAAGTACAGTAAAGTACAGTCTTGGAGACTGCGCTTCTCATTTTTGTCATTCCTCTAGATACAGCAATCTAGCAATTTTAGGTATGCTGTCAAGTATGGTTAATGACTAGTCTCTAAAACAGGTGTGACCCACTACAATACTGTCTAGTTGTTATTTCAAACTTTACTTCCCAAATCAAATACATTCTTTCTTTCTTATATGCTTTAATTACATTTGTAAACTTATGGTAAATTATAAGACATTAAATAGTAAACAATGCCAGGTGGCAACAGCCAGAGCCAGTAAGATATTGTTTTGTATAAAAAGGTTCATAGATACAATATACAAAAATAATATTCTTCCTCTGTATAAAGCACTGGTTTATGTGTTGCCTTTTTGAATTCAACGTAAAAAACGGACATTATTAAATAGGGGGTAATCAGAGAAGGGCAACTAAATTATAAGAGGAGTAGATGAGCTTGGCTATAAAGACAGAATAGAAATGTTAGGGTTATTCACAGAAAAGAAGGAATTGTGTGTGCATATGATCATTTGAACAAACTACTATAAACTTCTCAATGCAATATTCACCAATAGATCGTATAATGGGGACATCCCTAAAGATTTCTTGCAGAAATTAGATGTGTCTTCATGTTTTTGGTTTTTTTTTTACCTTTTTTGGGTAAATGATGCCTTACAGTGATGATGTCCTAGGTTCAAATCCCTCTTAGATAAAACTGCAAGGAGTTTGAATGTTTTCCCTGTATAGTATAGTATAGTTTTTGAGGTTAAATAAAGACATATACGTCCATCTAGTCCAACCTATTTAGCAATACCCACATTTCCTGCCTAACAGTTGATAAAGAAGAAGGCAAAAGAAAAAAAAATTAAAAAGGAGCAGCATCTTCTGTTATAAGAAGGTGCTGCTCCATTTTTATGTGCAGTGGAAGGCTTTTTGCGCCTTTCGGACCACCTCTCCCTAAGCTATATAGCTGCTTTGTCTATTGTGCTCCCAAGTCCTACCCCATATAGCCATGAATCTGTATCTTGCACTGACGAGATCTAACAAGATGGAAATGTATGCAAGTCGGATGATAGGCTATGTTGCATGTTATTAAGCCAGCGGTTCTGGACACATGCATAAGCCAAGGGACATAAAAGAGAATTTTGCATATCTCTGCCCCTTACTCTGGGGAACCTGGGAGTAAGAAATGACTTCTTGTTTGTTAGATTTTGTGGGCAATGCTATTCATATAGCATGAGACTGCAAGATGCCTTCTGCTAAATGCACACATATCTATGTGTTTATGTGTTTATTCAACTTTGACTACTGTGTTAAATGCACATATATATGTGTTTATTCAACCTTGACTACTGTGTAAGTTTAAATGCACATATATATGTCTTTATTGAACCTTGAATACTGTGTTAAATGCGCATATATATGTCTTTATTCAACCTTGACTACTGTGTTGGGTTAAATGCACACATATATGTCTTTATTCAACCTTGAATATTGTGTTAAATGCATAATAAACTAATACTATGTACACTCCCTTTTGCAGCTGTTACATCCTTTCAGTTTCACTGGGAAAATAATTTCACATACACAAGACATTAATGTGGGGTTTTGGCCATGTACAAATTCCTAAATATACAAAAGTGTTTGTGACTTCCAGGTGTTATGGCTTTTCCTAAACTATTTAGCAACACAAAATAATTCTCTTTCTTCAATTCTATTTAGCAACCCAAACACCGTATGGGGCCCTAGGCAGGGCTGATACTAAGGGCCCTCTTCTTTTCTATAGACTGTATTATTGTTGTGGACCCTGTAATGTTTTCTAGGCCCTAGGCAGATCAATAGATTATCATGTGGATAATCCTGCTCTTGAGCAACCATTAAAAGTACCAATTTTGTTCCAAGAAGATTTACATCATAAACATATTACCATGATAAAGTTATTTATGACATACTATTGCCATGTGATGTTACTTTTATGCTGTTCTTTGGTAGAGAAGTGCAAATTGATCCGGGAAATAAGCATTATATTCCTAGTAATTATTATTACTACTATAACTAGTATTATTACTGAGACTACTATCTATATTACTAATAATTATTTCATTACCCTCTAAGTATTATATTCCTACTGATTATTATTACGACTATAACTAGTATTATTACTGAGACTACTATCTATATGACTAATAATTAATTTGCTACCCTCTAAGCATTATATTCCTACTGATTATTATTACGACTATAACTAATATTATTACTGAGACTACTATCTTTATTACTAATAATTATTTCGCTACCCTCTAAGCATTTTATCACTACTGGTTTGCCCCATGTTACATCTGCAAAGCATCAGAAAAAATATGTTTTACAGGATCCCACATTTTTAGTAGTTAATAATTTTTTTTTTTTTTTTGGAAGGCCAATGAAGAATGGGTTTATTTATCACTCCTTTCAAGCTACAAAATTTGAACAGCAAAACATTTTCAATATATTCAATCCACTTTTTTGGTTGGTGAAAAATTTAGACCAAAAAGTATCTTATATCACCTCTGAGTTCCATAATACTGTATGCCTAACAGCTTATTTCGAAGGGCTTAGAGCTTTTTTTTTGGTGACATTAGATATCCTTATAATTTACAATGAGTCTCATCTCATTTATTAATTAAATCTGTGTTTTATATTAATATGGATTTCTTGAGGTTTTTTTTAATACACCATATATACCCAACCCTCTCTTAAAACTATCCAATTAAGCTGCCTGTACCACATATTTTGGAAGACAGTTTTACCATCAATTATGTACAGTATGGAATCTTGGCAGTTCAAGATGAAGATACTTTTCCTTAAGAACTGATGTTCTCTGGTATGATTTACTGATGAACTTCAAACAAGTTTATTTCCTTGTTGTGAATTACCTTACAGTAGTTTATAACCGTGAAGTAGTCTTTGCTTATCTCCAGTTGATATCCTTTTTGTAAACGGTTCTAATTCAACAGTAACAGTTATTCTTCTTGTAAGCTACTACAGATGTTGCAAATACTAAGCTTAGTTTAATGACATCGATTGATTCTACAGAACAAAAAGAGGAGGGTGGATACATCCTCCTGAAATGTTGGATTGCTTTGTGTCTGAATAAACTATAGGGCTTCTACCCCTTTTATCACCTGTTTATCTGAGTAGCGTTCTGGTTTCTTTGTTCGTTCTGCAGTGACAATTGGCCCTATGGAATGGGATTTGAATGGAGCAGCACTGGAAATAACTAGAGGGTGTGTGAGTGTGCCTATCCATTACTGTTTTAGAATCTATTGATTCTATCACAGGCATGGCTTATAAATAGAGATGGGATCCGGGTTCGACACAAACCCGTATCCGACATTGAACCCCTCGGTTCCAAAATCTAAAAAAAGGTCTGTCCCAATTGGACGGATCTTGCGGATTTCGGGATTTCAGAACACATTTTCGAAGATTTTCGAATGTACGGAGCTATTTTTGATAATTTTCCAAAATAGCCTCGAACTTTTCCAATCGTATTTTCGAATTGTATTTTCAAAAATCGAACCTTCAAGGCTATTTTCGATAATTTTCGAAAATAGCCTTGAACGTTTGAAAATCTTTGAAAATACGATCGGAAACTCGAAAATGGTATCCGATTGTATTTTCGATTTGTGTTTTTAGATCTTCGGGATTTTCCTGAGATCTGGGAATCTGAAAACGGAACATAAGTATGTAGTTTCGTCCAACTATACTTAAAAATATAATTTTATATCTTTTAGAAGAGATTTAGTTTCTTGCTATATTTTTGTCTATCATCTGCCCTGTGTTTGATTTCTCAATTTGATCATACACATTGATCCCCTAGTGACTAATTTCCACTTCCCCCCACCTAAGGCTACAATGTCACACTAGTGACTAACATACTCCTACATGTTAAAATGATTAAACCCTGAATTCCAAATGCTTCTATAAAGTGTACTATTTCTAACATCTTACTTTGCACTTATTAAGGCATTTATAAAATTGTAGGTATACAGACAGTATAAACAATAAACGTACATTTTTCATAGAAAGAAACTATTTCCAAAGATCCATTATTTAACTATCTGCATTATGCTTTGGCACTCATTTTACATGATCTTAACACGTTTTTTTAATTATTTTTATGCGCATCAATGGGTCTCCATCTTTAACTGTTTTAAAGGTTGTTTTCCTTTTATTTTTTTATTCGGTTTGTGAACAACCTCTGGCAAATTTAGATTTTTTTTTTAAACAATGGCTGCATTTACTGTATAGTCCCTATCAGGAAGAGGGCTTTACTTCCATGTGTAGGGGCTACCCCAACTACACCCAAGATAAACCTTAAACCTGGAAAATTAGGTGGTGATATTTAATTGGAATTTCCCATAATTCCATGTTGCAGCCATTAAGCATGTATGGCCAGCTTTAGATCTGTAAAGAGAATGAATACTCAAATAACTAAAAGTCTTCTAGTGTGTATTTTTTTCTTCTTCCCTTTTTCAGCTTTGGCAAGATGTGCAAAACCTAATTATATTGTACATGTGTGTGTTTTTTTCATTTAAGTTATTTTGTCCTATTGATGGGATGCCATGATGTTGAAAAATATTTGCTGCTGTTTCCATTTGTTTCTATTGCCAGAATGTTTTGACCGCAATATTTATTTACATTGTTTGACACATCGCCTAGAATAAGCTGATGAAAATATTTCCCCGTCACCCACTTTATTCCTGTGAAGTAGACAGCCAACAGTAAAATGGAATCTGCACAACCTGCCATGTAGACCAGGTAGGAAGTATGTAACTTCCAAATGAGCTTATTTTACCCTAAAAATAAACATTTAAATGTGAAGTTATTTCTTGGAAAATATTTAATTAACAGTAAATACATTTACAGCTATCCTACTAAGCAACTATTTGCAAGCATAATAAGTGTTTGTCATAGAATATACTCCATATGCATTGTTAATGGAAAGAGTTATCTGGTTATAATTAAGCAACAGGTCACCAAGGACATAGAGCAACAGTTATAAATAGACAGTCATTAAAATAATGCATTCATTAAAGGCAATACAATTTAGATCACAGTTGCATAGTTCCGATCATGCAATTGTGCAATCGCCTATACAATATTATAGTGGTAGTGGTGTTATTGTATGGCCATAAATGTATGGCTGTATGGTCATAAATTTACAACCATGATTGGGCTTTTATGATAACCTGCATTATCTATCTGTGGTATTCAGCTACATCAACTGGACTTCAAGTTTAGCTATTGAAGACATTTCACTAGTCAACCGACTGGCTTTCTCAATTCAGAATGACTTGTACAAGAATCAGTTGGCAATAAATACCCTGAGAAGTTTCCCAACCATCATATAACAGCAAGGTGTCAGAGGCCTCCTTAATGCAAGGTTTTAATTGCATTGGAGCTAAGAGGTGTTTCCAAAACTGCCCAGGGTAAAGTGGCAAAACAGCATTGTACATGGCAGACAAATGGTGTTGAACCCACCCACTTCTGTTTTGGCTTGGTTTCTTTAATTTGACATAAATGGCCTCTTTGACACATTTTTTGAACCAAATCATGTTCCTTAGCCAAGATTTTAACATTATAATCTTCAAAATTCTGGCATTTTCTTTAGGTTGAAGGTATATGGCTGAGTCCTGACCCGAGGAATTGACTCTTCTGTGCAGCTGCTTTTTCATAGACTAACTACAGCTTCAAAAGGATAAAGCCATTGATCAATGAATGTATCATCGTCTCTACCATGGTGAGGCACATCTATGTATATATGGACTCTGAAGATACACAAGGAAGGAGACCCACTCAGACAATAGTCAGCAGCATCAACTCTGTAACATTCAAGGTGGCAAAATACCTAGCCAACATCCTAGGGCCCTTGGTTAGAAGTTCTAGACTTTACACCTAGAACTCCCAGGATTTCACTAGCATCACTCGTAGTACTCAGTGCAGAAGAAACTATGCTGTCCTATGATGTGATATCCTTCTTCGCCTGTATACCCAACATGGAGACTGTTAAAATGTTGAGAAAACGGCTATGCCAAGAACAGGTGTGTTGCCTATTGGACTTATGCCTGAATACCATATATTTCAAATATAAGGATAAGTTATAAGTTCTACAAACAAAAAAATGGATGTGCTATGGGATCTCCATATATGGAGAAAGAGGAAAAACAGGCTCATAATATCTTTAAGGCAATTGCACCCACCCACTGGTTCAGTTATGTTGATGAAACCTGGGATAAAATCCACTAGAAAGAAGTACAAGCCTTGACAAAACACATAAATGCTGTGGACCAAAACATAAGATATAAAGGGAAGAGGTACAAAATAACACCCTAGCTTTTCTTGGTAGAAGTAAGGGAGAATGGTAAGCTGGAAGTAGAGGTTTACAGAAAACCAACCCATACAGACCAGCATTTGATGTTTGACTCCCGCTAACCTTTAGTTTAAAAGCTGGGTATCATCAGAACCCTACAAAACCCAGCTTAGCGAAGGCTAAGGAATTTAAACGCCACAGAGGAGCCCTTAAAAATTGTGAATATCCAGACTGGGTCTTTGTTAAAACTGGAAGAAGGAAAAAAAAAGAACACAAATATCACCAGTGAAGGGGGGAAGCAAGACAGGAGAAAGAACATGTTCATCCCATATGTAGCAGATGGGTTTTTGAACAGATACCATATCCCTGTATTTTAAAATGAACAGAACACAGAGGTAGCAAATGGTGCACCCTAAGGATGCAATACCAGACATAATAAGAGCAACATCGTATTTGCAGTGCTGTGTAGGGAAGAGTGATCTAATTTGTATGTGAGGGAGACAAAACAGCAGTTTCACCAACGTATGGTCCAGCACAGAAGAGCCAATTCCTCTGGTCAAGACATAAATATATGAACGCTGAGGAAGTTCCATGCACAAGCGTCGGAACGAAACGCGTTCGTCATGAACGTCCCTTGCTTTTCCAATCTGCCCTCATCTAGACCGGTATAAGTATACCATTTTAGTGATGTATTGTTTTTGACTGATCAGTTGACTCATTGTGTACTTTCTACATCTTTATGATCTGAACTTTAGACTCGTTTAGGACGTTTTTTTTTATACTTTTCTAAAGCCAGTGTTGCAGTCTGTCTTTTTTCCCTCTTCTATATGATTTATAGCTGTATTACAAACTTGCACCTGCACTACACTTAGTAGTTTGTATTAATTCAGTGCCCTGATCCATTTCCTCTTTTCAATTCCTCTGGTCAAGACATAAATATGCACCTAAAGGAAAAAGGACAAATTTGGAGATTATAATGTCAACATCTTGGCCAAGGAACAGGATTGGTTCAAAAGGAGGTCATATATCAAAATAAAGAAATCAGTATCTTTGAAAATTAGCAAAATTCCAGAAGTTCCAAAATCCAAAAGTTCCAATTGGTTCCAATGGAATTTTGAACAGGAGTTCTGTGTCAGTCATATATAGTTTATAGGTAGGCACACTCAATATGGTATTCAAAAAATACACCTGAGGAAGGGGGTTGGACCCCCTGAAACGTTGTGTGTATTTGGCATTTGTTGTTTTCAGCACTTAAATAAATGAGTATTTTTTGAATACCATATTGAGTGTGCCTACTTACAAACTATATATAACCGATTATACTTACCTGCAGTGGCACAGGTTATAGGATGTGCACCTCTGATCTTACCTATCAGGGCTACCACATGAATTTGGAAATTGGAGTTCTGTGTCAGACCCAAATCCCATCCCTACTGTTCAGTATACCTTAGAAAACATAACACAATCAAGACAATGCTTAGTTTGTAGGCTTGTTGACAGTATGACAAAAAAACACAGCTCTTACTACTTGATCAATAGACACCTTTGTTGACACCTTGCAGGCAGCTAAATCTAAAAATAATGCACGCATTCTTTTCACGGGCATTAACGTCCGGTCCACTGTGGTCTCAGCCTAAAGGAGAATAAAAATGTACGAATAAATTCAGGACCTTTAATATTACACCCTTAAAATAATTTACCCCATATTCTATGTACATACAGGCAAAATAATTATGTTTGCTGTAAAGTAAGCACAATCATGATTGACATGATGGACACATCAGGACTAAAATATTCATGACAGTTCACATATTGCTTTTACTGTATTGAGCAGGAATTGCAGCTCAGAAATATCCTCCTTTGTAAATAAAACATTAGAGAGTTTAGTGGAGATCGCATAATGTTTGGATGTTTACTGATAATCCATTAGCTGTGCTTTAGTCGGTATCCATCTTCTAGAACAAACAGCTAGACAAGCTTCCATGGACTTACAAAGCCCAGTGTCCCATGAGATAATATTTAGCCGTTCAATGCAGATACAGAGATACAGAGTCTGTTAGCAATGCCCTGTAAAAAATCAAACAAATCTCAATAACCTCAGTACAAACCCCATGATACAAAGCCTTCCATTTATTTCTTAGAAAAACGAGTGTGCACCAGATGCTTTAATAAGGTCTGTTTCATCTGTAGATTTGTTTTACTTTCAGTGTTCAGTGCCATACAAATAGGCAATTACAGGTAATCCATCTTTTTAGAAGGCCATAGGCAAAAGTTATAAGACTAACAGGGAGATGAAACCTGCAGATGAAAGAACATGTTCATCCCATATCATGTGGGGGTGTCAGAGAAATTAAGAAGAATTTTTAAGAGACACCGAATCCCTGTCAGCTTTAAACCCAACAGCAAAGTTGTAGTTAAGTTTTACAGTAGCCAGCAGTGCAAAACTTAACTTATTATATTGGAGTCTTATAGCTCACCTGCTCACCTGACCACGATCTCCTGATGTAATAAATCTCTCAAAGTGCTTAGTAAATCAAGGGATCTCGGTCAGGTACGTAACACCCCAAGAATTTACTGTGTCTCCCCCTAAGGATCTTGGGATATTGAGATATTTATAGAGATAAACAAACTGGCAAGTTTCGTTCTGAGAGAGTTTAAGCACAATGTTTTGAAATTCTATAGATTTGAAAAATTATTTTTAATTTCATTTTACTTATGTAGAACCCAATTAAAGTCAATGGGAAAAGAACTTTCAACATTAAATTTCTAAAACGAATTTCAACTTGCACCTACCAAACACAGGCCTTTGCCACATGTGGTGTGCTAGAGTGGACTAACTCAGAAATACTACCGCAGCCACGTGCTAAGCCAGGGAGACAGCGGGAGCTTAGGAGCATTAATGCATGGCTAAGAGAGTGGTGTAAGGAAGAAGGGTTTGGGTTTATTGAGAACTGGGCAGACTTTGCTGTCAGCTACAGGCTCTTTAGTAGGGATGGGTTGCACCTCACTGATGGCGGTGCAGCTGTTTTAGGGGAGATGGCTAGAGGGTTGGGGGAGATTTTAAACTAGGTTTGGGGGGGGGAGGGTATTAGTCTCACTGGGATAGATAGCCCAGGAGGAAAGCAGGGTGTAGATAGGCCAGTGGTGGGCGGTAAGGGGGGTGGGGCTAGCATAGGGGATAGGGAGGCATGTGTATTAAAGTGTACTAATAAATTACAGGATCATAATCTAAAATGTATGTTTGCAAATGCGAGAAGCCTGGCTGACAAGATGGGTGAATTGGAAATGATGGCATTGAATGAAAAGTATGATGTAATAGGTATAGCAGAAACGTGGTTGAACAGTTCTCACGACTGGGCTGTAAATATAGAAGGATATGCCTTGTTTAGGCAGGACAGAAAAAAAGGAAAGGGGGTGGAGTATGTGTTTATGTTAAAAAAGAATTGAAGCCAAATTTAAAAGAAGAGATAACTGGTGATATGGATGATAAAGTGGAGGCAATATGGGTGGAATTAGGCAACAGGAAAGGGGGTAATGTCATTGTTGGTGTCTACTATAAGCCGCCAAATGCTAGCAGAGAGGAGGTGAGTCAACTTCCTATGCAGTTGGCAAGGGCTGCAAGTTTGGGGAGTGTGCTCATTATGGGGGACTTCAATTACCCTGACATTGATTGGTGTGGTGGAACTGCCATCACAGAAAAAAGCGATGAGTTCCTTAATTTGCTGCAGGATAATTTTCTCTCACATGTGGTTGAGGTTCCTACTAGAAAAGGAGCTCTGTTGGATCTGGTAATATCTAACATTGTGGAGCGCATTATAGATATAAAGGTAACTGGAGGCTTAGGGAATAGTGACCATGAAATAGTGGCATTTGGACTTTGTTATCGAAAGGAAAAGTGCGCTGGGTTAACAAAGACATTTAATTTCAGGAAAGCAAATTTTCCCAGGTTAAAAGCAGCTCTTCAGAATGTCAACTGGGATAACGTATTATCAGGTAAATGTACTGAACAGTAGTGGACTGTGTTCAAGGGGATTTTAAGCGAGTTCACATCTAAATTTATACCCTTAGGAAATAAATGAATATAAATGAATATAAAAATGAATTTGCGCCCATGTAAAGAGGCAAATGGAAATGAAGAAAAAGGCATTTAAAACCTTTAAGGCCGAAGGAACGGAAAGGGCATTTAGGGATTATAAAAACTGTAACAAGGAGTGTAAGAAAGCAATCAAACTAGCTAAAATTAATAATGAAGTTAGGATAGCTGAACAAAGCATTACTAAGCCTAACATTTTTTTTTAAGTATATTAATAGTAAGAAGATGAGGACTGAGAATGTGGCACCATTAATGAATGGGGATAAGTTAGTTACGGAGGATGGCGATAAAGCAAATGTTTTGATTATTTTTTTCCCCTCTATATACAAGATCCAAGTACAGATATCATAGAGTATAGTAGCAATAATGGAATAAAAGATTCAAGTGCACTTTGGTTAACCGAGGATATGGTACAGAAAGAACTAAAGAAGGTTAATATTAATAAATCTCCTGGACCGGATAAAATACATCCTCAGGTACTTAGGGAACTAAGTCTAGGCCATTGTTTCTTATTTTTGCTGATTCCCTCATGTCCGGTGGTGTGCCTCTGGATTGGAAAAAGGCTGATGTTATTCCAATATTCAAAAAGGGTAGTCGTTCACAGCCGGGTAATTACAGGCCTGTAAGTTTAACTTCAGTGGTGGGGAAGATCCTGGAAAGTTTAATAAGGGAACATGTTCTAGAGTATGTTTCAAGGACTGACATTATAAGTAGTAACCAGCATGGATTTAGGAGGAATAGATCTTGTCAAACTAACTTGCTTGGCTTTTATGAGGAAGTAAGTAGAAATTTAGACTCTGGTATAGCAGTAGATGTAGTTTACTTGGATTTTGCAAAGGCTTTTGATACAGTCCCCCATAGGCGACTAATGTATAAGCTAAGTAAGGTCTGTTGGTCTGGGGAGTCACATTTGTACATGGATAGAAAATTGGCTAATGAATAGGATGCAGAGAGTAGTTGTTAATGGGGCTTCATCATTATGGACTAAAGTGCTAAGTGGGGTGCCACAGGGTTCTGTGCTGGGGCCGCTTCTATTTAATCTATTTATTAATGATTTGGAAGTGGGTATTGTCAGCAAGGTTTCTGTGTTTGCTGACGACACAAAACTTTGTCGACCATTAAAAACTTCAGAGGATGTGCAATCGTTGCAAGGGGATCTGGATAGATTGTCACATTGGGCTGCTAAGTGGCAGATGAAATTCAATGTTGATAAATGTAAAGTGAGGCATTTTGGACTTCCTTGTGCTACTTATACTATAAATGGCTCTGTGTTAAGTGAATCCCTGTTGGAAAGGGATCTTGGAGTTTTGGTGGATAACAAACTTAAAGGTAGCAAGCAGTGCCAGGCGGCAACAGCCAGAGCCAGCATGGTATTGTCTTGTATAAAGAGAGGTATGGATTCAAGGGAGGAAAATGTAATTCTCCCTCTTTACAAAGCATTGGTAAGGCCTCATTTGGAATATGCAGTGCAATTTTGGAATCCTGTGTACGAAAAGGACATCTTTGAAATGGAAAGGGTTCAGAGAAGAGCAACTAAATTAATTAGGGGATTGGGGGTGCTTGAATATGAAGAGAGACTGGAAAATCTACAATTATGTACGCTGGAGAAAAGGCGCTTGCGTGGGGATATGATTACTGTGTATAAATACATTAACGGGCCATACAATAAACTATCTGGGGCATTGTTCACCAATAGAACATGTCAAAGGACACAAGGACATCCCTTAAGACTTGAAGAAAAAAGGTTTAGGCTTCAAGCTCGGAAAGGGTTTTTCACTGTGAGAACGGTAAAGCTATGGAACTGTCTTCCAGTGGACGTTGTTATGGCAGGTTCATTGGTCATTTTCAAAAAAAAGCTGGATGAGTTTCTGCAAACAAGGAATGTTACAAGTTACTGGTATTGATACATAAAGTAGAGTTGATCCAGGGAAATTTCCGATTGCCACTTGGAGTCAGGAAGGAATTTTTACCCCCTTCATAAATTTGGTGGGTTTTATTTGCCTTCCTCTGAATCAACAGTTAGGCAGGAAATGAGGATATTGCTAGATGGGTTGAACTGGATGGACGTATGTCTTTATTCAATCTCAAATACTATACTATACTAACTTCCCTTCAGATATCTGACATTTCAGCCAGATCTGCAAATATTTAAAACTCGCAGTAACATCTCAAAACCAGGACTTATCACTAGTGATAAACATAGAAAATTGTTTAAAACAAACATCACAAATCTTAAAAGTATATTAAAAGTCTAATCCAGACTCAATTTTTTTCATATTAAACCAATAAAAGTATTTCCTATGACAGCTTGTAAAATGCCCCCCTCACCCCACCCCACATTATTCAGTGCTTTTTGACTATTTTTGAGATATGTATTTTGAGTTTTAAAAGTTAAAAAGCTTTTTAAATCAGTCTCCCAATACTCAGTTAGAGGCACATTTGACCAACACTATTAGCAGGATTTTAGTCATTGTGGTGGCTCAGTGGTCCTAAATCCCCCCTTACCTTAACTGCAAAAGGTTTGTATGTTGAGCCAGTGATTGTAGGGTTAACCTCAGAACTTTTTCTTCCCAAAAGCATAAAGACATAAAGGTAGGTTGTGTGTATGATTGGGTTCTTGTAATCTCCCAGACAGGGTTTGAATTGATTGACTATTGAAAAGTGACTTCATTTCAGCTCATTCTCAGTTTTTCTTCGTTCCATGGGTTTATTAATGTATCCCGCCACAATCCAGTGCTAGTCTCATTTTCTCTGCCTCTCCCCACAAATCATTGCTAACAAAAATTTGAAACTAGAAAGTGAAGCTGGATCCATTTATTAACCCACGGGGTGAGGGGCTGAGAAGGAGTGATGTCAGTTACTAAAAGGCTGTTTCTGGAAACCAGGGGGAATACAAATGCAAGTGATTAACTGTTTGATAGAGCTAAACAGGGGTAACACATTAAAAACATATCCAATGCATGGATCACAGCTGAACAAGCCAAATTTTTGACTATCAGCAACCCTAGGTGTCCACATATATATACTCTGCCAAAAAGTCCACAAATGTCTATTAACTCCGCCAGGATGACCAATTATGTTAGCTGTGGATTCCCTGTTTTGCCCTGTGGCTCATTTTATTGATTTTTACTTTACAGGATAGTATGAAATGCATGGCCTCATATATTAGGGACAGTGGACAATTATTGAGAATCCTGGACACTTTGGAATGCAGTGAGGATGACATATTGCTGATGTGTGATGTACAGTAGGAAGCCTCTACACTGCCATACCACAGTCCAATGGTATTGAAGCATGTAGGAGAGCGTTGATTCACAATGGACACAATGGCCCACCAATATAATTTTTAAAGCATTTGTTACAATTGATTCTATTCAACAATTATTTTCATTTTGAAGGTCAATATTATTGTCAAATTGCTGGGACTGTGATGGGGTCCAATGTGGCCCCATCATTTGTGAACTTATATATGGAAACTTTTGAGCACCAGTACATTCTATCAAAATATGAGGCTAATATTTAATTATATCTCAGTTATATTGATGACATGTTTTTTATTTGAAGAGGAGGGTGGGGGGAAGCCCAACAGTTTGTGGGGGAGATTAACGCATTGGAGACCCCTATAAAACTTACGCCCAATATCCAAGAAACTAGTATTGAGTTTCTAGATCTCAGAATATTCAAAAATGGGGATACATTTGGTTCGGCCCTTTTTAGGAAGCCTACCGATAAAAATACCCCTTTACATAATCACAGTTGCCACCCTGCCCCAGTAAAGAGAGGGGTACCATATGCCCAATGCTAAAGATTTATTGTAATAACTCTGATGCTATTACAAGGGATGTACAGATGGAGGCTATTGATAGGCTGTTGATGAAGGGATATAATAGATCTGAGATCAATGCAGCAATGAATAAGTTTCAATCCTTTATGAGGGGAGAACGGGGACCCATAAAAAGGTTTTGGGTGACAGTGTAAATTTTATTTCCAGCTTCCACCCATTGAACAAAGAACGCTCAAAAAAAGGCAATAGTTTTTGCACATCCCCAAACTGGTAAATGGTTTCAGATCCATAAATGGTTCACATGCACGAGAAGTTATGTGGTGTGCCTTATCACGTGTTCTTGTAGTTTGGGGTATGTGGGTATGACCACCATTACCTTTCATGAGAGGATAGCAAACCACAGAGTATCTATTAGAAATGCAATGGAAAAGAAAGGGAAGAACAGCAGTAAATTTAGGGATATGGCTGTTGCAAAACACTTCAAACAGCAGAATTATTCATTAGCAACATTAAGGTGTATGATCGTTGATGGGGTAGATGAGAGCCGAAGAGGAAGAGAGGCAGCTCTCCTTCGGTTGGAAGCTAGCTGGATATACAAACTTGAGACTCTCTCCCCTAAGTGACTAAATGAGCAGTGTGCTCTAAAGTACTTTTTATAATTAAGATGTGATAGGATGTTGTCAGTACAGGGTGCTGCTGTGGAACTGTAGGTTCGAATTGGGGTTAACTGGCATATTATACTGAGGTCCTCATGCATAGTCAGCGAGGAATGTAAGTGTAAGATCCAAAATACATGTTGGAATTCCAACACTAGATGTTGAATGGTAGTTTCTTTGTGTGAGTAAACCTTTCACATTGACTGGATGAGCTGGACACCCTGGCAGCAGAGGATAATAATTCCCTTTCTTGACTATTTAAGATGTTGCTGAGAACAGTAGGAAACGTGGCTGTAAGGAAAATACTGAAAGCAGCAAGCTCACACATGCTCAGAGGAGACAGCTAGAGCAATAAATAACAGCTGCTAACAGGAAGCAGAAAGACTGGTAACAGGAAACTGTTAGTCTTCTATCTTTCAGATTTCCAACTATTGCAGTTTTGGGGTTTGGGTGATGATTTTCTATACACAAATTTTTTATTTGAGGTGTTGAGTTGCCCTTCATTGGGTAACTTCATTGGGTTTGCTAAACAGCTGCTCTGTGAGAAGCTCATACCCTGTAAACTCTCTGTATTTGCTCAGATACTAAAACAGTACATTCTTACACCCACTATACTGTATTGATATATATTCAAACTTTCTGTGCAGCAAAATCAAATACATCCATTAAGGGCTAGGCCACACCAACAAGCTTTTCACGTGTTTGCGATTTTTCAATTGTATTGAAATCAGGGCAACACACAATTGCAAGATTTCGGGTGCGTTGCGATTTGGCAATGCATGCGATACGCATTACTTTGCGCAATTGCATGTGTTTTCATAATGAAAATCGCAAAACGCAGGAAAATCATCTGCAGCTTGGTGGATGTACAAAGTTTTGCAAATTCATGCACAAAGGGATGGTACATATGGGGCCGTATTTCAGTGCAATTGCTTGCAGCAGCTGATATTTTGGAAGATCAGACAAAATATTAGACAATGGGATCAATTACTCCAGAATGCCACGCAAAACTCATTCTAAGCCTTATTACGTTGCTCGCATTTTGTTGACCCACAAATGTTCAAATCTTTCTGTATGGCAGTCCCTGGTATATTTACACAAATGGGGCAGCATACGTTTCTGTGTTATTTTCTTTTGGTAAATTACCTAAAACGTCTGGAACTAATCATTCACTCTACTGCACACATATTTACAAACCCATCCTACATAAAGTTGGGTATTTTCAATTTTGTTGCGTGATGAATGTTATATATGTTATGATTTACTGTTGCCTTGTGATGAATGGGGTCAGATAGAAGCCATACCTGAAGAGGTACCTGGAACAGAAAGATGAATGATTTGAAAGCCCAGGGGTGACCTTACAGAATACACACCAAATAGATTGGAAATTCGGACTCACATGTGATTAACCTTTTTCATAGTTGCAGGTTGCGCACATTTTACACACGAAAAAATGTAATGAATCAAATAAATGAAAAATGTATGAAGAATGTGTATGTCCAAACTTCTCTGCACTTTTCACCTGTAAATAAAAAAGAGCGTTCCTACTTTTTACATTTATCTTCTTTGTGTCCTTTCTATAACAGTAATTATGCTGCACATTAATGGATTAAGATAAGCTTAGATTAAGCTTAGAACTAAATAAAGTAACTTGCAAGCTAACAAGACTTTAGAAACATATTGGAGTCATTGGTGTGACTGTATACATAGATCAATGGGAAATTTTTACCTAATGTCCCTATTGCGGGTCTGGTCCACCCTCCTCCTTGAAGTGCCCGGGACAAGCCAAAATGAAGAAGACGCTATTGAAGTTCTCCTTTAAATTAATAGAATTATATTGAGCTCAGTGTCATACACAGTGTCATCATTTATTGCCCACCACTCAAAAAAAAGCTTGTCAATCTAAGGTGATTCCTATAGATAGAAAACACACTCCTACTTACCATCGTATTCTACAATACTTGACTATTCTTCTACAATACTATTTAACTATGAGTAAGGGCATGCAGCCTGAAACACGTAAGATCATACCATAACCCTTGTATAAAGATCCACAATTATGTTACTGGTGTTTCAGAGATTTAAATAAAGAAGTTTCTTAAAACATCAGAAGTCCACTGGAGTCCTTCAACTTGAGACTTCACTATTTAACTCCTATAAGAAGGTCGAGTGCACAATCCCACAGGGATATTACTGTCTACAAGGTAAATTAGATGTCTAAACCCAAAGGCACTTATTTGAAAGCTTATTCCTAACCACACCCATTTCACATTAATAACCACACCCATTTCACATTGAATAACCATACCCGTTTCACATTAATAACCACGCCCATTTCACATTAATAACCACACCCATTTCACATCAATAACAATACCCATTTCATGTTAATAACCACACCCGTTTCACATTAATAACCATACCCATTTTTTACATTAATAACCACACCCATTTCACATTAATAACCCCACCTGTTTCACATCAATAACAATACCCATTTCACGTTAATAACCACACCTGTTTCACATTAATAACCATACCCGTTTCACATTAATAACCACACCCATTTCACGTCAATAACCACACCCATTTCACATTAATAACCATACCTATTTCACATTAATAACCACACCCGTTTTTATATTAATAACCCCATCAATTTCACATTAATAACCACACCTGTTTCACATTAATAACCACACCCATTAAACAATAATAACCGCACCTGTTTCACATCAATAACAATACCCATTTCACGTTAATAACCATACCCATTTCACATTATTAATCCATACCGTTTTACATTAATAACCACACCCATTTCACATTAATAAGCCCACCCGTTTCGCATTAATAACCATAACCATTTCACATTAATTACCACACCCGTTTCACATTAATAACTACACCCGTTTCACATTAATAACCACACCCATTTCACAATAATAACCACACCTGTTTCACATTAATAACCACACCCGTTTTTATATTAATAACCCCATCAATTTCACATTAATAACCACACCCGTTTCACATTAATAACCCCATCCATTTCACATTAATAACCATACCCATTTCACGTTAATAACCATACCCATTTCACATTATTAACCATAACCATTTCATCTTAATAACGATATCCATTTCACAATGATAACCACACCTGTTTCACATTAATAACTATACCTGTTTCACATTAATGGCCATACCCATTTCATGTTAATAACCATACCCATTTCACATTATTAACCATAACCATTTCACATTAATAACCACACTCATTTCACATTAATAACCATACCCGTTTCACATTAATAACCATACCCATTTCACATTAATAACCATACCCATTTCACATTAATAACCATACCCATTTCACATTAATAACCATACCCATTTCACATTAATAACCATACCCATTTCACCTTAATTACCACACCCGTTTCACATTAATTTACACACTTTATTGTGTGTCTGAGGAAGGTGCCACACGGGCACCAAAACCTCACGTGTTAATAAACACAGTTTGGTGGTTTAAGACTGGTGTGCGCTCTGAATTATATACTTTCTGGATCTAAGTGACCATTTGGCTATGGTTTACTGAGTAGCACCCAGCAGCTACTATATTGCCTTGCAGGTGTGCGGGGGAAACAAACAATCTTTAGATTAATAACCACACCCATTTTACAGTAATAACCACAACCATTTCACATTAATAACCACGCCTGTTTCACATTAATAACCATACACTGTTCACATTAAAAACCACACCTGTTTAATATTAATAACCACATGGACACAGTTATTAATCTAAAGCAGGTATTTGATGAAAGGAAAATTATACTCATCTTTCCCCAGTTTCACACCTAAACACCAGGGGGAGGACTAAAACCGATAAGGACTAACCCCTGGGTACTTTACTGATCAACAGGAATACTGCACAAAGTTTCCCTCACTGCTCTAGTCCTCTTCCTTCTTGTCTCTGCAAAGAAGTGTCAGTGGCAGAGGGACAAGGCAGGCTGGAAAGGCGAGGAAAACTTTATGTAAGTATTCCAGCTGCTAGGTTAAGTACTGTACCCAGGTGTAAGGACTAGTACAATTTGGTGTGGAACAGGGTTAAGGTGAGTATAATTTTTCTCAAATAAAATACCTGTTTTATGATAAAAACCATTTCCACTTCACATTAATAACCATACCTGTTTCACGTTAATCATTGTAAATCTCAGTACTTTAATGGTATCTCCACTCCCAAAATGAAAAAAATATAGAATGTAGGGGAACCCCTCCAACTCTAACTGCCAGCTTTTAAAGTTTAAAATCAGCCCAGAAATGTACTTACCCACCTTCGTTCCCTTGGGCTCAGCCTCTTCTGTTATTTCCGGGAACAGAAGATCAGAAGGGCTGGACCAGCAGCCACATCTGTGATTGGCTGAAAGTCAGCCAATAACAGATGCAACTGCTGGTTAGTAGAAGGAGCTGAGGGAATGAGGTCGGGTAAGTCTATTTTTGGGCAAATTTTAAAATTTTAAAGTTGGCTGTTAGGGTTGGAGGGGCAGTGAATTACACACAGACATGCTCCCACTCTTCACTTTTCTGGATTTTCAGCAGGCACTGCAGTAGAACCATAAGGAGCAGAGGAGAAAGTTAAGGATCACATTACAGCATAGACCCACCTCTATTAGTCACAGATCATGCTACAGAAGATGCTGTCTCTCAGACACAGAACAGAGATTTAGCAGTGTTAGATTAAACAGTGTTAAAAAGATCTGTTCCCCCACACATACCTCTGCATTTCAAACAAAAAAAAAATCTTTGAAGTTTATTTCCCATCAATAAATTCATAAGTAATTCTAGGGATTGGAGCCTGTAACCTCATGGGCTGTGTGTTTGCTAAATGGGTGCTTTAGACTGCTGATCCACCAAAGCATACACAATTAAAACAGGTACATTTAGAAACTTTATCTTTTTGCTAGCAACAGATATCAGATACATACAGATATCTGTATAGAAAATATGTAGAGACAGTGAAAATTGCGGTCAGGGTGCATAGCAAATGCACACGCTCATTGCGCTCTTTAAAGACTACATGGGCTGTGAGATGAAATGGCAACAACATAGAAACCTTCTAAATAACAAAATCTACTTCTAATTATCAAAAATGCAACTTACAAGAGAAGAATCTTACAATGTACAGGTAGTCTCTGTAGAAAAGCTTTCATGTTAGGATTTTTAAAAATAAAGTTTAGTTCGGCTTTACTGACTTATTTGGTATTGCATGACCGATACCACATGGTAGCAATATACATGGCAATTTACGACAGCAAATCTGCGATACCATGTCTTTATAAATACAACCCATAACATCGAACAAGGAGATATAAGGCTAGGTACACAAAGGCAATTAGACTGTCATTAGAATAGAAAGGCATACAAGCAATATTTTAACCCAACCAATTAATCATGTGTATTAAATACATAGGATCTACTAAAAATTACAAACATACTAGTCATGTTGATAATTGCCTATAAAACAGTCTTGGAACTGAGACAGATAGTTTAATTGACTGGTTCTATTTATAAAATCTTATTGTAAGAGAAGGGTATAGTGTTAAATAAGTTGCTTTTCTTGGGAGAAATGTTACTGTAATAAAGGTAATAAAGAACCCATGAATTGTATTACTAGTGCCCGTGTTTATGAGTTTGAATTGTGCCTTTTTGCAGTGGACACAAGGAGATCATACAGGTCCTATCAAATTTGTATGTGATGTTCTTCCTGAGCTGAATAATCCAGTGCTCCACAGGAATAGGATATCCTTTGAGAATCCCAAAACAATAATAAAATTTGCTTATAAAGTTTATATGGCATGTGCAATTCAATTTTATTTTGTTAAAAGAAAATTATATTTTGACAGCTGTAATATTTGCTTAGTGTTGGTTCATCCCATCTTAACAAACGTTATTCCTTTCCATAATAAAGTATATAAATAATTTTACACCAGATGTTCAGTTTTCTGTAAAAACAAATTTTAACCATTGCATGATGGATTTATCATATTAGAGTTGTAATATTGTATTTTTAGTGGGGCTAAGAGGAACATGTGTAGTGAAACATTTTCACTAGAGATGGCAAACTCACTGAAATTTGGTTCCGCTTGCAGATTTGTGGATTTTCAAAATATCCAAAAGCTCGAAAATCCGCAATTTAAGCCAATGAGAGTTGAAAAATATGAATGTTCTGCCTAATAGCAAAATGGCTCAGGGACCTGGGACCTGGGAAATGTTCCGGGGAACACGTATCAATGCCTACAATGCCCAATAAAAGTCAATGAAAGCAAAAATTCTGATCATTTTCTAAATCGGTATTAAATATTTAAAGTTAAATACAGTATAATTTATAATTATATATTCGAAGTGCCGAAAAGTTGTGGTTTAGAAAGATCCAACACTCACCCCAATATCATAGTTTAGTAAAGTGTAAATGATGTAGTAAAGTTTTTTTTATTGGTCAGTTGAGTTGTTTATTTAAGGTTGTTGATTTAAGAGATTAGTGGCTCAGTGTGCAGTACGGTGGCTCAGTGGTTAGCATTGATGCACTGAGGTCCTGAGTTCGAATCTACCCTTGGATATATCTGCAAGGAGTTTGTATGTTCTCCCTGTGCTTGCGTGGGTTTCCTCCCACAATCATTAAAATATAGGTTGTATGTGTCGAATAAATGTGCTTAGATTGTAAGCTCTTTGGGGCCGGGCCTGATGTGAATGTACACATGTAATTGTAAAGCGCTACGGAAGATGTTGGCGCTATATAACTATGAAAATAATGTGTCACGTCTCACAGTTTAGTGATTTAATACAATTTCTACATATGTGACTGAAAGTTTTTTTGATGTAATTCAACAAAAATCTGGGATTCATCATGTTTCAGATTCCATCAAACACAGCATTCCCTTACGTACATTAGATGTTATATTCTAACAGGACTTAGACATAAACCGTGAAACCAGAAAAACATATTACAGTCAACTGCAGGTGAAATTTGCATTTAACATTCTCTGTTTCAAAGTCTAATAGCCATAATAAAAGTGTACAAAATTTGAGATATTTATATAAGTGTGCCCATTGGTGCACAGAAGGAATAACGTGTGCGTATGTTTGGCATTTAGAAATGAAAAAATGTTCACTAATGTAAGGGCACCATAAAGGTCCTGTATTATTAAATTGGTATCCTGTTATAGTTTAACAACATCAAACACTGAGTATATTTTGTACTTCTCTACCTTGCAGTGGCTGCATGGGTATCTTTTATGATATCTACACAGCCGGTGCAAGTAAGGGTTTAAACTCACGCTTAACTATTTAGTGGTCAGCACAAATTTAAACTTAAGATACCGAGGGTTATTGTTAATGTATGATCCTACATATATGAATGAATATTTGTGAATCTACGTACATTCGGTCATACAATACCATGCGGTAGTAAAATACTATAATGGTATTAAATATTAAAATCTTAATGACCGCAATCATTGAATTACGACTGTGATCTTAAATTTTTGATTGTGGCAGAACTTAAAGGCGCTGTATCACGAAAGAGCAATACTGCACCTTTATAGATATGGCCCTTAAAGTGCTTTAGAAATACATGTATTACATATACATAATACAAACATAGAAAAGATAATCAATGAACACTCCTAGGCCCAATATAATATCATATCATCTGCACACTGGCATATGTTATAAACCAAGGAATTTTAGTATACATTACTGTGATCACATGAATGAAAAGCCTTCCAACCACGTCAAGCTAACCCCAGTCTGGAAGGTATCTTTATGAATGTGCTCTTTCCATTGGGGCAATGTTGTCTGGAGACTTTAGTTCCCCTTTAAAGGAGGAAAAAGCCCTCCACAGAGCATAATATTAAATAGATCCTTCTTAGAACAAAGGGTACCTCAAAGCCTTATCCTATTAAAATATCAATATTGGAAAAGAGGGGGAAAAATCACTTCCAGCAGAGAAATAGGCAGAGGAATGCAAAGTTTTTCCAATTAACCTTTATTATACAGCAGCTGGGACTTACCCCACTAAGGGAAGTTTTCTTTTTCCTTTGGAGAGGTAAGAGAGAATGTGCAGAGAATTTTTGTTTGATTGGCTAAGACAGCACATATTTGTAATACAGGAACTTCCTTACACTTCCTTTCAGTTTTAAACACATACAGGGAGATTCAATAAAAGTTCTTATTGTTTAAAATGGTGCTTATTTTGCCCCAACCAATCAGATCTTATTTAACATTTGAAAGCTAAAATCTGATTGGTTGGTGCAAAGTTAGCACCATTTTAAATAATAAGGGGGGTTATTCAATAAAAGTTCTTATCGTTTAAAATGGTGCTAATTTTGCCCTAACCAATCAGATTTAAGCTTTCAAATGTTACATAAGTTCTGATTGGTTGGGGCAAAATTAGCACCATTTTAAACAATAAGAACTTTTATTGAATCTCCCTGAAGAACTTTTATTGAATAACCCTGATAGAGAGGTTCTAGCAGTGACAGAGATGTAGCTAAACTTTCCATTTTGACTATTCCAACTTAAAATAGGGGTTTCAGCTGTAAGTACAATCTATAAACTTTAGATGTTAATAGTTAGACATGCCACACATGCATATAAACCTTTCCCATATGTAATGTTATATACCCCCCAATTCATTGGTAGCTCTTAAAAACTCAATGTAAAAATGTAAATATTCTCATACAATAGGAGGGATTAGTTTATTTATTTTTCTTTATTTATCAACAGGACCATGACAGATTAATGCAGGATTTTCCATCTGCATAGAGAAAATATTTCAGCATGATATAATAAGGCCATTACAAAGTACAGTACGATACGTATTCTACTTTAGTTTTTTTTTAAGACTTTTTATGGTACGGTTGATTTTCTGTTTTCTTAATGATAAATTACCATTAATGGAAATATTAAAAGCTAAGTATGCAATTATAAACAATATCCATTTTTCACTGGTTTGTATTCTGCTTTACACTTCTACTGCACCTTTCAAAGTCTTTTCCATTGGATGTCTTGTTTTCCTAATTCTCCTTATCTCTTCACTCATCCTGTTCTTTCATCCTGCGAGATTGGCAAATCCTAGGAGACTGCAATGAATTTCATGTATTGCCTCCCTTCTCTCTATGCTGTGATGTCATTTTAGGGGATATGACCAATTATATATTATTTAAATCAAGCAGATATTGATCAGAAGTAAGTTTAAATTTAATCACAGGCTAGAGTAGTTACTGTATGTGTTAGCACAATGAAATTAAGAAATAGAGTGTGCAGTTTTTCTTTAAAGGATATGTACACTGGGAAATTTCAGGGTTATTCAATAAAGGTTCTTATTTAAAAATCGTGCTAATTTTGCCCTAACCAATCAGATGTTAGCTTTCAAATGCTAAATAAGATCTGATTGGCTGGGGCAAATTTAGCACCATTTTAAACTTTAAGAACTTTTATTGAATCTCCCTGATAGCTTTTTTAAATTGCTCATTACTGGAAACCAGGGTGTCTCTCTAATGAGGCAATATGAGCAAAATGCTCAGGGTGGTGCCCCTTTTAAATATCGGAGGCAGCAGGCAGTGCTTACTTTCAATTTTTTGGCAGGCAGAGCAGAAGGAAAATAAACATAGCGCCTAGCAGTACATAGGGGCGGCATTCAAAAGTTTGTCTCAGGTGGCAAAAACCTTAGAGACACCCCTGCTGGAAACTATAATTCATCCCAACTATCACTGTACCATTTTTTTTGTTAATCTGTCGCCTATTTCTTGAGATATCCAGTGTGAACCATCTTACATATGCAGCACCACAAACACATCTGAGTAAGTGCTTCTTACATGTATTAATTTATAGACACATGAAATGAGGCAAAGTCATTTTTTCAGTGTACAATTCCTTTAACCAGGAACATATAAAAATAATTACCTAAGTATTATTTTTTTTATAATCCTCCATATGATTGTAACTTGAGTAGTCACAATAGTAAAAAAAAAAATCTGTCTTTAAAGTAGAATAGTAAACTTCTTTCTGTGCAGAGCAGTAACTTAAAAGGCATCTATAGTGCTAAAAGTAACTCCCAGAGTGTCATCACTTTGTTTAGATTGCCTGTGTGACCTGAGATACACAAGTTAGAAGAATACGTGATTGCATTCCTGAACTCCTACTTGTAATGTCAATCAAATCCCTGTGACGTGATCCTCTTCCCTGCTTAAGTCCCTCCCTCCTCCATGCTCTGTAATAAACATAGAGATAATAGCATTAGCAGGGGGAGAGAGGTAGCTTTGATGGCAGAGTTAAGGCTGCACAGGATCCCTTCTTGATAGAATTCACTGATTGATGATGGCTCACAAAGAGAGAGATCAGGACACTGAGAGATCTGTGTCTCCAGGACAGCTTGCTTTCTATTGGCCACTGTGCGTGGGTGTGTTTTTCAGGATGTTGAACTTTTAACTCCTACTGCACATGATAAGCTTGTCGGCTTGAGACACGGAGGAGGTAACAGAGGGGAGGGGGAAGGGGGGAGTGCTACACAGAGATCTGACACCATGGTTAAACAGAGTCACTGACAGAGATAGGATTAAGGCAGCACAGAGTACAGGAATTTAACTTTGCAATGGACCAATGTGTTTTTTTCACTATAGATGCCCTTTAATGAAGGTTGTGGTGAACTTCTCTACTTCTCTGCTCTGTACCATCAGGCAAATGAAAAGGACAGCCCTACAGTGTGCCCTGGTACGTGTTTATGTTGCAATCCCGTAATCCACAACAATATCAAATGCTGTCCAGTCTTTTATAATGCAAATAGGGGTGCTCCCTTTATTGTGCAAACACAGCTAATCCTGCATTATCGGAGCGATTGCGCAAAAAATGGTGATCGCGCATGCATCTACTGTGGCCAGAACAATTTACCAACATTTTCTTCGCTTTATAGTGTTATATATGTGTGGCTTGAGGTGATATTTAAAGGATTTTTAGCAAGTTATTTTACCACTTTATTTCTTGACCTGATGTGTTTATGTGATGTAAATATTTCCACCCACATCAAGTTGCGAGTACTAGCAGACATTGGTTCTGCAGTCATTTGACTTTTTCTCTCTCACTGTAGTTCATTAGCAGAAGGTAAATGGGGGAATACACTGTCTTCCATCATTGTTAGATGCTGGGGATGTTTAAGTGAAAACATCTGTATTACCTATGATATTATTGTAGCATGTGTAGAACAAAGTTTACAAATAACACATTCCACATGGGATACTTCAATCCAGAACCAAAAATGTTAAATCAAACTATGGTCTTTGCATTCCAGAAAAGATTTAGATGATATTGGTAGTGGGAACTTTTAATATATTTTAATGTTTTTACAACCCCAAGTCCTCAAGTATTCCAGTTTTCCTTCTACTGCTTTCAATCAAAGTCTGAATAATAGGGACATGATGCTGATTTATTGAAAACCTTTTTTTAGGAATAAAGAATGAGAATGCCTAATTGGGGTGTCCAACGGGGCCTTTATTTAGTTCCCATGAAGAGCAATTTACTTACTAGTAGAGCTGAGCAAACAGCTCATATCCTGGTTAGGCTAAATGTAGTGAGTAGTATCTTAAGCTCAGTCAAGCCACTCTACCATGCAAACCTATGCCAAACAATGAAGACTTCTAATTCCACAGTACTACAGTGACAGACAAGTTAAAATGATGGACGACTACCTCCAGAAAATGTGTCCACACTCACCCATTTAGCTCTAGACAAAGAGAATTTCACAAGGCAGAATGTAATCTGTGTTCTGAAAGTAGTTTGTATTGCAACGGAAGCAAAAGTAGCACTAAAGTCGTTGCTGAATTTTTGTGAGGACCCTTTTGCGACTTATCTTGCCTCGTACATACAGATTTTCAGAGTTCCATGACTTTTACACCCTATGGGAATTATGAAAGGGTCCATAAAGTGATTTCATCCCCTCATCATTTGCGTTATTTCACAGTTGCTTCTAATGGGTTGGAAGTTTCTGCATTTCTTTCCATGAATTTGGTTCGGCCTGTAATGCTACTTTAGCCATACTGTAGAAGACAAGCATTTAGCTGGAAAACCTCCAGTGCTTTTTGTGGGTGAAGACACTTCAGTTCCATCTTCAGTTTTTGAATTGTTTGCATCAATTCCTATGTCTGTGTAATTTTATCCTTGATTTTCTTGTGTCTCAGGTGTGGATCTTCCCTCAGTTTGAACAGTTCTTTGTCAGTTCTTGAAACTTGAACACACAGAACTTTCATAAATAATCGCTCTGCTGTTGTAGAATGCAGTTGTGACAGCTACGTACCAGTGTTTTCATCTTGAATTTCCAATACTGGCATTTTTGGTTTGACAGATTCACTATTGAATGATTTTCTGCTATTTCTTTTTCTGTCTATGTCTGGGACCATAACCTGTTGGTTGGCAGAACACACATTAAAAGGTTTTTGCATAATTCCTAGCTTACATACTTGTTTAATAGAACACTGCCATCTTGTGACAGAACAATTAACACTGAAATGCAATATCACACTGTTATCTTGGTATACAAACCTGCAAATTAACAGCAAAAGTGCTTTCCTTATTACTTCTTCTGATTTCCTTATTACTGCTATTTTAGCAGTGTTTTAATATCTAGCGCAAGAAACAACTAAAGAATGCATTGAATACAAGAATACATTGTGGAATTGGTTTATCCAATTACACAGTAGAATGATTAGTTAGGCTGGGTACATATGGTAAGACTGGATATTTCTGTGTATTCGATTGCCCGGCTGCGTCAAAAAACACATAAATCACCGCCGAATGTGCCGCTGCACGATAATTAGTGGCAAAATATCGGCCACGGCTACTTTTACTGTAAATGACAGATCTTACCATGTGTACCCAGCCTTAGGGCGCGGCCACACTGCTCCACAAACGCAATCGCACACGGAACGCAAATCGAAATCACACGCGCAATCAAAACGCACCCGAAAACGAGCATTTTCGGTGCGTTGATGCGTTTTCAATGATCTGAAAAAACGCAAACGCAAAAAACGCAGCAGCAGTGTGGCCTAGCCCTTACTGATTTATATATCTTTTAATTTCTTCCACTTCTGCTGCCACAGAAGTAATGCCACTAAGGGGTTAGCTACTCAGTCAGCAATGCAAGACGAGTAAAAGGGAGGAGTCAGCAAATATCTTCAATAAAAAAATACAATTAAACTCTTTTATTCAAAGTTTAAATATTGCAATTAGAGTAAACATAAGTACAATACACTCAGAGCCTTTTGTAAGTAGACTTGAATTCTCCTTTAACTGCTAACATATGCTTAGAATCAAAGAGGGTTCCTTTTTATTATTTAATTTAGTTGTTATCTTCTATAGAGAAAAGTTTGTTCTGACAGGTGAAATGTACACCTGCAATTTGTCTGGCAAATAACCAAGAGAGGGATTATCTACTTACATGAGCCTGCAAGGTGGATCAGATGAAGGATCCATATGTCTATTTTGTTAGTGTAATATAAACACACGCAGGTAGAATAGTCTGCTGCAGAAGAAAAGATATGTTTAAACAGTTCATTGCCAAGTATATGAACAGTGTCAAAACTAAACATCTGATAGAAGCCTGGATATTGTATAACCCTGTTTTACACAGTTACCTAGTAACATAGGTTAATATTTATTCATAAACTCCCAAAATGACTTTGACTACCCCTATATCTACCTACAAGCTACCTAGGGAAAGGTTTGCCTAATTATCTTTGCTCTATCACAGATTCAATAAATTTGTCACCCTTTTCTTGACCTTAAAATAATAATTTTCAGTTTCAATGTCATCTGCAGATTCAACCAAAATGCATTTTTTTGAAGAATATGAAAAGCATTGTTTTTTTTTTTTAATGGAGAATGAATTATGCAAAACTTACATTTTGGTCCTAATATGAAAGCTTTTCTCCCCAGAAACTTAGAATCTCTTATGGATATGACCCATGTAGCAGCTTACATCAAGTATGGGGTTCATACCAGTCAGACTCCTAGTGTTAAGGTAAAAAATCCATTTAGCTTTGCATTTTAAAAGTGTAACTAGACAATCGTTCTTCCTGTTGCCACGGTCAATCCCCTAAATTCCCTGTACTTGTAAATCATTAAAATTAACCCCATTACAAATGTCTAGCCACAGGGATTTTTATTTTGTCTCTATTCCTAATTGCCCTAATGTGCTCACGTATTCTGGATTTTAACATGTAGGATGTACAACAATGGAGACATTTACCACATGTAAATAGATATATTACAAATTCTGTCATACAGTTAATAAAGTATATGTAACGTTCCAGATTCCCAAGTATTCCTTCAGTCCGAATACCCCAATCTACAACCACTATCTTCACCAATAGACATGCCCCCGTTTGCAGGGAGACTAGATGCGCCTCACCGAACATGGTTTCCCCCTGGATTTAGAGTGCAAGATATTCGAACTGAGGCCAGGAATACTGGAGAAGTCCGAAGTGAAACAGACAGGCAAGGCACAAGGAAGAAGACACAAAGGAATACACAGAGACCAAAATACGAGGTACAGACTAGGAGCAGGCAAGAGAAGAGTAAAAAACAGAGCAAGAGGTCAAAAACAGGAATCAGGCCGCCAGGCACAGTACAGAGGGTTGAGCAAGAAGCGTAGTCAGGAATGAGCAGAGGTCAGGGCAGGCAGATATGAATCAAGGTCAAAAAACAGGCAGGGGTCAATAACAGAGAATATACGAAGAAAAGCACACCACCAGCAAGATAGATAAACTAACCGCTATATCGGGCAAGGACCAATGGACTAAGGGGTTTAAAATGCTAAAGGGACCAATAGGAGGACAGCAAAGAATAAGAAGAGAGCCGATTGGATAATGGGAAGATTTTAAATAAAAAAAACTGTCACTTTAAGCGCGAAACACTCTTTTGCAGAGTATAAGAAGGAGGATTGGCAAATCGGAAGTCACGAATGCTGCCGAAGACTGAGGAGCGCTGGAAGCTGCCGGAGAAAGCCGAAGGTGCTCGGACGTGGAGGACGTGCTGTGGGATCCTCGAGCAGTTACGTTTTTTTTACATTACCCCCCTTAAGGAGGGGCCTCTGGACCCTAACTATTAAGTTTTTCAGGAAAGTCATCATGAAACTTTTTGATCAACTCTTTAGCATTAATACTACCAACAGGAACCCAAGATCTTTCTTCTGCACCATAGCCCTTCCAGTCAACATGGTATGGAAGAGAGTTTTGAACAGGATCCAAAATCCTGTCAAATTCGTATTCTGCTTCACCTTGCACTTCCACAGAGGGTGGAGGAACATCCAGAAGATCAGTATTATTGGCTGGTGTGAGTAAAGGTACATGAAAAGTACCAACATTTTTAAAGACTTTAGGGTTAGAGGTCACCCTATTGATCTGTTGTTCAATAGGGTAAGGACCAATAAATTTAGGACCTAGTTTAGAGGAAGCTTGGGGTAAAGGAATATTTCGGGTGGACACTAGAGATGTCCGAACTTCGCAAAATCCGGTCCGCTCGAGGATCCGCGAATTTTCGAAAAAATCCGAAAATTCGAAATTCAACCCATTAAAATGAAAAATACCCTCAAAATTACGAGATTTTTTGTATTTTCGAAAATTTTCGAAATTACGAGTTTTCACGTATTTTCGAAAATTTTCGAAAATACGAGAAAACTAGTATTTTCGAAAATATGTATTTTCAAAAATACGAGTAATCCTCGTAATTTCAAAAATTTTCGAAAATACGTATTAATGAAAATAAGAGAAATCCTTGTATTTTCGAAAATTTTCGAAATTACATGTTTTCTCGTATTTTCGAAAATTTTCGAAAATACATGAATACTCGTAATTTTTAAAATTTTCGAAAATACGAAAGATCCGTGAATCGGAAGTTCGGAAGGCGGAAAATCTGGAAAAATCCGCCGTTCGTGAACGGGATAAATCCGCGAGGGATCCATCCCTAGTGGACACCCAGACCAGATCTCCATGAACAAAACTAGTTTCTACAGAACGGTGGCCGGCCGAAATTCTTTTCTGACGATTGGTTTCTTGTCTGAGATTAGAAGATACTTAGGTCTTCATTCCTGTTATCTGGTTGAGCCAATCCTCTAGAACAGGTATATCTGAAGATGAATTTGAGAAAGAAGAAAATTTAGGATTCATGTCATAATTACAAAAGAAGGGTGAAAATTTAGATGATGGATGGACAGCATTGTTAAGAGCAAATTCAGCAAAGGGTAAAAACTCTGACCACTTTTCTTGTTGTTGAGCGCCAGAAGCTGCCGGAGAAAGCTGAAGACGCTCGGACGTGGAGGATCCCTGAGCAGGTATGTTTTTCCTTACAGTATATTGGCAGGTGCAATATTCCTTGTTAGTAATTAGTGCTTATAAAAGAAGAGCCTACAATTCACACATTTGATACATCAAGTAAGTCTACATCAATAGGTGCATTTATGTTGGCACCAGCTCCCTAATGTTGTACTATTGTCACTATACTAACTAGGGGACAAATTTTACCTTAGAGTGCTTTCCTAGGAACATATTTAAACTCTACCGCTATCATTTTTCCCAGGACTCTATACACCATAGAGAGGGTAAATGTTAATTATTGTGACTATGCCATAAGATTAAGGACTATAATTTTACACAAAAGCAATGTTATTATATTTCTTCATAAAATTCTTATTAATAATAATTCAATTTTTGTTCTTATTTATACTCATCCTCCATGTTTCTTGTGGAGTGTAAGTTATACTAATATTATGAGCCTTATTTTCACCCCCCATATGGTCTCCACCTGTGTAAATATTGTCACTTTAATTTCATTATCTTTTTTTTTAGATTGGCAGGTCCAAAACATGTTTATTTCATTAATGGTATAAAATAAGTAGCGGGGAACGCACACACACATGTTTGAACTTTTATTGCGACATATTACATGCACAACATTTCGAGGTTTTAGACACCTTAGAAAGGGGAAAACCCTGAAATGTTGTGCACATAATATGTCACAATAAAAGTTCAAACACATGTACGTGCATTCCCCGCTACTTACTTTATACAATTGAAGATTCTTGTTCCGTGGTTAACTGCACAAAAGCTTCTTCACATGAGTGCTAGGTGAAAGATCTATAATCAATAATTTTCTTAATGACCCAGCAGCCACAGCACAGGGAGATGGGGGACAACTTTGTAACTTTGTAAATGGGCTTGGTCTTATAGGGACAATTTTGTCTGGAAACTTTAATAAAAGAGGGGTTTATTTTTCTTTAAAATTGATAAGACCGATAACAACAACAACAACAAATAACATTTGTAAAGCACTTTTCTCCCGTAGGACTCAAAGCGCTGTAAGCATGGCTCAGACCAATAATTGGTTGATAAGTAAATTGTGGTTTAGAGGAAGAACTCCGGGAATGCCAGGCTAAACAGGTGGCTTTTCAGTCTGGATTTGAATAACTCCAGGGAAGAGGTTGTCTTTACTGGGTGTGGTAGGAGTTCCAAAGGGCAGGGGCAGCATGACAGAAAGCTCTGTCTCCAAAGGTTTTGAGGGCACTCAGTGAGTGATCAAGTTTATGGAACCTTCTGATCTGAGGTTGTGGTGCAGCTTCAGCAAGTCCTTCATGTATCCAGGGCCCAGAACTAGGGTTGGAAGATCCTCTTGGGGCATCAGATGTTTGATTTTTGCAATGTTCTTCAGATGAAAGTAGGCAGATTTGACTACAACCGAAATTTGGTTTCTAAAGCTCAATTCCCCATTGATTAACACAACGAGGCTGTGCACAAGGTCGGAGCTGTTTATGTCTGAAATCCCAATCCTGATTGGTGTTCTTTTAGGGTAGTGCTGTTTTGGTGCCTAGCGCTGGCTTTGGACCGCTCAATATCCTTCTAAAAAAGTAGACACTGTTTTAGAGTCATTGTGAGAATATAGGACTAATTTATATGAAATCAAACCACAATCTCCTTGGGTAAAGTAACATAGTAACATACTAATTGAGGTTCAATAAAGACAAGTCCAACCTATTCACCCTCTTTTTTTTTTTTAACCCTACCTAACAGTTGATCCAGAGTAGGGCAAAAAAAAAAAACCAACAAAAAAGGGGGGGAAATTCCTTCCTAATTCCAAACGGCAATCGGAAAGTATCCCTGGATCAACCAGATCTATATGTATTAATACCAGTAATTCGCAATATTTTTTATTTTTAGACTTATCCAGGCCTTTTTTAAAGCTATTCAATGAACTTGCCGTTACCACATCTGCTGGAAGACATTTCCACAGTTTCACCGTTCTCACTGTAAAGAAACCTTTCCTAACCTGAAGATGAAACTTCTTTTCTTCCAACCTTAAAGGATGTCCACGAGTCCTCTGATATGACCTATTAGTGAACAATGCACCAGAGAGTTTAATGTAAGGCCCATTAATATCTTTGTATAAGGTTATCATGTCCCCACGCAAATGTCGCTTCTCCAATGTAAACAGCCCTAACTTGTCTAATCTTCCTGCATATTCAAGTCCCTCCATTACCCTTATTAATTTAGTTGCCCTTCACTTCCATTTCCAAGATGTCACTTTTTTATATGGGATTCCAAAACTGCACTGCATATTCCATTCCCCTCTTTATATAAGACAATATCTTGCTAGTTCTAGCTGTTGCTACTTGGCATTGTTTGCTACAGCTAAGTCTGTTATCTACCAGAACCCCCAAAACTTTTTCCATTACAGATGCACTTAACACAGAGTTATTTATGGTGTAGGTGGCACAGGGATTATGAAATCCCAAATGCATCACCTTACATTTATCAACATTGAATCTCATCTGCCATTCTGCTACCCATTTTGATAAGTTTCCAAAGCTCTGCATAGTTTAGTGTCATCAGCAAACACAGAGATCTTGCTCTCAATGCCCCCTTCTAAGTCATTTATAAACAGATTAAACAGAAGTGGCCCCAGTACAGAACCCTGAGGCACTGCACTTACAACTTTAGACCACAAAGATTTAGCTCCATTTACCACCACTCTCTGCTTGCGATTCAATAATCAATTTTCTATCCATGCACAAGTGTTTTCTTCAAGGCCAACAGTCCTCAATTTATACATTAGTTGCCTATGTGGCACAGTATCAAAAGCTTTCGCAAAATCCAAGTATACCACATCCACTGCTGTTCCTGAATCCAAATTCTTACTTACTTCTTCATAAAAACCAATTAAATTTGTCTGGCATGATCTATTTCTCATAAATCCATGCTGACTGCTACTAATAAGATGAGCTCTGAAGACAAAGTCAAGGATATGATCCCGTAACAAAGTTTCCATCACCTTCCCTACCACTGATGTTAGGCTTGCAGGTCTATAGTTACCAAGCTGTGAACGACTACCCTTTTTGAATATTGGTATTACATTGGCTTTTTTCCAATCCAGCGGCACATCCCCAGACCAAAGTGAATCTGAAAAGATAAGAAACAGTGGTCTAGATAGAACTGAACTAAGCTCTTTTAAAATGCGAGGGTGTATTTTATCCGGTCCTGTGGCATTATTGATATTAACTTTCCCTGCTGTAAGGACAAGGATTCTCAACAGTGAAAACCAATGTAAAAAAACAGTTTAGCAGATTAGCCTTTTTTGGCATCCTCTACAACTATCTCAGCCCCATTATTTAATGGTCCCACATTCTCAGTCCTCATCTTTTTACCATTTATATACTTAAAAAACATTTTGGGATTGGACTTTTAGCTAATTTAATTGCTTTCTTGCACTCTTTATTACAGCTTTTATACTCCCTGTAAGACCGTTCTTTTCCCTCTGATTTCAAAATTTTAAAAGCCTTTTTCTTTTTTTTCCATTTCCCTTTTTACCTGAGCATTAAGCCATGCAGGAGAGGACCTACTTTTTTTGACACTTGTTCCCTAAAGGTACAAATGTAGAAATGTAATAGTTTTATATCCCTTTAAAAGTGGTCCACATCTGCTCAGTATCTTTACCTAGAAACAATTCCCCCCAGTCTATGAGCAGGAGTGATTCCTTTAAAGGGTATCTCCACTGGTTTTGGTAAGTTTTCGGAATCCATTTCTATTGAAGAACGGGAGGTAAAGGAGCTGTGCCTTACCTTCCGTTCTTCAATAGAACACACAGGAGCCAGGAGAGAAGGTAAGAACTTACCCGCTCGCTCGCTCCCCCGGCGCGTAGTCTGACAGGTCCCGACGGACCTTGTCTTCTATGCGCATGCGCGATCACTAGATGCAACAACTCATCCTGTCTTGTAGGAATTTCTTCCATCTGTGAAAGAAAATGCTCATATAGGAAATTTAAGAACTTTATACCTTTTGAGGTGCTGGCAGTTCCCTTACTCCAATCTATGTCAGGGTAGATAAAATCCACCATAACCAAAACATGCCCGATACCAGCAGCCTTCTTATTTACAGTAGGCAAAGCTCACATAATGATTCTGATGCTGATGCTTTTCTTTAGGGGGCTAAGGGACAACTGATAAAACTTCCATGTTGTCTTTTGGACATTACCATACCAAAACTGTTATACAAGATAGCAATCAAATCACCTACTAAATTAGAATTAGGTAGAGCACCTTTGTCTAGAGATTTAATGTGTTATATTGTTTTCTAAATTCATTTATTTGAAGTACTGGTCATTGACTGGGTTAACACTTGGGTCCTCAGTTTAAATTGGGTCATAGTAACAAAAAGGGTAATTAATTTACAAGGAATCCTGGGACTTCCTTGGTCATGTTACTTTATCTGTTTGGGTTTATAGTTGGAATTTAAACATTTGGGCTAAATTCAAATTTCTTGGTATGTTCAGTATAAATAAAATAGTAGAGACACGTGCCACCATGTATATCACATATATGATTTATTGTGCATTTGAGAGTAGATTCATTTATGAGAAAATACAGGTTACAATATACAAAAATATTTAGTTTTTACTTACCTGTGATGACTTCTGAGTTTTTTAGAGTTGCAAGGTACATATTGTGTTCTATTGGGTTGTATGAACGTAGCGAAGGGTTCGGGGCCAGCGGAAACCGAGTCACCGAAGGGAAGTGGTGAATCCATCTTTGTATGATGATTGCTTTGAAACCATGTGGCAAAACACGCTAAGTAATGTATCCAGGTTAGCAACAGACTCGGGCATAGGCACGAAAGCCATTCTCAAGTCACAGTAAGCACACCTTTGCTTGTGAAGGTTCTCATTCATCCAGGTCATGGTATATCTGTTGTATTCAATTAGATCAACTGGACTTGAAGTTTAGTTCTTGAAGACGTTTCGCTAGTCATCTGACTGGCTTTCTCAATTCAGAATGAATCAGTTCTGAATTGAGAAAGCCAGTCGGATGACTAGCGAAACGACTTCAAGAACTAAACTTCAAGTCCAGTTGATGTAATTGAATAAACAGATATAAGCACACCTTTATATATATTAAAAATATATTATATATATATTTAAAAAAAACAATAAAGTAACACTTGCACTCAGTCCATGTCTTTTCCAGTCGATGGGTGTTTTAAAGGATGCAGATGCCTCAATCTGCTGTAAACGTAGTCATAAAGAATTGATCCTGAGCACACCTTCCTTCATTAATTTGAAATTTCTTTATTTAAAGTTTCGGAACTACGCTGAGCTCCTTCATTAGGAGGAGGAAGGAGCTCAGCGTAGTTTCGAAACGTTAAATAAACAAAATTGAAATTAATGAAGGAAGGTGTGCTCAGGATCAATTCTTTATAATATACATATTATATATATTTTTAAATCACCAGCCAAATTTATGGCATCATTGCTTAATTAGAGATACAGAGTTAGTCCACTATGCCAGCATTTCTCTACCTACCAGCACTTGTGCTTTATCTTATCATTCTGCAGAAGAAAATTAGCAGGCCTGTTAAGTTAAAATGATGGACTGCCCAATAAAATTGGGGATTGTTGGCAATTATTGGACTTAAATAAAGGACCTTTATAGAAAAAATACAGATTACGTTATAATTAAAAAGCAAGAGCTACAGTAGGTATAAATTTGATTTGGTTTAAACCCTGTATTTCAGAAACACGCCATGTTTTAACAGAGCCTTATTAATGCGTGTGCCTTGGTGTGATATGAAACTCATAAAATTTTTTATGGCAATGAGAAAGGCCATGTAAGTTTCAATCTTTATTAGTAAAAACATGTTTTTTAATTATATAATTTTTACTTTTATTTTGAAATTGTACACCTTAGGTCCAAGTACACTTAATTATGAAAGTGGCAGTAGGGCTTTGATTTCAAACATTTAAAATCTTGTGATATTCGCTTTTGAAGGTTCTACTCATTTTAAGTAACTTGGTGAAAATCACCTGGATGTATGAGAACCTTCACAAGAATTCAAATATGAAAACAAGGCATGTACTTTAACTTACATTATTTGCAACCTTTACTTCTCCTTTAAAGGAATATTTCACACAAACAGTAGTGATTGAAGACCGGGAGGTGAAGGACCTATTCCTTACCTTCCATTCTTCAATCACTTGACCAGGATCCAGGATCGAAGGTGAGTATATTTACCTCGCCCACGATCCACCACGGCTCAGTTGAAAATTGCCGACCGCTTCCTGGTTTAGTTTACTAAAGTGTGCATTATCGCGCATGTCCACTATAGTGAAACGAAACCAGGAAGCAGTCGATACTTGTCAACTTAGCTGAGGTGGATCGTGCGTGAGGTAAATATACTCACCTCGTGAGGTAAATATACTCACCTTTGACCCTGGATCCTGGTCTAGTGATTGAAGAACGGAAGGTAAGGAATAGGTCCTTCACCTCCCGATCTTCAATCACTACTTTAAAGGAATATTTCACTTTTTGTGTGAACTATTCCTTTAAGTGCATGCTTTTGATTTTTCTTACTGTAAGCCCTATCAGTAAATACTGATTTTAAAGCAATGTGAGGCTGAATCTGGTGGTCAGCTTATGTGATTTATAGATTTATATAATGCACTCAGCAGGTGTTTCTTATTACGCAGCATTTGGTTTGGTCTTTTGAACTGTAACTTGAACACAAAAGTTATACTATTGAACCCTATTAGATCTGAATGATAAAAATGTGTTTATATCAGCAGAACTTTATTTTATACAAACATTCATTTGATGGGAACATACAATGGCACCATTATTTAATCTAATGTGAGCTCAGTTAGAAATACAATTCTGGACATAGGAGCAGAATCTACATCTACTTGTAGGAATGTGCAGTAGTTGTGACCTGAATCATTATGGTTACATTTAAAGGGCAACTCCAACCTCATAAGAACATCTTTTAGAAAGAATGGCCTCTTTAAAATATGTTGATATATCCTATTTTGTCCTATGAATTCATTACTGTATGCCTGCTATGCTTCTGGATTTAGAAACCATTTAGAAACCTGTACTGAGCCTTTACTGAACCTGGGCATGCTCAGAAGAGGCAGACAGGGGATTAACATTCAGTCATTGGCTGTGATGTCAACTGTCACATCCATAACTGACAGTTACTAACTGGAAGAACCTGGAAGCAGAAACAGGGGAAACAGGACATTGAGCAGGATTTCAGGTTAGACTTATATATTTCACATTTCAAACTATTAGGGTTTAGGGTTTTGGGGGGTGATTTACCTGTATGTAAGTTTTCATTTTGGGGCTGGACTTGCCCTTTAAATCATCGAAACTGCTGCTGAAATTTCAACCCAAAACTGTAGAAATTTCGAACTTTAAGACCTTTCTTTATAGTTTCAACAAAGACTTTTCTTTGTTCTTTGGAAACCGGGCTGCTTTCCGCAACTCTGATCTATTGTAGTTATGGGAATTTACCCAATAGCTACAGGGAGATGCAATACTTCGTGCTAAAGTGAAAATAAGTGCAAAGTCCACGCTACCCAAAGTACTATTGTGGGATATTTTAGGGGCCTGCGCCATCTTCTGTATTTTCTTTAATTAGTGCAGTGCATGTGCAGTTAAATTACAGTTATTTAGCACGTATTTAACACTTATTCAATCGGGCCGTCAAAACCCCTGCAACTCGCCCTGCTTACTTTTCCTTGTTCCCACGATGAATCGCGCAATCAAAGAAAAGTAGCAGCACTGGAAAAAAATATTGACAAGATATCTACTTGCTGATGACATTGCATCATTGATGAGAGCTAAAGTCTAATTACAAAAAGACTATGATATATACCCTACTACATATCATAGAGTATAGTAGCAATAAAGGTATACAAGATTCAAGTTCACTTTGGTTAACCGAGGATATGGTACAGAAAGAACTAAATAAGGTTAATATTAGTAAATCTCCTGGACCGGATAAAATACATCCTAGGGTACTTAGGGAGCTAAGTTCAGTTTTATCTAGGCCATTGTTTCTTATTTTTGCTGATTCCCTCCTGTCCGGTGGTGTGCCTCTGGATTGGAAAAAGGCTGATGTTATTCCAAATTCAAAAAGGGTAGTCGTTCAGCGGGTAATTACAGGCTGTAAGTTTAACTTCAGTGGTGGGAAGATCTGGAAAGTTTAATAAGGGATCATGTCTAGAGTATGTTTCAAGGACTGACATTATAAGTAGTAACCAGCATGGATTTAGGAGGAATAGATCTGTCAAACTAACTTGCTTGGCTTTTATGAGGAAGTAAGTAGAAATTTAGACTCTGGTATAGCAGTAGATGTAGTTTACTTGGATTTTGCAAAGGCTTTTGATACAGTCCCCCATAGGCGACTATGAATAAGCTAAGGTTGTTGGTTGGGGAGTCACATTTGTACATGGATAGAAAATTGGTTAAAGAATAGGATGCAGAGAGTAGTTGTTAATGGGCTTCATCATTATGGACTAAAGTGTAAGTGGGGTGCCACAGGGTTCTGTGTTGGGGCCGCTTCTATTTAATCTATTTATTAATGATTTGGAAGTGGGGTATTGTCAGCAAGGTTTCTGTGTTTGCTGACGACACAAAACTTTGTCGACCATTAAAAACTTAGAGGATGTGCAATGTTGCAAGGGATCTAGATAGATATCACATTGGGCTGCTAAGTGGCAGATGAAATTCAATGTTGATAATGTAAGGTGATGCATTTTAGATTAAAAATACTTGTGCTACTTATACTATAAATGGCTCTGTGTTAAGTGAATCCCTGTTGGAAAGGGATCTTGGAGTTTTGGTGGATAACAAACTTAAAGGTAGCAAGCAGTGCCAGGCGGCAACAGCCAGAGCAGACTGGTATTGTCTTGTATAAGAGAGGTATGGATTCAAGGGAGGAAAATGTAATTCTCCCTCTTTACAAAGCATTGGTAAGGCCTCATTTGGAATATGCAGTGCAATTTGGAATCCTGTGTACAAAAAGGACATCTTGAAATGGAAAGGGGTCAGGAAGGGCAACTAAATTAATAAGGATGTGGGGGAGCTTGAATATGAAGAGAGACTGGAAAAGTTACAATTATGTACGCTGGGAAAAGGCGCTTGGTGGGGATATGATTACTGTGTATAAATACATTAACGGGCCATACAATAAACTATCTGGGATTGTTCACCAAGAGAACATGTCAAAGGACACGAGGACATCCCTTAAGACTTGAAGAAAAAAGGTTAGGCTTCAAGCTCGGAAAGGGTTTTTCACTGTGAGAACGGTAAGGCTATGGAACTGTCTTCCAGTGGACGTTGTAATGGCAGGTTCATTGGTCAGTTTAAAAAAAAAGCTGGATGAGTTTCTGCAATGTGTCTTTATTCAACCTCAAATACTATACTATACTATACATTTCCTTTTCTAACCGTATTTTTTGTGACACTTTCTCCCTCACCTCTGGCTCTGTGGCAATTTGTGCATAAGTAAATAGTTAAAGTTAAACAAATACCTTGAATAAGGTACCTGTGTAGTCAGGCTCAACTCAACTGCTCCCCCTCCAGTAAATAACACTGAAATTCAAACCTGAAAAACGCAGGGGGAAACATTAAATCTATGCCTCCCTCAGGTGCAATCATTATTTTTCAAGTTTTAAGTTTGTAGACAGCTTGCAATTTAGTGATAACGCACTTTATCGGTAATGTGAGACTGCGGGCGTTAATGCACAGCTGTGGTCATACATTAACACTGAACGTTTGTTAATTTGTTAGTATAGTAATATAGTATTTGAGGTTGAATAAAGACATACGTCCATCCAGTCCAACCCATCTAGCAACATCCTCATTTCCTGCCTAACTGTTGATCCAGAGGAATCCAAAAAAACCCCCACCAAATTTATGAAGGGGGAAAAAATTCCTTCCTGACTCCAAGTGACAATCGGAAATTTCCCTGGATCAACTCTACTTTATGTATCAATACCAGTAACTTGTAACATTCCTTGTTTGCAGAAACTCATCCAGCTTTTTTTTAATCTGACCAATGAACCTGCCATAACAATGTCCACTGGAAGACAGTTCCATAGCTTTACCGTTCTCACAGTGAAAAACCCTTTCCGAACTTGAAGCCTAAACCTTTTTTCTTCAAGTCTTAAGGGATGTCCTTGTGTCCTCTGACATGTTCTATTGGTGAACAATGCCCCAGATAGTTTATTGTATGGCCCGTTAATGTATTTTTCCATTAATATTTAAAGAATTAAAATTAAACTGTTCCCACCTGCACCCAGCACTCCCTCCTAATAAAGGTAAACAGGATGAAGATCTTAACTGCTTGGTCCCTCCTCTTTCTTTGCCCCCTTATTGAGTCCAGAACTTGGTCAATGGGTAGATGCTTCTTGCAGAGCATTTTTTCTGATTGGTTAGGGTTTGGACACAAATGTGGGGGACTTTACAGCAATACTGCCAATGATCTAAGGTAAGCCCAAGGCTAGGGACCTACTGTAGCAGTTTAAATCCTTACCCTGGAAACTTTAATTAGTTGGGTGGGTACAAGAAAGTTGCTCTTTAACAGGGCGATGCTATATTGCCTGTTTACAAGCAAAAATAATGTAAAACCCATGGTACCCAATGTATTTACTGTCACAAAGGTAAATAATGCCGCTTTTGTTTCTGCACCAGCCCCTAAGAATCTAGCATTTCTGTAAATATTCTCCTATGTTTAACTCTAATCTCACTGACCAAAACAAACAACCAAAGGCTTAATAAATAAATTAAAAATATTCATGGGCATTATAACATGTGTTTAATGTTTACTCTTATTTATGCTTCTGCCGTAGCTCACATATGTCAAACTGATTTATAAAAATAAACACTCCTGGACATTGATGCTCACTAATACATCCAACATCCAAACACAGAGCTCAGTATGGAAGAAAAGATACACCAGGGTTTTAGTTTTGCCAGTACCTGCATTAAGTCATTTATCCATATTGGGGTTTTATGGGCTGTAATATGGTAGGACCTTAGAGACCCAGTTTTAGAAAATGAAAAAGATAAAACCAATCCAGTGTGAACATGTGTAGTTCTGTATTGCAGTTTTCATCATATAATGACTGCATTCCTATCTACACACGCTTAGCCATAACACCTGGGGTTTAATGCAAACACACGCACATCTGCTGTATGTTGCCCAGATGTTTTTGGCTTCAAACAGTATGTAGACCATTATTTACCATGGTTACATTACTCCTTAGGGCCCAGCAAATGAACTTAATATTAAACCAAATTATAGAAAAGTCATGATCATACACAATAGTCTTATATGGAAACATAGGAGGGCTGCTTATTTAAACATTTTAACTCCTTAAAGGGTAATAAACCTTATGGGAAAAAATAATGTCTTGCTAGTTTATCTTTTAGTTATTAATACCTACGGTATAACTTGTCCTGTTCATGATCATCCACTGTAGCCAAACAATCACTGTCCAAGGCACATTAGATACACCATCTTCTGTAATGTGGAATGTTTCTCAGTGCTCTAACATAATAGTGCCTACAGCTGAGATGTAGACAAAAAGCATAATGTATTTGCAAAATACGTATTTTGTCAACCTTCATAAATTGCTATGGGGTCTTAAATGAACACTGGACTGTGAATCCCTAGATAATATTAATGGACATATATTAAGAAACTTACCTCCTGACAGAAAATCAGCTGTTAACCATAAACTGAACAGGCCAGTACAGAGAACATTGCAGGAATGTTAATACCACCAATGTTTTTGAATGAAAGATAGATTCGGCAATTGAACGTCAAATTAATATTATATTAATTACCTCATAAACCATAACATTTACACTGTTACACTTATTGGCAGTAATGGCTTTGGATGTAACTGCTTAGAGTTGTGTACATAGCCTCACAAAAAGGGAAACTTACGAGGTCTGCCATCTTAGAGAGGGACAGTTCGTGGATCCGAACCCAGATCCGTGGGGAATTTCAGAGATCCGCAAATCGCAGATCTCACAGATTTTCTAGAATTCCACGTTCCGATTATTTGCGGAACTGTGTTTTCTAAAATTTTTGAAGATTCGAGAAATTTTTAAAATTTTCGATAATTCTAAAATTTGGCAAAAATTATACAGTAACTTACTATAAATGGCCCTTGGACCTGGGAAATGGTCTGGGGAACAGACAATCAGATTCTTTCTGAAAGAATCTGATTGTAACCAATTCTGATTAGTTACAATCAGAATTGGTTAGAATCAGATTCTAATCTGATTTTACCCAATTCTGATTAGTTACAATCATATTCTTCTATAAAGCATACCAATCAGATTCTTTCTGAAAGACTCTGATTGTAACCAATTCTGATTGGATACAATCAGATTCTTTCAGAAATAATGTGTATTATTTACTAACTAGAGATACTAACTAGAGATGGACTGGATTGCGGATCCAAACCCGGTTCCACGGTGGATCTCCAAAATGTGTGAACCCACGGAACTCACGGATTTTCCGGAATTCCGCTTTGCGGATTTTCTGAACCCACGTTTGAAAATTTTAGTGGATTTTCATGTATCAAATTCAAAAATGGCAGCTATTTTTACCTATGCCAACCCTCTAGGTATAAAGCCCTGGGTATAAAACCTCCATTAAAGTGCCCTTCTGGCACTTGGAATGCTTCAAATCCATGGACAAGCGCAGAATTTTTAAGGGAGAGGCGAATTCTGAAGAAGTACAGTAGGAAGGTTATCGGGTTAACGTGGGTTTTAGATGGATTTTACCTATATTGAATGTCCCCGAAAGTGGTTTTGTCATATGTACATGTTCTCCAGACCTTTTCCCAGGTCCCTGAGCCATTTACACTAACTTGGCCCCAAACAGACCACATGTGTTTTACAAGTGGTCTGTTTGCAAAGCATTTTTACCATTGTCTTTGTGCCAAGCATTTAACCATGTGTCTGGCTGTGTGCAGTGCCAGTTTCCCAACCAGTTTATCAGTGTCTGCATGCCAAGCATTAAACCAGTCTTTGTGCCAACTGTTTTACCAGTGGTTATATACAAAGCATTTTACCAATGCTTATTTGGTTTTCGTTGCCGATTTGTGTTTGTGGCGGTGCTTTGCATCAGGGCCCATAAGTCTATAGCTATGCCCTGAGTCTGGTCTTCAGATTGGTCTTCAGATTGAAGTATCATCCAAGTGATATCACTTTCGATTTCTATTGTATAAAAAGACTTTTAACTTCCCTGCTTAATGTACAAACAAACCTCAAAATTATTTGGCAAGTAATTTAACTATAAGTTCAGATTATAACATTTTGTGTAAGAGGAATACACAGTCTTCCAAAAATATTCAGTATTTGCTTTTTTTCTATCTCTGTCCCTTACATAAAATGTATTCTGGACTAGAGATGGCCGGTTCGCGGACCCGAACCCGGATCCGCCGCGGATTTCTCCCGTCCGCGAATGGTGGATTATTCCGGACTTTCCGCACTTCCGAACTTCCGAACTGCGGATTTTTTTTTTTTACGAAAATTTTCGAAAATACGAGTATCTCCGTAATTACGAGGATCTACGATACTTGCGGGATACAGAAAAACCGAAGATCCTCGTAATTACGAGGATTCACGTAATTACGAGGATTCACGTAATTACGAGTATTCTCGTAATTACGAGAATACTCGTAAAAACGAGTAATTCGTGTAAATTTTCAAGACAGAGCAAGCCACATGATCCAAATTAGCCAATGGCAGCTATCATAGTTACAGAAAGCCTAGTTTTTTTACGAAAATTTTCGTTTTTACGGGAATCCTCGTATTTTCGAAAAATACAGTTTTTTTAAAGTCACGCTAGCGGACTGTACTTTTTAGGTATTGTTGGCATTTATACGTGCTTCTAAGGCCATTACCCAGGTCCCTGAGTGGTTAAGTGTACGTTACCAAGGCTATTTAGACCACTTTTAATGCAGATTTTGCCGAACTTTCGTTTTAATACGTTTTAACGGGTCCGCTCGCGGATTTTCGAATTTTTCCGAAAATCCGCGGATCCTCGCGCGGACCGGATTTTTCGAAGTTCGGACATCTCTATTCTGGACATAATCCAGAAAAATGCAAAGGTCCGAGTGTGTAGGGCAGGACCAAAAATTTTTCACTTTGATTCTTCCCTCCTCGTTCCTTTCACAACATTACACATAGTATTTGGCACTGAACATTTTTTATTTTCATGAGCTGCCATTTTTTATCTTATGAACTAGCAGAAATCAGCCAGCTGATGTAATTGTCATGCTGGAGTATGATAATGGTCGGGCCCTCTGCCAACACACCATCATATACTTATATTAATATTATTCTTGTAACAACTACTCAAACTTAGAAGTAACCAAAACCATTTTAGGAATCTTCAGCAACCAAAATAATAGAGTTGCTAGGCATATTTCTATACAGTAAACATAAACCAAAATTATAAAATAACCAGTTTAAAGGGTATCTCCACCCCAAAATCAAAATTTTTATGTAGTGTAGGGGACTCCCCTTCAACCCTAAATGCTAGGATTTTAAGCTTAAAAAGTTCCCAGAAAAAAAACTTACCCACCTTTTCGGGAATGGAGTAGCAATAGGATCGAGACCAGCAGCAGAGAGTCAACCAATCAGAGACACAGCTGCCGGCTATTGAGACAGCCAAGGGAATGAAGTCCGGTAAGCCTATTTGTGGACACTTTTAAACTTAAAATCATGGCGTTTAGGGTTGGGGGGGGTCCCCTACACTACAGGAATTTTTTTTTTAAAGATTAAGGTAGTTACAAGAAGAGATGGGATCTGGGTCCGACTCGGACCGGAATCTGACACGGAACCCCTCAGTTCTGAAATCAAAATGTTCCATCTGAAACCAGATGGATCGTTCAGATTTCGGGACTTCGGGGCGAGTTTTCGAATTTTATCAAACATTCAAGCTATTTTTGAAAATTCTCGAAAATAGCCTTGAATGTTTAATAATACTCGAAAATACAATAGGAAACTCAAAAATAGTTTCCGATCATATTTTCGAGTATTATCGAACATCCAATGCTATTTTTGAGAATTTTTAAAAATAGCTTGAACGTTCAATAAAAATCAAAAACTCGCTCCAAAGTCCCGATTTTAAGTTCCGTTTTTGGATTTTCGGATCTTTTGGGATTTCCATAGATCAGAAAACAGAACAAAATCTGGCAGTTTCGGCCATCTCTAGTGACAGGGGATCCGGGGGGGTTGTAGGGATAGCTATTTTATGAACAAAGCCATGCAAGTCTGGAGCTCTTTCTAAGTCGAATTCTATCTTATAATATTAGACGCTCGCTTCCTAAATATAAATCTTCATTCCAGGAAAATGTATTTACCTAATTCAGGTTATAATGGTTGGTTCTACTTGAAAATGAAATGTGTGACATATTCAACCATTCTCCAATTTGCCAAACCACCTTTCTAGCAGGACCAGCCAATGAAAGTATCTGTGGAATGAATTACATATCCTGGATAAATATGTTTTAACGTGGAAGACTCCCTTTGAATAAAACATTGGATATTATTGTAAATAGATACAAATCACTTGCCAAACTCTGATATTTATAAAAACGTTTTTAAAAAAAATAAAAATATGCGTTTGGTTTGTTTTAAAAATAGTGCTGGCACAGACTGCCTTTGTGCAGAGAAGTTTGTAACATTGTTAGGACATATACACCAAGTAAAAAAAAAATCCCATTTTGCCCATAGTGGGTCCTATCCCTAAACGCCCCTGCAATGGTGCAATCAGAGACAGAAACATTTTAAAAGCTAATTAAGTAGATCCCTTGTCCTATTGCTAATTCTCTGTATAAAGTTTCTGGGTGTGTTTAGTGTACCTTGTCCTATGATTTATCTTTTTGCCCTAATCTTTACCACTGTACCAACCATCCTTTGACAAAAGTGTCCTCCCTCAACCAAGTCTACACACACAATGACCCTGTCGACTCTATTAGAGCCAAGATAGACACACTAACAATTATCTGCACAATAGAAAAAATGTGCATATTAGCCAGACTTTTTTTTTCAATCTGGGCACTCAACATTAGAGATGTTCGTTTTCGAACTTCTGAACGAACCCATTAAAGTCAATGAGGAGAAATAGTTTGTATAAAATACAGATAAAATATCAATGGTAACTTACTTTTATTGACTCTGGCACCTGGGAAATGGTCTGGGTAACATGTATATATCACCAAAACTCGTTTATACACCTTTCCCCACGATCTGGCAATTGTCTGGCTTCTGCATGCTACATTCGTGGCTTTTTGCCAATTCGAGGGTTACCAAATGGTACATTCGAGGGTTACCGAAATCGAGTGCTACATTCAAGGGTTACCGAATGATACATTTGAGGGTTACTGAAATCTAAGGCTACATTTGAAGGTAACCGAACGATACATTCTTTGGTTACTACAATTGAAGGCTACATTCGAGGGTTACCAAAATCAAACAATACATTTGAAGGTTACCGGACAATACATTCGAGTGTTACAGAAATCGAAGGCTTCATTCGAGGGTTACCAAAATCGAAGGCTACATTCGAGTACTACCGAAATCAAAGGCTACATTCGAAGGTTACCAAAATCGATCTATACATTTGAGGGTTACCGATTTAAGAATTCAATAATTATTGAATATTTGATAATTATCAAAAATAAGTTTGAAAACTAGTGCGTTGTTTGGATAGTTCGGATTGTTTGTACAAACAGGTTCAGGTCCATTACCACTCAACATGAACTGCAGTTGTTAACAGTTATTGCATTGGAATTAATGTGATATTTAATGAACAGGTTAATAATATATGAACTCATAAAATTCGACCCGAACTCGGGTTTTAGTTCAGGTCCATCACTACTCAATATGAATTACAGTTGTTAACAGTTGTTGCATTGAAAATGAATGTGATATTTAATGGACAGGTTAGTAGGTTGAACTTTCTTCATTTCTTCATCAAGCATGATGTAATACTGAATACTCAATCTGACATCTCTATATATAAAAGAATAAAGAATTGCAGATGTTCTGCTGAGTAGACTTAAGCTGTAATAAAATCTAAGCTATACAGACAGTGGTCATGCGTCACTAGGAAACAGACTCATGGAGAGTCATAAGGTGTGCAGGCCCAATTTGAAAATGAATAATAAATAATATAAATTAATTATATTAACTTTATTATTCAATACTCTTTTCCTGACCTTTTACATTTAAACTCTGCTATATTAAGTTTTATGATATGTTTGTGTTAAAAGATAACTGTGGTCTCCAAACAGGTTAGGGTTAAACAAAAGCCTGCAATCATATTGTTTACATTTCTAATGACATCCTGTAAATGTTATGGTGCTTAAAATGTTAACACGTCCTGCTTCTAGTTGCTTCTCCCATTTCTATGTCTGAGTATGTTCACTTAAAAGTTATCTCCACCCCAAAATATTTTTTTCTGTAGTGTAGGGCACCCCAGCTCAACCCCAACCACCAGGTTTAAAAGTAAAAAAAGCCCCAGAAATAGACTTACCATCCTTTGTTCCCTCAGCGTTCTGCCACTATTGCTACTCTGTTACCGGAATTAGCAATTGAGGGCAGACTGGCAGCCACGGTGGTGGAGAGAGCTGAGGGAACGAATCTTGGTCTATTTCTGCACTTTTTTAAACATATAAACCAGATGGTTAGGGCTGGGATAGGGGGTTGCCCTACACTACAGAAAATTATTTTGAGGGACTTTGATAGGCACAGCTGGAGAACCACAAGGAGCTGAGGTGTAAGGTAAGGATTTTTGAACACTACACAGTGGGACCAGCATTGGGGCAAATTTTATTTTTATACATAAACAAAAATATAGAATCCTACTGCTGCTTTTATAGGATAAGATGAAAGGTTCAAATACAAAGACATTCAAGGAAAGAACCAGGAAACTAAATAAATAAGTAAAATGGAGAAACTTGACTAATTAGACAATTTTAGGGTTATTCTCAATAGGCTTTTGTGTGTGGATAAGATCAATATTAAAGGATAAGTGCACTGTAAAATCAAGTTATGTTCATTTGGAAGCTGCAATAAATACCGTTGCCATATTTATTTATTTTTTTACTTATGCCCCTCCAGAGCCTAGCTTTGTGCCTTAGAAGTTGCTGACATCTTGGGCCCTATTTATAAAAGATTGTTATCGTTATCGAAAAATAACTCATAGGCATTGTTGTTTGAGGCTCAAGCAGGAGAGTGCACGGAACTCACAAGCATTACTGTTTGAGGCTCAAGCAGGAGAAAGCAGAGAAAGTCTCAGAGGGGAGGAGCTTAACATTCAGCAAACCAGTAACAAGATGTCAGCAACTTCCAAGGCACAAAGCTAGGCTCTGGAGGGACATAGGTAAAAAAAAAACATGGCAACAGTATTTTTAAAGCCGCAGCTTCCAAATGAACATAACTTGATTTTACAGTGCACTTATCCTTTAATGGGTCTTACAATACATTTTCTGTTGCATTGTTCACCACTAGATCAAATAAGAAGACACACTGGTATCTTTTATGCTGGGTACACACGGGCCGAGATTTGTTGTGACCGACTATTCGCCAGTCGGCCTTAACAAATCACTGTTGTTTGTAGCAAAAGTATCCGCAACTGCCAGTTCTGTGATTTACCAACATAACTGACCACCCGTTTGACCGATCCGGGAGAATAGGCGACCGAGATTTTTCGTGGCAGCCACAACCCACACCATATAATATTTCGATACACAACACTTTCGGTCGGTCGGAAATATTAAATGGTGCTTGCCTAGCTATAAGATTAAAGAAATGGAAGCTTTCTGTTCAGGTTTAAAAAGGGCTTTTTACAGTGAAAACATTCAAACTGTGACTTTGAGTAGATGTGGTAATGGGTGGTTTATTACGTAGTTTCAAAATAATGCTGGGTGCGTGTCTACAATTAAAGAATTTTGCTGGTTACTGGTCTAAATACATAAGGTTTATGTAGATCCAATAATTCTTGCGATTAGGAGTCAAAAACACATTCTTCCCCACTTGTTTTTTGTTAGCTAAAAGGGTTGGACTAAAAGTACATAGCTTGTATCTGCCTTCAGATATTTTTTCTTTCTTTTAGCCACAAATTCTAAAAATACCCATATGCATTTGCCTCATGCAAGATTTCATTCTTTAACTTAAATAGCTTTCATTACATTTACTGGAAAGTTGTTCTGTAGATTATAGTGAAACTAAAGTGTCTGTATAAATAAATGTTCAACAAACATAACAACTAAAGCACAGACTCAGGTCTCAAGATCTTATATTAGATTTTAGCATTAGACCTTTCTCTCTAACAAAATACAAAATTAAAAGTGTCTAAAAGACTGACTATTGATAAGATTTCCATTACCCGTATTCTGTTCTAAATAGTAAAGCCTTTCATAGACCCATTTAAAATTGGACCTGAAGCATGGATATTTAGTTATACACAGAAACCAATGCACATTATAGAGGATCCATCAGATTGAATTTAATCTGATTTTCCAATTTTAGACTAGTCCATACCAATTTCTAAAGTGAAAGGAAAATGCTTCCCTTCCGCTACACATGAACCGCAGACTGAACCAATTAGAGAAATCAGAAATATGTTAACGGTTCTGTTAATCATTATCTCAAAACTGGTCTTACAGTTTTTTAATTAGAAGAATAACTAGATTGCTGCAGATCATGTCAGAATTAACATTTTTGTGGGCCTTTGATAGCGGCCAGATTTCACCTAAGTATACATTAGACTTTCCAAGCTCCTTAAAAGAATTTGTAATACTAGAAGTCTGATTTATTTAAACATCCACCTCTACCAGAATGTGTGTGTGGTCAATGTAGAAAAAGCACAAGGCCCCCATTCACATATACATCATTAGTGAAGTCTTACTTATTCTACTCAACACCCTTTCTACTAAAATCTTAACTTATAATAAGCAGCACTATTTATTTAGATTTAGGGCTAGGCCACACTTATGCGTTTTTCGCGCGTTTGCACACATCGTTTCGCTGTGCGATAGTGCCCGCAATTTTCGCTAAAATGGAAATCGCGGGAACGTGTAAATTTACGATGCATATGCGATTGCGCATGCGTTCACGTTTTGGTAACGCATGCGTTCACCATTTTTGGTGCGTTAACGCATGCGTTTCCATAACAGAAAACAGCAAAAACGCATGTGAAAAATGCACGCGCAGACGCTAAACGCACATATATATGGGTTGTGGAAGTACTCATTAGGCTATATTACAACTGCATTTAGCGGAAGTGCTACTGATCTGGTCAAACATTTATACAAACATTGAAAAGATAATCAATGCATATTCCTAGGCCCCATACAATATCATATTATCTGCACACTGGCATACTATATAAACAAAGGGGTTTTAGTAAACATTACTGTGATCACATGAATGAAAAGCCTTCCAACCACGTTGTTTATAATGTATGCCAGTGTGCAGATAATATGATATTGTATGGGGCCTAGTAATGTGCATTGATTATCTTTTCTATGTTTGTATATATATATATATATATATATATATATATATATATATATATATACATAAATATGGTGCAAATTGGTGCAAACAAACAACTGAAATTGCGGGTGTGCGACCGCTGCTGAAATAGATATACGTTCTGTATGGTAAGCACCCATTATAATATTATACCATGACACAGGAGATGTTCTCATACAGTGAGGAAGAAGCTAGTAGAATCCTAGATGGCCTGCACGGCGCAGGTGATTTCCTGGCGGTACCTACAGTACTCACAACCCATAGACGAATGGAGATGCTACATAAAAGACGCATCGACTTAGAGCTACATGGATTGACATTAAAAGAATACTGCAAACAACAACGTATTCCAAGGGGTCTTAGAGTTCATTTACGCCCCACATTATTTATGGACAATGATAACTTTAAGATCCGTTATACACAGATCTTGAATAAATGTTCTAATGATATCATTAAGTTTATCATTAAGTTTATATCTAAAGAACTTGAAGGTGGTGAATACAACTATTAATGAAAAGGAACAAGAATTGAAAACAGCACTTACTCCACTGGATATAACCAAAATACAAGAGGGCCTGGAACGCATTATGTCCGAATATCGGAAGAAGGGGGAGGAATTTAAAAGATCTAAATTTACGCGAGACCAGTGGGACTATTAAAGGGGATGTGTGTGTGATTGGTCACGTGCGCGGAAACACCAGTCGGATCCGGGCATGGCGCTTGGCGTCTGAATTAAGAGCATCTGGAGAGAACACCACTCCTTTTTTATCCCAAGACGGGTCAAACATATCAGAAGGGGTAGGCCCAAGAGGAAAACCGCTGAAGTAGCCGAAAAAACAGCGAGTGCTACGCTCCACGAAAGTGCCTTAACGGTAATTAACCGATCTAAGACTATCCTTACTGCTAGTGAACTGTCCCTCTTACGTAAAGGCTTAGGATTTAATCCAGTGAGCCATATAGACTCTTTTCAACTGGACATTGATCTCTATACATTTTTTCGTAAATTAAGGTTTAAAAAGCATTTTTTCTTAAAACCTAATGTGAATGCAAATAACAATGTTCTAACTGGTTTAACTACAAAATAATTTGGTTTAATAAATAAAGGCAAATATGTCCCTCCTTCTACATATGCCCCAATTGAGACATATGTTAGTAAGGTTAAAGCGGACAACTGTAGAGTTATCTCGCATACAACAAAATAAATCTTACTCTAATTTATCTGACTCTGAATGGGAAGCATTATGTTCACTTAAAAGAAATAACAGTCTTACAGCCAAACCTTCCGATAAGGGGGGAGCGATTGTAATAATGGAAACCACATATTATGTACAGGAAATCATGAAACAATTGTCTGTGACTGAGGTTTATCAGAAATTATCAAGAGATCCCGTATGGAACATTAAAAAGGATATTATTACATTTGTAACCTCAGCACACAACAGTGGAGTCATTGATGTGAGCCTAAAGAAGTATTTAATTGTTGAACATCCTTTAACTCCCGTGTTTTATGTTCTGCCCAAGGTGCACAAGAACCCTGCCCAGCCTCCGGGTCGTCCCATAGTGGCTGGCATAGGCTCGGTGTTCAGCCCTTTGGGGACCCTCCTGGACAGGGCCCTTTTGCGCTCTTGGTGCAGAATACACAGGCATATTTGAGAGATACTGTACATTTTTTAGAAAAGGTTGAATAATCTTAATGTGAATATCGACAATAACATTCTACTGGTAACTCTAGATGTGGCCTCACTGTCTACAGCCATCCCACATAAAGATGGCATCAATGCGGCCAAGAGTTTACTTTTCAAGAGTGACATGTATGATGAACAGCAAATAACATTCTTTGAGAATGCTTTAAATTTAATTTTGCACAAAAGCTACTTTGCATTTGATGGCAACTATTATCTACAGCTTTATGGTACTTCCATGGGTTCCAATGCTGCTCTGTCATATGCCAATGCCTTCATGGCCTGGCAGGAGGAGGAATACATCTATCTGTTGCCGTCATTTGCCAGAAATTGTCTGGCGTGGTGGCGGTATATAGATGATGTCTTCCTCATATGGCGGGGCGGCATTGGTTCTCTCATGGAATTCCACCAAACCATTAATGGATTGCATGAAAATATTGAATATACTATGCATTTTGATCCAATAAAAGTCCATTTTTTAGATGTAGATGTTTCATATGAAGGAGGGTTTAGTACAAAGGTTTACCATAAACCAACTGATTGTAATCAACTATTGATGTATCAGAGTTTTCATCCCTCACATATTAAAAAATCCATACTGTACAGTCAGTTTAAAAGAGTGGACAGGATAACAAATAGTGTTGAGAATAAAGAAATAGCTTATAAGGAATGCAAGGAGAGATTTAAAGAAAGAGGATACCCGACAGGTATTATAGATTATAGCGTTGGAAAGATGTAAGAATCCAAGGCTGTCAAGTAATAGAAAAAAGTCTAAACAGAGAATCCCTTTCATTACAGATTATGCACTGGGGAGTGATTGCATAAACAAAGTGACAAAGAAACACTGGCACATTGTACAAAATGCGGATCCAGGTTTAGAACAATTTGAACAACTACCAGTGACTTCGTATAGAAGAGGACGGACTATTGGTTCTCATTTAACTTCTTCCATGTATAGAACAAAAAAAGACAGACCTGCTGCCAAAGTGGGCTTGGGAGCGATGGGAATGTTTCCTTGTTTGGGATGTGCTCAGTGCCCCTATGTCCACAAGGCTAACAGGATTATGCACCCTTTAACGTCACATTATCCTGACGTAAAGGGGCATTTTACGTGTAATTCTAAATATGTAGTCTGCGCCTTGTGGTGTCCCTGCGGACTTGTATACGTTGGGGAAACCACACAGGCGATAAAAGCAAGAATATCCCAACATCGTTCAAGTATACGATTAAAGGATATGAAACTTCCAGTACCACAGCATTACATTGAAAATGGACATACTGATTCCCAAATAAAATTCATGGTATTAGAATATATAACTACACCACCGAGAGGAGGTGATAGGCAGTTAAAATTGAAACAACATGAAGTATGGTGGGTTCACAGATTGGGGACCCTATCACCAGGGAGATTGAATAAAGATTACAATTTATATCTGTATATATAATATGTATTTGAAAAGTATTCTTGCCTGTAATTTTGTTTATCCATTGTATTGGGTTGAATATGGTGTCCATTGTGTGAGGTCACTTCCTCTTGAATGGTATAAATAGACATAATTTGTAACACATGTGTATGCCATTTTAGCTTGAAAAAGGAACCAAGGCGTTCCGAAACATCGCATATAGATGGCCTGTATCACTAAATAAAGAATCATAAGCATAGTTTTTTGTGTGCCAGAGTCTCTGCATGTTTATATATATATATATATATATTTCGAATAAATTTCCCGGGCACACTGTTGTCTTGTAAAAACCAATCACTCTTTATTCAACGTTTCGACATCTCGCAGGACATCTTCATCAGGACATCTACCACATATATATATATATATATATATATATATATATATATATATATATGACTGTGACTGGGAAATAAAGTTTTTTTCGTCTGCTAAAAGTCCCACGAGTGCTCCACCTTTTGTATATTGTTGTATCTTACCCTTGGAAGCACCGGGGCATAGGAGTTTCCAGTGAGGAGTGCGAGACCCATGACATATATATATATATATATATATATATATTTATGTTTTCTCCATTGTCCATTTTCCATTTTACTGCAGTGTCAGCAGCACCAATACAGTAACCATTGAACACCCTTAACTTTCTACTAACTTGCTTCTTTTTGTAGTTTTTTTTAGAATTTTCTCTTTCCATCCCCATATCTCACAATACGTGGAAATATTTCAAACACATGTTGAATATTTCTACCTCCAAGGGTTTTCTTTAAAGTTTAACTTCAGAACTTAAATGATATTGATACTGAAAAACAATAAGATTGATGTAAATCCAATGTACATTAGCAATAACAAGAAAGGATTTTTTAACAAGTGGAAATCAAAAAATAACCCTTTTTTTATTGATTTCAGTCTTTTGAGGGCTCACGTTCCAAATCAGAAGTGCTTATTCTTTTACATCAACAGAATTATAACAGCTCTTTATTAAAACACCCGTGGGATTGCTAGGTCTTTTATGTGTATTACCGGTATTTATTTTTCTGCATTTAAGAACGTATTCGTTTATGTTATTGAAATACACGTCACATTAGTACAAATGTTTTGGACCAATCATAGGGGCATATTTATAAATGATCGCCATTTCACAATCGCAGGACATCGCAATATTTCTAAGAACGCTCATTTTCGACTTTGTAAAAGTTTTGCTTTGGCGACGTGTGACGGTAGTTTTTGCCTTTTTCATTGCGTTAAGTGTGGTATCACTGTGCAAAGAGAAATTATTCTCTAGTTTAATTTCAGAGCTATTTTGTAATTTTTTTATTTAAAGCCATTTATAAATAGGGGGATTTCACCTTTTTGCCCCTTTTCTCCCTTTTGTTGCATTTTTTGTAGTTTTACCAGAATTTTCACCAAGCATCATTACTTACTGGAATGTTCCATTAACATGACTATTTCTTACACAGCACTATGGTATGTTCCCATGATAATGGAACTGGTTTGATAATTAGCTGCAGTTTGCTGAAAATAAGCAATACTAAAAAATTAGTATAAAACTAAAAATTAGAATAACATTTAAAAATTTTTCCTTTTGAGTTTTACACTATCATCCTATTAACAAAATAGAGAAAATTCACCTTTCGGGTTTTACACATATCCTATTAATAAAATAGAGAAAATATGCCTATTGAGTTTTACACTATCCTATCTTTATCCTACCAAATGTGTTGTTATTTTTATTTTTAAATAAAAGTTCAGTGTTCATTGTGTATTAACCAATTTGATATTACTTTAAATAACCCCCATGGAGTATTACCTATTTACCATCATATGTGCTGAACTTTTTCAGCATTATTAGTGGTACTTTTTGCTACATAGTTTTCGCTTTTGCTAAAAATTCGACGTTTTAATATCTTTGATGAAAAGAAAAGTTGAAAGTTTAAAAAATTGTGGTAAAGGCTGGTGGGGAAAAAAATGTGAAAATAATGCCCCTTTATAAATATGTCCCTTAGACCCCCATTTGACTTTATTGCTAAATAAAGAAAATCAAGAAAACCTTTAAAAAATGCAATCTTAAAAAAGCGAAAAATAAATCTTTAAAAAGCGAAATCGCAGATCGTATTACAGTAAATGCTGGAAAATAGTCTAACACCCCCTGAGTACTTGTATTAGTACTGAGAAACACTCCACAATGTACTGACACCTCCAGGGACCCATTGGCAGACTAAGTAAATGGCCACTTACGCATTTTCGCCACGTCTGAATTTGAATGGCTGAACTTTAACGCAAAAACACCCTTTTCGCCATTTTATAAATATGTTTGAGCAGTAGCCGCAGTGATATATAGCGAAAAGTAGCGGTAATGACCTTCCACCACTGGTTATCACTGCTTTATAAATAGCGAAAAGTCCAAATTTGGTGAAAAGGCCTCATTAAAGAAGGTGAAAAGTTTAACAAACCTTTATAAATATGCCCCATAGTTCAGAGGAGTTTTAAGTCTTCGTAATTAGGGAATATTAATGGCCTTTCCCAAAATAATGATTGGGTAACCAGTCTAATATGCATAAAAATGGCTAAAAGAAAGGCAAAGTACCACAACAGCAATATTTGCTTTTAGTGGAAAAACAACAAATGCATCAGCCATTTTCCTTTTACGATTAATGTACAGTTGTTTTTCCATTGTAAGTAGGATCATTATATTGCATGTCTTGAAAGGTGTGGTGATCAAGACAATATTTTGAGAAAACTCAAGCCAAAATGCAATCACCATATGTTCATAGCTTTATGCACAAATTTCAGTATAAACCAGAAAAGATATCTTTTGTAGTTTTCCACAGGAGTCATCTTTTAGGTTGTGGTACTGTACGTAATACGTTCAGTAACAGAGACTGGGCTTCCTACTGTTCTACTTGCTTATAGAGTTAAACAAAATATCAGCAGAGAGTCCCAAATAAACCAAAATTAATGGCAGATATAGCTATTGGTCACTTACATATGACACAGCAAAAATCTCAAAATAGTTTCCTCCTATCTGTTTAATCATTTAAGGCCATAATCACACCTCCCCCAAACCAGGACCCTTCAAAACTCTAGAACCCCATACTGACCTGTCTCCCTGCTGTTCCTGAAAGAACATATTCACGATGAAGTTCACTGGGCACTTTTCTGATTATTTCCACACGTGTCTTTTTGAGTTAGTGCAACCGTAATGTAGCCACCATAAGTAATTGTTCATGAAGAGCACATCTGGAAGAGCAACAGATAGTAGAAGAGTGGACTTCATAGTGAATATCTCCATTCAGGAATGCCAGACCGTAGAAACTTAACATAGGCACTTCACATTGCAAAACTAGAATTCTATGAAGATGGCTCAATAAAGCTCAAACTGATGTGTAACTCTGGATTCACATTTAGCTCATGGAATGCTGTTAAAACCTTTTGGAAGTTATATCATTTCTTAAAGGGCTATCATTGAAACATGGAGATTACCCAGAAATCTCAGTTCTCAATTGGCATATGTGAGAAGGAACTTTATAGTTTTAAACTCTTCATATCTAATATGATTCCATAGTGAAGACTGAACTGTATCTGAACTGATGATTAGCCATAATGGATGAACAAATTAAACACATTTTGATTCATGGATTCAATCAAAGAAAACTGGTAACCTGCAACTTACACTGTGTGTTATTTAAATGTTTCCATCATGGATTTATTTTACTAGGAATATTTCACAATAAAAATGGACACATTATCCTTATTGTAAATTCTAAAGGTGGCTATACACATGCCTGATCATGCACAATCAATGGCAAATCCCATTAGATATGACAGAATTTGCTGATTATCAGACATGTTCGGGGTTTAGCAACAACCATTTCCACTGCTGATAAACTGTACCATGTTCAGTGCTGTTTTTTAGTTATGAAATAGAATATAAATAAATGAATATGTGAATATGAATGCATTTTTATGAAGAAAATTGTATCTGGGACACATTTAAAACACAGCAAAAGGCAACTAGTGCAGATCCAGCCTTTCAACAGGACTGGCAGGGCTTGGGTAGTTCAAGAGGGGAGGGGGGGGTCCCATCTTCCTCATGGAAAAAGTTGTGAGAAAATGGTTCCCAATAAATTAGCTAAAATCTAAATGTAACAGCTTGTGAAGGTTCTCATTCATTCAGGTCATGGTATATCAGTTGTATTCAATTAGATCAACTGGTTCTTGAAGACGTTTCGCTAGTTATCTTACTGGCTTTCTCAATTCAGAATGACCTGTAGTCACAGATTCTTGTTCAAGTCATTCTGAATTGAGAGATCTAGTCCGATGACTAGCGAAACGTCTTCAAGAACTAAACTTCAAGTCCAGTTGATCTAATTGAATACAACAGATATAAATGTAACAGCCTTTCTCTCACCAAGAAATTATGGGAATACAGAATGTTTCTACAATGAATATGTTTGACCTTTGTAATAGCTGTGTAATGACTATTTAACAGCCAGTTTTGGAATAAAACTTTATCATTCTGAGAGGTAATGAACAGCATATGATAAAAGTTTTAGATAAGGCAATACACTCTCCATGACCTATTCCATTAAAAAAAATCCGTTCATACCAGTCATTAATCAAGGGCACTACAATTGCATTAAACAACTCATCTGCTGTATGTTATTTTTCCAGCCTGCCAAGTTTGTTTTTCTTTGTATTCAATTTTAACACATAACACATAGTGTGTGCAATTGTACAGCAAAATATTAAAACCAAATGAGCAGCCATATAGTCTGTTGCCAAAGCAACCAACTCTCCAACGTGTACCAAGAGGAAAGAAATGATCATTTACTTCATGAGTTAATGTTTTACAGCCAGAAAAATCAGGTGAGTGATGCATGTAAGCTAGCCATAGTTCCCACTGTTGAAAGTCAAAATTGCATTCATGCATTTTATTTAAAATGGGAGAAGGGGGTGGTGGTGGTAAAGGGGGTTGGTGAAGATGGTGGATAATGGGGTGGTGAAGGTGGTTGGTGAAGAGGGTGGATAATGGGGTGGTGAATGGGCGTGGATAAGGGGGGTGGTCGGGAGGTGCCGGGTGAGGTGCTCCGGGCGTTGCTCTGGGGTTGGTCCGGCTGGTGGTGCCCGGAGGTGGCTCCTGGGGGTGGTCCGGGGGCGGTGTCGGGTTGGTGCCGCGGGTGGTGACGGGGGTGGTGGCGGTGGTGCCGGGGGTTGGTGCCGCGGGTGGCTCCTGGGCTGGTGGGGGTGGCTCGGGGAGCGGGGGGTGGTGGGGGGTGGCTGGGGTGGCTGGGTGTGGGGGGTGCTAAGGGTTGATAAGGGGGTGGTGAAGAGGTGGTGAAGATGGTGGAAATGGGGTGTGAAGATGGTGGATAAGGGGTGGTCAAGAGAGGGTGGTGAAGGGGGTGGATAAGGGGGGTGTGGGGGGGAAGGAGGGTGGTGGATCAGGGGTGTGAAGGAGTGTGGATCAGGGGTGGTGAAGGAGAGTGGTGAAGGAGAGTGGTGAAGGGGGTGGTGAAGGAGGGTGGTGGGGGGGCGGATAAGGGGGTGGTGAAGGGTGGGATAGGGGGTAGGAAGGAGGGTTGTGAAGGAGGGTGGTGAGGGGGATGGATAAGGTGGTGGTGAAGGAGGATGGTGGGGGGGGCAGATAAGGGGGTGGTGAAGGAGGGTGGTGAAGGGGGTGGTGGAGGGTGGTGAAGGAGGGTGTTGAAGGGGGGGGTGGAGGGTGGTGAAGGAGAGTGGTGAAGGGGTGGATAAGGGGGATGGGGGTGAAAATGGTAAGTAGAATCATTTCTAAAAATAAAAACATTAGGATTCCAGATATTGAGGATTGTTATTAAATGAAAGACTTCCCTCTGTTACAATATAGAAATATTGCTTTATGTTTATTCAAAGTGCTGGCACTTGCTCCAGTAATACATAGAATTAAAGGAATGGGAAATGTTATTTTAAGTGCATATGAGGTTAAACCATAGATAGGAGAATGTAACCGTTGTTCTTTCTGTTTTTTCTGTGTTTTTGGACATTAAGAATGTTAAACCTGACACTATTCTGAGCTTTTGATTGACATATGGAAATTAAAAGAACAGCAAAGGCAACTTTATAACATACAAATTGAAGGAATGTTTATAGTATAGTAATGTATCCAGAGCGCCCTGTAAATTTCCCTTGTCACTATATTTAACAATGTTTTTACTAGAGCTCGGCCCGCTACTAAGAGTTGGACTACACTACAGTTAGAGAGAACTGCAAATTATGTAACTGTACCTTCTTGTGGGTGTAAGCCAATACAAACTGGAATCTGGAAATACTTTGTATTGATTGTGATTTGCACATAGGTGTAAATTATACCATTCACACTAATGAGCTGAGATGCAGTGAATACTTTCCAACACACTGCATGCAGCATAGAGATGTTTAAAACTGGTGAGTTTTGGTCCAAAATTGGATTATTGAAAAGTTTAAAAAAAAAAACAAGACCAATAGAAGTCAATGGGAGCTGAAGTTCCGATTATTTTCTGTGTTGGATATAGAATATTCGATGTTCAATATAGAATATTACGAGTTCGATATATAATATTCGATTTTCGATGTAGAATATTATACGTTCAATATAGAATATTAGAAGTTCGATATAGAATATTAGATGTTCAATAAACAATATTAAAAGTTCGATATAGAATATTAGATGTTCAATTTAAAATATTAGATGTTCAATATAGAATATTAGAAGTTCAAAAAATAATATTACAAGTTCCATATAGAATATTACAAGTTCCATATAGAATATTACAAGTTTGATATAGAATTTTACAAGTTCCATATAGAATATTACAAGTTTGATATTTATCGATATTATCGATATTTATAAAACATCGTTATTTATAAAACATCGTTATCGTAAAAATAATGATCGGTGTTCTACGATATTGACCGTTATTTTACGATATTGATCGTAATCCTATGATATCGCTATCGTAAATCTACGGTACCGATATTGTAGATATCGTTATTGTAGAATAACGGTCGTTACAGTTGAATCGCAAAATAACGATCGGTATTGTACATTAACGGTCTGTATTTTACGATAACGGTTGGTATTCTACGATAATGATCGGTATTTTACGATATTGGTACCGTAGATTTACGGTAGCGATATCGTAGGATTACGGTTAATATTGTAAAATAACGGTCCATATCGTAGAACATCGATCATTATTTTAAAGCTAACAATAACGATGGTTTATAAATATGTCCCTATATGCCCAAACCCCCAAATAAAAGCTATCCACCTTTTCCTTTATGCTTATAAGCCCCAACAACATTACTGTTTTAGGGCTGGGTCACACTAGCACGTTTTTCGTTTTCACTATTTCCATTGAGCATGCTATTGCGTGTCCGTTAACAGTTTGCGTTCAACTATTTTTCTATTTCGCTATTTGTAAATAGCGAAACCGCATGCGCGAACGTGAAACAACGCTTGTGAATGCACAAAATGGTGAGTGATATTGCGTGCGCGATTTCATTTGTTGTAGTGTGGCCTCAGCCTCAATAGAAATCCTCCTGGTTAGCCTGCTCCAGCCTGTAAAGCCCCGTCAATGGGTTTCTGTCTTGCACACTGTACAATACTCAAGCTCATTACAAGCTTGACTATGCAGTAGGCTTTGGAAATACCAGTCAATAATTGGCCATGTCATCATTATTAGAGTTGGCTGAAACTCAGAAGTTTCGTTCCATTTTTATGATTACAGAATTCAGGAAAAACCCAAAGATACGAAAATCATAAAACGGAACTTACTTTGGAGGGTTCAGAACGTATTTTCGAGGGTTCCGAATGTACAAGGTTATTTTCGATAACACCTCAAAAATGACCTTAAACATTCGATAATCCTTAAAAATACAATCGGAAACTACTTTTGGTTTTCCGATCGTATTTTCGAGGGTTATCGAACATTTAATGTTATTTTCGAGGGTTACCAAAAATTACCTCGTAGATTCTGCAACTTTTGAAAACACGTTCCGAAGTCCCAAAATCCAAAACAATCCACTTTTGGATTAGGGCCCGGATCCCATCTCTAATCATTATCATTCCACTGATCTCAGGGTAGCCAGAGCGGCACAACTTTGGAGGGCTGAAGCTATCTAACCAAGAGGATAGCTTGGAGAGGTTGGGACTTATGTACCTTAAGGAAAAGGTTGGTCGTTTTTTTTTACTTGAGAACATTTAATAAAATTAAATGAGAACTAAAGTCCCCAGACAACATTGTCCCAATAGACAGAGCACATTCAGAAACACACAACAAGCTGTGTCTCATCTCTCCCTTTGCTGTGGATACTGGGTGATTTATGAAAATAACTTCTGAGTACAAGGGGTCAGCTCTCATAATTCACCTTATCTGGAAACACCCTGCTAAGTGTATGCAGTACACATTTACAGGAAACTGCAGTCTTGCTTCCTGGAAGCTGACAGCCAATCATGTTACAGCTCAGAGATCCCTCCCTCTGACACAGAATTCAGATTTTAGTGCAGTTTATGTAAACACATTACAAATGCTCCTCTCCCAAACAATGATAAATTCCTTTGCTTTTCATACAAAAAAAGAAAAGTAATCTTTGCAGTGTTTGTCACTAGCATGATGAAAGAAAGAGAACATTTAATATTTCAGCAAAAATTAAAGTAAGTATGGGGAAACCAGCAAACTTCTATACTGTGTCTTTCTAAAAACAAAGCTTTCTACCGCTACGCCAGCCCAATTTTAAGAACCCCAATAAGATGAAAAATAACACTCCAGTAAATGGCATTAATGTGACTGTAATTTAATAATACCTGTGTGTATGTGTACTAGCCACAGGTCTTCTTTTTCTGAGTCTAAAGGTACACACCACCCAATAATTCGTCCCGACCAACTGAACCATGAACAGATGTATCCAAAAACCACAGCCAATCGTTCGGTCCACTATAGACCGTACGCTGTGTCATGACTAACTGTCAGCCACAGCCACTTTTGCTGCGACTGACAATCCTTCGTCTTGGCCAAACAGTTGGAAGTGGCGAACGGTCAGTGGGGATGCAGAATCTACAGGTGTGTATCCAGCTTAATAGTTGGTGTGACCTTTTGACAAAATGTCAGAAACTGGTAGGTTTCGTTCCGTTTTCGGTTTTTCGGATCTCAGGAAAATACTGAAAATCCGACAACGGAACTTACAATCGGGACTTTGGATTGCGTTTTGATTTTTATCGAATGTTCGAGGCTATTTTCGAAAATAGTCTCAAACGTTCAATAATCCCTGAAAATACAATCGGAAACTATTTTCGGGTTTCCGATCGCATTTTCGAGGATTGTCGAACGTTCAAGGCTATTTTCAAAAATAGCCTAGAACGTTTGATATAAATTGAAAACACACTCTGAAGCCCCGAAATCCGAATAATCCACCTGGTTTCGGATGGAACATTCGGATTTTGGATCTGAGTGGTTTGGTGTCGGAACCCAGATCCCATCTCTAGTTGTAACATGTTCCTGCAGAAGCTTAGGAACAGTCACGAGCATGGTACGTAATGGTCTGTGACCACACTGTGCAATACTAGAATGCTGGGAAATAAAGCAGAAACCCCATGTCAGTAAGGGAAATTTCCCATCACCCACATCAAAATGAGAGATGAGAGCTTCTCCTTTGATATCTTGGCTGTGTGGTTGGGGTCGTTGTCCTGCTGAAAGATGAACCATCACCCCAGCATCCCTACATGCGTCACTGTAGGGATGGTATTGGCCTGGTTATGAGTGGTGCCTGGTTTCCTCCAAACGTGACACCTGGCATTCACACTAAAGAGATGGCTTCCATCTGGTGCCTCTACCATACAGGCCTGATTGGGGGATTGCTGCAGAGGTGGATGTCCTTCTAGAAGGTTCTCCTCTCCCCACAGAGGAGTTCTGGAAGAGTGACCATCAGGTTCTTTGTCATCTCCCAGACTAAGGCCCTTCTCCCCCCCCCCCCCTGATCACTCAGTTAAGATGGCCGGCCAGCTCTAGGAAGAGTCCTGGTGGTTTTGAACATTTTCATTTACAGATGATGGAGGCCACTGAGCTCCTTGGGACCTTCAAAGCAGTAGAAATTTTTCTGTAACCTTACCCAGATTTGTGCCTCGAGACAATCCTGTCTCAGAGGTTTACAGACAATTCCTTTGACTTCCTTCTTGGTTTGCGCTCTGTCATGAACTGTCAACTTAGGGACCTTATATACGTAGACAGGTGTGTGCCTTTTCCAATCATGTCCAATCAATTTACCACAGCTGCAGAAACATCTCAAGGATGATCAGGGAAAACAGGATGCACCTGAGCTTAATTTTGAGCAGTGAATACTTACCTACATGTAATTTCTCAGTTTTTTTATATTTAATTAATTTGACAAAACCTCAAGTAAACTTTTTTTACGTTGCCGTGATTGGGTGTTTGGCCAGAGGTTTGTGTATTTAGCTTCCTTTCCTAATAAGCTGTTTTGCATCACAAAAAAGGACAGAGACACCAAAGGCAAAAATCTCTCCCTAGCTCATACAGTTCCAATCTATCCCCCCAACTATCCCATTTTCCCTGGGACAGACCTGATCTAATGGGTGTGTCCCAATGTTCTTGAACACCTGACTTTGTACCATGAGGGGGAATTCTGGGGGTGTAGCTGGGTGGCCATAGACCTGTTCCCCTGGTGTTGGAAGGTAAGTACTTAACTTTAAAGGCCATGTACACCCTTTTTTCACTTCATCCACTGCAGACAAAAAACACTGCAGTCATTACAATATTTTATAATTACTGACCTTAATGACAAACTCCCTGAGTTTGTCATTAAGGTACACATACATTGATGTATGTGTAAGAAAACATTAGTGTGTGTTGTATCTAATTGGAGGAAGGTTCACCAGAAGCTAAATAGTTAAAATATACATAAAATGTCTTTGTAGTAAATAACATTAGAGAAATACACATGGTTAAATTTAAATTCTTTTGCTAGACTTTATCAGAAGTAACATGATGTGAACTTCGAATGCCAATAATGACTAAAGAAAGACAATTGGGTTTTTCTCCACATATGGAATTAATATGATATTTTGTGCTGCTTAGACAGACTGAAAGCTCTGAGTAATGGGATTTCTATTGACAGCCCTAACATAGTCATACTAAAATGTCATCACAAAGTTATTTTCATCTGTCAGCTGGTACTTTTCTAATAAAAACTCTTCAATACAGAAGGTGATCTTGAATAACTGTGCGCTAGTAAAATATCCCAATAAATACATTATATATATATATATATATATATATATATATATAAAAATATATTTTATTTTATCCCAATAAATACATTATATATTTTATATTTGGTAGAGCAACCTCCCAAACCCCATTTTCGCATTAGTAAGAATTGTCAAAGATACAGTACCTGGCCTGGTCCCCTACTACTCCTCCTTTGCTCTGCGGCTGACAGATGCTCTACTTCCTAGTCGCAGCTGTCAGTTAAGGCAACAAGGAAGTTTGAAATAGGGGCGGTACCCAGGCAGCGAGGAACCAGGTAAGGTAAGTCCTTTCAGAGGCATCTTTTACAATTCTTATTAATGCGAAAATGGGGTGTGGGGGGGAACTCTACCAGAATATAAAACATTTTTTAATGCTGGACATGACCTTTAATATATTATACATTCTATATACTTCTATATACTAACCTTATCCATCCAAATGTTACGTTTAAAACAACATTTTTTTTTAAAAGGAAAGGCTATAACCTTAAAATGCAATGTTGGCTATTTTTACCCACATCCCTTCTGCATGATTGTCTCATAGCATGGGCTGTGTACATTACAGGTTATTCCATCATTTCTAAAAAGACACTGGCCTTTGGAAGGCAGTGTTTTTAATTGTGGTGAATAGCTAGTTAACTCCTCATTCTCTGCTAGTGCTAGTCTGCTCCTGACAATGCCAACTACAGCTTTGATAAGGTTGAGTAGTTGTGAATAAGGCCTATGGAGGCCAGCAGCCTAAAGCTTGGTAGACATGTATGTCTGTGCAGGCCAAAGCATCAAACAAATAAACATTAACAGGCCACTTCAAGCAAAAATACATGCGTGGGAGAGGCCATGGATCAACAAACAATGCAGACACAAACGGCCACAAATATAGAATTGGCAGCTTAATCTACCATCAGCTGGTCTTTCCTCATCCACTTCTGGCTATCAAAAAAAAAACATTTGTCAACTAAAGAACATTACTCCCTCAGAGAACCCAATGTCTTTATTCAGCATCATCAGTACACAAAATATCCCCAACTACATTTTATTTGTGACTCAAAAATCATTAGGTTGCCAGGAAACTGAAACAGAAACTGCCTAATGGAATCTAAAATACTATACTTTATAAAGTTAAATAATTCATATGAACTATTACAGAATAATTCTGTGAAGAAAGTATAATAAATACGTTTTTCTGGCACTGTGTAATTCTGTATTTTTGTCTACGAAATGTATTTCTGTAAAGAAGTTTCATAATTATTTACACAAAACTCATTGAAGTCATATTCATAAGAATAATATGCCACATTTAGACGTATCAGCATAAAGATGAACAGCGTAGTGATATAAATCGGCAGTATTTGCTGCATTAACATTTGCTGGCTTTAAATTCAGATGACTTACAAATGTAAACTCTCTGGGGATTCCACCAGAAGCAAGCGTCTGCCTCCGCATCATTTTTTCCAGACGTATTATTCAATGAAGTGATTTCTTCTGGCAAAAAGGAAAACTAGCAGGGATGTGTGTAATAGATGAACCTTCTCGTATTTATGCCTATTGCCTGAGCTGACTCCAGTCTAATATAATTCCTCCCACACCATTTTTGTGGAATGAAGCTCAGTATTGGAGTGCAACGTTACACAGGTGTTTCTTTATCCCAAAGTGCAACAATCCTTTTGAATTTGTAATGTCTAGAAAATGAAGTAGACAGCATTACATTGGGGGAAGGGGGATTTCTTGGCTCTTATGAACCTCTTTAAAATCTAGAATAAGACAAGGATGACAGAAGATGGTAATCTGGCAGGGATATTGTATAAAACAAAGTGGGATACAATCACGATTGATAGTGCAAAATAACTATACAATAAAACAGGTTTTACAGTTCCATAATACAATCAGGAAGCAAACGGAAAACAACTGAAATAAATCACATAAAACGGAGCAATTATCTAGAAGTTATGTTGTACACTGGACTCAAATGTGGATTTATGTGCACAAATACCAGTGGTCTCCTGCTGATTTCTGGGAAAATCCTGCAGTCTCTGCCGTATTGCAAGGATTGGTCTGTGATCTGGTTACTTGACTGGGTAAGCCACATACGTAGGATGTTATGTAATAATTACTAAAAAGAGGGGGAAATGTATAATATTACACTGAACATTCATCTCCAATTACTAAAAACAAGTCTAGTTAAATTTGACTCACTGTTATATGGCCTGGATGACTGAAAACATTCTGTTTTTTTTAGTTAAAATGTGAACACAGCATACAATATGTCTAATGTGCTGTTTTTACATGTAAACTAAAAAGTACTATCTACAGTCTTAGAGGACAAATAACCCTCACAACCTTCCTTTTTGATGCATCCAAGGTGAGGACCAAAAATAGCAGTTGGCAGAAATCGATGTTCAATCAGGGCTCCGATTGGGCAATGAGCTCAGCCAATAAAGCAGCCATACACAGCCTGTTGTCACCCCCCAACACAAGCAGGGGATTAGACTGGGCCAAAACAGTGATCACAACTGTAAGTGAGTAAGGACCTGCTCCATCCCACTGTCCTCGGCCTGTCCTATGGAAAGACATGCTTTACATGCATACCGCATTACTTATCATTATTTTACACCAACATATATGAAAATATATAAACTGATCAGATGATTTTAACACTTACTTTCTGTTTTAAATCATACATTTATTATAAGATACTCATTTTTTTTAGTTCTCTATCATGTATAAAGAAGTGATATCCTTATAAATGATCTGCCTAGTTATGAATTTCAGCCATGATTCTAAAATAGAAAATACATCACTAATTCTCTCATTAAATCACTGTAATTCTCTCATTTTAAACTTAAAATATTTGCAGGGCAATACACAATGAGACAATAATGTTCTCCAGTGCAATCATTTGCTGAATTTTATTAAGCGATAACGGTGCCTCTGTGCATCGCAATGTAGCCTTAGGTATAGGCCCCAGTAGGCTGTTTTGGTGTGCGCTGTGGTTGTGCTCAACGCAAACCAATAGAAGTAGATGGTGATGGCCGCACTATCCCTGGTGCCCTGCGATTATGACCCTTTTCACAGCACATGCAAACACCATTTTTGGTACGCATGCGCTGTCATAGGGCTACAGCAAAGGAATTGCAGTGCATGTGAAGGGTAGCGCACACGGATCTCATGACATGCAAAACGGTTTTCAATAATGATTTATAACATTGCTTCTCAAGTGCTGGTTACCCAGGCTAAGACCCTACAGTATATCATTTAGGAACGCCGTGAACTTGGAGGCTGGGACCCAGATACCCCCCTCCCCAATCAGCAATTTTTAAACACAAATCTTCCACAAAGACCTCTTCTGGCCAGACTTCTACTGGTAGGTGTACCTGGATCCCAAAGGCATCTTCTTCTATGGTGAGATGTAGTATGCGATTACAGACGTTATTGCATCGCTGGATCGGGGCAAGTTAAGAAGCATGGGTTTGTGTTTCCATAAAGGTAGCGCAAAACTTAACTAAATGGATTTTGCATCGGGTGCGCTGCACTATATCCGAAGCCACACAGCCATTGGTGAACCTCGTAATGGAGATCTACACATACAGTATGTGTTCTGTCAACTGCATTTGGTTTTGTGTGTATACATGTGTGTCTTCTATATGTGTATACCCTCATGAATATACACGTGTGTGGGCTATAAATGTGCAGTAGCCTGTTTATATATACAATTTAATATTGTATGCATATGATGTATGAGCATGTGCGTATATATTTCTGTCAGTGCAGGTGTTTATATTTGTGCGTGTGAATATGTGCATGTAAGTGTTTGCGTGTTTCAGGAGCAATCCACTTCGTTAGGTTAGACTATGGGCATTTTGAGCCAGTTATCATATTCTGTATGTGTTTTCCAATGACGTTCCTAACCATCACCCACACCGATTGATTGCAGTGAACCGCAGACCTTTTGTCTGTTAGTGTCCAGACTGTACTGTATTACAAGGCCGTTAAAACAAGGGAAAAGCGCAGACAAAAAAAAAAATCAAGCAAAAACATAGTAATGCGACCGGAATGTGTTTTTCTTACGAAAATCACGGTTTTGTTGAAATTTCAAATGCACATGGAAATGTAGACACTGACAAAGATGCAATCATCTTTAGAATACACAACAAATTCAATGTGTGGAGATAACTACACTAAAATATTGAGTTATTTAGTGAGTTGCAGTCAGAATATAACATTTACATTTGTGCTCCTTGCATTAGGTTTCATAGTGGGTCCTGGGGGCTGACTGACAATCATTATCCAAAAGTTAATAGATTTCTATCTATGTAGAGTCGTGTCTATTACGCTTTGGGTCTTAAGGTGGCCATAGAAGCAATACGATTGGCCATTCTCAGGTGATCTTATTGATTGGCCGAAAGTTACACCCATGAAATCAGGCCGATAAGTTTGGTCCAATTTAATAGATGGACGCGTGGTATAGGATGATTTGTGGTATATTCGTCTATAGTCACCATTGTCTAGATGACAGTTATCCAGATTTCAAGTTATCCACTCAAACATACAAAAAACGACCTCTGCTTCCATTTATAGCATTGCACAAATGGTAAAATTTAAAAATCTTATATTTAAAGGGTCACTATACTCACTTAAACAACTTTTAATTTACTGAAACTACAATTTGAGAGAATGAAAACGGTGGTGCTCACATATTTATTCTTGCTTGCTTTGTCATTAAATTATTAATGTTTATTGAGTACTCCTAATTCCCCCAACCCTCCCTTACTGACTTCTTGTAGTGTCTGTGACACTTAGTTCTGCACAGCCTCACCATGGACACTGCTCTGCTTACACATCTCCCCCTCCCTCCCCTGTCTTTCTCTGCTGATTCTCTTAAATGGTGCAGAAAGTGTGCAGGCAGGCAAAGATCCTAGTAAGAGGTCAGAGATGGGCCACATATTACATTTTCTGCTTCTGGAGTGACAGGTCTTTCCCTGTAAATACTGTGATTTCAAAGGACGATTTCTCAGAATCCACAGCTCAGATTTAAAATTTGAATTAACTAAGAAGGCTTCCATGTTATTGCCAGTACAACCCACAGTCCATGTAGTAATCAAAGAGCCACACCCCTGACCCCAGTATTCACTGTCTCTATGCATTGTCTCTATTTTTTGTCTCTATTTTTGTCTCTATTTTTTTTTTTTGGTCTCTATACCAATATTGAAGTCCCTGATAAGACTTTGAAAGCTGCTTGTTACCCTGCAGTTTATTTACCAGTCAGTGTGAGTTGCTGGGGGGGAAACTGCAGGGTAACCAGCAGCTTCTAGGAGACTTCTATATTGGTGTGGATACATCTGTTATTATTCTAGCAAAAGATACCTTTTTTTGTTTCCATAATGTTCCTAGCAAAAGATAAAGATTCTACATGAACAAGTGTTTCACATCTCTATTAGATTAGGGGTAAGAGCTATACTTTTAGCAAGCCAGAATACAAGGAGTTGCAGGTTCAGTCCCCCAGGCTTACTTTTCATTTTTACTGAAATGTTAACATTCTGTTTTCTACATCCATGCTAGCTATGAAATATACTGTAAACATTACATTTCTTTTTTGTATGAAAGTATTATATCATTGTTAGAACAGGAGCATTGAGTGTGTTTGAAAACAAAAAACTGAAAGCCCTGTACGGTGTCGGAGAGAGGAAGGATCTCTGTGCTGTTATGTGATTGGCTGTTTATGTATTAAATGGAAGCTGACCCCTAGTACCAACATGTTAATTTCATAAATCACTCAGCAGCCACAGCTAAGGGAGAGGTGAGATACAGCTTGTTGTACGTTTTAGGAAGGTAGGTAGCTCACCGATTACCCCTACCCTAATTTAGAGAAAGAGATAGAGGTGAGTGGGTGAGTGAGTTGTCAGACGCGTTAGCTGTGCAATTGTGTCTCTTTATAGGCAAATATCTTTAACTATATCTACACATCCTTATTGATCCCTGTAAGGAAGGTATGTTTAATCAGTATTGTTGCCCCCCTTGTCTAATGGTTTCCGGAGGGCCTTTGGTTTAATATTTCATGTTGGGTCCCCAGCACTGCAGTTATATAATATTTTTAAATGAAAGGGGAGCCATTCATGGCTACAAAGTCAAATACAAAGCATTTTAAACCCAATGATTTTGATGTCATTTTAGCTGCACACACTGCCAATTTAACATCTGCATCCATTTATTTTCTCTTAGTCTTTCCCCATCTTTTAACTTTGTTGTGCTAGAATTAAAAAGTTAATTAATAATTGTAGAACATTTGTGCTTTTCTCTGCTGGTGGCATGATGATTAGATTTATAGACATCTTTTTCCATGGAATTTCCATTATTGCTACCATTCCATGACAGCGGTTTTATTGCTGTTTCATATAGAAAGGTCAGTGTTCTGGATGAAAAAAGGTGCACTTTCAGATAAAAAAAAGTTTTTTCATCGGTGGAGATACCCTTTAAATGTTTTTAATTTGACCAAAGAACTTTACATGGACATGCAAATATATAAATAATATGCTACATGATTTCTTATCTTAAATTCACAATTAAAACTAGTTATTAGTTATCAGTTACTAGTTATTAGTGTTTTGGGCATTTTAATCAGAAAATAGTTTTCTGAATAATTTTCATAAATACTCAAATGATGTTCATAAAAAGAAATTTGAAAACTTGTAAATTACCACTTTTTGTTTGAGGCTTTTTTTTCCAACCTTCAAAAAGATTGTGCTGGCGCTTTTATGCTCAAAACACACTTACATTATTTATTATGGAAGGATTCTATAGGACACAAGCAACCCAAGGGAATATATGGGACTGGTTTAAGCAGTTTTTATAGGCCAGATGAATAACAATTCATATGTCTCCAAATATTAGGTCATACAATGTGAAATGTGCACCAGAAATTTATACTATGTTAGCATGAATGGAAATGTGCTCCAACTTATACTTCAAGAACAGCAACAGAACAATTTCAATAAAAAGTGTTTTAATATTAAAAATATTTTATTATGTGTCAGATATAGTTCTTAGACATACAGAATCCACGTTTTGTTATGTTACCTACTCTCTATTTTTTGTCGCGGTAAGTTGGCTTGAAGATTTTGTAAAGTATAAAGAAGGCTTTGTCTGTAATCAGGCAATGAAATCCTTTAACAGGCAGTCTGTAAAAGAAACTAAACTAGACATTAACATGCCTAGTTCCCAAATCTTACATACTATACACAAAGGACATATATATATATATGAATTTCTTTAGATCCTGCCTCCATTAAGTTTCAGACATTGCCTCAGGCTTGTACATTATGTAATTTTTTCCCCTTAATATAATATATGCCACATAATAAACCAGAGAAGGTTTGTGTATAAAGTTATGTTTTCTTTCTGCTTCAATATTCTTAGATCAAAAAAAAAAATTGTGTTCAGTAGCAAAGCTTATCGGCAACAATTACAGAATGTCTCCTGAAGATATATTTTATCTACGATCACTCCATAGGAAGGTGCAGCTGTCAAAGGAGTATTTTTTAAATTCTTCAGAGCCAAAAGGGAGGGATTTGCTATAGAATATGATGTAGAGGAAATACAGACAATATTACCAATATCTATTTGTTAAAATAATGTGACTCTTCTATAAATTAATAGTATTTTGCAATTACAATTTTAAATGTAAAAGGTCAAAATAACCTAAATAATCTAATAGAGCATTCCATAACTCTTCTTCCACATTGATTATTTTCCAATATTAAAACGAATCATTAAACACAATGACCAAGCTGTAATACTCTGTCTATCATGTCAACTAATGCTAGTGTATATCAGTGATGCCACATGCGGCCTGCTCGGAAAAGGATTCGGCCAGCAGGCCCTGGTGGGTAGATGGGTGGGCATGGTAATGGGCGGTCCGTAGGCATGTTCTGGGTAGATTGGCGGGTGTTTTGGGCAGATTGGTGACCAAGCAAGTTGCCGGGTGTCTGGTAAGCAGGTTCAGGAGCGTCTTTGGAAACTCTGTATATCATGAAAGTGGGGTTTGGGGGGGTCATCTAAAGTTTGCAACAAAGTTTTCTTTTGAGTGGACATGTCTGTTAAAAAGGCCATTCTAAAAGAGTTGTCTTTAAAGGACATTTACATGTTTTTCTATTAAAACTGTAACTATTTAAGAAAATGGAAGCTTTGCACTGTTTTTGGAAAATATAACAAAGGATAATACAAAATTGTGCTTGCCTTGTACAGTATAATTTAATGCCTTTGAGAGGAAATCTTACACTGGAATAGAAACATCTTTCTCCCTTGGCTGTAGAGTAAAGAGTTTCCCTGTAGTGTAATCAGGTGCATCTGCTCAATTTCCCTGCGTTTAGACCTCCAGGTGCGTTGGACCAGTGGCAAGAAAACAGCCACACAGCATTAGGTTAACATGCGTTGTGGTACACAAGGAAAATGCACTTTTGACCCTTCTGTATTGACATAAGGACTTCCCCTGCCTTCCAGATTGAAGACATAAAACTAGTGGATAAAGCAAACCCCCAAAATAGCAAATGTTTTGGCTGAGATGGGAGTTTTTTTAAACTTTTTTAAAGCTTTCTGTGCGTTAGCGCGTTATTTTCACGTTTGCGCTTGCGTTTTTCGGTATCTATAAAGCAAAAACTCAAGTGATTGCGCGGAAAATTGCTCGGCGCAAAACGCGAATGGACGCGCAAATGCATGCGCATCGTAAATCGCAGGAACGTTCGCGTTCCCGTGATTTCCATGTTAGTGAAAATAGCACTAGTGTGGCCTAGCCCTTAGTCCCTGTAGAGTAAGGACTGCATAAAGTTGTAAGCACAGCTTTAACTTTATTTGATTTTCTTAGGGTTGCCAAAGGCTGTTCAGTGTTTCTATTAAGGTAGGTACATACAGTACCGATGAAGCCCCAATACCAGATTTTAATCGTCAATGTGTATGTCGGCTTTCCCAAACGAGTGTGCGGCCGCCGAACGGTCGGGTTGGCTGAGCGGTCATTTGGGAAACACTGTAAAAATTCCCTCGGCCGCACTAGACTCCCTATATACTGTGCATAGGGAGAATGCTCGGGACTGTGTGTATCCTGATCTTTGAAAAATGATAGACTGTCATTTTTCAAAAATCTGTGATGTGTGTACCCCGCTTTAGAACAAGAAGCAGGCATTCATTTCAATGTAGCAATCAATGTGCATTTAAAGAACTGGTACTAAGGGCACATTCACACAGGACATGGACCAAAACACAATGGACAGTTCATTTTTTGGTTGGTTTTGGTACTTGTGTAGCGGTCTATTTTTGCTGGAAAGGGTCCATTTCCAGACAGTATTTTGTGCAGCTGTGCGATTTTTATGTCCAAAAACGGACAAAAACATGTCTAGTGTGAACAAGGCCTGAGTCCTGTATCATGTACATTTGCAGAACTGAACAGATTATATTTATTACAGGCTGATGTCAGATGTGAGAGATACATCAATCTGTTAGCAAATAAAGATATTTTAGCTTTATGACCAATGAAATAGCAAAAATAAATGAATATCCTTGGGTCACTTGGGGACTACGTAAAAACCGGAACAGTCGCCGGAACCGGAACAAAAAATGAGCAGCGCCACCTATCGTAAGACATTAAAATTACACCACTTTATTATAGATGCCGGATTAAGGTTTTGCACCCTTTTAGATCTGTTTTGGCAGCAGGAACGGGGGTCTGGATGCTTTTGGCTCTGTTCTGGCTTCCGGAACGGGGGTCTGGATGCTTTTGGCTCTGTTCTGGCTGCCGGAACGGGGGTCTGGATGCTTTTGGCTCTGTTCTGGCTGCCGGAACGGGGGTCTGGATGCTTTTGGCTCTGTTCTGGCCGCTGGAACTGGGGTCTGGATGCTTTTGGCTCTGTTCTGGTCGCTGGAACGGGGGTCTGGACCCCTTTGGCTCTGTTCTGGCTGCCGGAACGGGGGTCTGGACGCTTTTGGGTCTGTTCTGGCTGCCAGAACGGGGGTCTGGATGCTTTTGGGTCTGTTCTGGCTGCTGGAACGGGGGTCTGGATGATTTGGCTCTGTTCTGGCCACCGGAACAAGGGTCTAGACCCCTTTGGCTCTGTTCTGGCCGCCGGAACGGGGGTCTGGATGCTTTTGGGTCTGTTCTGAATGCCGGAACTGGGGTCTAGATGCTTTTGTCTCTGTTCTGGCCACCAGAATGGGGGTCTGGACCCCTTTGGCTCTGTTCTGGCTGTCGGAACGGGGGTCTGGATGCTTTTGGCTCTGTTCTGGCTGCCGGAACAGGGGTCTGGATGCTTTTGGCACTGTTATGGCTGCTGGAAAGGTTGTCTGGATGCTTTTGGCTCTGTTCTGGCTGCCGGAACGGGGGTCTGGATGCTTTTGGTTCTGTTTTGGGTGCCGGAACGGGGGTCTGGATGCTTTTGGCTCTGTTCTGGCCGCCAGAACAAGGGTCTGGACCCCTTTGTCTCTGTTCTGAATGCCGGAACTGGGGTCTGGATGCTTTTGGCTCTGTTCTGGCCACTGGAACGGGGGTCTGGACCCCTTTGGCTCTGTTCTGGCTGCCGGAACGGGGGTCTGGACGCTTTTGGGTCTGTTCTGGCTGCCAGAACGGGGGTCTGGACCCCTTTGGCTGTGTTCTGGCCGCAGGAACGGGAGTCTGGATGCTTTTGGCTCTGTTCTGGCTACCGGAACGGGGGTCTGGATGGTTTTGGTTCTGTTCTGGCTGCCGGAACGGGGGTCTGGACCCCTTTGGCTCTGTTCTTGCCACTGGAAAAGGGGTCTGGATGCTTTTGGCTCTGTTCTGGCTGCCGGAATGGGGGTCTGGATGCTTTTGGCTCTGTTCTGGCTGCCGGAACGGGGGTCTGAACCCCTTTGGCTCTGTTCTGGCTGCCAGAACAGGGGGTCTGGACCCCTTTGGGTCTGTTCTGGCTGTCCGGAACAGGGTCTTGATCCCTTTGGCTCTGTTCTGGCTGCTGGAACGGGGGTCTGGACGCTTTTGGGTCTGTTCTGGCTGCCAAACGGGGGTCTGGATGCTTTTGGGTCTGCTCTGGCTGCCGGAACGGGGGGTCTGGATGCTTTTGGCTCTGTTCTGGTCACCGGAACAGGGTCTGGACCACTTTGGCTCTGTTCTGGCGCGCCGGAACGAGGGTCTGGATGCTTTTGGGTCGGTTCTGAATGCCGGAACTGGGTCTGGAATGTTTTGTCTCTGTTCTGCCGCCGAATGGGGGTCTGGACACTTTGGCTCTTTCTGCTGCCAGAACGGGGTCTGGATGCTTTTGGCACTGTTATGGCTGCTAGAATGGGTGTCTGGATGCTTTTGGCTCTGTTCTGGCTGCCGAAACGGGGTCTGGATGCTTTTGGCTCTGTTCTGGCTGCCAGAATGGGGGTCTGGATGCTTTTGACTCTGTTCTCCTGCCGGAATGGGGGCTGGATGCTTTTGGCACTGTTTTCTGGCTGCCGGAATGGTGTGTGGATGCTTTTGGCTCTGTTCTGGCTGCCGGAACGGGGTGTGGATGCTTTTGGCTCTGTTCTGGCCGCCAGAACAAGGTCTGGACCCCTTTGTCTTGTTCTGTGGCCACCCAAAACGGGGGTCGATGCTTTGGCTCTGTTCTGATGCCGGAACTGGGTCTGGATGCTGTTGGCTCTGTTCTGGCCACGGAACGGGGGTCGGTGGACGCTTTTGGGTCTGTTCTGGCTGCCAGACGGGTGTCTGGACCCCTTTGGCTGTGGTTCTCTGGCCCCGGAATGGAGTCTGGATGCTTTTGGCTCTGTTCTGGCTGCCGGAACGGGGGTCTGGATGCTTTTGGCTCTGTTCTGGCTGCCGGAATGGGGGTCTGGATGCTTTTGGCTCTGTTCTGGCTGCCGGAACGGGGGTCTGGATGCTTTTGGCTCTGTTCTGGCTGCCAGAACAGGGGGTCTGGACCCCTTTGGGTCTGTTCTGTGCTGGCTTCCAACAGGGGTCTTGATCCCTTTGGCTCTTTTCTGGCTGCTGGAACGGGGGTCTGGACGCTTTTGGTTCTGTTCTGGCTGCCAGAACGGGGGTCTGGATGCTTTTGGGTCTGCTCTGGCTGCCGGAACGGGGGTCTGGATGCTTTTGGCTCTGTTCTGGTCACCGGAACAAGGGTCTGGACCACTTTGGCTCTGTTCTGGCCGCCGGAACGAGGGTCTGGATGCTTTTGGGTCGGTTCTGAATGCCGGAACTGGGGTCTGGATGTTTTGTCTCTGTTCTGGCCGCCGGAATGGGGGTCTGGACCACTTTGGCTCTGTTCTGGCTGCCAGAACGGGGGTCTGGATGCTTTTGGCACTGTTATGGCTGCTAGAATGGGTGTCTGGATGCTTTTGGCTCTGTTCTGGCTGCCGAACGGGGTCTGGATGCTTTTGGCTCTGTTCTGGCTGCCAGAATGGGGGTCTGGATGCTTTTGACTCTGTTCCAGCTGCCGGAATGGGGTCTGGATGCTTTTGGCACTGTTCTGGCTGCCGGAATGGGTGTGTTGGATGCTTTTGGCTCTGTTCGGGCTGCCGGAACGGGGGTGTGGATGCTTTTGGCTCTGTTCTGGCCGCCAGAACAAGGGTCTGGACCCCTTTGTCTCTTTTCTGGCACCAAACACGGGGTCGGGATGCTTTTGGCTCTGTTCTGAATGCCGGAACTGGGTCTGGATGCTTTTGGCTCTGTTCTGGCCACGGAACGGGGGTCTGGACGCTTTTGGGTCTGTTCTGGCTGCCAGAACGGGTGTCTGGACCCCTTTGGCTGTGTTCGGGGCCACCGGAATGGGAGTCTGGATGCTTTTGGCTCTGTTCTGGCTACCGGAACGGGGGTCTGGATGGTTTGGTTCTGTTCTGGCTGCCAGAACGGGGGTCTGGATGCTTTTGGCTCTGTTCTGGCTGCCGGAACGGGGGTCTGAACCCCTTTGGCTCTGTTCTTGCCACTGGAAAAGGGGTCTGGATGCTTTTGGCTCTGTTCTGGCTGCCGGAATGGGGTCTGGATGCTTTTGTGGCTCTGTTCTGGCTGGCTGCCGGAACTGGGTTGACCCCCTTTGGCTCTGTTCTGGCTGCCAGAACAGGGGGTCTGGACCCCTTTGGGTCTGTTCTGGCTTCCGGAACAGGGGTCTTGATCCCTTTGGCTCTGTTCTGGCTGCTGGAACGGGGGTCTGGACGCTTTTGGGTCTGTTCTGGCTGCCAGAACGGGGGTCTGGATGCTTTTGGGTCTGCTCTGGCTGCCGGAACGTGGGGTCTGGATGCTTTTGGCTCTGTTCTGGTCACCGGAACAAGGGTCTGGACCACTTTGGCTCTGTTCTGGCCGCCGGAACGAGGGTCTGGATGCTTTTGGGTCGGTTCTGAATGCCGGAACTGGGGTCTGGATGCTTTTGGCACTGTTATGGCTGCTAGAATGGGTGTCTGGATGCTTTTGGCTCTGTTCTGGCTGCCGGAACGGGGGTCTGGATGCTTTTGGCTCTGTTCTGGCTGCCAGAATGGGGGTCTGGATGCTTTTGACTCTGTTCCAGCTGCCGGAATGGGGGTCTGGATGCTTTTGGCACTGTTCTGGCTGCCGGAATGGGTGTGTGGATGCTTTTGGCTCTGTTCTGGCTGCCGGAACGGGGGTGTGGATGCTTTTGGCTCTGTTCTGGCCGCCAGAACAAGGGTCTGGACCCCTTTGTCTCTGTTCTGGCCACCAAAACGGGGGTCGGGATGCTTTTGGCTCTGTTCTGAATGCCGGAACTGGGGTCTGGATGCTTTTGGCTCTGTTCTGGCCACTGGAACGGGGGTCTGGACGCTTTTGGGTCTGTTCTGGCTGCCAGAACGGGTGTCTGGACCCCTTTGGCTGTGTTCTGGCCGCCGGAATGGGAGTCTGGATGCTTTTGGCTCTGTTCTGGCTACCGGAACGGGGGTCTGGATGGTTTGGTTCTGTTCTGGCTGCCAGAACGGGGGTCTGGATGCTTTTGGCTCTGTTCTGGCTGCCGGAACGGGGGTCTGAACCCCTTTGGCTCTGTTCTTGCCACTGGAAAGGGGTCTGGGATGCTTTGGCTCGTTTCTGGCTGCCGGAATGGGGGTCTGGATGCTTTTGGCTCTGTTCTGGCTGCCGGAACGGGGGTCTGAACCCCTTTGGCTCTGTTCTGGCTGCCAGAACAGGGGGTCTGGACCCCTTTGGGTCTGTTCTGGCTTCCGGAACAGGGGTCTTGATCCCTTTGGCTCTGTTCTGGCTGCTGGAACGGGGTCTGGACGCTTTTGGGTCTGTTCTGGCTGCCAGAACGGGGGTCTGGATGCTTTTGGGTCTGCTCTGGCTGCCGGAACGTGGGGTCTGGATGCTTTGGCTCTGTTCTGGTCACCGGAACAAGGGTCTGGACCACTTTGGCTCTGTTCTGGCCGCCGGAACGAGGGTCTGGATGCTTTTGGGTGGGTCGGTTCTGAATGCCGGACACTGGGGTCCTGGATTGCTTTTGGCCCTGTTATGGCTCTAGAATTGTGTCTGGATGCTTTTGGCTCTGTTCTGGCTGCCGGAACGGGGTCTGGATGCTTTTGGCTCTGTTCTGGCTGCCAGAATGGGGGTCTGGATGCTTTTGACTCTGTTCCAGCTCGCCGGAATGGGGTCTGGATGCTTTTTGGCACTGTTCTGCTGGCTGCCGGAATGGGTGTGTGGATGCTTTTGGCTCTGTTCTGGCTGCCGGAACGGGGTGTGTGGGCTTTTGGCTCTGTTTCTGGCCGCCAGAACAAGGGTCTGGACCCCTTTGTCTCTGTTCTGGCCACCAAAACGGGGTCGGGATGCTTTTGGCTCTGTTCTGAATGCCGGAACTGGGTCTGGATGCTTTTGGCTCTGTTCTGGCCACTGGAACGGGGGTCTGGACGCTTTTGGGTCTGTTCTGTTGCTGGCTGCCAACGGGTGTCTGGACCCCTTTGGCTGTGTTCTGGCCGCCGGAATGGGAGTCTGGATGCTTTTGGCTCTGTTCTGGCTACCGGAACGGGGGTCTGGATGGTTTGGTTCTGTTCTGGCTGCCAGAACGGGGGTCTGGATGCTTTTGGCTCTGTTCTGGCTGCCGGAACGGGGGTCTGAACCCCTTTGGCTCTGTTCTTGCCACTGGAAAAGGGGGTCCTGGATGCTTTTGGCTCTGTTCTGGCTGCCGAATGGGGGTCTGGATGCTTTTTGGCTCTGTTCTGGCTGCCGGAACGGGGTCTGGACCCCCTTTGGCCTGTTTCTGGCCTGCCGAACAGGGGTCTGGACTTTTGGCTCTGTTCCTTTGCTCCGGAACGGGGGTCTTTGATTTTTTGTGTCTGTTCTGGCGCCGAACGGGGTCTGGATGCTTTTGGCTCTGTTCTGGCTGCCGGAACGGGGGTCTGAACCCCTTTGGCTCTGTTCTTGCCACTGGAAAAGGGGTCTGGATGCTTTTGGCTCTGTTCTGGCTGCCAGAATGGGGGTCTGGATGCTTTTGGCTCTGTTCTGGCTGCCGGAACGGGGGTCTGAACCCCTTTGGCTCTGTTCTGGCTGCCGGAACAGGGGTCTGGACCCCTTTGGGTCTGTTCTGGCTTCCGGAACAGGGGTCTTGATCCCTTTGGCTCTGTTCTGGCTGCCGGAATGGGGGTCGGGATGCTTTTGGGTCTATTCTGGCTGCTGGAACGGGGGTCTGGATGCTTTTGGTTCTGTTCTGGGTGCCAAAACGGGGGTCGGGATGCTTTTGGGTCTGTTCTGGCTGCTGAAACAGGGGTCTAGATGCTTTTGGTTCAGTTCTGGCTGCCGGAACGGGGGTCTGGATGCTTTTGGTTCTGTTCTGGGTGCCGGAACGGGGGTCTGGATGCTTTTGGCTCTCTTCTGGCCGCCAGAACAAGGGTCTGGACCCCTTTGTCTCTGTTCTGGCCACCGAAACGGGGGTCGGGATGCTTTTGGCTCTGTTCTGAATGCCGGAACTGGGGTCTGGATGCTTTTGGCTCTGTTCTGGCCGCTGGAACGGGGGTCTGGACCCCTTTGGCTGTGTTCTGGCCGCCGGAACGGGAGTCTGGATGCTTTTGGCTCTGTTCTGGCTACCGGAACGGGGGTCTGGATGGTTTTGGTTCTGTTCTGGCTGCCGGAACGGGGGTCTGGACCCCTTTGGCTCTGTTCTTGCCACGGAAAAAGCGGGGTCTGGATTGCTTTTGGCTCTGTTCTGGCTGCCAGAATGGGGGTCTGGATGCTTTTGGCTCTGTTCTGCTGCCGGAACGGGGGTCTGAACCCCTTTGGCTCTGTTCTGGCTGCCGAACAGGGGTCTGGACCCCTTTGGGTCGTTCTGGCTTCCCGGAACAGGGGTCTTGATCCCTTTGGCTCTGTTCTGGCTGCCGGAATGGGGGTCGGATGCTTTGGGTCTATTCTGCTGCGGAACGGGGTCTGGATGCTTTTGGTTCTGTTTGGGTGCCAACGGGGGTCGGGATGCTTTTGGGTCTGTTCTGGCTCGGCTGCGAAACAGGGGTCTAGATCTTTTGGTTCAGTTCTGGCTGCCGAACGGGGTCTGGATGCTTTTGGTTCTGTTCTGGGTTCCAGAACGGGGGTCTGGATGCTTTTGGCTCTCTTTCTGCCGCCAGAACAAGGGTCTGGACCCCTTTGTCTCTGTTCTGGCCACCGAAACGGGGTCGGGATGCTTTGGCTCTGTTCTGAATGCCGGAACTGGGGTCTGGATGCTTTTGGCTCTGTTCTGGTCGCTGGAACGGGGGTCTGGACCCCTTTGGCTGGTTTCTGGCCCCGGAACGGGAGTCTGGATGCTTTTGGCTCTGTTCGGGCTACCGGAACGGGGGTCTGGATGGTTTTGGTTCTTTTCTGGCTGCCGGAACGGGGGTCTGGACCCCTTTGGCTCTGTTCTTGCCACTGGAAAAGGGGTCTGGATGCTTTTGGCTCTGTTCTGGCTGCCGGAATGGGGGTCTGAACCCCTTTGGCTCTGTTCTGGCTGCCGGAACGGGGGTCTGTCCCTTGGGTCTGTTCTGGCTCCGAAACAGGGGTCTTGATCCCTTTGGCTCTGTTCTGGCTGCCGGAACGGGGGTCGGGATGCTTTAGGCTCTGTTCTGGGTGCAAAAACGGGGGTCGGGATGCTTTTGGGTCTATTTCTGGCCGCTGGAACGGGGTCTGGATGCTTTTGGTTCTGTTCTGCTGCCAAACGGGGTCGGGATGCTTTTGGGTCTGTTCTGGCCACTGAAACGGGTTCTAGATGCTTTTGGGTCAGTTCTGGCTGCCGGAACGGGGTCTGGATGCTTTTGGTTCTGTTCTGGTGTGCCGGAAAACAGGGCCTGGATGCTTTTGGCTCTGTTCGTGGTGCCGAACGGGGTCTGGACCTTTTTGGCTGTGTTCTGGCCGCCGGAGCGGGGTCTGGATGCTTTTGGCTCTGTTCTGGCTGCCGGAACGGGGGTCTGGATGCTTTTGTATCTGTTCTGGCTGCCGGAACGGGGGTCTGGACCCCTTTGGCTCTGTTCGGGTTGCCGGAACAGGGGTCTAGATGCTTTTCAGTCTGTTCTGGCTGCCGGAACAGGGGTCTGGATGCTTTTGGCTCTATTCTGGCCACTAGAACGGGGCCTGGACCCCTTGGCTGTGTTCTGGCTGCGGAACGGTGTCTGGATGCTTTTGGCTGTGTTTCTTGGCTGTGTTCGGCTGCTGGAACATGGTTTGGACCCCTTTGGCTCTGTTTCTGGCTGACGGAACGGGGGTCTGGTCTTTTGCTCTGTTCTGGCGGCCGGAACGGGGTCTGGATGGTTTTGGCTCTGTTCTGGCTGCCGGAACAAGGGTCTGGACCCCTTTGGCTCTGTTCTGGCCGCCGGAATGGGGGTCTGGATGCTTTTGGCTCTGTTTTGGCCGCCGGAACTGGGGTCTGGGTGCTTTTGTTTCTGTTCTGGCTGCCGGAACGGGGGTCTGGACCCCTTTGGCTCTGTTTGGGCTGCCGGAACGGGGGTCTAGATGCTTTTCAGTCTGTTCTGGCTGCCAGAACAGGGGTCTGGATGCTTTTGGCTGTATTCTGGCTGCTGGAATGGGGGTCTGGATGCTTTTGGCTGTGTTCTGTCTGCCGGAAAAGAAGGTCTGGACCCCTTTGGCTGTGTTCTGGCTGCCGGAATGGGGGTCTGGGCCCTCTTTGGCTCTTTTTCTGGCTGCAAGAACGGGGGTCTGACACTTTGGCTCGTTCTGGCCACCAGAACGGGGTCTGGATGCTTTTGGATCTGTTCTGGCTGCGGAACGGGGTCTGGGTGGTTTTGGCTCTGTTCTGCTGCTAGAACAAGGGTCTGGACCCCTTTGGCTCTGTTCTGGCCGCCGGAATGGGGGTCTGGATGCTTTTGGCTCTGTTTTGGCCGCCGGAACGGGGGTCGGGATGCTTTTGGCTCTGTTCTGAATGCCGGAACTGGGGTCTGGATGCTTTTGGCTCTGTTCTGGCTGCGGAACGGGGGTCTGGACCCTCTGGTCTGCTCTGTTCTGGCTGCGGAACGGGGGTCTAACCCCTTTGGCTCTGTTCTGGCTGCCGAACGGGGGTCTGGACCCTTTGGGTCTGTTCTGGCTTCCGGCCAGGGTCTTGATCCCTTTGGCTCTGTTCTGGCTGCCGGAACGGGGTCGGGATGCTTTAGGCTCTGTTCTGGGTGCCAAAATGGAGTTGAGATGCTTTTGGGTCTGTTCTGGCTGCTGGAACGGGGGTCAGATGCTTTTAGTCGTTCTGGCTGCCGGAACGGGGTTCTGGATGCTTTGGGTTCTGTTCTGGGTGCCGGAACGGGGTCTGGATGGTTTTTGCTCTGTTCTGGCTGCGGACCGGGGTCTGACCCCTTTGCTCTGTTCTGGCTGCCGGAACGGGGTCTAGACCCCTTTGGCTCTGTTCGGGCTGCCAGAACGGTGGTCTAGATGCTTTTTCAGTCTGTTCTGGCTGCCGGAACTGGGGTCTGGATGCTTTTGGCTCTATTCTGGCCCACTAGAACGGGGGCCTGGACCCCTTTGGCTGTGTTCTGCTGTCCTGAACAGGGGTCTGGATGTTTTTGGCTGTGTTCTGTCTGCCGGAAAAGAAGGTCTGGACCCCTTTGGCTGTGTTCTGGCTGCTAGAACGGGGTCTGGGCCCCTTTGGCTCTGTTCTGGCTGCCAGAACGGGGGTCTGGACAACTTTTGCTCTGTTCTGGCTGCCGGAACAGGGGTCGGGATGCTTTTGGCTCTGTTCTGAATGCCGGAACTGGGGTCTGGATGTATTCTGGCTGCTGGAACATGGGTTTAGACCCCTTTGGCTCTGTTCTGGCTGCCGGAACGGGGGTCTGGATGCTTTTGGCTCTGTTCTGGCTGCCGGAACGGGGTCTGGGTGGTTTTGGCTCTGTTCTGGCTGCTGGAACAAGGGTCTGGACCCCTTTGGCTCTGTTCTGGCCACCGGAACAGTTCAGTCCCATTCAGGCAAGTAGAATGGGGGTCTGATCCCCCATTGGCTTAGTTCTAATGCTATAACAGGGGTCAGCACCCTTTTGGCTCTATTTCGGCTGCCTAAACAGGGGTCTGCACCTTTTCGGCTTTGTTCTAGTAACCGGATGGGGGTCTGAACCCTGTTGGCTCAGTTCTAGGTCCTAGAATGGGGGTCTGCACCCTCTTAGATCAGTTTAAAGTGCCAGAACAGGGATCTGTTGTGGCAACCCTGCCTCCAACATTACTCTTTAAAAGGTACACTATTAAGAAATAATCTAAATAAGTGCACATGCTCACACTCCTATAAACAGTAAAGCAAAAATAAACACATAAAAGACACCACCCTCTGCAGAAATGCTCACAAATATTAGGGTTCCAGGTTGCATCATAATACATATAAAAAGGGTAACACCTTCTTTTTGAGCAGCAAATCAGCTAATCAATTGGCTGATGATTGGCTGGATGGCACTGGCAGGTGGGGACTCTGAGCTCAACTGTTACATGCAGATTAGTATAAGGGGAGTGGGAAACAAACACAATGTACCTAGTTAGCATGTGTAGAAGGATTTTGGGTTCAGGACAACCAGGAAGAGGCAATACTAGAAATTAGTAGTGACATCCGAGATTGCCATAACCTCGAATTGTTCTATAAATAATTTCTACACTAAGAGGCTGAATTCTTAGGTGAGAACAATGGTTACTAAGTGACAATTATAGGATCTGTGGAGCTGCCTTTATATTTTGTGTGTAATGCTTAATCCTACTTAAAATAGAAGTCCACCCCTCAAATGAAAAAAATATAAGTAAATCACCACCCGAACCCAAAAACTAAGAATGAGTCTCTCAGACGTCTAACCTGAAATGCTCCTGTTTTGTTACCCCTCTTCTTCTTCCTGGTTCTTCCAGTTAGCAGTTGTTAGTCATGGATGGCCAGCAACATTGCAGCCAGTGACTTAAAGGCATAGACACTCCAGAATTAACTTTTAACCTCTCACTAACTCCCCCCAAACCCTTCTTTCGCAATACTTACCTTACACGCAGTGAAAATTCGCTTCTGAAATGAAATATTCTCTCTCACCCTAACCATATTCTTTCACAGAAATAACTTTCTCTCACACATTGACCATACACACCGCACACACAAACATTCTATCTCACAAACTGATTATATAATAATATATATATATAACTCTACATGCCATGATTATCATCAACTGTGTAAACCTGATGCAATATTTTGGCCCAATTGACTAACAGTTTTAGTCGATCGGGCAGAAAACACTGCATGCGTTTTCGGCCAGGCACGCATGCTAATCTGATAATTGTAAGTACCTAAAATCCGTTTCTATTACTAACAGGGAGATGAGAACGCTTATTTCCACCTCCCTGTGAATAATAGAATGCCTGGGAGACACTGCTGAACTTACGTTACCTGCGCTCCACTCGCGGCTGCTCCTTAGCTTTCAGCCCGCTGCCCGATTGCACGCCTATCTTTAGTATTGGCGCACATGCGCAGAAGATAGACAATTTGTCGGGAAAGCATAATACCATCTGTTCTTCACTGCTGCACATGGCAGATACTTTTCTAAAGCAAATATTGCAACTTCTTGGCTCCATTAACATTTTAACAATTGATGTAACATTCTATATAACAATGTTAGAATCTAAGGCACAGTCATCTGCACCAGTAGATAAGGAGAAGAAAATTGCAACTTTTTACTGAGCAAGCAGTAAATGTCCTCTGGGCACCAGGGACATACCAGGCATTACACCCAGGGCATGTCCCTGGTTCTATCTTATTTGCTGCCCCTTAAGTGCAACCAGCCACCTGTTTTCCCCTGTACTATATGCCTCTGTTTAACATTTCCAGTACACCAAGTTACCCATTCCTACCCTTCTTACCATACACTTTGCAATAATACTAGTGCACTGTCACCCTTTGCTTATCCCTGCACTCTAATAACTCCTTACCAGTGCACCCAGTAACCCTCCTTGTACTGCTATGTGCAGCCCACGCCACTCTCCTATCTTTCTATACAGCACATTCCTTTCTGTACCCCGATGCACCCAGTTTTCTCCCTGCACCCCCATACCGCTCTATAATTTCTATTATCTATTACTCTCATTATCTCTCCCCTCACAGAATTACAGGGCAATGGGCAGAAGAGACCTCTCACTGCACAAGTGTACCCAAAAATCCTACCTGCATTTGGGTTCCAGAAGCTGAGGAGGTCTGTATGCAAAGATAGATCCACAGAACACCCTGCAAGTTACATTCCGGATCACTATGTAAAACTGAAACATTTCAGTCAGCTTAATGTTCCGTTTTTTGCATAGTTATCGGAATGTAACTTGCAGGGTGTTCCGGTCTGGTGTTAATGTAACTACAATACTACAAAACAGATTCCCTGATATATCATCAGGGAATCTATAGACCCAAACCCAACACTCCAACCATAAAATAGAAAAATATGACATAACATTTAAACCTGTCACAAATGCACAAAATTTATTTTTAAAAATCCTCTACAAAACCTGTATATCCCCACCACAACTATCAATAATAAAGAAGTGCTATACAAAGTATGCAATATAATATAAGCATATACAATGTAAATAAACAACAAGCAGAATCTAAAATGACTACAGTCCCGGCCTCTTTTGGAAGGAGATACCTGGAGAAACTGGCAGTAACTGAATCAAAGTCAGAGCCATGAATCGTATCCTGCACTGTCAAGATCTAACAAGATTGAAAATGTCACATCTGCAGGTCAGATGAATGGCTCTGTACCATAAGGCTATATTGCATGTTATAAGCCAGCGGTTCTGGCACATGCTAATTCGTAATTGTAAGTACCTAAATCCGTTTCTATTACTAACAGGGAGATGAGAACGCTTATTTCCACCTCCTGTGAATAATAGAATGCCTGGGAGACATGCTGAACTTACGTTACCTGCGCTCCACTCGCGGCTGCTCCTTAGCTTTCAGCCCGCTGCCCGATTGCACGCCTATCTTAGTATTGGCGCACATGCGCAGAAGATAGACAATTTGCGGGAAAGCATAATACCATCTGTTCTTCACTGCTGCACATGGCAGATACTTTTCTAAAGCAAATATTGCAACTTCTTGGCTCCATTAACATTTTAACAATTGATGTAACATTCTATATAACAATGTTAGAATCTAAGGCACAGTCATCTGCACCCGTAGATAAGGAGAAGAAAATTGCAACTTTTTACTGAGCAAGCAGTAAATGTCCTCGGGCACCAGGGACATACCAGGCATTACACCCAGGGCATGTCCCTGGTTTATCTTATTTGCTGCCCTTAAGTGCAACCAGCCACCTGTTTTCCCCTGTACTATATGGCCTCTGTTTAACATTTCCGTCACACAAGTTACCCATTCCTACCCTTCTTACCTACACTTTGCAATAAACTAGTGCACTGTCACCCTTTGCTATCCTGCACTCTAATAACTCTTACCAGTGCACCCGTAACCCCCTTGTACTGCTATGTGCAGCCACCACTCTCCTATCTTTCTATACAGACATTCCTTTCTGTACCCCGATGCACCAGTTTTCTCCCTGCACCCCCATACCGCTCTATAATTTCTTTATACTATTACTCTCATTATCTCTCCCTGCACAGAATTACAGGGCAATGGGCGAAGAGACCTCTCACTGCACAAGTGTACCCAAAAATCCTACCTGCATTTGGGTTCCAGAAGCTGAGGAGGTCTGTATGCAAAGATAGATCCCAGACACACTGCAAGTTACATTCCGGATCACTATGTAAAAACTGAAACATTTCAGTCAGCTTAATGTCGTTTTTGCATAGTTATCCGGAATGTAACTTGCAGGGTGTTCCGGTCTGGTGTAATGTAACTACAATACTACAAAACAGATTCCCGATATATCATCAGGGAATCTATAAGACCCAAACCCAACACTCAACCATAAAATAGAAAAATATGACATAACATTTAAACCGTCACAAAGCACAAAATTTATTTTTAAAAATCCTCTACAAAACCTGTATACCCCACCACAACTATCAATAATAAAGTAAAGTGCTATACAATAGTATGCAATATAATATAAGCATATACAATGTAAATACAAAACAAGCAGAATCTAAAATGACTACAGTCGGCCTTTTTGGAAGGAGATACCTGGAGAAACTGGCAGTAACTGAATCAAAGTCATCTCACAGGCTGTGTGGAAATAGTTACTTAGTGCCAGCAACCAGTCAAATGTTACTACTATTCCAAAGTATCCAAAAGAATAAGTGGTCAAAACACTGTGATACAATATATCCAGGGCTAATGGAATAACCCAGTAATCATGACCACCATGTTTGAACACGCTTCCAATCCAGCTAAGAAATGTCCGGTCACAAAAACTTTCTTCACATGCGCACTCTGCAGGACTTGGATTCCCAGACCACTCCTCTCAGGACTCGACGGACGTGGTCTGGGGGGGGGAAAAAACAAAATTTTTTGTTTTTTCCCAAGTCCTGCAGAGTGCGCATGTGAAGAAAGTTTTTGTGACACGGACATTCTTAGCTGGATTGGAAGCGTGTTCAAACATGGTGGTCATGATTACTGGGTTATTCCATTCCCTGGATATATTGTATCACAGTGTTTTACCACTTATTCTTTTGGATACTTTGGAATAGTAGTAACATTTGACTGGTTGCTGGACACTAAGTAACTTTCCACACAGCCGTGTGAGATGACTTTGATTCAGTTACTGCCAGTTTCTCAGGTATCTCCTTCCAAAGAGGCCGGGACTGTAGTCATTTAGATTCTGCTTGTTTTGTATTTACATTGATATGCTTATATTATATTGCATACTTTGTATAGCACTTCTTTATTATTGATAGTTGTGGTGGGGATATACAGGTTTTGTAGAGGATTTTTAAAAATAAATTTTGTGCATTTGTGACAGGTTTAAATGTTATGTCATATTTTTCTATTTTATGGTTGGAGTGTTGGGTTTGGGTCTATAGATTCCCTGATGATATATCAGGGAATCTGTTTGTAGTATTGTAGTTACATTAACACCAGACCGGAACACCCTGCAAGTTACATTCCGATAACTATGCAAAAAACGGAACATTAAGCTGACTGAAATGTTTCAGTTTTACATAGTGATCCGGAATGTAACTTGCAGGGTGTTCTGTGGATCTATCTTTGCATACAGACCTCCTCAGCTTCTGGAACCCAAATGCAGGTAGGATTTTTGGGTACACTTGTGCAGTGAGAGGTCTCTTCTGCCCATTGCCCTGTAATTCTGTGAGGGGAGAGATAATGAGAGTAATAGTATAATAGAAATTATAGAGCGGTATGGGGGTGCAGGGAGAAAACTGGGTGCATCGGGGTACAGAAAGGAATGTGCTGTATAGAAAGATAGGAGAGTGGTGGGCTGCACATAGCAGTACAAGGAGGGTTACTGGGTGCACTGGTAAGGGGTTATTAGAGTGCAGGGATAAGCAAAGGGTGACAGTGCACTAGTATTATTGCAAAGGTGTGGTAAGAAGGGTAGGAATGGGTACTTGGTGTACTGGAAATGTTAAACAGAGGCATATAGTACAGGGGAAAACAGGTGGCGGTTGACTTAAGGGCAGCAAATAAGATAGAACCAGGGACATGCCCTGGGTGTAATGCCTGGTATTGTCCCTGGTGCCCAGAGGACATTTACTGCTTGCTCAGTAAAAAGTTGCAAATTTCTTCTCCTATCTATGGTGCAGATGACTGTGCCTTAGATCTAACATTGTTATATAGAATGTTACATCAATGGTAAAATGTTATGGAGCCAAGAAGTTGCAATATTTGCTTTAGAAAAGTATCTGCCATGTGCAGCAGTGAAGAACAGATGGTATTATGCTTTCCCGACAAAATGTCTATCTTCTGCGCATGTGGCCAATACTAAGATAGGGTGCAATCGGGCAGCGGGCTGAAAGCTAAGGAGCAGCCGCGAGTGGAGCGCAGGTAACGTAAGTTCGCAGTGTCTCCCAGGCATTCTATTATTCACAGGGAGGGGAAATAAGCGTTCTCATTCCCTGTTAGTAATAGAAACGGATTTTAGGTACTTACAATATCAGATTAGCAGTGTCCAGAACCGCGGCTTATAACATGCAATATAGCCTTATGGACAGAGCCATTCATCTGACCTGCAGATGTGACATGTTTCAATCTTGTTAGATCTTGACAGTGCAGGATACAGATTCAGGGTCTATGGGGTCGGTCGTGCTGGCCGAAACGCATGCAGGTGTTTTGCCCGACAGACTAAAAACGGTTAGGTCAAGTGGTCAAACTAAAGATGGCACATGTGGAAAAAGATGGAATCATGGCATGGAAGGCGAGTAGTCAGAGACGATACTCCTCTCAGGACTGCTTTCTCGCATGCATCAGTATGTCACAACTCATTGTTTTCGGGAGAAACCCGCGTCGGCAGAGGAGGAGGGAAGCTGGAGTTACTGGTGCCACCAGTAACTCCAGCTTCCCTCCTCCTCTGCGACGCGGGTTTCTCCCGAAAACAATGAGTTGTGACATACTGATGCTCTGATGCGAGAAAGCAGTCCTGGAGGAGTGGTCTGGGAATCCAAGTCCTGCAGAGTGCGCATGTGAAGAAAGTTTTTGTGACACGGACATTCTTAGCTGGATTGGAAGCGTGTTCAAACATGGTGGTCATGATTACTGGGTTATTCCATTCCCTGGATATATTGTATCACAGTGTTTTACCACTTATTCTTTTGGATACTTTGGAATAGTAGTAACATTTGACTGGTTGCTGGACACTAAGTAACTTTCCACACAGCCGTGTGAGATGACTTTGATTCAGTTACTGCCAGTTTCTCAGGTATCTCCTTCCAAAGAGGCCGGGACTGTAGTCATTTAGATTCTGCTTGTTTTGTATTTACATTGATATGCTTATATTATATTGCATACTTTGTATAGCACTTCTTTATTATTGATAGTTGTGGTGGGGATATACAGGTTTTGTAGAGGATTTTTAAAAATAAATTTTGTGCATTTGTGACAGGTTTAAATGTTATGTCATATTTTTCTATTTTATGGTTGGAGTGTTGGGTTTGGGTCTATAGATTCCCTGATGATATATCAGGGAATCTGTTTTGTAGTATTGTAGTTACATTAACACCAGACCGGAACACCCTGCAAGTTACATTCCGATAACTATGCAAAAAACGGAACATTAAGCTGACTGAAATGTTTCAGTTTTTACATAGTGATCCGGAATGTAACTTGCAGGGTGTTCTGTGGATCTATCTTTGCATACAGACCTCCTCAGCTTCTGGAACCCAAATGCAGGTAGGATTTTTGGGTACACTTGTGCAGTGAGAGGTCTCTTCTGCCCATTGCCCTGTAATTCTGTGCAGGGGAGAGATAATGAGAGTAATAGTATAATAGAAATTATAGAGCGGTATGGGGGTGCAGGGAGAAAACTGGGTGCATCGGGGTACAGAAAGGAATGTGCTGTATAGAAAGATAGGAGAGTGGTGGCTGCACATAGCAGTACAAGGAGGGTTACTGGGTGCACTGGTAAGGGGTTATTAGAGTGCAGGGATAAGCAAAGGGTGACAGTGCACTAGTATTATTGCAAAGGTGTGGTAAGAAGGGTAGGAATGGGTACTTGGTGTACTGGAAAGTTAAACAGAGGCATATAGTACAGGGGAAAACAGGTGGCGGTTGCACTTAAGGGCAGCAAATAAGATAGAACCAGGGACATGCCCTGGGTGTAATGCCTGGTATTGTCCCTGGTGCCCAGAGGACATTTACTGCTTGCTCAGTAAAAAGTTGCAAATTTCTTCTCCTATCTATGGTGCAGATGACTGTGCCTTAGATCTAACATTGTTATATAGAATGTTACATCAATGGTAAAATGTTATGGAGCCAAGAAGTTGCAATATTTGCTTTAGAAAAGTATCTGCCATGTGCAGCAGTGAAGAACAGATGGTATTATGCTTTCCCGACAAAATGTCTATCTTCTGCGCATGTGGCCAATACTAAGATAGGGTGCAATCGGGCAGCGGGCTGAAAGCTAAGGAGCAGCCGCGAGTGGAGCGCAGGTAACGTAAGTTCGCAGTGTCTCCCAGGCATTCTATTATTCACAGGGAGGGGAAATAAGCGTTCTCATTCCCTGTTAGTAATAGAAACGGATTTTAGGTACTTACAATATCAGATTAGCAGTGTCCAGAACCGCGGCTTATAACATGCAATATAGCCTTATGGACAGAGCCATTCATCTGACCTGCAGATGTGACATGTTTCAATCTTGTTAGATCTTGACAGTGCAGGATACAGATTCAGGGTCTATGGGGTCGGTCGTGCTGGCCGAACGCATGCAGGTGTTTTGCGCCGACGAGACTAAAAAGGTTAGGTCAAGGTTGGCAACAATATGCTGGTTCACACTGGTGGAAAGAGGTGGAGAAGCATGGAAGGCGAGTAGTCAGAGACGATTACACTAAAGTTTGCTAGCCTTACCTTTTCCAAAGTTTCCTATGGCAAAGATCAGACAGACACACTCTCACACAGACACTCTCATGCAGACACACTCTCACACAGACAGACTGTTCAGATCAGATGTTAGCTTTCAAATGTTACATAAGATCTGATTGGTTGGGGCAAAATTAGCACCATTTTTAATGATAAGAACTTTTATTGAATCTTCCTGGCAGTCTCATAAAGACACACTCTCACACAAACACAATCTCACACAGACACTCTCATACAGACACACTCTCACAGACTCTCATACAGCCACACTCTCACAGACACTTTCATACAGAGACACTCTCATACAGAGACACTCTCACAGACACTCTCATACAGAGACACTGTCATACAGACACACTCTCACATAGACAGACACTCTCATACAGACACTCTCACAGACACCCTCACACAGACATACTCTCACACTGACAGATACACTCTCACACTGACAGACACACTCTCACACTGACAGACACACTGACAGATACACTCTCACACTGACAGACACACTGACAGATACACTCTCACACTGACAGACACTTTCACACTGACAGACACACTCTCACACTGACAGACACACTGATAGACACACTCTCACACTGACAGACACACTGATAGACACACTCTCACACTGACAGACACACTGACAAACACAAAGATTCATGGCTCTATGGGGCTGGTCGTGCCTGGCCGAAAACGCATGCAGTGTTTTCTGCCGATCGACTAAAACTGTTAGTCAATTGGCCAAAATATTGCATCAGGTTTACACAGCTTGATGATAATCATGGCATGTAGAGTATTAATATATATATTATTATATAATCAGTTTGTGGAGATAGAATGTTTTGTGTGTGCGAGTGTGTATGGTCAATGTGTGAGAGAAAGTTTATTCTGTGAAAGAATATGGTTAGGGTGAGAGAGAATATTTCATTTCAGAGAGCGAATTTTCACTGCGTGGTAAGGTAAGTATTGCGAAAGAAGGGTTTGGGGGGGATTAGTGAGAGGTTAAAAGTTAATTCTGGTAGTGTCTATGCCCTTTAAGTCACTGGCTGCAATGTTGCTGGCACATCCATGACTAACAACTGCTAACTGGAAGAACCAGGAAGAAGAAAGAGGGGTAACAAAACAGGCAGCATTTCAGGTTAGACGTCTGAGAGACTCATCTCTTAGTTTTTGGGTTCGGGTGGTGATTTACTTATATTTTTTTCATTTGAGGGGTGGACTTCTCATTTTAAGTAGGATTAAGCATTACACACAAAATATAAAGGCAGCTCCACAGATCCTATAATTGTCACTTAGTAAAACCATTTGTCTCTCACCTAAGAATTCAGCCTCTTAGTGTAGAAATTATTTATAGAACAATTTCGAGGTTATGGCAATCTCGGATGTCACTACTAATTTCTAGTATTGCCTCTTCCTGGTTGTCCTGAACCCAAAATTCCTTCTACACATGCTAACTAGGTACATTGTGTTTGTTTCCCACTCCCCTTATACTAATCTGCATGTAACAGTTGAGCTCAGAGTCCCCACCTGCCAGTGCCATCCAGCCAATCATCAGCCAATATGATTAGCTGATTTGCTGCTCAAACGAAGGTGTTAACCCTTTTTATATGTATTTATGATGCAACCTGTTAACCCTTAATATTTGTGAGCATTTCTGCAAGAGGTGGTGTCTTTTTATGTGTTTATTTTTGCATTTACTGTTTATAGGAGTGTGAGCATTGCTGCATTATTTAGATTATTTCTTAATAGTGTACCTTTTAAAGAGTAATGTTGGAGGCAGGGTTGCCACAACAGATCCCTGTTCTGGCACTTTAAACTGATCTAAGAGGGTGCAGACCCCCATTCTAGGACCTAGAACTGAGCCAACAGGGTTCAGACCCCCATCCGGTTACTAGAACAAAGCCGAAAAGGTGCAGACCCCTGTTTAGGCAGCCGAATAGAGCCAAAAGGGTGCTGACCCCTGTTATAGCATTAGAACTAGCCAATGGGGGATCAGACCCCCATTCTACTTGCCTGAATGGGACTGAACTGTTCCGGTGGCCAGAACAGAGCCAAAGGGGTCCCAGACCCGTTCAGCAGAGCCAGAACAGAGCCAAAACCACCCAGACCCGTTCCGGCAGCCAGAACAGAGCCAAAAGCATCCAGACCCCCGTTCCGGCAGCCAGAACAGAGCCAAAGGGGTCTAAACCCATGTTCACGCAGCCAGATACATCCAGACCCCAGTTCCGGCATTCAGAACAGAGCCAAAAGCATCCCGACCCCTGTTCCGGCAGCCAGAACAGAGCAAAAGTTGTCCAGACCCCCGTTCTGGCAGCCAGAACAGAGCCAAAGGGGCCCAGACCCCCGTTCTAGCAGCCAGAACACAGCCAAAGGGGTCCAGACCTTCTTTTCCGGCAGACAGAACACAGCCAAAAACATCCAGACCCCTGTTCCAGCAGCCAGAACACAGCCAAAGGGGTCCAGGCCCCCGTTCTAGTGGCCAGAATAGAGCCAAAAGCATCCAGACCCCAGTTCCGGCAGCCAGAACAGACTGAAAAGCATCTAGACCACCGTTCTGGCAGCCCGAACAGAGCCAAAGGGGTCTAGACCCCCGTTCCGGCAGCCAGAACAGAGCCAAAGGGGTCCAGACCCCCGTTCCGACAGCCAGAACAGAGCCAAAACCATCCAGACCCCGTTCCGGCACCCAGAACAGAACCAAAAGCATCCAGACCCCCGTTCCGGCAGCCAGAACTGACCTAAAAGCATCTAGACCCCCGTTCCAGCAGCCAGAACAGACCCAAAAGCATCTCAACTCCCATTTTGGCACCCAGAACAGAGCCTAAAGCATCCCGACCCCTGTTCCGGCAGCCAGAACAGAGCCAAAGGGATCAAGACCCCTGGTCCGGAAGCCAGAACAGACCCAAAGGGGTCCAGACCCCCGTTCCGGCAGCCAGAACAGAGCCAAAGGGGTTCAGACCCCCGTTCCGGCAGCCAGAACAGAGCCAGAGGGGTCCAGACCCCCGTTCCAGCAGCCAGAACAGAGCCAAAAGCATCCAGACCCCAGTTCCGGCATTCAGAACAGAGCCAAAAGCATCCCGACCCCCGTTCCGGCGGCCAAAACAGAGCCAAAAGCATCCAGACCCCCATTCCGGCGGCCAGAACAGAGCCAAAGGGGTCCAGACCCTTGTTCTAGCAGCCAGAACAGAGCCAAAACCACCCAGACCCCGTTCCGGCAGCCAGAACAGATCCAAAAGCATCCAGACCCCCGTTCTGGTGGCCAGAACAGAGCCAAAGTTGTCCAGACCCCCGTTCTTGCAGCCAGAAAAGAGCCAAAGGGGCCCAGACCCCCATTCCGGCAGCCAGAACACAGCCAAAGGGGTCCAGACCTTCTTTTCCGGCAGACAGAACACAGCCAAAAGCATCCAGACCCCCATTCCGCAGCCAGCAATACAGCCAAAAGCAAGTCCAGACCCCTGTTCTGGCAGCCAGAACAGACTGAAAAGCATCTAGACCCCCGTTCCGGCAGCCCAAACAGAGCCAAAGGGGTCCAGACCCCCGTTCCGGCAGCCAGCCAGAACAGAAACAAAGCACCCAGACCCCAGTTCCGGCGGCCAAACAGAGCCAAAGCATCCAGACCCCATTCCGGCGGCCAAAACAGAGCCAAAGGGTCCAGACCCTTGTTCCGGCAGCACAGCAGAACAGAGCCAAAACCATCCAGACCCCGTTCCGGCAGCCAGAACAGAGCAAAAAGCATCCAGACCCCCGTTCCGTCAGCCAGAACAGAGCCAAAGGGGTCCAAACCCATGTTCCAGCAGCCAGAACACAGCCAAGAACACAGCCAAAAGCATCCAGACACCCGTTCCAGCAGCCAGAACACAGCCAAAGGGGTCCAGGCCCCCGTTCTAGTGGCCAGAATAGAGCCAAAAGCATCCAGACCCCTGTTCCGGCAGCCAGAACAGACTGAAAAAGCATCTAGACCCCTGTTCGGCACCCGAACAGAGCCAAAGGGGTCCAGACCCCCGTTCCGGCAGCCAGAACAGATACAAAAGCATCCAGACCCCCGTTCCGGCAGCCAGAACAGAGCCAAAAGCATCCAGACCCCCGTTCCGGCGGCCAGAACACAGCCAAAAAGGTCCAGACCCCCGTTCCGGCACCCAGAACAGAGCCAAAAGCATCCAGGCCCCTGTTTTCCGGCACCCAGAACAGAACCAAAAGCATCCAGACCCCCGTTCCGGCAGCCAGAACTGACCCAAAAGCATCTAGACCCCCGTTTCAGTGGCCAGAACAGACCCAAAAGCATCCCGACCCCCGTTTTGGCACCCAGAACAGAACCAAAAGCATCCAGACCCCCGTTCCAGCGGCCAGCAGCCAAATAGACCAAAAGCATCCCGACCCCGTTTTGGCACCCAGAACAGAGCCTAAAGCATCCCGACCCCCGTTCCGGCAGCCAGAACAGAGCCAAAGGGATCAAGACCCCTGTTTCGGAAGCCAGAACAGACCCAAAGGGATCCAGACCCCCGTTCCGGCAGCCAGAACAGAGCCAAAGGGGTTCAGACCCCCATTCCGGCAGCCAGAACAGAGCCAAAAGCATCCAGACCCCTTTTCAGTGGCAAGACAGAGCCAAAGGGTCCAGACCCCCGTTCCGGCAGCCAGAACAGAACCAAAACCATCCAGACCCCCGTTCCGGTAGCCAAACAGAGCAAAAGCATCCAGACTCCCGTTCCGGCGGCCAGAACACAGCCAAAGGGTCCAGACCCCCTTCCAGACACCAGAACAGAGCCAAAAGCATCCAGACCCAGTTCCGGCATTCAGAAACAGAGCCAAAGCATCCCGACCCCCGTTTCGGTGGCCAGAACAGAGACAAAGGGTCCAGACCCTTGTTCTGGCGGCCAGAAGAGAGCCAAAAGCATCCAGACCCCCGTTCCGGCACCAGAACAGAACCAAAAGCATCCAGACCCCCGTTCCGGCAGCCAGAACTGAACCAAAAGCATCTAGACCCCTGTTTCGCAGCCAGAACAGACCCAAAAGCATCCCGACCCCGTTTTGGCACCCAGAACAGAACCAAAGCATCCAGACCCCGTTCCAGCCGCAGAATAGACCCAAAGCATCCCGCCCCCATTCCGGCAGCCAGAACAGAGCCAAAGGATCAAGACCCCTGTTCGGAAGCCAGAACAGACCCAAAGGGGTCCAGACCCCTGTTCCGGCAGCCAGAACAGAGCCAAAGGGGTTCAGACCCCGTTCCGGCAGCCAGAACAGAGCCAAAAGCATCCAGACCCCCCATTCTGGCGCCAGAACAGAGCAAAAGCATCCAGACCCCTTTCCAGTGGCAAGAACAGAGCCAAGGGGTTCAGACCCGTTCGGCAGCCAGAACAGAGCCAAAAGCATCCAGACCCCCGTTCTGGCAGCCAGAACAGAACCAAACCATCCAGACCCGTTCCGGTAGCCAGAACAGAGCCAAAAGCATCCAGACCCCATTCCGGCGGCCAAACACAGCCAAAGGGGTCCAGAACACCCGTTCTGCACCAGAACAGAGCCAAAAGCATCCGAGCCCCCCATTCTGGCAGCCAGAAACAGAGACCAAAAGCGTCATCAGACCCCCGTTCCAGTGGCCAGAACAGAGCCAAAAGCATCCAGACCCCAGTTCCGGCATTACAGAACAGAGCCAAAAGCATCCCGACCCCCGTTTTGGTGGCCAGAACAGAGACAAAGGGGTCCAGACCCTGTTCTGGCGGCGCAGCAGAACAGAGCCAAAAGCATCCACACACCCCGTTCCGGCAGACAGAACAGAGCCAAAAGCATCACCACACCCATTCCGGCAGCCAGAACAGTGCCAAAGCATCCAGACCCCCATTCCGGCAGCTGGAACAGAGTCAAAAGCATCCAGACCCCCATTCTGGCACCAGAACAGAGCCAAAAGCATCCAGACCCCCGTTCCGGCAGCCAGAACAGAGCCAAAAGCATCCAGACACCATTCTAGCAGCCATAACAGTGCCAAAAGCATCCAGACCCCAGTTCCGGCATTCAGAACCGACCCAAAGCATCCAGACCCCTCGTTCCGGGCCAGAACAGAGCCAAAGTGGTCAGACCCTTGTTCCGTTGACCAGAAACAGAGCCAAAGCATCCAGACCCCAGTTCCGGCAGCCAGAGCAGACCCAAAAGCATCCAGACCCCCGTTCTCGGCAGCCAGAAAAAGACCCAAAGCGTCCAGACCCCCGTTCCGCAGCCAGAACAGAGCCAAAGGGATCAAGACCCCTGTTCCGGAAGCCAGAACAGACCCAAAGGGGTCCCAGCCCCCTGTTCTGGCAGCCAAGAACAGAGCCAAAGGGTTCAGACCCCCGTTCGGCAGCCAGAACAGAGCCAAAAGCATCCAGACCCCCATTCCAGCCAGCCAGAACAGAGCCAAAGCATCCAGACCCCTTTTCAGTGGAAGAACGAGCCAAAGGGGTTCAGACCCCGTTCCGGCGCCAGAACAGAGCAAAAGCATCCAGACCCCCGTTCTGGCAGCCAGAACAGAACCAACCATCCAGACCCCCGTTCCGGTGACCAGAACAGAGCCAAAAGCATCCAGACTCCCCATTCCGGTGGCCAGAACACAGCCAAAGGGGTCCAGACACCCGTTCTGGCAGCCAGAACAGAACCCAAAAGCGTCCAGACCCCCGTTCCAGTGGCCAGAACAGAGCCAAAGCATCCAGACCCCCAGTTCCGGCATTCAGAACAGAGCCAAAAGCATCCCGACCCCCCGTTTTGGTGGCCAGAACAGAGACAAAGGGGTCCAGACCCTTGTTCTGGCGGCCAGAACAGAGCCAAACAAAAGCATCACACACCCCCGTTCCGGCAGCAGCCAGAACAGAGCCAAAAGCATCCACACACCCCATTCCGGCAGCCAGAACAGTTGCCAAAGCACTCCAGACCCCCATTCGGAGCTGGAATGGATTCGCAGCAAGGATGGGGATGGATGAAGATGTCTGGGGGGAGTGTGAGAATGGGAATGTGGTGTAGGTGAGGGGATGGTGTGGGGTTTTGGGTTGGTGGATGATGGGGTATGTTGGTGGAGGACTGGGGTGGGGGTGGATTGAATGGGGTGGGGGTGATTGTAGATGGAGGTGGGATCGAATGTGGACCCCTGGTTTCGGATGGCACGGAATGAAGATTGGGACCTGGGGATTAGTGATGGATGGGGGGTGGTTTTGGAGAGGTGGATGTCGTGGGTTGATGTGATGGGGGACACTGTGCTGCGCATGCAGATGCAAGTGTGGTTCAGACCCGTTGGGGACAAGCAAAGCTGCCCCGTTTGGGCCGAAGCGATTGGCAATGTGGTCGCCGTTTTGTTGGATGAGGATGGCAAGACCTGGGGCCAATTGTGGTTGGACCCGTCTGGCAGGATTTGAGAGCAAAGAATAGGTTGTGCGCAGAACAGAACAAGGACCATCCAGCCCAGTGTGCGGGTGCCGAAATGTGGAGATGAAATGCACAGACTGGATTGTCGGTGGCCTGGACAATTGCCAAAGGGTGGTCGACACGTGTGTTGGCAGAGAAAGACCCAATGGTGGTACAGCCCCGGATTACGTGGATGGAAATGGAGTGGATAGAGCATCATGCCAGTTCGGATGGTCGGAGCAAAATGTCAGACCGGTTTTGTGGTGGCCAGTGTGGAGGATGTGTGGAACGGGTCCAGACCTTGTGTGTGTTGGCGGGATGAAGGAAAAGATCACGGTTGGCAGCGCTGGTGAACTGGTGGATGAACACCATGGTTGAGCATTGTGCAAAAGCGATCAGCCCAATGTCGGAGCTGGAACAGAGCAAAAGCAATCCCAGACCCCATTCTGGCAGACCATGAACCCAGAGCCAAAGCATTCCAGACTCCCACCGTTCCGGACCGCCAGAAACAGAGCAAAAGCATCCGACACCCATTCTAGAAGCCTAACAAGTGCCAAAAGCATCCAGGACCCCCCGTTCTGGAGCGCAAGAACAGAGCACAAATGGTCAGCCCCCATTCGGCGGCCAGAAACAGAGACAAAACCATCCAGACCAAGTTCCGGCACTCAGAACCGACCCCAAAAAAAGCATCCGGACCTCGTTCCGCGGCCAGAACAGGCCAAACAAAGTGGCTCCGCCCCTGTTTGTCCGGGACCAGAACAGAGCCAAAAGATCCAGACCCCCGTTCCGGCAGCACAGAGCAAGACCAAAAGCAAGCATCCAGACCCCGTTCTGGCAGCCAGAACCAGACCCCAAAAGCGTACAGACCCACAGTTCAAGCCAAGCCAGAACAGAGCCAAAGGGATCAAAGACCCGTGTCCGGAAGCCACAGAAAGACCCAAAGGGGTCCAGACCCCCTGTTCTGAGCCGAACAGAGCCAAAGGGGTTCAGACCCCCGTTCAGGCAGCACAGGAACAGAGCCAAAGCCATCAGACCCCATTCCGGCAGCCAGAACAGAGCGCCAAAAGCATCCAAGACCCCTTTTCCAGTGGAAGACACGAGCCAAAAGGGGTCCGACCCCACGTTCCGGAGCCAGCAGAACGAAGAACAGAACCAAAAACCATCCAGGACCCCGTTTCCGGTAGCCAGAACAGAGACCAAAAAAAAGCCTCCAGGACTCCGTTCCTGCGGCCAGAAAAAACAAAGCCAAAGGTGGTCCAGGACCCCCGTTCTGGAGCCCCAGAACAGACCCCAAAAGCGTCCAGAACCCCGTTGGCCAGCCAGAACGAAGCCAAAGGGGTAAGACCCCGTTCGTTCCAGTGGCCAGAACAGAGCCAAAAGCATCCAGACCCCCAGGTTCCGGATTCAGAAACAGAGACAAAGGGGTCCAGGACCCTTGTTCTGGCCGGCCAAGAAAGAGCAAACGCATCCAGACCCCGTTTCCGGCACCCAAAACAGAACCAAAAAGCCATCGACCCCCGTTCCGGCAGCCAGAACAAGACAAACAAAAGATCCAGACACTTTCCAGCAGCATAACAGTGCCAAAAGCATCCCAGAACCCTGTTCCGGGCAAGCCAGCAAACAGGCCAAAAGCATCCAGACCCCGTTCCGACAGCCAGAACAGAGCCAAAGGGGTCCAGACCCCGCATTCTGGTGGCTCAGGAACAGAGGACAAAAAGCAATCTCAGACCCCAAGTTCCGGCAGTCAGAACAGAACCAAAGCATCCAGACCCCCGTTAGGCGGCCAAAGAACAGAGCCAAAGGGTGCCTAGACCTTGTTCCGGTGGCCAGAACAGAGCCCAAATCATCCAGGACCCCCGTTCCAGAGCCAGAACAGACCAAAAGCATCCCAGCTCCCGTTCTGGCGCCAGAACAGACACCAAAAGGTCAGACCCCGCGTTTCGGCAGCCAGAACAGAGCCAAAGGGTATCAGCACCCGTTCCAGAGGACACAGAACAGAGCAATCAAGCATCCAGGACCCCAGTTCCAGCGGCCAGAAAGAGCCAAAGATCCAGACCCCCGTTCTTCGGCAAGCCAGACAGAAGCAAAAGCTCCAGACCCAGTTCCGGCAAGCTCAGAACAGAGCCAAAAGCCATCACGACCCCGTTCGGAAGCTCAGAACACAGAAGCAAAAAGCATCCAGGACCCCCGTTCCTGCTGCCAAACAGATCAATAAGGGGTGCAAAACCTTATCGGCATCATATAATAAAGCTGGTGGTAATTTAATGTCTTACGATAGGTGGCGCTGCTCATTTTTGTTACGGTTCCGGCGACTGTTCCGGTTTTTACGTAGTCCCCAAGGACCCAAGGAATATTCATTTATTTTTGCTATTTCATTGGTCATAAGCTAAAATATCTTTATTGCTACCAGATTGATTGTATCTCTCACATCTGACATCCAGCCGTGTAATAAATATAATCTGTTCAATTCTGCAATACATGTACAGGACTCAGGCCTGTTCACACTAGACATGTTTTGGTCCGTTTTTGGACTATAAAATCGCACAGCTGCCAAAAATCTGTCGGAAATGGACCACTTTCCAGCAAAAAATAGACCCTACACACAGTTACACAAAACCAACCAAAAATGAACTGGTCCATTTTGTTGGTCCAGTTCCTGTGTAATGTGCCCTCTAGTACCAGTTCTTTAAATGCACATTGATTGCTACATTGAAATGAATGCCTGCTTCTGTTCTAAGCGGGTGGTCACCAAATCACAGACTTTTTGAAAAAGGACAGTCATATTTTTTCAAAGATCAGGATACACACAGGTCTCCGAGATTTCTCCCATGCACTAGTATATAGGGGAGTCTAGTGCGGGCCGGGGAATTTTACAGTGTTTCCCAAATGACCGTCAGCAACCCGACCGTTCGGCGGCCACACTCGTTTGGGAAAGCCGACATACACAGTGACGATTAAATATTGGTATTGGGGCTTATCGGACTGTATGGTACCTACCTTAATAAGAAAACACTGACCAAGGCCTTGGCAACCTAAGAAAATCAAATAAAGTTTAAAAGCTGTGCTTACAACTTTATTGCACAGTCCTTACTCTACAGGGACTAAGGGACTAGCCACACTAGTTGCTATTTTACTAACATGGGACAATCACGGGAACGCGAACGTTCTGCGATTACGATGCGCATGCATTTGCGCGTCCTTCTCGTTTTGCAGCCCGAGCAATTTCCGCGAGTCAATCACTTGAGTTTTTGACTTTATAGATACCGACAAACGATAAGCGCAAACGTGAAAATAAACGGCGCTAACGTACAGCAGAAAGCTTTAAAAAAGTTAAAAAAAACTCCCATACCAGCCAAAACATTTGCTATTTTGGGGGTCTTGCTTTATGCCACTAGTTTATAGTCTTCCAATTGGAAGGCAGGGGGAATCCTTATGCATACAGAAGGGTCAAAAGTGCATTTTCCTTGTGATACCAAACGCATGTTAAACCTAATGCTGTGGCGCGTTTCTTGCCACTGGTTCCAACGCAACTGAGGTCTAAACGCAGGGAATTGAGCGATGCACGGATTACACTTACAGGGAAAACTCTTTACCTTCTTTTTTCTACAGCAAAGGGAGAAAGATGTTTCTATTCCAGGTAGATTCTCTTCAAAGGCGCATTAAATTATACTGTACAGCAGGCAACCAATTTGGTATTACTCTTGTTAATTTCCAAAAACAAGTGCAAAGCTTCCATTTTCTTAAATATAGTTACAGTTTTAATAGAAAAAAATGTAAGTACAATGTCCTTAAAGACAACTTGTTAGAACGGCCTTTTAACAGACAGTCCATCAAAAGCAAACTTTTCAAACTTTAGATGACCCCCCAACAACACTGTCATGAATACGAGTTTCAAAGACGCTCAGAACTGCCTTACCAGACACGGCAACTTGCTTGGTCACCAATCTCCCAAAACAACCGCCAATTACCCAGAACAGGCCTACGGACCGCCATACCATGCACACACCCATCTACCAACAGGCCTGCTGGCGAATCCTTTTATCAGAGAGGCCGCAGTGGATCACTGATATACATAGATTAGTTGGACATGATAGACGAGTATTACAGCTGGTTCATTGTGTTAATGATTCGTTTCTATTGGAAAATAATCAATGTGAAGAAGAGGTTATGGAATGCTCTATTAGATTAGTGAGGGTATTTTGACCTTTACATTTAAAATTGGAATTGGCAAATACTATTAATTTATAGAAGAGTACATTATTTAACAAACTTAGAATTGGTAATATTGGTCTGTATTTCCTCATACATCATATCTACTAGAAAACCCTCCCTTTGGCTCTGAAGGAATTAAAAAAATACTCCTTTGACAGTGCAACTTCCTATGGAGGATCGGTAGCATATAAAATATATCTTAAGGGGGACATTCTGTATTGTTGCCGATACGCTTTGCTTACGACACACATTTTTTTTTTGAGTCTGAAGATATGTTGAAGAGAAGAAAAACAAACTATCACACAACCCTTTCTGAGTTTAGTATGTTGCATATATTATATTCAGACGCGCCCGCATTGTTCCCACCCCACCCACAATTACATAAATGTACAAGCACCCTGAGGCAATTTTTGATGTTCTTTTTTTTTTTTTTTTTTGTTTTTTTTTTTTTTTTATTTTTTGAAAACACTAGACTGGAGACACCGCTCTGACGTCACAAAAGACACAATTCATATCTATAGCTATGTCTTGTGTATAGTATGTACGATTTGGGCATAGGGAACTGTTAAGTCCTAGTTTAGTTTCTTTTACAGCTGCTGTTGACAAGGATTTCATTGCCTCGACTCAAGGACAGGACGTACATTTTTTATCCCTTCTCCACCCACCCAACCTGACTGAAATGACACCTAACTAGTAAAGACTATTGCAACGAGCGCTCTGTGGACAAAAAATAGAGAGAGGGAAACATAACAAACGTGGACTTAAGATATGTATGTCTAAGAACTATATTGACACATAATAAATATTTTTATCTTTTTTAAAAACACTTTTATGAAATTGTCGTTGCGTTCTTGAGTATAAGTTGGAGCACATTTCCATTGTGTTGCTAACATAGTATAAATGTCGTGCACATTTCACATTGGAGACCTAATATTTGAGACAATGAGTGTTATTCACTGGGGGCCTATAAAAACTGCTTAAAACCAGTCCCATATATTCCCTTGGGGGGTTGCTTGTGTTCCTATGAATCCGTCCATAATAAATAACTGTAAGTGTGTTTGAGCATAAAAGCGCCAGGCACAATCTTTTTGAAGGTTGGAAAAAAAAGCCTCAAACAAAAAGTGGTAATTGTACAAGTTTTCAAATTTATTTTCATGAACATTCATGAGTCTTTATGAAAATTATTCAGAAAACTATTTTTGCTTAAAATGCACCAAACACTATAAACTAGTAAACTTCCGAAACTCATAACTAGTTTTAATTGTTGAAATTAAGATAAGACACTCATGTCGCATATTATTTATATATTTGCATGGGGGGTTCCCATGTTAAAGTCTTGGTCAAAATTAAAAAAAATCTTAAAGGGTATCTCCACCGATTGAAAAAATTTTTTTTTATCTGGAAAAGTGCCCACCTTGTTCATCCAGAAACACTGACCTTTCTCTATGAAACAGCAAATAAAAACCGATGTCATGAATGGTAGCAATAATGGAAATTCCATGGAAACAAAGATGTCTATAAATCTAATCATATGGCCAACAGCAGAGAAAAAGCACACAAATGTTCTACAATTATTAATTAACTTGTTTAATTTAAGCACAACAAAGTAAAAGATGCGGGAAAGGACTAGAGAAAAAAATGGATGCAGAGGTTAAAATTGGCAGTGTGTGCAGCTTAAAATGACATCAAAAATCTTGGTTTAAAATGCTTTGTATTTGATTTGTAGCCATGAATGGATCCCTTCCTTAAATATATATAATGCAGTGCTGGGACCCAACATGAAATATTAAACCAAAAGGCCCATCCGGAAACCATTAGACAAGGGGAGGAGCAACAATACCTGATTAAACGATACCTTCTCTTACAGGGACATCAATAAGGATGTGAGATCATAGTTAAAGATATTTGCCTATAAAGAGACACAATTGCACAGCATAAACGCGTTTGTGTGCAAACTCACTCACCCAACTCACCTCTAGCCTTTCTCTAAATTAGGGTCTAGGGGTCAAATCAGGGGAGCCTACTTACCTTCCTTAAAAAGTACAACACGCTTGGATTCTCACTATCCCTTAGCTGTGGCTGCTCGAGTGATTTTATTGAAATTAAACATTTGGTATAGGAGGTCAGCATTCACATCTTAATAACATAAAAGAGCGCCAATCAACATAACAGCACAGAGATCTCCTCATCTCCGAAAACCGTACAGGGCATTTAAGGTTTTGTTTTTCAAACACACTCAGCTCTTTCTAACAATGATAAATATTCATACAAAAAGAAATGTAATGTTGACAGTATATTTCCATAGCTAGCATGGATGTAGAAAACAGAATGTTAACATTTCAGTAACAATGGAAAAGTTAAGCCTGGGGGACGAACATGCAAACTCCTTGTATTTGGCTTGATACAAAGATAAGTCTACCCCTAATTCATATGAGATGTGAAACACTGTTTCATGTAGAATCTTATCTTTTGCTAGGAACATTATGGAACAAAACAAAAGGTATCTATTTGCTAGATTTAATAACAGATGTAATCACACAAAATAGAAGTCTCCTGAAGCTCTGGTTACCCTGCAGTTTCCCCGCCCAGCAACTCACACTGAACTGGTAAAAAACTGCAAGGGTAACAAGCAGCGTTCAAAGTTCTTATCGGGACTCAATATTTGTTTAGAGACCAAAAAAAAAAAAATAAGAGACAAAATAGAAGACAAAAAATAGAGACAATGCATAGAGACAGTGAATACTGGGGTCCAGGGGGTTGGGCTCTTTTGCAGACTACATGGACTGTGGGTGTACTGGCAATAACATGGGAAAGCCTTTCTTAGTTTAATTCAAATTTTACAATCATGAGCTGTGGGATTCATGAGAAATCGTCCTTTGAACTCACAGTATTTACCGGAAAGAAACCTGTACTCCATGAAGCAGAAAATTGTAATATGTGGCCCATCTCTGACCTGCTTACTAGGATCTTTGCCTGCCTGCACACTTTCTGCACCATTGAAGCGACTCAGCCGAGAAAGACAGTTGGTGAGGGATGGGGGAGATGTGTAAGCAGAGCCAGTGTCCATGGTGAGGCTGTGCAGGAATAATGTGTCCCAGGACACTACAAAAGAAGCAGTAAGGGAGGGTGGGGGAATTAGGGAGTACTCAATGACATTAAAAATTTAATGACAAAGCAAGCGAAGAATAAATATGTGAGCACACACCGTTTAGATCACACATATCTGTCCAACAAGTGTATGTAAGTTCCAGCAAAAAAATTAAAAGTTGGTTTAAGTGAGTTTATAGTGAACCATAGCCTCTTTCTAAATTAAGCATGTGTTAAAATCTTTACACCTGCTGTGCAGATGACAGTATAAATGGGAAGCAGCGTGTTTTTTGTATGTGTCTTTGAGGGTCTAACTTGACCAATATGGATAAACCAATGTGATCATCGCGCTTCGGCAATAGCGCTGTGACAGTAGACGCAAACAAGCGTGGCCAACTCAGACCCCCCTCCCCCCCCCTAACCACCAAACTTCCACCCCCCTCAATGTCATCATACGCAACGCGTCCATCTATTACAAATTGGACCAAAAAAGCCTCAATCGGCGATCTGATTCGCCACAATGGGGCAACCTGTAACTTATACAGGCCGAAAAGACATAAAGATACAGCCTGAGAATGCAGACAATAGCACTGCTTCAGTATGCCCATTAAAGGGCGGGATAGCAAGGAGAATCGCCGAACAGAGGACCCCACCCCCACGGCATCTTCCCCCCCAAGACCCCAAAGCGTAATAGGACCGACCAGCACCCTATTCTACGATGTTGTTAATTTTTTATTATACTTTGGATAATGATTGTCAGTCAGCCCCGACACCCACTATGCAACCTAATGCAAGCAGGCAAGCCACAAATGTAAATGCTATTATTCGGACTGCACTGATCCGCACTAAATAACTCAAATTTTAGTGTAGTGATATCCACACATGAATTGGCGTCCTGTGTTATTCTAAAATGATTGCACTTTGTCAGTGTCTACATCCATGTGGCATTTGAAAATTTCTTCAACAAAACCAGTGATTTTCGTCGAAAAAACATTCCGGTCCGCTCTTAACGAAGGATGACTATGTTTTGCTGATTTTTTTTTTTTTTGTCTGCGCATTTTCCCTTGTTTTAAGGGCCTTGATACAGTACAGGTTACTGGAACAACTACACAGACAAAAGGTTCTTCGCGTTACTTGCCAATCAAATCCGGTGTGGGTGATGGTCTACCGCAAGAAAACGTCATATGGAAACAACTCACAGAATATGAAACTGGCTCAAAAATGCCCATAGTCTAAACTAACGAGTGGATGCTCCTGAAAACACGCAAACACTTAAATGCACCATTATTCAAACGCACAAAATATAAACACCTGAAGACAGAAAAATCCGCACATGCTTCAAATCAATATGAATACAATATTTAATTGTATATTAATACAGGCTACTGCACATTTAAATAGCCACACCACGTGTTAATTCATGGGGTATACACATATAGAAGGACACCACACATGTATACACACAAAACAAAATGCAGTGGACAGAACACATAAATGTATGTGTAGATTCATTACGAGGTTCCACCAAATGGCTGCTCGGCCTCGGAGAATAGTGAGGCGCACCCCGATGCAAAAAGTCCCATTAGTTAAGATTTTGCGCTACCTTTATGGAAACACAAACCCATGCTTCTTAACGTGGCCCCCGGAGATCCAGAGATCTTGCACATACGTCTGTAATAGCATACTAACCACTCACCATAGAAGAAGATGCCTTTGGGATCCAGGTACCCTACCAGTAGAAGTCTGGCCAGAAGAGGGTCGTTGTGAAGATGTGTTTAAAAATTGCTGATTGGGGAGGGGGTGGGTATACTGTGGTACCAGCCTCCCAACAGTTCACGCGTTCCTTAAATGATATACTGATAGGGTCTTTCTAGAGGGGTAACCAGCATTGAGAAGCAATGTTAAATATCATTATGAAAAACCGTTTTGCATGTCATGAGATCAGACTGTGCGATACCCTTCACATGAATTGCATTCCTTTGCTGTGCCCTTATGACAGCGCACATGCGTACCAAAATGGTGTTTGCGTTGTGCTGTGAAAAGGGTCATAATCGCAGGGCACCAGGGATAGTGCGGCCATCACCAGCGATTCTATTTGGTTTGCGTTGAAGCACAACCAAAGCGCACACCAACAGGCATACTGGGCCTCTTACCAAGGCTAATTGCGATGCACAGAGGCACCGTTATCGCTTAATAAAATTCAGCAAAATGATTGCACTGGAGACATTATGTCTCCTTGCTTGTATGCCTGCAACTAGTTTAAGTTTTAAAATGAGAGAATTTACAGAGTGAATTTAATGAGAGAATTAGTGATGTATTTTTATTTTAGAATCATGGCTGAAATTCATAACAGCAGATCATTATAAGGATATCACTTCTTTATACATGATAGAGGAATAAAAAAAATGAGTATCTTTATAATATAAAATGATGATTTTTTAAAACAGAAAGTAAGTTGTTAAATCATTGATCAGTTACTATATTTTCCAATATGTGGGTGTAAAATAATGATAAGTAAGGAGTTATGAATGTTAAGCATGGTCTTTCCATAGGACAGGCCGAGGACAGTGGGATGGAGCACGGCCTAATCACTTACAGTTGTGATCACGGTTTGTGGCCCAGTCTTATCCCTGCGTTTGTTGGGGGGTGGTGGTGACAACAGGCGTGTATGGCGCTTTATTGGCTGAGCTCATGCCCATCGGAGCCCCCTGATTGAACATCGGATTTCTGCCAACTGCTATTTTTGGTCCTCACCTTGGATGCATCAAAAAGGAAGGTGTGAGGTTATTTGTCCTCTAAGACTGTAGATAGTACTTTTAGTTTACATGTAAAAACAGCAATTAGGAAACATATTGTATGCTGTGCTGTTCCATTTAAATTTAACTAAAAAAACCAGAATGTTTCCGTTCATCCAGGCCATATAACAGTGAGTCAATTAACTAGACTTGTTTTTAGGGAATTGGAGATGCATGTTCAGTGTATGGAATATTATACATTTCCCCCTCTTTTTAGTTAATATTTACAAAACATCCTTACGTATGTGGCTTACCCAGTCAAGTACCAGATCACAGACCAATCCTTGCAATACGGCAGAGACTGCAGGATTTTTTCCCAGAAATCAGCAGGGACCACTGGTAATTGTGCACATTTGAAATCCACATTTGCGTCCAGTGTACAACCATAACTTCTAGATAATTGCTCCGTTTTATGTGAGTTAATTTCAGGTTTTACCGTTTGATTCTGATTGTATTATGGAACTGTTAAAACCGTTTTATTGTATAGTTATTTTTGCACTATCAATCGTGATTGTATCCCACTTTGTTTGTTTTAGTTACAAATCCCTGCCAGTTCAACAAACCCAATCTTCTGTCATTCCTTGTCTTATTCTAGGATTTTAAAGAGGTCATAAGAGCCAAGAAATCACCAGTTCCCCCAATTGTATGGCTGTATACTTCATTGTCTAGACATTACAAATTCAAAGGATTGGTTGCACTTGGGATAAAGAAAAAACAACCTGTGGTACCGTTGCACTCCAATACTGAGCTTCATTCCACAAAAATGGATTGTGGGAGGAATTATATTAGACTTGGAGTCAGCAGGCACCGGCATAAATCGAGAAGGTTATCTATTACACACCTCCCTGTCTACCGGGACTTTCCTTACCCAGACAGCCCCACGATCCAAGAAACATTCACTACCCCCATCTGCAAATAAACGTTTGGAAAAAATGATGCGGAGGGCGACAGCTTGCTTCGGTGTGGAATCCCAGAGAGTTTACATTTGTAAGTCATTGAATTTAAAGCAGCAAAGTTTTAATTGCAGCAAATTACCCATATTTTTTAACCGATTTTTATATCACACGCGTCATCTTAGGCTGATACGTCCAAATGTGGGGCATATTATTTTATGAATTGACTTCAGATGCGTTCTGCTGAAAATATGAAACACTGATCCTTACCAGAATTACATTGCGTAGCAAAATACAGAATCACAGTGCCAGAAAAACTTCTTTATTATACTTTCTTCACAGAATTATCTGTAATAGTCATATGAAGTATTTAACTTTATAAAGTATAGTTTTTAGATCGCACCCCCAATGAGGCAGGTCTTTTCAGTTTCCTGGAACCTAATGATTTTTGAGTCACAAATAAATGTAGTTGGGCGATATTTTGTTACTGCATGATGTTGAATAAAGGAATTGGGTTCTCGAGGGATAATGTCTTATGTTGGACAAATGTTTTTTTTTTTTTGATAGGCTAGAAGTGGATGACGCGCAAAGGACCAGCTGATGGTGATTAAGCTGCCAATTCTATATTTGTGGCCTCGTTTGTGTCGGCATTGTTTGTATCCATGGCTCTCCACCACGAATGTATTTTTGCTTGAGAGTGCCCTTGTTAATGTTTATTTGTTTGATGTTTTGCACGACACATGCACAGACATACATGTCTACAAGACTTAGGCGGCGGACCCTCCATAGGCCTTATTCACATACTCAACCTTAGCAAAAAGCGGTAGTTGGCGAGCCATGAATCGTATCCTGCACTGTCAAGATCTAACAAGATTGAAAAATGTCAATCTGCAGGTCAGATGAATGGCTCTGTACCATAAGGCTATATTGCATGTTATAAGCCAGCGGTTCTGGGCACATGCTAATTCGTAATTGTAAGTACCTAAATCCGTTTCTATTACTAACAGGGAGATGAGAACGCTTATTTCCACCTCCTGTGAATAATAGAATCCTGGGAGACCTGCTGAACTTACGTTACCTGCGCTCCACTCGCGGCTGCTCCTTAGCTTTCAGCCCGCTGCCCGATTGCACGCCTATCTTAGTATTGGCGCACATGCGCAGAAGATAGACAATTTGCGGGAAAGCATAATACCATCTGTTCTTCACTGCTGCACATGGCAGATACTTTTCTAAAGCAAATATTGCAACTTCTTGGCTCCATTAACATTTTAACAATTGATGTAACATTCTATATAACAATGTTAGAATCTAAGGCACACGTCATCTGCACCAGTAGATAAGGAGAAGAAAATTGCAACTTTTTACTGAGCAAGCAGTAAATGTCCTCTGGGCACCAGGGACATACCAGGCATTACACCCAGGGCATGTCCCTGGTTCTATCTTATTTGCTGCCCTTAAGTGCAACCAGCCACCTGTTTTCCCCTGTACTATATGCCTCTGTTTAACATTTCCGTACACCAAGTTACCATTCCTACCCTTCTTACCCTACACTTTGCAATAATACTAGTGCACTGTCACCCTTTGCTTATCCTGCACTCTAATAACTCTTACCAGTGCACCCGTAACCCTCCTTGTACTGCTATGTGCAGCCACCACTCTCCTATCTTTCTATACAGCACATTCCTTTCTGTACCCGATGCACCCAGTTTTCTCCTGCACCCCCATACCGCTCTATAATTTCTTTATACTATTACTCTCATTATCTCTCCCTGCACAGAATTACAGGGCAATGGGCCGAAGAGACCTCTCACTGCACAAGTGTACCCAAAAATCCTACCTGCATTTGGGTTCCAGAAGCTGAGGAGGTCTGTATGCAAAGATAGATCCCAGAACACCTGCAAGTTACATTCCGGATCACTATGTAAAAACTGAAACATTTCAGTCAGCTTAATGTTCGTTTTTGCATAGTTATCCGGAATGTAACTTGCAGGGTGTTCCGGTCTGGTGTAATGTAACTACAATACTACAAAACAGATTCCCGATATATCATCAGGGAATCTATAAGACCCAAACCCAACACTCCAACCATAAAATAGAAAAATATGACATAACATTTAAACCGTCACAAAGCACAAAATTTATTTTTAAAAATCTCTCTACAAAACCTGTATACCCACCACAACTATCAATAATAAAGTAAAGTGCTATACAATAGTATGCAATATAATATAAGCATATACAATGTAAATACAAAACAAGCAGAATCTAAAATGACTACAGTCCGGCCTTTTTGGAAGGAGATACCTGGAGAAACTGGCAGTAACTGAATCAAAGTCATCTCACAGGCTGTGTGGAAATAGTTACTTAGGTCCAGCAACCAGTCAAAGTTACTACTATTCCAAAGTATCCAAAAGAATAAGTGGTAAACACTGTGATACAATATATCCAGGGCTAATGGATAACCCAGTAATCATGACCACCATGTTTGAAACGCTTCCAATCCAGCTAAGAAATGTCCGGTCACAAAAAACTTTTTCACATGCGCACTCTGCAGGACTTGGATTCCCAGACCACTCTCTCAGGACTGCTTCTCGCATGCATCAGTATGTCACACACTCATTGTTTCGGGAGAAACCCGCGTCGGCAGAGGAGGAGGGAAGCTGGAGTTACTGGTGGTCACATAAAGTTTGCTAGCCTTACCTTTCCAAAGTTTCCTATGGCAAAGATCAGACGACACACTCTCACACAGACACTCTCATGCAGACACACTCTCACACACCGACTGTTCAGATCAGATGTTAGCTTTCAAATGTTACATAAGATCTGATTGGTTGGGGCAAAATTAGCACCATTTTTAATGATAAGAAATTTTATTGAATCTTCCTGGCAGTCTCAAAAGACACACTCTCACACAAACACAATCTCACACAGAAATCTCATACAGACACACTCTCACAGACTCTCATACAGCCACACTCTCACAGACACTTCATACAGAGAATCTCATACAGAGACACTCTCACAGACACTCTCATACAGAGACACTGTCATACAGACACACTCTCACATAGACAGACACTCTCATACAGACACTCTCACAGACACCCTCAACAGACATACTCTCACACTGACAGTACACTCTCACACTGACAGACACACTCTCACACTGACAGACCCACTGACAGATACACTTCACACTGACAGACACACTGACAGATACACTCTCACACTGACAGACACTTTCACAATGACAGACAACACTCTCACACTGACAGACACACTGATAGACACACTCTCACACTGAGACACACTGATAGGACACACTCTCACACTGACAGACACACTGACAAACACACTCTCACACTGACAGACACTCTTACTCTCACACTCACAGACACACTGACAGACACACTCACACACTGACAAATACACTGACAGAGACACTGACAGACACACTTTCACACTAACAAACACTCTCACACTGACACACTCTCACACTGACAGACACACTGACAAACACACTCTCACACTGACAGACATACTGAAAAAACACTCTCACACTGACAGACACACTGACAGACACTCTCACACTGACAGACACACTGAGAGATACACTCTCACACTGACAGACACATTGACAAACACACTCTCACACTGACAGACACACACACTGACAGACACACTCTCACACTGACAGACACACTCTCACACTGACAGATACACTCTCACACTGACAAACACACTCTCACACTGACAGGCACACTGACAGACACTCTCACACTGACTGACAGACACACTGACAGAGACACTCACACACTCTCACACAGATATACCAGGACATGGATTGCAGCATGTTTGTACCATAGAGTCCATAGACAGAGTTGTGAGTACTGTATTAACCGGAACATAGCTGGAATGATGACAAGTCCGTGGTTGGTTCCGGGTTTTACATGACTGTAACAGAGAATCTCCAACCCAGAGGTGAAGTCCCTGCAGTGCCGGTCAGTGACTGGGATGGAACTTTATCACTGAACTGTCTGTTCACTCTGCATCACCTCCCTCAGCTCTACCTGCATGGAGACCAGGAGATGGAGATTCTCTACCTCAGGTCTCCTTACACAGGTAATGATTTACAGACCGTCCATCCTGGTCTCCATGCAGGTAGAGCTGAGGGAGGAAATGCAAAGTGAACAGACAGTTCAGTGATAATCCATCCCAGTCACTAATTCATTTTCCCCCTTTCCTTACCCTACCTAATTGCTCAGCTGCTTAGCCCACAATTCTGCCTCTAACCTATTTTTAAACTTACTTGCCACTCCTCACTCGTTCTGCCTGCCTCTGCTCAGCCGGAAACACACGCGCACAGTGTAAAACCCAGAATGCCCCCTGCTGTTCCGGAAGAAACAACCGGAACATAACATTTTCCCCAGTAAAAGCCGGACCGGTCGCGGTATTGCCGGAACCACCTGCAATTAATCCTCCAAGCACATGAGGGCAGTGGAGGATTTTCGGTTCCGGTCCGGTTCCGGATTTTATTTGTACCGGGTCACTTGTGCAAACTAGACAATGCAGCAAAAAGATATCGCCTGGAGAGTTAAGACTGAGAATCTGAAAGTTAGCAGATATTAGAATTCTGTAGTGCAGGAGAGAATGTTGCCAGATTTTAGTTCATAATAAGGAATGGTGCAGGTGCAGGTTATTAAGTCTAAACATGCAAAACTTGGGTTTGTGTCAGCTGGAGTCGTATGTATCGCTAGTTTAGCACACAGAAATAGGCTTCAATATCTTCCTGTGGTCAAAGGTAATAAACATGTTTTACACACAAGGGATTTACCATAGCAACAATAGAAATACTTTTTTTAAGCACCAAAAAAAAGTTTGTTTTTTTTATTCACAACACTATCACTGATTGCATGAGGTTTCTTTTGTTTTAGTGAAGAAGCCACTGGATTATACCTTGGGCACACACTGTCCTGATCTTTGCTTGAGTCACAGCCTACTCCTTATACTATAAGTAACGGGAGACGTGGTCCCTCGGATACCCTCGGAACTGTGGCACACACTTTAACTATAATGTGTAACCTTAAGGACTAGGTATGTACAGACTGTATGTTTGACAAAAAGATACACATATTTACATTTTATTCAACAACATGTGCTTGTTGTCCTATCCAAAACCAGGTGGAAGCCCTGCTCTGTCCATGTAACTCACAAGGGAGGATTCACACAGAAAAAGACTTGTATTGCCAATAGAAACTCTATTTAAGTGACACTTAATCACTTTTATATATTCCACATACTTTCTTGAAATAAATACCGTCTAAGTGTAAAAAATGCCAGACATTTTGACAAGTGTAGGATTAGGATTATAGTCACTCCTCATCAGTTTTACAGACAGTTTATGGATTATTATAAAAGACAAAATGGTCAAATGGAGAATATACAAAGGGGCCAATTTACCCAGAGGCACTGGGCAAATCTATGGAGTTAAATTCATGCTAATCGGTTCGCTACCAGTTAGCATGACTTTAACTCCATATTAGCGCCGGATGCGCTGCTTACACAAAAAACAACCGTGCACAATTCAATATCGCGTTTGTGCTACTTTTAGCGCTGGATTTTAACGCCATGTAATAGCTGGCATTAAAATCCCACTGTGAGTAAATCCTTTTTCGGGATTTACCCATAGTCGCAAACGCGATATTGAATCGCGATCGGGACATTTACCCAGAGAGATAGCGGTTCTGGGTAGATAAGCCACAAACAGGGTTATTCAATAAAAGTTCCGTTTAAAATGGTGCTAATTTTGCCCCAACCAATCAGATGTTAGCTTTCCCAGGGAGATTCAATAAAAGTTCTTATCGTTTAAAATGGTGCTAAATTTGACCCAACCAATCAGATCTTATTTAACATTTGAAAGCTTACATCTGATTGGTTGGGGCAAAATTAGCACCATTTTAAATGATAAGAACTTTTATTGAATCTCCCTGAATGTGTTTTGTTTCCTCTTTTAGTGTAGAGCTGTGGAGGGAGGATAATGAAGTGAACCTGAATCTCACTGTCAATATGCAAAACAAATAAAACTGCTAAACAATGAAAACCTAGAGGAAAAGTAGATTATTCCATACTTTTTTGTAGTAACGCTCCTAATGAAGTTTGTATACTATGTTTAGTATGTTTGTACCAGAATAATAGAAGTACTGTAAATGGTTCTTCAGTGAACTTTTAAATCAAAGGGAAGAAGTTCATGATTTTCGTAGGTGTCCAAGTTCTGAAGCTTAAATAAACTCAATAAAAATACAGTAACCATGCAATGGGAATCAAAGACTTTTTCCAAGTCAGTAGAATCATCAAAAAGATTTAATTGAAAAATGTTGCTATTATTTTATTGTTTTAATGAGGTTTGTAATGTAATAAAGATATTTGTTTGACCAACTTGAGTTCAGTGCTTTCTGAACAGTTTGGGGATTACAGGACACCCAAAGGTCAGTATAACTGCCTAAACCATTCAGTAATAGTTTCAAAGGAAGTTAAATGTCTCCTGGCTTTGGTCCCAATAAATTACCCAACAGACCACACTGTCTGTCTGAAGATTCTATTGAGATGAAAGTGAACACACTGGGAGAGGGGGGGAATCTATTAAATACACTTTAAAAGAAAGGAAGTGGAAACTGTATAATAGTTAGATATTAGATATCTGTAGCAAATGTCTGGAAAATAGCTGCTTCTTGTTACCAATTCCTGGGAAGAGCAAAACACAAGCAAATGACGAACTTCTGTAAGATAATGGACTCTAAATATGTAGTTTTCAGAACAGTGAATGGAAAAGTTATACTGAAAACGGATAGAGTGTGTGATGTAAGCAGTAAGCAACCATGCATATAGTTGCTTTAAACATCTTTAGTCTAGTGCCAAGGTGGGTCCTTGGGATAATTCTAATGATTTTCCCAAATGGCTATCACATTACTGTTTTAAGCCTTTTTAAAACAGAAGGTACTCTTTATACTTTTCTCATGCCTAAGGAATCTCAATAGAGAGAATTTAAAGAACTAAGTTTATTTTCAAAAGGTTCTGTACAGATTCTACAATATATGCCTATACTTTTAAGTTGTCATTTGGGACCCCTCCTCCTGTTCCCATCATACCTAACCACATCTACTGATCGTGCTCCCTATATAATAGGGATGGAAGATTTCTGAGTCACCAACCAGATACTTCCTGCATAAAATAATTAATTGCATCGATGATTCCACGTCTGTAGGGTATGGTGCAACCCTTTTTCTGAGTCCTGAGAGATTTTGCACTTTATTAAATGTTTCTTTATTGTTTTATGTGCCTTTTGTAAATTAAAGGAGCACCTTAGTAGATAATATTAATATAGTATACATTAAGCTTCTTCAAGTGTGTGTGTGTGTGTGGTATTTCTGTTAAGAAATGTTACATTTGTAGTATTCATTCATTTACATCAACTGGACCTTTTGCTACACACAATATATATATAATAGGGCTGTTGTACAAGTGCAACTAGAGACCAAAAACAGAATACATACAAACAATAGAATTGCAAAAACAATTTTAATTGCATATTGGCTGTATCTTCAACCTTAAGCCATGAACCTTGAATAAATAAAAGCAATTAGTTCAATAAATTGGCCAAATTATTTTAAGCCCAGTCACGACATCAAGGTTCTTTTCTGCTTCAACTGCCTGTTTTAATCAGGGACCTCTATATCGGTGGACTACACTGACTATTAGGTGAATTTCACTGACTGGTAGATATGAAAGGAATGGAGGACTATGGTACCCATACACTGCTAATATACACTTTTATGTGATTACACTTCTTGCACTATTTGAGCTGGTTTCCTATTACCGTTTTGAAGTGTTCTTAAAATGTGTGATATTTAGTATATGTCATTTAGAGTGTTGCAGTCTATATCTTTTCCTTTTTGTATTTGGATATAATGTTGCTTTCTATAGCTGGATCCAAACTTACTGGTTCTTGCCTTAAGACACCCACATACAAATCAGAGCACCCTTAACTGTACTGTACAATGTTGTCCTTCTTTTATTTTGGCTTTGGGATGGAGCAGTTGCTGCCTCCGTGTGTTGCTGCATTTAAAGCAGACAGTGTTTCTTGACAATTGTTTTTCATTTTTCTGAAACTCTACTTACCTATGGGATGACCATGTTCCTTTTTGGTATTCTTTTCTTCTACCAGTTTTGACAAAGGCCCAGTCCAAGTATCTACAGGTTTTAAGAGCTTGGAGGTGTTTGACTTACTTAGCCATAGTTTCTGTTCTAGTGATGATGTTCTCTGCTCAGTGTTGTAGGGTTCTGATGACCCCCAGCTTGTAAACTAAAGGTTTACAAGCTGGTGAGTTTACAGTCCAGTACTTGATGTTTAGTCAAACATCAAGTACTGGACTGTGTGGGTTGGTTTTCTGTAAACCTTTACTTCCCGCTTCCTATTCTCCCTGACTCCTACCAAGCAGTCCAAGAAAGCCAGTGAGTGAGAGGAAGAAGGAAAAAAAAATTTGTTTGCAATACTCTATTCCTAGATAGAGAAGAGAAACAGGGCGTGTGACTGCTGCATGGCCCCATGACTCAGTCAGTAAGTGGCATTACTGTCTATGTGGCTTGGCCCCCTCCCGCCCCTTCGCTTAACTTGTAGCTCTTCTGTGGCAATAGTGGCAGCCTTTTTCCAGACAGTGCACAAATGGGTAGGTGTAAAAATTTAAGCATGGAGAACGGGGTGAATATATCAAGTCAATACGAATGAAATACGTTTTAAGCAAAACGGATGCAGAATATAATATGGTGTCTAATATGGGATGTGTGGGCTTGGCTTAAAGGTATGTGATATTTACCAGTCTGTGGCCTCTGGTGATGACGGCATCTTAAGAGTGTGTACTGGACATGGGTATATTTTATATTTACCGGTTTGTGTGTGCGTCAGGGAGGTGGATCATGTCTAGCGCCTGTTAATGTAACGGGGTTAATGTCTAGTTGATATATAATATTGCAGGCAACAATGTAAAATGGGAATAATAGTCTTTAAAATGGGTGTAACCTTAACAAAGTGGGCGTGGTCTTAAAGTGAGCATGAAAAAAAATCCGCATTCACCACTTCTCTTCTCCCCATGTGCCCCTTTTTTGCATTTTAAAATGTTGGGAGGTATGAGTGACGTGTCTGAGTTCGTTCGTATTATGGGGGGCCCAGAAATGTACCTAGTATGGGGCCCAGAAATGTCGGATGGCGTCCCTGGTAAGTGCTACTTACATGTATTTATTTACACATTAAGATGATACAAAGTCATTTTTTCAGTATACATATACTTTAAGAAAGCAGAGAACACACTTCTGGGAAAGGCTCTGTTCCCAGTGGATAGGGATGGACTAGAACTCAAACTCGAGCCCAAATTCGAGCTCAACTTTATGAGTTCAAACGGACTCGGACTTCTGGAACTATCCTGGACCCGGATTTCTCGGGCTTTCGATGTTTCCGGACTTTTGATCGTAAATTTGATTATTATGGTTATTATATTATATTGGCCGTTCACTAACTCTAGAATGTAGTGTAGTTTAGTTTATAGTATAGTTTATAGTATTTGAGGTTGAATAAAGACATATGTCCATCCAGTCCAACCCATCTAGCCTCATTTCCTGCCTAACTGTTGACCAAGAGGAAGGCAAAAAAAACCCACCAAATTTATGAAGGGGGAAAAAATTCCTGACTAAAGTGGCAATCGGAAATTTCCCTGGATCAACTCTACTTTATGTATCAATACCAGTAGTGTAATGTAATGTAGTGGCTGGATAGTGTAGTGGTTAAAGGCACTGCCTTTGACATGGGAGACCAGGATTTAAATCCTGGCTAGGGGCAGCTATACAAATGTTAGGATTATTATAATTCCCTAGTAATATAATATTGTTATTATATTACTAGGTTATCATATGGTTATGATATTACTAGGTTATTATATGGTTATTATATTACTAGGTTATTATATTACTAGGGTATTTTAATATAATATCTGTAATAACCTAGTAATATATCTGTTGTATTCAAGTAGATCAACTGGACTTGAAGTTTAGTTCTTGAAGACGTTTCGCTAGTCATCCGACTGGCTTTCTCAATTCAGAATGACTTGTACAAAAATCTTTGGCAATTATGTACCCTGGAAAATCCCAATTTGCATATCACAGCCAAGTGTTAAGGGCATGATTGGATAGTGGCTAAGAGGTGTTATAGGAACGCCCAGAGTAAGGTGTCAAAACAGCATTGTACATGTCAGACAGTTGGTGTCGAACCCCCCCCCTCTATTTAGGCTTGGTTTCTTTATTTTCACATAAATGGCCTCCTTAACACCTCTCTTGAACCAGTCACATTCCTTTGCCAATATGTTAACATTACAATCTTCAAAGGTATGTCCTTTATCCTTAAGATGCAGGTACATTGGATGTACATTAAAATGAATGCTGCTATCTATTGGACTGTGTGGGGTCCCTTCCTTGTGTATATGTACACAAGCTTTATCATTTTTAGCTGTTGTAATTGGTCTATGACCCTTTTCTTGTAGCTGCGGGTTGGATCCCTTGCTAGAGTATCATACCTGTTGTTATTGGCTAGAAGTATGGTCTCCTTTAGCATGGTATTGCGAGTTGTACCACAGAGCACTTCCATTTATCTGCCAGCAGAATTGTGATATTGTAGTTAAAGGGGAACTGTGGTCTCCATGCAAGTGGCCTTTATTAAAAAGAGCACTCTCCTACCTTTAAAATAGCTCTAGGATCATTTTTCTAGCTGCAGTCTATCCAAAGTTACAGCAGTAGTATAAAGTATAAAGGGTGTTTTTTCATCATAAGCCTTGTCCCTGAACATCTTAATCAATTTTTAAGCCAACCAAAAGCCTGGGAGTATTTTTTTTTCTCCCTAAGGTGCCCATAGGTAGAGGAATGGACAGATACTAGTTGCAGGTCTATAACTAGCTTTAGAAAACATACATTATGACATGCCTGTAAAAGAGACAGACTTCCTAGGCTTGTTTTTCCCTTTAAAGGAAGATGAACTGCTGTTACATTTTATCCATTCAGATCATCCCTTGTTCTAAATATCTTAGTTATTTGCCATATGACACACATGTACAACTCACCCAAATGCCTTTCAGGAGGATATTGAAACACCTGGATGCAAATGTGGGAATGGAATTTTTAAAATTAAATTAAGTCGTTTTCTATTAGAGTGACAATATTGGAAAACAATGATCCTATTAGCATTTCTTGTTCAGAAGTATGCTAGGTGCTAGAAGTTTTGCTTCACTTCTTTTAAAATCTCTTCCTGGCATATTCCCGGTCAAAACCATACACAGAAGACATTACTTTTATTACCCTTTAGCTGCTTATTTCCTCTGCTTATTTGTTTTCATTTTCTCCTAGTTAACTCCAACATAATTTATTTTAGCACAACAAACTTGACTTTTCAAAAGATGCTTTGTTCTCTATTTTCCTTCTTTGTAATCAATTCCTTCTATTTCACTCTTCGTCTGACCTTTGTTCTACCTCAACTCGACACCTGTTCTGGGCTTTAATCAACATATCTTGATTCTTCCAAGATGAAATCTCTCTCCTTTCCAATCCAATTTCCCTTTTCTGCTTGACCCTCCTCTACCCTTCCTTGAATTTTCTTTTTTAAAATAAAACATTCAGCGTATTTTGTTTTTGCTTTAAACTTCTTTTAACTACTCATCACATATGCTAACGCTGAGAATATGATTTTTCTTAAAGTTTGAAATGATTATCAGTCATATGGGACCATTTAAACAAGGAATATTCCACTTTCTTAATTTTACAGTTTAGAGTTATAATTATAGATTTTCTCTATTTATAATAATTTGAGTGGGAGAAACGAACAAAAATAAACTATTCTTCCCACCACCATATTATTTTAATTGACAACATGGAACCCTGGAATGGATTTTAAATGTCTCACTTAAATAGTAATAGAAATAAGAGAACTACGCATTTGGCACATCTGATCATGCTCATTAAATATTTTTTCCAACAGAAAATAAAGAAACTTTCATATTTCTATGATTTTAGAATTTATTAAATCTATAAAGGAATTCATTTAAATCTGCAGAAAAAATTAGTTTGCAAAGGTTTTAAGATTCTTTGCTTTTTGCTCAAGGAGCAAGCAGCCTCCTGTATCTATGAGCTACCTATACTGCTGATTTGCCTGTCTCTTTGAAGCAGACTGGAAATTATTGCAAATATCTTTTTTGTTTTTGTTTGTTTGTTTTTAAATGTGTGAATTTTTTTTTTTCAGGGTAATCATTAAGGTGATGTAATTAAACAATAAAATATATAAAAATTCTGTGCAGACTTAACACTCCTTTGCAAAAAATAATGTAAACCCTGGTATATCTGCTATTTTCCTTTTTGGCAAGAAAAACCTAAGAAGGCATTTTCTATGACTATCTATCAGTCTCTGATTTTACTGATAAAACTTCTCCGACTCCTCCATGCAGAATTTTTCATCCTCTGCAATGTTTGGAGTATTCTTGTGTAAACGTGTATTTCAAAATCCCTCACAGAATCTCAATGGTATTTATGTACAGACTTTGATTTAGCCATTTAATTCATCCACATTTTTTCAGCTAGTTACCCAATAGCTTAGTGGAACATATTACTTAAATGTTTATGGTTATAGTATGAATGTATGTATGTATTTTATTTCTTATATATAGTATTATTTTTATATATACGAATGTATTTTATTTCTTATATAGTATAATATGGTATAGTAAAGTATTTGAGGTTGAATAAAGACATACCGTACGTCCATCCAGTTCAACCTACTCAGCAATACCCACATTTCCTGCATAACTGTTGATCCAGCGGAAGAGGGGAAAAAACACCAGAATTATGAAGGGAAAAAAAAACCTTAGCTAAACAATGGTGGAGGTGGACTCTTTCCAACTTGTGGGTGCAGACACCTCATGGGTTCTTCCCTTGCGAAACAGCAATACCACAGAAAACAAGAAGCTGAGGGTCGCACTCCAAATAATAAGTCAATTTATTGTGAACCACACACCACACGTAACACAACGTTTCGGGGGGATACCCCCTTCTTCAGGTGATGAAGAAGATAAGGAAGGGGGTATCCCCCCGAAACGTTATGTTAGGTGTGATGTGTGGTTCACAATAAATTGACTTATTATTTGGAGTGCGACCCTCAGCTTCTTGTTTTCTGTGAAAAAAATCCCTTCCTGACTCCAAGTGGCAATCGGAAATATCCCTGGATCAACTCTAATCTATACTAATAAAAGGCAAAGCCCTCACTCACTCACTCACTCACTCATCACTAATTCTCCAACTTGCCGTTGAGGCAGATGGCTTAAATTTGGCAGGCTCATTCATTGCACCTTACTTACAAAAGTTAAGCAGGTTTCATTTCGAAAAGGCAAAGCCCTCACTCACTCACTCATCAACTAATTCTCCAACTTGCCGTGGAGGCAGACGGCTTAAATTTGGCAGGCTCATTCATTGCACCTTACTTACAAAAGTTAAGCAGGTTTCGTTTCGAAGGCAAAGCCCTCACTCACACACTCACTCATCACTAATTCTCCAACTTGCGTGGAGGCAGACGGCTTAAATTTGGCAGGCTCATTCATGTGCACCTTACTTACAAAAGTTAAGCAGGTTTCATTTCGAAAAGGCAAAGCCCTCACTCACTCACTCATCACTAATTCTCCAACTTGCCGTGGAGGCAGACGGCTTAAATTTGGCAGGCTCATTCATTGCACCTTACTTACAAAAGTTAAGCAGGTTTCATTTCGAAAAGGCAAAGCCCTCACTCACTCATCACCTCACCGCTCACTCACCTAATTCTCCAACTTGCCGTGGAGGCAGAAGGCTTAATTTGGCAGGCTCATTCATTGCACTTACTTACAAAAGTTAAGCAGGTTTCATTTCGAAAAGGCAAAGCCTCACTCACCACTCATCACCTCACTCACTCATCACTAATTCTCCAACTTGCCGTGGAGGCAGAACGGCTTAAATTTTGGCAGGCTCATTCATTGCACCTTACTTACAAAAGTTAAGCAGGTTTCGTTTCGAAAAGGCAAAGCCCTCACTCACTCATCACTAATTCTCCAACTTGCCGTGGAGGCAGACGGCTTAAATTTGGAAGGCTCATTCATTGCACCTTACTTACAAAAGTCTCACTCACCCATCACTAATTCTCCAACTTGCCGTGGAGGCAGATGGCTTAAATTTGGAAGGCTCATTCATTGCACCTTACTTAAAAAAGTTAAGCAGGTTTCGTTCCGAAAAGGCAAAGCCCTTACTCACTCACTCACTCATCACTAATTCTCCAACTTGCTGTGGAGGCACACGGCTTAAATTTGGCAGGCTCATTCATTGCAGGTTTCGTTTCGAAATTCCACCTGTAACGGTGAGTATCTGACATTGCACCTGTAACGGTGAGTATCTGACATTGCAGACAGGTTGGTCCAATTTCAACCAAATTTTGTATGCATATACTCCTTTACCAGTAAAAGGTTAACGAAATATTTTTTTTAGGGTGGGGGTCAATGGGGGGGGGGGGGGATTAGAATTTTGAACTCCTGCACACTAACGGCTGGGCCGATTTTTACCAAAATTTCAGGGTGTGTGCGGGGACTGGCTGAGGTGTAAGGGGAAGGGTTTGGAGGGTGGACAGAGAGGAATAGTGGGGGGTATTGGGGGCGGACGGGGAGGGGTGTTGGGAGTTATTTTTACCAAAATTTCGTAGTTGAATAAAAAATATAATATTAAATTAAAGTTAATGAGTGTTGCATTATCGTAAAGCTTATTTAATTGTCTTTCTTTAATATATTAAGTGCCGAGTGATTACAGCAATCTTGATACATTATTGCTTTCTCACTAAAAAGGTTATTTCAATACATCTCCGTTGCGAAGCGCAGGTATTTTGCTAGTTTATGTATAAAAACCAGTAACATGCAACATTCTTCTTTTTTTAGAAACTCATCCAGTTTTTTTTAAAAAAAACTATCCAATAAACCTGCCATCACCACGTCCAGTGGAAGACAGTTTTACAGTTCTCACAGTGAAAAAAAACCCTTTCGTACTTTAAGACTAGCTTGATCCACCAGCAACAATTGCACATCATACTCCGGTGTTAGTCATAATGGGACATATATACATTGTGTAGTATACCTGGTGCTATTATATACAGCAATGCAAAATATTTTGGCAACAGCATACCTACAGGGGCCTGCCCCCCTTCCACAAGCTACTATACCAAAAAACAGCTGATCACGGATACATCATTATATAGACACAGACTAAAGTAAATGGTCCAAATACATTCTCACTGACTGGAGATTCAGAGCGAGTTCTCTTTCTTTGGATAAAGGGCTACGGTCTTCAATATAAGTTAAAATGCACATAAACACGGCATTATATATTTACAGTCTACATTACATTAAACCGCTGTAGGGAGATTGTTGTTGTGGTAGCAACCCACTGGGAAATAGAAATATTTATGTAACCAAGTAACATTTGATACAGTGCATAATAATGTATACAGTTATATCCTCAACTAGAGGAAACATCTTGTCCCAATGATAAAGTTATCTCTTTGATTAATTTGGTTGCTCTTAACTGAAGTCACTGATCATTAGGGGAGAGATATACTTACCACCCCCTCCAATTTCCCCAACTTTAAAAGTCTCTAGGTTGAGGACCTAAACTGCTAGCTCCTACCTTCTGGGTTTATCATTGATCACCTGGAACACCAGTCTGATCCAGCACTGCCCCTTCTTCACTCCAGGATCTGACCAATGTTAAGACATGCTTCTTTCACTGTGAGATGGAGTAAAGGGGGTGGACCTGGGTGGACCAGCAATGGAGAATTTTAGTAAGTGTTCCAGCAAGAGGCAAGAGCTGCAGTTTGCACACATTCTAGTCTTTTAGACAGATGTAATTTGGTCTTCACTGAGTTCTACTTGAGTAACTTTGCTAAAGAACACACGGGTAGATCCAATATCCCGAAAATAAGGGCAAAACCCACATCAACCCGATATTACATCAGACAAACGTGGGTTTTACCCTTATTTTAAAGCACTGTGCTATTTCCTCGTGTTTTTGGAAATAGCACAGTGAAAAACTTAACACAGAGTTGTATGGGGCTTTAAACTCGCCAGGGGAGGACTGGCCCAGTAGGCTGAGGGGCAAATGCCCCCCGGGCTGGTCATTAAAAATTTGGGCTGCCTCAAAAGCTAATATTAAGTTACATGCTTGAAATGCACAGCACACACTTTTAGCTCTAGCATGGACAAGGAACAAGAAGCTCCTCGTCCTACTTCAGATCGTTTACCAGTCAGCCCAATTCATTAGCAGTGTTACTCAACCCTCCAGTTCATTTGCCAATGTTGTCAGCCCTCCAGTTCATTAGCCAGTGTTAGTCAATCCTTTAGTTATGATAGTAGTTTAGCTATAACTTGTCTAAAAAAGTAGACCCAAGGGTGAGGACTTTGATTCAGAATCTCCCCCACCCCCCGGATACTTGTTAGAGAGAAGGGGGAAATTTTAGGACTTAGAAGGGGGCATTGAGAGTGAGAGCAAGGTCTCAGAGTTTGCTGATGACCCTAAACTATGCAGAGCTTTGGAAACTTCAAATGATGTGCAAGTGCTGAAATCAGACCTAGATAGATTATCAAAATGGGCAGCAGAATGGCAGATGAGATTCAATGTTGATAACTGTAAGGTGATGCATTTAGGATTTAATAATCCCTGTGCCACCTACACCATAAATAACTCTGTGTTAAGTGCATATGTAATGGAAAAAGATTTGGGGGTTCTGGTAGATAACAGACTTAGCTATAGCACACAATACCAGGTAGCAATGGCTAGAGCTAGCAAGATATTGTCTTGTATAAAGAGGGGAATAGATTCGAGAGAAAAATATTATTCTCCCTCTTTACAAGGCACTGGTAAGGCCTCATTCAGAATATGCGGTGCAGTTTTGGAATCCCATATACAAAAGGAACATCTTGGAAATTGAAGCAGTTCAGAGAAGGGCAACTAAATTAATAAGGGGACTGGAGGGGCTTCAATATGCAGGCAGATTAGACAAGTTATGGCTGTTTACATTGGAGAAGCAACATTTGTGTAGGGACATGATAACTTTATACAAATATATTAATGGGCCATACAATATGCATTGTTTACTAATAGGTCATATCAGAGGACTCGTGGACATCCTTTAAGGTTGGAAGAAAAGAAGTTTCATCTTCAGGTTAGGAAAGGTTTCTTTACAGTGAGAATGGTGAAACTGTGGAACTGTCTTCCAGCAGAAGTGGTAATGGCAAGTTCATTGAATAGATTTAAAAAAGGCCTGGATAAGTTTCTAAAACTAAAAAATATTGAGAATTACTGGTATTAATGCATATAAATCTGGTTGATTCAGGGATACTTTCCTATTGCTGTTTGTCAGAAAGGAATTTTACCCCCTTTTTAGCTGTTTTTTTTTGCCTTCCTCTGGATCAACTGTTAGGTTGGGTTAAAAAAAAAAAGAGGGTGAATTGGTTGGACTTGATGGACGTATGTCTTTATTCAACCTTAATTACTATGTATGTAATTGTCCTTTAACCACATCATACATTTAAAAATGTTGCAGGCAACAATGTAAAATGGGAATAGTAGTCTCACAAATGAGTGTAACCCCCCAGGTTAAAAGGTCCCAGTCCTCTCCTGAAACTTGCGCAACTTCCTGCTTCTTACCTTTACGCTATTCCATGATGCAATACCGAACGTAATCACGTTTACATCCGGTATTACATCATGAGCTGAGGCAGCCAATCACAGAAGCGGCTGCCGGCAATGCAGAGCACCATGGGAGCGAAGGGCTGTAAGTACGTTTCTGATGGATTTTTTTTGTAATCTAACAAATGGCGTTTGGGCAGGGGTAGCCTAAAATATAGAAAAAAACGGGTGGAAGGGCAGGCATGGAGGGATCCGGAGGGAAGGAGGGGTGGAAAGGATTCCCTTGTGAATGTCACACTAGCTCCCGGAGGAAAGAGAGGATGCAAAAACCTTTCAACAGAAAGACAGCTCCTACTCTTAGGTTTCCTGTATTTTGGACAAGCACTGCAAGAGAACCATAAGGAGTAGAGATGTAAGGTAGGTTTTTTAAACTACACAGTCGGGCCAGTTTTGGGTTAAATTTAAGCTTTGGGGGTGGACATGCCACTTAAAAGACAAAATTGCCATAGGCACTCTCTCTTTTGGTCTTAGCAGATCGGCCTATTACTCAAAGTCATGAAAACATTTCTAAATTAAATGTAAACATATGGAACTAAGTCCTAGTGTTTGCATTAATTTACCATTTTTATAAGCCAGTTATGCTCTGGGTATTTTTATTGAGCTCTTGGTCGTGCCAGGGAGCTGTGTAGTGGCCTGTGTCCTCAGTGACTTTAGTGATTTCTAGTCACTAACTAAAGTCCAGTAAATCTTGTAGTTACATTCTATTATTAAAAAACTCTGAACTTGTCTGCACACGTGGATTGGGGAGAAGGATAGTTAGACTTGACTTGAGGGCTTGAATTCATGCAGGTATATTGTTAGGAATTACTTTTTGTTCTATTCAGTAGTTTCAGGAAAATGTGACTGAATGTAAAATAAAAATAAGCTTTAGAAGATACTTTTAGAATAGAGAGTTAGTTATCAGAACCAGGGGTCTAATTATTGGGTTTGTTTTCTTACAGTACAATTAAAGGGCATGTCCACCCCTTATAAAAACTTTTGATATGCGGTAGGGCATGCTCCCCCAGCCCCAACCGCATTAATATAATTGTTAGAAAGTCCCCTGATACTTACTTACCTTCCCTCTCTCCTCCGCTGCAGTGTTGCATGGAATTGCAAGGAGGGGGCGGGACCGGCAGCTGCGTCCGTGATTGGCTGAGAGGCAGCCAATCATGGTCGCGGATGCCGGGAGTTCTGAACAGCGAAGGAGAGAGGGAAGGTAAGTAAAGATTGGGGGACTTTCTAACAATTATATTAATGCGGTTGGGGCTGGGGAGCATGCCCTACCGCATACCCAAAGGGTTTAATGTTAGGGGGAGGCAGAGAAAAACGGGAGGGAGAGGGAGGGCTGCACTGAGCATGCCTCAAACCTTGACGAGGTTGAGGCAGGCTCAGGCACAGCATGAGTCACACACTGATCCTACACAGCAGTTTCCTGGACTTTGGAGGGGCACAGCAGGGGAACTATTTTGAGCAGAAACGTAAGGTAAGGCTTGTTTTAAACTACTTGATGTGGCCAGTAAGGAGTTAAATTTTCGTTTTGGGGGTGAACATGCCCTTTAAAGGATATAATATAAAACATTATCAAGTTTCACTCAGGTTGGTATCCCATATTTGACTCTGCAGGTTATGGTTTCTAGGGGTCCAAGGTAATTCTGAACAACTATATACCTTTAAACACAGCGGAGCCAGCCAGCTAGGAAGTGGATCATGTCACCAGCTTATACCTAAAGACACCGACATATACTTACTGTATAAAGAGAAACTGATTCAGGTATACATGGGCAAAGTTTAGAACAATTAATTAATCTGACAGATTTTTGAGACAATATTCTTATCATTGTTTAGTTGGCCTGAATTTAAGAGACACAACTGATCACTGGTCGATCTGACTAAAATGTTGGCATGTGTCATTAATTGTACTATATCTAGAGCCAGACACACGTGTGCCAATCGATTGCCTCCTGGTATGATTATTTGAAAATAGCAAAACCAGGAGCCAACTGATCCTTCTCAATAAATTGTAAGTAAAACTCTTCGAAAAGTTTGGAAATCAACAATTGGACATGTCCATAAATAACAGACAAAGATCTTAATTTGCAGCTGTGAATTAATATTGCCTGACAGACAGCTACTCCCAACTGACATATTGCTGATTATTATATTGATCAGTAAATCAGTCAGGAGTCAGGGTTGGCCCACTATCAGTGTGTACCAGGCCTAAAAACAAAATATATTAGTTCAGCCTAGACATTAAAAGAGAAGTAAACCAATTTTTTTTACTTCCTCTGAACATATCCTCACCAAAAATGCCAATAAACTGTATATTACTACCCTATTAAATGGCAGGAGGCCACACCTCCTGACTTCAGTCACATGGTCACCTGCCTATTATACAGGGCTGGATTAAGGACAAGGCAATATAGGCACATGCCTGGGGCCCGGCGTAACAGTGGAAAGAGAAAGATTGTTTTAGAACTGCTATCCTTTTTAGCTAAACTCCTACTTCCCCTATCTTTCAGTATGTTCAGCTTCAGTTTGCAACTTTGTTGCTGAATAGACTAAGCTGAGCTCAGTGCTCTCTACTCAGCAACAATGTTACAAATAGAAGTATCTCAGCTAAAACAAACATAGGTGAGCAGTTCTAAAACAGGCAAGTAAAAGCTACAGCCCATGGATATCTGAAAGGGATATAAGTAGCTGCAGTAGCTGTTCATAGCAGGACTGAACACTAAATGCTGGAGACTAAATGAAGACTAAACATCAGTATGTGACTGGCTGAAACTCACTAGTTTTGCTCCGTTTTCGGATTCCCGGATCTCGGGAAAATCCGAAACTGGAAAAATTTTTCGCTAATTTTTTGAAAGTACAGAGCTATTTTGGATAATTTTCTAAAATAGCCCCAAATGCTTGAAAATTCTCGAAAAATACGATCGGAGACCATTTTCGAGTATTTTCGAACGTTTGGTGCTATTTTTGAAAATTAGCGAAAATAGCTCCGTACATTCGAAAATTTGTTCCGAAGTCCCGAAATCTGGACGATCCGTCCGGATCATTCGGATTTCGGAACCGAGGAGTTTTGTGTTGGATCCGGGTTTGTGTCGGACTCGGATCCCATCTCAATATGTAACCTGTGTGAAAGTGTCTACCAGCAGCCTGACCTGCGTGTTAAATATTAACACGCAAACAGCCGCACAGCCTCTGGGAAATTGGTTTGCGCCGGCTGCACAAGTGCCTCTTCTGGTATTCGCACAGCCGCCGCAAAACGAGAGTTAAAGTTGCGCTAACAAATTGTAAATCAGTTAGCTCGACTTTAAGGGCTCCGCGCTCCTCGGTAAAAGACTCTGTTGGATCGCTGTCTGGAAAATAGTAAACTCGACATAGTTGCAAGAGAAGATATTGATTATTCTACCTGTTTCAAACATGCATCAACGCCTTCTCCTTTTTCCTTTCTCATATTGTTGCCTGTCAGTAGAATTTAGTATTAGGGCCATGCTAGCTTTTTAATGGTAAATTCCTAGAAAAGGGGCCTTCTCTTACTTCTATTCCTGGAACAATTATTGAACACCAATAAACTGTAAAGTACAACTCCAGGAAAAGATACAACTTATTTATAAAGAGATGCAATATCACCTGTATTTCAATCCTAAACCCATGCTAACCTATTTGTGTTGATGTGTTAAGGTGTTGGCACGAGATTAAGGTGGTGCGGTGAACAGATGTTTTGGGATTTGAAATACAATTAAGATTGTGCACCATTTGTAAAGAGTGAAATTACATAATGGTGTAAGGATACTGATATACAGTATTTCCTTCCAATTGTATAATTTATATGTTTATAGGAGAATGCATTAAGGGAGACCTAAACCCATATTTTTATACTCTGAAAACAACCCACCAAAAACACAGATAAACTGTATAATACAACTTCAGCAAATTTCAAGTAAATTTAAAGGGTAACTTTGGTCTCCAAATCTTTCAAACTAATAAGGATTATATAATACATAAATGTGATATTTTATAATGGGAGCTGCAGTGGTATATATCCTTATAAAAATCACTCAGCTATGTCACTAAGTGACTCATTTCTTATATTTCTTATATCCCACTACTCCGCCCATTCCAGTGTTCATGCCTGGACAATGACTCAGCATTTTTTGCAGTGTTTAACTTCACTAAAAGAACCTGCTGGAGCTGCTTCCGGTCACTTCATAACCAATGTCTCGCTCCTCCTCCACAAAGATTTGTTTAACCACATAGATGCTGGGCTGGGATGTTCCTTTCTGATGGGTTTAAGTTACAGAAGGTAGCTTGGGGATTTAAGGTGGAAATAGGGGCAAGGCTAGAATTTAAAATGCAAATGGGGTGAAGGAATCCGATACTTATGTATTATAAGAAATAATGCGCCCCTTCACATTATAATATAAGGACATTACGCCATCTCGGAGTTTCCTGTCCTGTATAAAAACACTCGGCCTACGGCCTCGTGCTTCTATATGATCAGGGAACTCCTTGGTGGCGTAATATCCTTATATTACACTGTAAGGGGCGCATTATCCCTTATATAAAAAGCCTTCCACCTTACCTTCAAAATAAAGCATAAATCACATCTATAGAAAAAACTGCCGGAAAAGTTTAGCAATATTACTTCCTGCTTGAACACTTCTGTTTTCAGCCATGTGACCAACTTGTAGTCATGTGACCAGTCTCTGCCTGCATTAATAGGCTCCTCATGTCAACTGTCATTTTTCTCCACAAGCACTTCCTGTTTTGCCCAGCATTAAGTTTTAACTGAGTATGCTTTACACCAGGGGATGGAGGGCGTGGCAGAGGTCTGGTGAGTTTACACAACCTACTGGAAACAGAAAATTGAACATTCACCTGGCTGCAGCCAGAGATGCGATTGTCATCTCATTTTAAATGAAATACTTCCATTTAACTCTAACTGGTTTGGGGACCACAGTTGCCCTTTAAGCTTCTGAAAAACTGGGTGAAGTAACTGTGTGTGTGCACTGTCTGGCCACACCTCCTGACCTCAGTCACATGCTCCCTTACTTAATGTGTTCTCTAAAAGGATTGGCTCAAGACCAACTGTAATATGTTTCTGCTGTAGCTTAGCACTGAGCATGAGGGCATAATTGTCGTTGACCAAACTGTGTGATACTGGAAGGCTGGAAAGCACAAACTGCATGTTAGTAAGGTAAAATTTTCAGCGTCCACATCAAAATGAGAGGTAAGACCCAGGCTACTGGTTTTAAGCCAAGGTGTTCTGATGCAGTATTGTTCTGGGGCTTAGTTGTCTTTAAATATGTGTAATTTGTGAGCATTATCATCATCTAAATGACCATAAATAAATTAATATAAATTATAGTACTAACTTATATTAGGTAGACTACAAAATAAATACACTTATAAACATACTTAAAGCTGAGATCCATATGTTAATATGAAATAGTGAAAATGGAAGGTTTGGCCACACTTCTAATGTGGCTAAGTGTAATGTCAGTAACGTTTTAGTATAATATCCAATTATGTGCTTATAATACATAAGTGTGATATTTTATAATGGGAGGTGCAATGGTGAATATCCTTATAAAAATCACTCAGCTATGTCACTAAGTCACTCATTTCTTATATTTCTTATATCTCACTACTCCGCCCATTCCAGGGTTCATGCCTGAACAATGACTCAGCATTTTTTGCCATGTTTAACTTCACTAACAGAACCTGCTGGAGCTGCTTCCTGTCACTTCATAACAAATGTCTCTCTCCTCCTCCACAAAGATTTGTTTAACCGCATAGATGCTGGGCTGGTATGTTCCTTTCTACTGGGTTTAAGTTACAGAAGGTAGCTTGGGGGGTTTAAGGTGGAAATAGGGACAAGGCTAGAATTTAAAATGTGAATGGGGTGAAGGAATCCAATAATTATGTATTATAAGAAATAATGCGCCCCTTCACATTATAATATAAGGGCATTACACCACCTCGGAATTCCCTGCCCTGTATAAAAGCACTCGGCCTACGGCCTTGTGCTTCTATATGGTCAGAGAACTCCTTAGTGGCGTAATATCCTTATATTATCTTGTAGGGGGTACATTATCCCTTATATATTAAAACATGTGGCACTGATTGCCAATAAAAAAAAAACTTTTTTGTGTATAGTTTTGTAGCTTTCTGACATTGTATTTGGGCGGGACATTCTACAACCTTACAGTAGGGTTGCGCCCGCGTGCGCATACGTATTTCATACTTACCAAATATATAGTGTTAGGATACATTCAAGTCGGTAATTCTTGTTGTGGAGCAACTAACTTTGTAACTAGTGATTCATGAACTACATACCTTGATGCTGTTTCTGTGATAAAGTGTACTTTTTCAGGTATGTCAAGTCTCCTTTAACATTTGCGACAGGAAAATTTCTCTTGTGAGGCCCAACACCTGGCAGGCCTAAGTTCACCGTGTAGGCGTCCCAATTTGTATTGTAACTGTATCCCTCTTGAATGTGTTCCCCCTGGCAAGGTTTAAAGTGTTTGGGATCTGTCTGCCTCTCCCTGATGCCTATAGCGGTTAAGCCGTAGGGCTTGAGAGAGGCTACTTAGATTCCTTCAGTCAGTATGCATCAGTGAACCTTTCCAAACTTGCCCTCCCTTTCTGATCCCAGCAAGCATCCAGGGGGGCAGCCCGGAATAGGATAGGCTTGAAGGTCCTAAAAATTACCCAGGCAATCCCTCCACATTATATGAACAAACACACATATCCTCCCTTAGCTATTGCACCTGCCTGACAGCTAGAATCTAGAGGGTCTATGTAGTATAATCCTGAAGGTCTGAGAACAGACCCAGGCAATCCTGACAAAATGTGCAGTTCAAGCTAACAGCATTATTGGGCAACCCAAGACCATAACCAGTATCTAGATTAACATGCTTGGTTCATACTTATTAGTAAATACCACAGCATGTTCCAGATATACAGTCACTATGGTGTTAGGACTTGGGGCACATGATACTGATTAGCTATATAGGTTAGGGAGAGGTATGGGTTAAAAAAGCTAAAGGCTCCCCACAAAGTATAAAATCAAATAGAGCCTTCTAATAACAGAAGGTACTTCACAGCCTCATGTTATTATAATAGCATTGCTCTAATAATCTAACATATAAACACATGTTTCTCCCTCCCAGAGAAATGGACGGGGACATGCAAATTGACTCATTTATAACCTGTAGCTAAGGCATGCGTCCAGATGTAATACAGCCTAATGGTATAGATCAGGGGTGTTAAACTTGGGACCTTTCACATTCTTAAAAACTACAAATCCCAGAATTCTCTGTTTGCAGTAAGTTTCTTTCTTACTGTATGACCATTGGTTAATGAATATATACAGTACAGCCTAATGATATAGAGCATATGTGTTTAACTTTTGACGTTTAAAAACTACAACTCCCAGCATTCCCTGGCTGCACAGAATGCCAGAAAATTAGCAATTCCTACTCAATGACTCAAAGATGCAAGTTATCCATCTGTCCTTCCATCTCTATCTATTACACTGTTGGAATAAAGAATGATTATATAGGTCACATTAGGCAGCAGGATTCATGAACCTTACTAAATTTACCTCCCTTACCTATTCCATCTGCCTGCCAGAATCTAGAGTGTCTAAGTAGAATAAACCTGCAGGTCTGAGAATAAACCCAGGTAATCCAACCACAATGTGCTGTTCAAGCTAAACAGCACCATTGGGCAACCTGAGACCCTATACAGGATGCAGATTAATATGCTAGGTTCATACTTATTAGTATTTAGCACAGCAAGTTCCAGATATACAGTCACTATGAGGTTAGGACAGCACAAGATACTGATTGGCTATATAGTTTAATGAGAGGTGTGGTTAAAGGAACACTAAACCCAAAACAATAAGTATTTGCCATTCGTTTCTATTATTCACAGGGAGGTGAGAACGCTTATTCTCACCTTCCTGTGAATAATATTACACTCGAGGGGACCTGGAACTTACCTTACCGCCGCTCCACTCGCAGCCGCTTCTTCACAGAACAGCTGTTCTCTCCCGATCGCGCACCCTATCTTTTGTATTGGCGCTCATGTCGTTGATTATATACCCTTTGCTGTTTCCTGCTGTTGACATTAGTGAGCTGACATTCAGGTTTTAACAGTCCTTCTTCTACCCAGGATGCACCACATGTTCCTAAAAGGAATTTCTACTGATTGGCTAAGCAACTGAATCAACCCAGGCGCTGGGTCAAGGGCAAGACCATAACGGTCTTTGCTAGAGGTCCTGCAAACAGGAAGTCCGTATTTCGATTGCGGTTTTTTATACACAGACAAAATACTGAATTGGCAGATTAAGGTCACTGGGATGAAACAATACAGCTCTTTTACTAAAAAGCATATGTATTTGCACTGAACTTCCACTTTAAAGGAGCTAAAAGCTCCCCACAGAGTATAAAATGGAATAGAGCCTTCTTATAACAGAAGGTACCTCACAGCCTCATGTTATTATATTAGCATTGCCCTAATAATATAACATATAAACACAGATTTCTCCCTCCCAGAATACCTAGAGAAACATGCAAAGTATTATCTTTTATATCCTCTTTACTACATACACATAACTTTCTGTGTAGCATACAGAAAGTTTTTTTGATTGGCTTAGACAGTCACATGTTTTACAAACAGCACATCATTGGATGTTATACTGACATTACCACATCCTTTCAGTATTCACATGGAGACCCCTTGGCAGTCACATTTTTACTATCCCATATTAAAAAAGGAATCTCAGCTCTGTAAGTAAGCTTATGTATTTTGTACAAGTTGTATATTTTGTCTTGTACCTAATATAAGTCAGTGCTAAACTTTAAATACATTCATTGCTGATCATTTAAATGGTAATAGTGAGATAGTACACAGATACATATACACCTTTCCTATATGCAATATCCTATACCCCCCACCTCATTGGTAGCAATCTCTAAAAATTCAATGCAATTTCTTATGAAGATATAACAATATTCATACAATATAAATGATATACACACACAGTATGCATGTGTGCATGTATGTTCCAGAAAAACTCCTGAAAGGCTGGGGCAATTTTGAGGAGACTTGGTATACATACCTTTTAGGACCGGGAAAAAAAACATAGGCTACTTGACAACCTTAAAAGGACAACTATGGTCTCAAAACAAGTTAGGGTTCAATAAAAGCCTGCAGTATTTCCTTTAAAATGAGCCGACAATCACATCTCTGGCTGGAGCCTGTGAGAAGTTACATTGGGGTGAATGTTCAAACTTTCTGCTTCCAGTAGGTTGAGTGACATCACCTGACCTCTGTCCCACCCGTTCGCCCCTAAGTTAAGACTTAATGCTGGGGAAATCAGGAAGTACCAGGGGAAAAAATTGACAGTTGAAATGGGGAGCCTATTAATGCAGGCAGAGGCTGGTCACATGACTACAAGCTGATCACATGGCTGAAAACAGGAAGTGTTCAAGCAGGAAGTAATATTGCTGAACCTTTCCAGCAATAACTTTTCCCAAATTTTATCTCTTGATTTGATTTAGGTTTTATTTTGAAGGTATGATGGAAGGCTTTTTATATAATCCTTACTAGTTTGGAAGAATTAAAGACCACAGTTACCCTTTAAGTTAATTTGGGATGAGATCTAACCTCTGTGCTGCCATTCGGTGGTGAATCAAGTGATCGTCTAAATTAATTGGTGATGAGATATAACCTCTGTGCAACCATTCGGTGATGAATCAAATGATCGTCTAAATTAATTGGGGATAAAATCTGACCTAGAGGCCTGCCTCAGGTCAGGTACACCTGGCTTACCCTATTTGAAGGTTGGATTTGTGTACACCACAATGAGTTGTGTGGTTGCAGGTCAGATTTTGTTAGAAAGCTGTGTTAGGGGCCGGGTAGTGGGTGTAAGTTGCCGGGCTAAACATTTTTAGGTGCTGGTCACTGCGGGTGCAGGTAGGATCATTGGGGGGGAAAAACAAACACTTTAGGGCTTATTTAATAAGAGTTGCAACTTTTTGCCCTGGGCTGTTAATTTGCAGCAACCAATGAGATGTTATTAAATGTTTTCAAACTGTAGTAGACCAGTAAAAAAGTAACATCTGATTGGTGCCAGATGAATGGTCTAAACGAGAATAATTTTCAATTTAAGATTTACATGGTAGTTTAATGGTTCAGTGGGTAATTATTTAGATTTAAAACTAAACTATTTGATTTTAAAAAAAAATCCTAATGTGAAAGCTTTTCTTCCCAGAACATCGATACATTGTAAGATTCTAAGTTTTGTAAGAAATAGATTCTGTAACTAAGAAGGCTTCCATATTGCTAGCAGTACAACTCATAGCCCATGTAGTCTTGAACCTTGTGACCATGCACTCCTATTGGCCACACCCCCTAATATCACTTCGTCTCCGCACCAATACAGATGTCCCTGAGCTAAAACTGCAGGGTAGCAAGCTTTTAATTTTCCACCCAGCATGCTGACAGCCTTTCAGGAATGATACAAAAGTCCACTGATTTAACTGCCATCATTATTCCTGTTTGCTGCTCCTAGCAAAATATAAAGTTTCTAAAAGTATCTATATTCTTTCTATTATCTCTGGTACCTGAGCAAACTAATACTACATATTTAGCATTGTAGGATCAGTATTGGTCCAATAATTTTTCTTTAACATGTCCAATAGAGAAAAAAATTGGATTGTACGATATCGGAATATCCCAACATCAAGATTGGTGCATGTATGGCTTCCATTACTTTTAAACAATACAAAATAGTCAACTAATGTTATTGTCTTTTTTTGATTGTTTGTTTCCATTATGTTCCTAGCAAAAGCTGAAATTTTATACAAAACTGCATTACTAAATAATAGCTCTGTTGAAATAGTGGTAAAATGGTAAAATAGGTACTTTTTACTGAAACGTTAATATATAAAATACATTTCTTACATGCATGCTACCTAAGAAATAATTTGCACATATTGCTTTTCTTAAAAAACTAAGGAATATATCATTGTTAGGAACAGGAGCATTTAAATATGTTTAAAAAAAAAAAACCTACACTGAAATCTGTGTACTGTGTCAGGGAGAGTGAGTCTGAGCTGTAACATGATTAAACAAGCCTATATGTCTAAGTTTTAAATGAAAAACCATACATGAATTATATATATTGCTTCCGAGCTGTTGCTTCTCAGTGCTTGCACAAAAACAGACACTAAAATGCATTTTAAAAAGAAACGCACTGTAACCATAAAGATTTGATTTGTTGTGCACTTGTATTTTATTTTGTTTGTATTTACTGTACTATATTGTTGGATAATACGGATGTACAAAGTCCGATCTTTATATATGTACATTACACTGCTCATTGGGGTGGGGTTAAATTATTTACTTCTACCTAATCCTTTTGATCTGAAAGCAACCAGCAAAACATTTATCGGACATTGCAGTTTAGTCTACGCATGAGTCTGAGGAGGTGCAAAATTCATTTTTTAAAAACTGGACTATCCTGCAGACGCTGTGACTCTTGGTAACTATGTTTTCTATTGCAAAATGTTTTCCAGTCTAGTTAATTACAGAAAATATCTGTGAACCCAAAACCCTGTCATTTCCAGAGTGGAGAAGGTACCTTGTGGCACTGAGAGACACATAGCACTAACTTTATGCCAGCGCTTAAGTTAAGCATTTAATGCAAGTATCCTTTATGGCCCTTTTTTAGGTCATGGTATGGACGTCTGGCTCTCTTAAAGGGAATGACCACCCCTGCAAACTTTCTACCCCACAACCAGTACCCTACCCCCCATCCCTTCATTCTCTTAGCAAATTACTTGACAATGGCTATATGAACCACCCCCTTTTACAGCTGCTTGAGCTTGTGAAGATCTTCTAAAATCATGAAAGGAGGCAGAAACAGTGCGGTTAGGGACCGGCACACAAAGTTAAATATTATGGGGAACATGGATTTCCTGTAGGTACTTTAGAGAATATGCTTTACTTTTGTCCTTAAATTGGCTTCATGACAAAATGACTTGTTTTGTTGACAGAATTTTGCCGTAAAAACTACTGGTGAAATTTTATTTAGAAACTGACAAAATGTTTTCACCAAAAGAGAAATTCTGAAACGAAAATTGTTTTTTTGCCATTAAATCAGTGATTTTGAGGATGTATTTCGCAGACATTACAACACTGAAATTTTAGCAGCAATTTTGCTGTAATTTTACTACCATTTCACAAACCAATATGATTTTTTTATACCTGTTAAATTTATTTGACCACTAATTTTTTAAATAATTTAAATAATATATTAAGAGTAATATACAATATATAAATGGTTTATCATATTTAGGTTTCAATTGTACAATCAAATATATATCAGGCAAAAATAAAATAACCAAAGCTTATAAAACACAAAATACAGTATTGTGGGCCTGCTATTTAATGCAAAAATGTATATTTGCTGCCATCTTCTGTTCTGAATTGATTTTGCAGCCAGCTATATACGTTTATTAAATAAATGTAAACATTCTTTGAATAGCATTGCAGCAGTATGTGCTGCATTTCTATCTTACTTTGAAACACCTTTGTATAACAAATCAGAAGTGTTTCAGATGATTGGTATGCTTTCTGGAAGAATCTGATTGTAACTAGAGATGGCTGAACTTCTGAAAATCTGTTCTGCTCAAGGATTTGCGGATTATCGGAAAAAAAAACAAAGAAAATTTTAAATTAAAGTCAAATGGGGGAAAAATAAATTTGGAAATTTCCGCTTAAAATAATGGATTTAAAACCAGTTTACTGCTGCATGGTATTCTATGACCTAAAGTATGTTAATTAACGAATGTTCAGCATTCGTTAATTAGACCTCTAAAAGGCCTAATACTAAATTTGTCCATAGGCCTAAAAGGGGGGGTTACCGGTAGTTCTTAAAATGACATTTGGGTCCCAAATTGTGTGAATACAGGAGTGGTTAACAACAAGTGCTAATCCACCACACAGAAATTCTGCTCAAAAAGCAGAAAAAATATCCTCTATCCAAAACCTACCACTGTCAGGTCTGTTACATTAACGGGGGCTAGAAGCCCAGAGTCCCCCCCTCTGAGTCCCAGGCCAGAGTCCCCTTTCAGTGTCCAAGGCCAGAATCCCCTCTCAGTGTCCCAAACCCAGAGCCCACCCCCTCTCGGTGTCCCAGGCCCAGAGTCCCTCCTCCCTCTCCTTGTCCCAAGGCCAGAGTCTCCCTCAGTGTCCCAAGGCCAGATTTTGCTTATTTGTTTTATTTAATTTTACCAGCTGAAATCACTTACTCACATTTACAGCCGTGCTGCCCTCCCTTAGATATCACACAGCAAAGATGAGTGCTAAAAGCCATGGTTAACATAACACTTGTCATTGGCAGGTGGGAATGTCTGTTACAACCTTTCTCCTCCTCTTCTGCCAGTTAAACAAACTTGAAATGTCCTGTTGCTAGGATACAGCCTATATAATCAGGCTGATAAAGGGTGGGAGGAGGAGTGTTTTCTTGCATGCTAGCTTTGAGTGACAGAGGCAGACAGAATTGTTATGCCCCCTTCACAGCATGGCTAATTGAAGGAAAGAGAGAGGCTCTTAATCAGGGGAAAAAATGTATGGGGAGGGCATACCTATAGGGCTAGACCACACTAGCGCATTTGCGCATGCTTTCTGCGCTCGAGATTGCACCCGCTATTTTTGGTAAAATGGAAATCGCAGAAACGTTGTGATTTTTTTTGGTGTTTGTGGTTCTTTGGAGTGCAACTTTCTCATCTAGTTTGTATACTGTATTAATATACAGTATACAGTAAAAGTACTTTTCCAGGGCCAGCAATTTTTCAGTTTGGACAGTGGTACTAATAATGCAATAAAATCTCTTAAAGGAAAACAATACCCAAAAAGACAACATCTCCCCCATTACATGTCTACACTTCCAGCAGCTGAAATCACTTACTCTCATTTACAACCATGCTGCCCTCCCACACAGCAAAGATGAGTACAAACAACCCGTCTCCTAGATGGCCCAGGGCCATCGTTAACATATCACTTGTCATTGGCTAGTGGGAATGTCCGTTACATCCTCTCTCCTCCTCCTCTGCCAGTCAAACAAACTTGAACGGTCCTGTTGCTAGAAAATAGCCTACATAATCAAGCTAATCAAGGGTGGGTACAGGAGTGTTTTCTTGCATGCTAGCTCTGAGTGACAGAGGCAGACAGAATCGTTACGCCCCCTTCACAGCATGGCTAATTGAAGGCTAATTGGAGGCAGAGAGAGGCTTGAAATCAGGAAAAAAAATGTATAGGGAGGGCTGCATACCTTTACTCTTTCTAAAGCAGTTTAAAAAAGAAATGCATTGAGGCAATACAGTTTTCCTTTAAATTCCCTAGTAGGAGGGGTTACTTCCATGCTCTGGTGTGATAGGGAATGTTTAATTGGTTGGGGGTGGCTGCACTTCAAGTTGTCCACTGAATTGAGTATAAATCTTAAAAGTTTCTTTCTTGCACTTGGGGTATGGGTAGGGGAAGGGTTAACAGCAAAAAATAAAACGGTCAAGATATCTGTAAAAATCAGTTTAAATGACACTTCCATTTATGAACTCACGCCTATCCACCAGGCATATTTATTCTGTGCTGTTTTGATGCTTGCTTGGTGTGTTTTGACTCCAAAACCATTGCACACAAGAATAAGGTTGCTAACAAACTTTGCTATAGTAATTAAAAACTATAAAAAGCACAAAAAACCCTGCAGAAACATTTCACCTTTTTCAACCACATTTCAACCAAGTTGCACCTCTCTGCTATGGTGTGGCCCCTTTAAATCGCAGTGGTCGTGTGATAAGGTAAATCCACTTGGAGATGGTTTTTGAGGTAGTGCCTATGCATTTCATCATCAGGGATAAAGTTTGAAATGCCTTTTAAAGCCAAGATCCAAGAAGTGAGTGTTAACTTCCCCTACCCATACCCCAAGCAAAAATCTCTATAATTCCAATTAACCAATCTTCAGTGCATCATTACTATGGTAAATCTGCCAAACTTGTCACCATTTAACAATCATCCTTCCTATACGCTTAATAGAAAGTGATTGTTAATTACTACCGATACCAGTGATTCGCAGACTTTTTCATACTTGGCAATGCAAATGTTTCTTGTGGGACACCTGTGTTCTTAATCACTGGTCTGTATAGTATTTAAAGAAGATTGAAGACAAAGGAAGCCAAAAGGAGCAAAAAGCCCTCCACTGAGCATAAACATGGAGAAACACCTTCTTATAAAAGAAGGCATCTTGCAGCCTCATAAACCAAGAAGATTGAATAAAGACATATGTCCATCCAGTCTAACCTACTCTACATTTCCTGCCTAAATGTTGATCCAGAGGAAGACAAAAAAAACCCACCAGAATTATGAAGGGGAAAAAATTCCATCCTGACTCCAAGTGGCAATCGGAAATTTCCCTGGATCAACTCTAATTTATATATCAATACCAGTAACCTGCAACATTCTTTGTTTTCAGAAACTCATCCAGCTTTCTTTTGAAACTATCCAATGAACCTGCCATAACATTGTCCACTGGTACACAGTTCCAGAGTTTTACTGTTCTCACAGTGATAAATGCTTTCTGAACTTAAAGACTAAACTTCTTTTCTTCAAGTCTTAAAGGGAGACTATGGCCTCCAAACAAGTTAGGGTTACATAAAAGCCTACAATATTTTCTTTAAAGGGGAACTGTGGTCTAAAAATGACTTTAGGTAAATTGATAGGAATTGCTCTCCTGAGAATTTTTGCAATTTATTTTCATTGTTTATTTTGCATAGTATTGAAGATATTTACATTTTTGTGTGTGATATGGCAGCAGCATCACCAGGTCCCCTGCACTTCCTGGTCTGAAACCATGTCAATCTGCCCTGTGTCTCCTCCCCTTTGCAGCCCCCCTGGTCACTCCCACTCATGGACCCCATGGTCCCTCCAGTTGCAAGCCCCCCTTGGCCCATTCTCTTACAGCCCCATGTGGCCCCACCCACCAGCAGGCGCTGTGGCCCTGCCCACTCACGGGTGCACAAGCCCCGTCCACTCGCGGGTGCCGTGGACCACTCAGACTCCCTTACCTACTCTGTCAGGACTTCACACAGCAGTGAGGAGGGACTTCCTGTCTCCCTTACACACTGGGGGAGTCTGAGGCTGTGCTCGCTGGCAACACTGTGCAGGAGAAGCCTAAGGAATGTCACATGTCAGCCTACCACCCATTAACTTTCTGGTCAGACTTTATATCTTGGGCTGTGGAGCAGGTAGAGAGGTGGTTTATGGCTCGTTTTAAAGGTAAGAAACTGGCCTTTCATTTAAACTCAAATGTTTGGAGACCACAGTTCCCCTTTAAAATATGCCCTGAACCACAACTCTGGCTGCAGCCTGTGCACATTTAATATTATGAATGTTCAAATTTCCTGCTTCCAGTAGGTTGAGTGAAACCATCTGACCTCTGCTCATCCCCTCTGTCCTGGGGGCAGAGCATGCTCAGTTAAGACTTAATGCTGGGGAAAAGAGGAAGTAACTGGGGATAAAATTGACAGTACAGACGTGTAGCCTATTACACACGAGACCAGCAGAAGGCTTTCCAACAACCCTAACTTGTTTGGAAAAATTGGAGAACACAGTTACCCTTTAAGGGATGTCTGCATGTCCTCTGATGTTCTTTAGGTGAACAATGCCCCAGATAGTGTATTGCACACCAGTGTGCACACATCATTTAAGAAACCCTGCCCTATACTTAGGCGATAAATAAACTTTGCATTTACGCATCCTACTGCAATTGGTTGTCAGTGATGGGATTGGTTATCAAGCCAGTCAATTATTTAGCAAATCATATTGGGAATTGAGTATTATTGCCCATGTGTATGGCTACCTTTAGTCACTGTATTTTTGGTGTGCACAAGTCTGACCCTGACACTTAATAAAGATTTTATTTGGTCAAAATGCAAATATTCTTAAGAATTTAGTTCTCCTTTAACCCAAAGAGGCACCTTTCCAACTAGATTTACCAAGAGTAAAATGAATAAATGTATATACCAAAACTCCAGATTACTAACTCTTACGGTATCTAAGTGTGAGCTTCTGTGTCCAGACATATTGTAGAAAGTGAAAAGGTAAAATATAGAGATAGTATGGAACTACATAGCCTGGTGGCACTTGGACTATAGATTTATATTTGATATATGGATGAGTGCAGGAATCTTTTTTTATATATTACTTCTAAAGTGAAAAGGTAGATATGCACATATACACCACAAATAAACGAAAAAAGAAACCATTTTATTCCCTCCATGACAAAATATTGCAAACACATTATTTCAAAAATAAAACTCAGGCTTTTTAAAGTACAAACATTTACATCTTTGCTTGAGCCTTAATAGTTCCTATTATGTACATAATGAATTTGTGCTCATTTAAACACATTAATATATATATAAGGTTTGATCAAAATTAAAAAAAAGTAAAGAGCCTTGGATTCCATAAAGAATGTTGTGGTGTGTAAATGTCCCATTATCTAATCCAATATTTACTCTGGGTTAGAAAATACCCAGCTCCACTTCTAATCATCTCACTATTATTTTATTCCCTGGTACCCAATTGCCTTGTAGCTGCTTTGGAAAAGCTCAATGCAAGCAACAGGACTGATGACGTCATGTGAAAAAATAAACAAAAATGAAAAGGCTGCAAATTCATTTTAAACAACCTTAATAATAAAAATAGGAAATATATTAAAATATTTAATATATTTTTTTTTTTTTTAATTTAAAAAGCAAGTACCAGTAATTTGAAAGTATAAAGCAGCAATACTTCATCAGTATTTAAAAAAAAAAAGCTCATTTTGTGAAGGTAGCACTGGAACATTAACATAAATATTTATTTATAAATGCAAAACTGAAAGTTTCAGTGACGTACTGCAATGGCATACCTTCTATTAGAACCTTATACAAGGGAGAGAACTACACCAGTATTTCTGGATGTACTGCAATGGCATACCTTCTATTAGAACCTTATACAAGGGAGAGAACTACACCAGTATTTCTGGACGTACTACAATGGCATACCTTCTATTAGAACCCTATACAAGGGAGAGAACTACACCAGTATTTCTGGACGTACTGCAATGGCATACCTTCTATTAGAACCATATACAAGGGAGAGAACTACACCAGTATTTCTGGACACTTTCGGCAATGCCAGGAATTTAGAATATTTTTCTTTTTCGGTTTTTGATTTTACCATGTGACAGGCAAAATGCTTTCTACCAAATTTAGCCATTCCTTACTGGTTGTCTAGTTTAGGGATTCATTATGGGTTGTTTAATTATTGATTCTTTGTTGGTTGTTTAATTTAGCGATAAACTATTGGTTGCTATATTTTCACCTAGTTTAGTTAAAATGAATTCATGGTCGACTGCTGAAAGTTAATGGAAAGGGCACATTTCTATATATTCCTATAATATGGAAGTGGCTGGATAGGATTTTTATTATATGAAAAGAGACTGTGAATGAATAAATGAATGACTATATTAGATGTGTGGCACTGCTGGCAATACACACCATTTTCCACTGCATACAGTATTACCTCTGAGATTGTGTTTACTTATATAACATGCACTTTATAATTGCTATACTTTTTTTTAAACAAATGAAAATACAATAACAATATCAGGGCTATTGTTCTCAAAATCTATAAATAACACTAATAGTACCAGAAATGTGGTGATCTACCCACCAAGTTAAATGTCCATGTCGGTGATTCATAAATTGTGCCACTGTATTTGTCAGTAAAAGATGAGTTGATCACCTTTTGTTTCCTATTCACATTAAACAGGCTTAATGGTCATCTGTCTAAAATAGCCGTGTATGCTATAGTACTATGGACCCTATGCACTAGAATTCCCTGAAAGGAACTTTCAGTGGTTTTAAAGTCAGAAGTGCATATCTGAAAAGTATATAATGAACAAGCTAATGTGCAGTTCAATGGCTTTTCCTCTATTGATCATGGAGTATTATACTCATATACTCCATTGTTTAGCAATTCAGCTTTAATGATGTTTTTCACAACATCTTATTAAGGAATCTCTTTTTTCAGCTGCCTGAAAGACAAAACAAAACATTTTAATATAAAGCTGTATAAAGGTGTAGAATTATTATGAATGGAAGTAATCAATGTGATTATTTCTTTTTTTTGTTGCAATTAAGTTGCCAATCAAATACATAAATTCCTAAAAACCTAATAGATGTTACATAATAAGATTTTCACATTCATAAATGCCTAGGCAATTACCCTTTTTTTCTTTTTATTATAGTGAGGATAGTGGGACAGGGGTGAAGACTAAAAACATTAAACTGGTTTGTTATAGAATGAGTATTGTTATCCGTCATATGGATGGCAAGCACATTGTAACAGATCCATCATACTTTGTGTATGATTTGGGCGAAATATTAAATGGTTTCTTTGGGTGTCCGAGACCGATGTCCGACTGTCTGTTCGTCTGAATCTGGATGAATGGGCAATTGGACAGGTCGGAAAACCACAACCGTTTGTTTGGTCCTCCATCGACCACACGCTCTGTTACGCTGAATTGTCAGCTGTGGCTACTTTTGGGTACCATCGACTGATAGTCATCCGTCCTGGAAAACAGGTCCCAAACAACGAACAGTAAGTTGGGACTAAGGTTCCTAAAAAGATTAGGTGTTAAATTTGATTTCAAGGCAAAGTCTGCAAATGTGTATGCAGCTGACCAAGTTTGTGATTATTTATGTTTTTCATTATTAGCCCTTATATACAGTATCAGGAAATCCAACTCAGCACCCACAAATATGAAAAAGAATGGCATAAAGGGTATGTCCATCCTTAAAACAAAAACTGGTCCTTTAAAACAAAAACTGTGATTATTCAGTTGCCTTCAACCTCAACTGCTATTTTACCAGTATACTGCATGCAGCATTTGTAATTTCTTTTCCATTCTGACAAAGGTATCTTTCTGTTCAATGAGCTTTTTATATGCTTAAAGGGTATCTCCACTGTGAAAAATTACATTGGCTATTATAGCAGTTTATAGCTAAACTAGGTCATACCTGGAATGTTAGGTTACTCTATTCCATATGTGCTCTGTTCTCTTGCCTTTACACTGGTCAGCCGCAAGATTTCTCTGGCTGACATGCCCGCCTGCCTCCTATTCTGCCGACGCGCGCGCTCCCGACGGACATGCACACTAAGCCTCTTCCGTAGTCGGGAGAGGCTGACCCCGAGTCTACTGCTGACAGCCAATGGGAATGTCGGCATCACGTCCCCATAGTAACAAGATCAAGAGATATCGGGACTTTCTGTTGTGCTGCCGAGCTCTGACAGTTAAATGTAAAGGCTGGTTTGGAGAGAAAGATATACTTTCCGTTGTGCTGCTGAGCTCTGTGACAGTTAAATGTAAGGTGGTTGGAGAGAAAGAGATACTTTCTGTTGTCTGCCGATCTCTTACAGTTAAATGTAAAGGGCTGGTTTGAGAGAAAGAGATACTTTCGTTGTGCTGCGATCTCTACAGTTAAATGTAAAGGGCTGGTTTGGAGAGAAAGAGATACTTTCTGTTGTGCTGCCGATCTCTTACAGTTAAATGTAAAGGGCTGGTTTGGAGAGAAAGAGATACTTTCTGTTGTGCTGCCGATCTCTTACAGTTAAATGTAAAGGGCTGGTTTGGAGAGAAGAGGATACTTTCTGTTGTGCTGCCGATCTCTTACAGTAAATGTAAAGGGCTGGTTTGGAAGAGAAGAGATAATTTTGTTTGTGCTGCGATTTTTACAGTAAATGTAAAGGGCTGGTTTGGAGAGAAAGAGATACTTTCTGTGTGACTGCCGAGCTCTCTACAGTTAAATGTAAAGGGCTGGTTTGGAGAGAAAGAGATACTTTCTGTGTAATGACGATCTCTTACAGTTAAATGTAAAGGGCTGGTTTGGAGAGAAAGAGATACTTTCCGTTGTGCTGCTTAGCTCTGACAGTTAAATGTAAGGGCTGGTTTGGAAGAAAGAGATACTTTCTGTAGTGCTGCCGAGCTCTCTGACAGTTAAATGTAAAGGGCTGGTTTGGAGAGAAAGAGATACTTTCTGTTGTACTGCCGATCTCTTACAGTTAAATGTAAAGGGCTGGTTTGGAGAGAAAGAGATACTTTCTGTTGTGCTGCTTAGCTCTGACAGTTAAATGTAAAGGGAGGGAGGGAGAGGGGGAGGGCTAGGGAGAGGGAGAGGGAGAGGGAGAGAGAGAGAGAGAGAGAGAGAGAGAGAGAGAGAGGGATGGATAGACAGATATAGATAGATAGACAGATATAGATAGATAGACAGACAGACAGATATGGATAGATAAATAGATAGATAACAGATATGGATAGATAGATAGATAGACCACAGATTGATAAGATAGAGATATAGAGACGATATGGATAGAGATAGACAGACAGATATGGATAGAGATAGACAGACAGATATGGATAGAGATAGACAGACAGATATGGATAGAGATAGACAGACAGATATGGATAGAGATAGATAGATAGACAGATATGGATAGAGATAGATAGATAGACAGACAGATATGGATAGATAGATAGACAGACAGACAGATATGGATAGATAGATAGATATAGATAGACAGACAGATATGGATAGATAGATAGCTATAGATAGACAGACAGATATAGATAGATAGATAGATATAGATAGATAGACAGACAGATATGGATAGATAGATAGCTAGATAGATAGACAGATATGGATAGATATAGATAAATAGATAGATAGACAGACAAACAGATATAGATAGACAGATATGGATAGATAGTCTCCCAGCCCCCCCTGCAATACAGCTAGTGACGATCCCAGCATCCCCTCTGAAATACACCTTCTGTCTCCCTTACAAACACACACACCTCCCCCCTATTTGATTCCTATAAATTCTATTACTTTTGCAATTGTTAAAAAAAAGTCTCCTTACATAAAGCTGTGTGGCTGAACTTTATAACTTCTCCCTTCTGTCTCTCCCTGCACTATCAGCTGTGAATAGATCATGCAGAGACAGGAAGGAAAGGCTTTGTTTACATCAGGCATCCCTGGGGTCAAGTGGGTGTGGCAGAAATCATGAATATGCATGTGATGATGCACATTGACTGACAGCCTGCCCAGCACAGTAGCAGACACACCCCCAGGAGCTACACAGCTTCCAGAGGCTGCTGCAAAGGAACAGAGCTGATTTTTTTGGGGGGGGAAAAGGTAGGAGGGGGGGTTGGGGGAAGGTGAACTTTCATATAGGGGGAAAAAAAAAATCGTTTTTCCATCAGTGGAGATACCCTTTAAGCATGTGCAGAGAAGTCAGCTGGGGAAACAGCAGACAATCATTGGTTGTGATTTCAGCAGTCACATCCTTGCATGGAGGGAGCAGCTATCTTATTCTGACATAATGGAGGCAATAGTTATCCTTAAATATCTCGTTAGAAATGCATCTAATAAAGTGAATATATAAATTGTGGTTGGGGCCAGGTTATTGACAAGTACATTTTCTGCATTTCATATGAACCACAGCTTGTTTCTTAGGTTTGGTTATTTAAGGAAACATACAGAATAAGTGATGTAGGAGTCAATAGACCTCTTTTAAACACACAGCAGTTAACAAAAAAAAAACCAAAACACAATACAAAATGTCTTGCAATACACTTGGCTACATTATATGGTTCACCAAGGGCCCAACTGCTTTCAAGCATTCCGTCTCACATGGTAGATGGGTCAAGAGACTTATTTCTGACTCAGGGAGCAATAGGTAGCTTTTCCCTGGTGGTTTCTACCTTTCGCATTACGAATATGTTCCAAAGATGCCTCTGAAGTCTTCTACCTGTCGCCGCTTCTGCGCTGACAGCTACTCCATTTACTGGTTGCGGCTACCAGGAAGTGGAGCATCTGTCAGTCGCAGAGGAGGTGAGGAACCGGGTCAGGTAAGAGACTATAGGGGCATCTTTGGAATATATTAGTAATGCGAAAGCTAGGTTTAGGGGGGTGATTAACATTTATAGCCAAACATTATTTTGACTGGACATGCCCTTTAAAATAACCCTGTTATAAGGGAACTTTATGCAAGAAACATGTTGCCAACATTAAAATCTGGCCTTATACATGTCAATATATTAATTGGTTTCCCCATTTATTCATAATTAGGAATGGTTCATCCTAATATTTATTGTTAGGGTTATTAGGTTCATCTTCTTTAGACGCTGCTTAAATGTTTAAACCAAATCTTACCACATTTAAAAACTTTTAAACATTTCCAGGTCTTTTGGAGGTACAGGTGAAGCTTTGTTCCAGTCATCTTCAGGGTAAGCTTCAAAATTGGATGTATCACCCTCGTGGGACACTTTTGGTATTATTGAAGGCTAACAAAAGACAATAAATAAAAACACTTAAGTTACTTTTCCTTTTAAAGGAGTGAATTGCCTTGCAATCATCAGAATAGTCCATATTGTACATATCTGATTGGGTACATGCCTATCCTTGTGAAAATTAAAATAATTTGATTGGCTAAGACACCCTGTAACTTTTGCATTTTGCAAACATGGATTAAAAATGCCCACTCTTAAGAACAAGGAATAAATACATATTAAATGTATCCAATGTTAGTTCCAAATTCCAAAAAAACTATTTTATTGGTTAATCTTTTCTTATAATAATTAAATACATTATAAGGCATTTCATTAGATTTAACTAGAAAGCTTCCATGCACAAACACATGTTAATATGTTTTACTGACCATTTTCATGAAGATGAGGATACACTTAAAGGGCATCTATAGTGAAATTTATACATTGCTCCAATCCAGAAATAAAAAAGGTTACTGTATGCTGCCTTATTCCCAGCTTCTTCTCTGGCTCAGTGTTTGCACACTGTCTGATTTACTGCAGAGCTCCGGCTTTGAACCAAGCCACTCATGCACATTAATCCTCCTACATTTCACTCTAACCTTTGTAAACAACAACAAACACCCCTCCGTATGTAAGCCTGTAGAGAGGAATTGTCTCCGTTGTTCGAATTGCTACATAAGGAGTGGGAGTGGTATGAGTTAGGAGTGATCCTAGTCCTGCCTTATCATTGCAGCCTGACCTCCCTTTGACAGGCAATAAATTGGTGAAAGCTTTTCTTTACTTCTGTTTATAAGCCTGTATTTGCCAAGTGTTTTAGTGAGCAGGAAGGAGTCATTGTGAGACTTGCTGTAAACTTTGTGTAAGCCTACACACTACACCGGCATGCTGTTAGGGGATTTGACAGCTCAAGCAGGAGTGGTGTATTGAAACCTTGACTTCTTTTAGCTTATATATATTGGGACATTGGAAGACACTGAAGAAAATAAAGGTACTCTGGAGGTTGGTGGAATTATAGAACAAAAATGTTTAAAAATTACATTTTCCCACTATAGATGCCCTTTAAATAAGGTATGATTTACATTTAAATAATCAAAGAGCAACTTTTTGCATTAGCATTTTCTGTTGAGCTACTATAATTTTCACAAGAAATAAATCCTAAAATCAACTTTACCTCATTAGCACACATGGCAAAATGTACCCCACAGTCACACAGGGGACCATAGTTATGTCAATTCTTGACACTAAAAACAAATCCCAAATATTTGTAGCTATAATCTAAAAGCACCAAGAACTTCAATAAACTGTGCAACACCATCTTTGCATTGAAGGACTGGAATATGTAACGGTGTGTATGAACACTGTCAAATGACAATTAGAGGTATCACCTTCCAAAATAAAACTATGGCAAGCCAGTTTCTAAACACACACCCTGGTCCCATGTCTTAGGTTTCCTGTTGCTTAGAAATTGGTATATGTGTTTAACATACTCCTTATACAAATTGCCTGTTCTTCATGAACGGATGCGTGTGATCTAGTAAACAGTTTTTTGTATATTCGTACATTGCAATAATACATTTCAAAGTAAAAGTTACCTTTAGTTTTTTCTGCAGTACAGAATCCCAGTCTATTGATCGAAACCATCTATGCCTTTTGACATCATCTGCTCCATTCTGATTGTCCCAAAATAAAAGTATGACTTTCAGTATGTATATCTACAATCACTATTTACCAGGTTTAATCTGCATGTAAATCAATAATTCTATCAAAAGAAAGCATTGCTATTTTAATAGGGTCTATATACAATATACAGCATTTACAGACAGTTGGGCTTAGGCCATAAAAGGTGCAACAGTTTGGCTAAGCTATTAATCTGCAGCAACCAATCAGATGTTATCTTACTTCAGTAACCCAGTAAATAACTAACATCTCATTGGTTTGTTTTGTGGTTATGTGTTAAGGAGGTCTATAAATGAAATAACTCCCCATCTGTTTAATAATTATATACATACCTACTGCAATCTGATTCTCAGCCTATTTCTCAGCACTGCACTGTCCGTTCTGCCTTAATGCAGAATCTTTGCCTAGATATAGAAAGTGTCCTGTACACTAACAAATCAGGAGCAAGGGGGAAATCTCAGGTGGCAGAGAACTATTCAACTGAACAGAAACAAGATGTCAGCAACTTTAAAACTATTTTAAAGCTGCAGATTCCAATTGACCTTAACTTCATTTTACAATGTACTAATTTAAAGGGCATGTCCACCCTTCAAGAACATTTTTAATATTATATTCCCCCTGTCCCCTACCACTATATTTTTATTATTAGAAAGTGCCCCAATCTTTACTTACCTTCCCTCTGCCGCACTGCCAGGCCCTCTGCTTGCGAAAAAATGCAAGCAGAGGGGTGGGAACGGCAGTCGCATCTGTGATTGGCTGAGAGGCAGCCAATCACGGACGCGGCTGCTGGGAGTTCAGTGTGGCGGAAGAAAGAGGGAAGGTAAGTAATGTTTGGGGCACTTTCTAATAATAAAACTATAGCGGTTGGGGCTGGGGGGAATATTATATGGAAAGGTTTTTACGCTAGGGGGAGGGAATCCTAATCGGGAGGGAGAGGGAGGGGGCAGTTTTGGGGACTTTGGGGGGGACTACAGATGAACCATATGGAGCTGGGATGTGAGGTAAGGATTTTATTACACTACATGATGGGGCCATTACTGGGGGGGATTAGTTTTGGGGGTGCACATGCCCTTTAATGGATACTCATCAATGGCAGATTCCATTGGTGCATGTAAGGTATGTACCGAACCTTCATTTACAAGATTTATTCTTTCAATGTAAATCAGTGAGTCTGACAAATTTGTCTCAAATAATCGACTATACTGTAGTAGTTAATTTTTTCCACCTGTGGCCTGCCATTAACTCTTTCATAACTAGCTTTTAAGAACATGTAGGAAGAACAACAGACAAGTCAGAAACTTATAGAATTCCTTTTCATTATTAAATAATGTAGCACTGAGATGGGAGATAGGTGCTTAGCACATCATAATAGAACTAGGGAAAGTATAAATATAAACTTTGAATTTAGCTTGAAAGGCTGCATTTTGGAAGGGAATGTGTGTGTCTGTGTTGCAGGTATTAAAACCGAATAATCTTGCTATGGCAATGAAAGAGGACATTTAAAATTTATAAATTTTTCTGAATAAATACATATATTTGTATTATTGTGAGTATGGTTGTCATAGAAACATTAGGGCAGGTAATGTGTGGCAGTGTATCAGGAGGTTTGTGTACTTGTGTCTGTGTGGTGTTAGGGAGTATGTTTTTGCTCTTTAGACTATACAAACTTTGATGGTTTATGTATAGTGGCCATGGAAAAGTAAGGGTAGGTTGGGTGGACTGGAGGTTTTGCGTCTTTCAGAAGGTATGTGTATCTGTATCTGTGTAGTGTTTAGGGGTGTGTTTTTGGTCTTAAAGGGCATCTATAGTGAAAAAAACACATTGCCCCTTTACAAAGTTAAATTCATGTACTCTGTGCTGCCTTAATCCTATCTCTGTCAGTGACTTTGTTTAACCATGGTGTCAGATCTGTGTGCAGCACTCCCCCCTTCCCCCTCCCTTCTGTTACCTCCTCCATGTCTCAACTCTGGCTAACCGACAAGCTTATCATGTGCAGTAGGAGTTAAAAAGTTCAACATCCTGAAAAACACACCCACGCACAGTGGCCATTAGAAAGCAAGCTGTCCTGGAGACACGGAATAAGGAGATCAGTACAGTTTACGATCTCTCACTTTGTGACCCATCATCAATCAGTGAAAGCTATTAAGAAGGGGGGTCAAATGCAGCCTTATATCTACCATCAAAGCTAGCTCTCTACCCCTGCAAATGCGGTTATCTCTATGTTTATTACAGAGCAGGGAGGGGGGATCACGTCACAGGGATTTGATTGACAGTCCAAGTAGGAGTAGAGGAATGCAATCAGTATTTTTCTAACTGGTGTATCTCAGGGCAGAGATGGAATCTGAAAAAAGTGAAGACACTCTAGGGGTTGTGGGGAATTATAGAACACATGGAATAAAAGAAAATAAAAAGTAAATTTTCCCACTATAGATGCCCTTTAAAAGTTGTCTTTCCTTTGGCCCAGGAGATGTTTGAAAACTACAACTTTAAACATTCAAACAACAGATGACAGCAGGGAATGCTAAAAGTTACATAAAACTTACACATATTTATTATTATGCTTTTATTTTATACATTTTATTTTGAAATTGTGTGTTGTTTGTGTAGTTATGTGTGTTTGTTTTACTGTGTGTAGTGTGTAGCCTTGAACACAGGTGCATTTTATTAAGAAAGTGACAGTTCTGACTGCGTGAGGAGATACAGTCCAAAAAAGAAGAAACAGAAATAGAAAGAACAGGAATTTGGCTTTTTCAAGACAAATTAGATATCTTTCAATCTTATAAATCTTCAGAGTTAACCAATATGTTACAAAATATAAATATTACAATATTTATAAATAATTATATCTTATTATATCTTGGCTGTATATACCCTTTAATGTAATAACCAAAACCAGTGCTAAAACTATAACCGAAAACAAAAAAAAGGGGAACATTTTACAAACCTTCATGTTTCCTAGCCTTCTAGTTCGGTCCACAACAAGAAGTTTCTTTATGAGGTCCCTGAAAGTAATGATATTAGTATATTGTATTACAGCAAGAAACATATTCTAAAATAACTACAGATGTGTTTATTTTAATTACAAACAAGCAAACGGACATCAGTATTTTGGAATTAATTTTAACTCTCCTTAACCCCCCCCCCCAAAAAAAAAGTGTCTACTTAAGGCGGCAACTGCAATAAAACAATATAACATATCTCCTAAAGAAATGCAGAATAGCTAAGAAGTGAAGAAGTGTGGGTGACCAGATTTGACCCCATTCATTTCACTATTTCTTAATTTGGCATCAATGAGATAACACAAAGTCAGGTTACTGGACTTACTTTACATATAAGTCTAAATGACGTGGGAAGTCAATTTTGCCAGCCAGGATTTTCTGATATATTCCGAATGGATTGTCATCAAAAAATGGAGGAAACCTAAACCAAACATTACATTTTAAATTAAATAAAAACATTATAATAAAAACATATATAATAAAACAGGTCCACATATAACAACTTATCGAGAATCAGTGAAGTCCAACATGTGAACAATAATCCTTACAGTGCACATGACAATTATTTTGGGATGTTTCTACAGTAACCTCAAGTAACATTTAAGTGGTTATGTAAGATTACAGTAAAAGACTGGACATTATATTACTCCCAGGATTGTTCAAGAAATCAGCACTGACTTTCAACCACCACATTCTGTAGCCACGCCTGTTATCCCACCCCAGTTAGCGATTCTTTCACAGGACTGTTACATTGTTACTGGGATTATAAACCATATTTACACATTTCAACACAAGACTGAAAAAAGTAACATGAAAGGAATTTCAGCAGTCTGGTTGAAATCACCACAAAAGGCTCTTCACAATAGTAATAAATTAATATAGGATGTATGTGTGTGATAGGCTGGGTTGTGGTTTATAGGAAAATAAAGGCCTGTGTTTATCAGGATCAAACATTGTAGTGTTCAATACATAAATTACCCTACTGAGTAAGGGACTGAAAAGAATCTTTTTTTACTAAAGCTTCCTACACACGTGTGATCGTGGGTCCTGACCTGTGACGCACGTTGTGTACGAACAAGCGCTTCGGACGATAATTGGTCCGTGTATGGGCACATTATCGGGCGAAACCGCCGTTTGCTCGGCGATTGTTGCCCGATCCACCAGGCAAATCACCGAACGAGCGGCCATTTCGGCCGATAAAGTGCCCATACACAGGCCCGATTATCGTCCGAAACGCTCGTTCCTACACATCATGGGTCGTGACCTGCGATCACACGTGTGAACGAAACTTAAGACATATTTTACATCATTTGATTTAGCTACACAGGGGCAACACCTACTGAACAAATAGTGTTCAGCCTTTACATCTTTTTTAATAGAATGCATGTCCATTTCAGAGTGTATAGCCAAATGTGTGACTAATGCAGAAAAACCACAAACAGGACAGTAGCTTCACATTTACAATTTGTTTAAAATTTTCATTCCAAAAACCAAAGTGGAATTACCCAGAAAGCATTTCAAATATCAGGATCCCCAAGGCCCACCAATCTACTGCTCTTCCATGACCTTTGCTCTGAATAACTTCTGGTGCCAAGTACTCTGGTGTCCCGCACAGAGTCCACGTCCTAGAAACAAACAAATCAAATCAAAGGGATGAATAAGCAACTGTAAATGTTAGGCTTAAATAAAGCCGAATCATTTTTTGCAATTACAGCATTTCGAAATTGTCAAAGATAACGCCAACGTGAAAACACACTTTCCTCTGACTTACAGAAAGGCTTTTTAAATCTCTAACCAGAAGATAAGTACCGGCAAGGATTTCTGTACTGAACGATTTTACCAATGTCAAACAAGTACATGTTTGGTTAGGAATTACTTAGAAAGACAAGAGATCCAGCAGTTCTTAAGAGAATAAAATCTAAGAGCTAGGTCACACTGCCCTGCACAAAAAAAACAACAACAATGCATTTGCATTGCATTTCTGTTGTGCTTCTTCTTGTGCAACCGTGGTCTCAAAACAAGTTAGGGTTAAATGAAAGCCTGCAGTGTTTCCTTTACACTGAGCCAACAATCACATCTCTGGTTACATTGGGGTGAATGTTCAAACTTCCTGCTTCCAGTAGGTTGAGTGACATCACCTGACCTCTGCCCGCCCATCTGCCCCGGGGGAGAAGCATGCTCAGTTAAGACTTATTGCTGGGGAAATCAGGAAGTACCTGAGGAAAAAATTGACAGTTGAGAAGGGAAGCCTATTAATGCAGACAGGCTGGTCACATGGCTAAAAACAGGAAGAGTTCAACCAGGAAGTTACATTGCTAAACCTTTCCAGCAATAACTTCTCACAGATTTCATCTAGAGATGTGATTTAGGTTTTATTTTGAAGGTGTGATGGAAGGCTTTTTATATAATTATTACTGGTTTGGAAGAATTTGAGACCACAGTTACCCTTTAAAGAGCTCATTGAGCTTACAGAGATGAGAACCTTTCAGTCCTGCGCCAGCAGAGATTGGGAGGAATAATTTGCTTCCAGAAACACAGGAATAAATCAGGATATCGATTTAGCTATGGTTTATATTGGTCTATATACTATTCTCCAGCGGTTATACCTTGCCCTCACATGAGGATCTATGATTGTTTTTAATGTTTTTTTAATCTTACTTTAACACTTACGTATTCTTGTGTTTATTTGTAATTATATGAACAATAAATTACTGTGTTTCATTATAGCTAGTTTAGCTTATATTTCTATTTGTTTTTTTTTTTTAGTGGTGTGCTGTTAGAGGGGACCTTTTCCTTCTTTTTGGTAGTACATTTTGAGTCTTACCCCTAGCACAACCCCGTACATCTGTTCATGGGGGGTTATTCGCTTTACTTTTTTCTATATGTTTGGGCTCATCCTCCTTATTAGTAATAAAGGCAAGTATTACAGTCACTGGGTTTAGGGGGGGAGGGTCATTAAGCTTATTTTTACATTACTGTTCATAATTATTTATGGGGTTTGGACAGGAACACAATCAGTCCTATTCATGGCTGGCTGCAGCAAATAGGGGCTAATCACTGCCTGTTAGCCTCTTTCTTGCAGTGGCTGTGTGGGCTTGAGCAAAAGACCCCTGCACAGCTGCTGCTAGATTTTTTTACCAGTTGCTGCATGGCTGTAGCTAATAGCTGGAATTAAATACTCGCATATGGTTAAATCATGGAAGTGATATTACCCAGAGCTCACCAAATGTGTATAGTATTGCCAGGCTTTGGTCTAGAAAATGGATCACTTTGCAAGGGAAGTGTGGCCTAGACCTCAGTAGAGAAGGCAGCCCCAGTCACTTCCTCCCTAGCACCACCTGCTAAGCACAACTAACTTTGGAGAGTAATATGGGGTGAAAGTGGCTGAAGGGCTTGCTGTAGTGAAAATGTATGCTGGTCATACATTAAGAAAGGATATGCTGGTCATACATTAAGAAAGGATATGCTGGTCATACATTTAGAAAGGATATGCTGGTCATACATTTAGAAAGGATATGCTGGTCATACATTAAGAAAGGATATGCTGGTCATACATTAAGAAACGATATGCTGGTCATACATTTAGAAAGGATATGCTGGTCACATTTAGAAAGGATATGCTGGTCATACATTAAGAAAGGATATGCTGGTCATACATTAAGAAAGGATATGCTGGTCATACATTTAGAAAGGATATGCTGGTCATACATTAAGAAAGGATATGCTGGTCATACATTAAGAAAGGATATGCTGGTCATACATTAAGAAAGGATATGCTGGTCATACATTTAGAAAGGATATGCTGGTCATACATTAAGAAAGGATATGCTGGTCATACATTTAGAAATGATTTGCTGGTCATATATTAAGAAATGATATGACGGTCATACATTAAGAAATGATATGCTGGTCATACATTAAGAAATGATATGATGGTCGTACATTAAGAAATGATATGCTGGTCATACATTAAGAAATGATATGATGGTCATTCATTAAGAAATGATATGACGGTCATTCATTAAGAAATTATATGCTGGTCGTTAAGAAATTCACTGAAACGGCCGATGATCGTTGCCCGACAAGTGCAGGGATCACATCCCCCAGGCATTGTCACCATGTAAGTCAAAGCCTTCCACATATTAAATGCAGGCAAAATAACATTCACTCCCTCACACAATATGTTCAGGCACCCCCTCATTCTGGTCCCGTGTTTTCTTTCCCATGTTTAGCAGCACAGCAATGTTGGGATTCCATTGCCATGGCAGTTGTTCCCAGTGCACTTCTTAATTAATAGCTTTAACTTTAATTATTGATCTATTACATTTGTAGTTTGGTAGAGAACCCGTTTCAGAATGTGTGACAATGGACTTTTAAGGTTCATGCACACGTCAAATTCAGCAGCAAGCAACGACCCCCAACGGCGATACATTCACGCGACAAATGTGCGCTTTGGCCGAAAATTGTGCACGTGTATGCGTTCAGTTGGGGGCCGTCCGTCGATCCTCAACTGGGGGCAATTCTAAGCGGAAACAGCTGTTCGTTGCATGTAGCCGTCTGTCAGGGGTCCAGGCTCGGGACGCACATTATGCGTGTGTACGAACCTTTACTCATAAGCGTTTACTCTTATTAACACTTTTATTCACTGATACAAAACCCTTACATAGCATTTTCTGTAGTTCTGAACAGTAATCATGACTGAGAATTATAATGGAATAGAAATCTTAAAATGTGCTATAAAATTCATATCCTATGAATATATCATATAATAAAACCCTAACTGCCATGGGAGGTGGGGACTCTGAGGACAGGAGGGGGACTCTGGGCCTGGGACACAGTGGGTAACCCAGGTGTCCAGCCATTATATTTTTTCATTTTGTGAGATATTTTAGTTGTGATCAACTGGTTGATTTACAATACAGAATCCGTCCCAAATTAAATCTTAACCAATACAAACCTAAGATCCCTCATGCCCATAGAAATTCCCCAAGCTACTTTTACATTACATTTTCACTATGCATTTTATCAAATAAAAAAAAAAATATAATAGTGTTTTTTTATATTAAATATATTTATAAGTGAGTAATAAAAGCGGAAAGCTCACGAGAAAAATATTAGAGGCAATAAAATAAGGAAAGGTGTGTAGATTCCCATTACTGTCTGAAGTGGTGAAGTCAGGTCAAGAGGAACAGCATAATTATATTCATGTACATTATGTGATTATTTTCCCTTTAGCCATAACTGAAATTAAATGTGATGCTGCATTTTGTGCAAGAATATTAACAATTAAAGTTAAAACCATTGTTTATTAATTCATGTTATAAAAGAATGTATGAACTGCTGGGTTGATGGTATTTTTATTAAGAACTCAGCCTTTTTGTTTTAGATGGTGTTATGGAATCCATGCCAGATTATACTGTATCAGTATTATAGTAATTACAGTGGCTCACTATTCGATCCAGTTTTCCGAATGCATGTGATCACCGTTTTCGTCCATTTCTCACGGGATCATGTAGGACAGTTAGAACCCCCTCATCTACCCCCTTCCCCTTCTTATTTCCTATTATTGTACCCAGGGTGGGGCAATGGCAGGGGTGACCCTAGGGTTTTTGGCACCTGAAACAACTTTTGCATGGTGCATATAGGCGGCATGCTAAGCGGGCGTGGCTTTGTGTGGGGTGTGGTTTTGTGTGGGTGTGGCTTGTTGGGTGTGGCAAAGTTTCTGATAATTTTTTATTTTAAAACATTTATACAGTTCTCCATTGTTATAACAAACAAAATCTTATGTTGGACTCCTCTGTGTCTACCCGGTTGATTTGTCCCATTGAGCTCTGGTCGCGTAAGTGATGTAACACTAAAGGTTCGTACACACGTGTGATCGCGGGTACCGACCCACGATGTGTACGAACATCTGTTTTGGCCAATAATCGTGCCCATACATGGCACAATTTTTGCCCGAAATGCCCGTTCGTACACATCATGCGTCGCAGGTCACACCCGCGATCGCACGTGTGTGCGAACCTTTAGGCACAGGTGTAAGTCTTGCATCACTTACGCATCCGGAGCTCAATGATTGGTCATATTGAGCTCCGGTCGTGTAGCGACTCATGCGACCGTAGCTCAATGGAACCAATCAGCCAGAGAGACCACTGCAGCTTCTTCTTCATCCTCTGGCCGCCAGCCAAGGTCAAGTGCAGCAACACAAACACAATAAACAACAGCAAAAAATAAATCATCTCACAGACTGCCACCTTCTGGTTGCTTCATGGTAGAAGGGGCCCTGGGCTATGGGGCTAATAGGAAGAAGTGCTCCTTACAGTGGGCATCTGCTCATTGGCCTCATTGCCAATGGCATCAAAAAAGGTAGAAGAGGGACCAGAGCAGCATGGAAATTCATCCTGGGTACAATTCAGCTGTAGAGTGGAGGATGGGAGTATAGTTGTCCTTAAGGCTGCCATTTTGGCAATGTGCTTCTGTGCGTGCATTTCTGTATAATTTGCATAATAGTACTCAATCACAACTCATATGTTGTGCCCCAAAAATGGTAATAAAAAATGTTGCAATAACGGACCACTTAATGGATCAGAATGCAGCCAACGGGGCTGGTTACTTTGCCCCCTGTTGGCATGCAATGCACAGATCATGATTTGAATCGTAGCAGTGGGGCCTAGTCCTTAATTCCATTAATACCAATTCAATGTACAGAAAAATGCAAACACAAATGCAATGGAAAAACGGTGTGGTAAAGTTTTTTCGGTGTGGTAGTGTCGGGACTTTGGCTAAGGGCAATGCAAAACATCATGATCTCAGGGAAATTAAGATTTTTTTTTTATTAGCTACTCAAAACCAACATTTCAACAAAATGTGACAATAAATTAGACAGAAGAGAAATAAAACTGCAAAGGTAAAAGAAAAAAAAGAAACCCCACTGTGCAGAGCTTGCATATTACTGCTACAGTCCATTACGACTCAGTGGGGCTCATGGATAATTAAAGCGTTATAGTATTTTTTTTAAAATAAATCATTGTATATTAGCAGTTGTGGCTATATCAGAAACATTTTCTCTGCGTAAACGTGATGTCACCCATAGATCAGGGATTTCACAGAAAATAACACAGGCGTCTTGTAAATGACTCTTTAATTTTTGAGAACAATATTAGTAGTAACGATAATCCTAACTAGTCTTATTCGAATAACATTTAACTAACTTGCAATTCAGGTATATTTTGTTCCCTTTAGGAGTGATGGGTGTCTTCTTCCCACTCTGCTTGGCGCCCCAGCATGTGCCATGACATCGCATGTGTCCCTGGTACTATGCACATAAGTAACTTATACAGAATTTTTTTATTTTGGGGTGTACATGTGCATTAATTTAGAAAATTCACAGAATAATAGGGATAAATTAATAAAATATACTTCCCAGCGGTCTGCCAATATTATTTTATTTTTTCCACTAGATGGCAATGTTGTATATGTAGATGGAAATACAGTATATTGCAGTAGTTGTAGAGATACTGGATGTTTTTATAGAGCGTTAATGCACTGGAACTTCATACTAAGTCATGATTAGTAAAAGAATCCATAAAATTCTTAAACCTTCTGCTCAGAAAATTACAAAAAGAACAACAGTAATCCAGCACCCAACATTTCTCTTTTTCCTCCTGTTCAGTAAATGAATCTTAGAAATGCTGATCAGGCCGGGTAGCCAACATCAACCAACCTAATCAGACCTGACAGAGAATCTAATACATGCGCAGACCAACTCCCCCAACTGGCAGACTAATCAAGGGGGCACATGTTTTATGATCTGAAGGACTGAAATGCAAAGATAACATTTGATCCACTACCTGTAGCCAACAAATCTATCAAATTATTATTCACCACTTAGCCTGTCTTTTTGATTTTGGCCTCTTATGTGATTGAGTTCGACACCCCTGCTTTAGAACTAGCAATAATAAATAAAGTTCAGGTGAATAAGGACACAAACTGCTATATTTTAGAAATCATATCAGTTGCCTAAAAGATGTGTGTTTGTGTGGTGTAGCTCCTCCTTTCCCCCAAGCTTCTCTGCTTCTGGTAGCACCCCCATGAACCAAAGATGGGGTTTACATCCCAGCAGCAAAGAATTATGGGAAAGGGAGCATCAATGACTGGAAGAGTATAAAAACTATATAATATTCGTGTATGAATGGAGCCAAAGCCAATGGCTCGGTAGTCTGGAAAACCGTTACATTACACATCACAAACTCACATGATGAATGCAAAGAGAGATGAATGCTGGATCTCTTTATGTCCCATTCATGGTACTTCTAGTTAACAGCTGCTGTTTCTCTTTGGATTGCTTGCTACTGATTATAAACGGAAGTTAAAAACAGTCTCCACTATGCTGATAATTACATGTTGCTGCATACATAACACAGCTTTGTCAGTTTTGTACATTGCCTGTAAAAACAAAGTACAATTTGTGTCTAATATTTGCTTGTTCTGTCATCACCGTTCCAGCATTTCCTGTCTACTTTTTGCCTGTTCTCTATCATTACCATTCCTACGTATCATGTCCTGTCCTCAGCATTGTCATTCCTCTCATTGTACACTATACCTACCAAAATTCTCACACATGCCTAAAGCAATGGATGGACGCTCAATAATGGTCACCTGAAGCTATTGTTACTTATCATTTCAGGCGACAGTTTTATTATTAGTTGTACAAACATGCTGCCTGGCTACCACCAAGAAGACCTTCCTGTCCTATAAGAGGCATTGTACAAAAAAATAGACTTTTGTCAAAGATGATCATAAATGATTGACTTTTCAAGACAAATTAACTGGTTTGATTTACCTAGGATATTGTGATTATATTGTGACTGTGGGATGGCCTGAAGTTTGTAATTTTGTCCACTCAAGTGATGTCTTGTATGCTGATTCAGAGCACTCCCCCCACCCCAGGCACATAAGTTAAAAAGTTCTCTAACAAATAATATCATCTTTGGGAGCCTTGAGATATGATGTCCCTTGCATTAAAGAGGGTATGCAAGAAGAATAAAATGTTTGGTGTTGTGCAAATGTAATAGCACACCGAGCCCAGTTAAGTAACACAAGTGCAAATAAACTCCAGAGCTTCATGTAAGCCATTTGTAAGTACGGTACTTCCACAATAATTATATTCCTTGTAGTCTTTAAGGTACATAGACAGTAGGTGTATATAAATTCAACAATGAACGGCAAACGGATATGAAATTGGGCAGATCAGTGAGCATAACTGCGAATGTTTCAGATTCCTTAGCTTAAATATATTAATTTTGAGATTGACAGCTAATTACAAAATGATTGTCCTACCTATGGGAAGGGGGTTACTATCTGTTTGTACTTCTGGGGTGGAAGTTTACAAGGCCGACTTGAACTAGGGGGATAACCGATTTCTGTCTATAGTGGGGAAGGAGGAAACCAATCTAGCACTCTGCTAAAGGGACAGTGGTTTTTAGCTGAATATATCTATTAAAAGCCAAACATTTACACAATTCCCACTGTGCACACTTTTACTAACAATGGCAAAAAAAATAAAAAACTGAACAGTCACGAAACTGGTGCTTATATGCTTCATTTTCTTTCCAAATATTTCCACAATTCATTGCTGTCCTTACAAAAAGTTAAGTAATCTGTTCTACGCGGAAACTGACAGTTCTATAAATAATTTAACACGGATATGAAGCAACAGGCAAAGAAGGCTAACATGACAGAGAACTGAAACCCAATATACCACAGAAGATAAACAGTCTATTGCCCAGTGGTCTGGACTATTAATTATGGTTAGTACTCTGTCTTTACTGTGTAACAAAATTACATGTATGTGATAAAGAAATTAAGCAGAATTTGTAATTATTAGAAGATTATTTTGGAGAACACGATTTAATTAAAAATAAGTGATGCTTAAATAAATGCTGTAACCTTTTTCAGGACAATTAGGTTAGGAACTGTAAAACAGTACTGTGTCTATGCACATTTCTAACTCTACACCCAATAAGCATTTTCAGTATGTATTCAACCCCTTGGCATTTGTTCATGTTTGGTTGTCTCACAACCTTGCACCATTCATTCATTTACAGAACATGCCTTTAACTTAAGCATACATAACTATTCACCCCCCCCCACACACACACGTTAGTACTTTGTAGAGCCGCCTTTTGCAATATTTACATCCAAAGTTACTTTGGATAAGTCTCTATGAGACTGTGATTTTGCCCATTCCTTAAGAAAACAATATGCTCCTGCTCTTCCAAGTTGGATGGTTTTAGCTTGTGAAAAAGTCTTCAAGTGTGACCACAGATTCTCAATTGGATTGAGATCTGGACATTGATTAGGTCATTCCAACACATTAAAATGTTTCCCCTTAAACCACTGCTTTGGGTCATTGTCCTGCTGGAAGGTGAACCTCCTTCCCAGTCTTACTTCACAGGCAGACAGACACAGGTTTTGCTCAAGAATATCCCTATTTAGCACCATAAATCTTTCCCTCGACTCAACAGTTTCCCAGTCCCTACTGCTGAAAAACATCCCCAAAGCATGATGCTGGGCCCACCATGTTTCACTGTGGCAATGGTTTTCTCGGGGTGATGGGACAAGTTGGGCTTGAGCCAGACATAGCATTTTCCTTGGTGGCTGAAAATTTAAGTGCCACTTGACAAGAGCCCCATTTGGGGAGTTGCCTGAAATGTTGCGTGTGCCTTCTTATTTTAAAATTTAAGTAATGGCTTTTTTCTGTCCACTCTTCCATAAAACCGAGCACTGTGAAGTTTATGGCTTATTGTGGGCCTATGGACATATACTCCAGTGTCTGCTGTGGGACTCTTTCAGGGTTACCTTTGATCTCTGTACTGCCTCTCTGATTAATGCCCTCTCTGATTAATTGCCGGTCTGTGAGTTTTGGTTGGCGACCTTTTCTTGGCAGGTTTTTTGTGGAACCATGCTCTTTACAATTGAAAATAATGGATTTGATGATGCTTCGGAGAATCATTAAGATTTGGATATTTTCTTTTTTAACCCAACTCAGACATGTGCTTCTTAACTTTGTCCCTGGCTTGTTTAGAGAGCTCCTTGGTCTTCATGGCAAAGACCTCATAGAAAAGGTGTTGTTATACTGAGTTTATGTGACACTTGCACACAGGTGGACATCATTTCACCAGATATGTGCCTTTTGAAGGTAATGGATGCACCATAACTTTTAAGGGGCTTCATACATATGCACATTTTACTTCACCAACTTAGACTATTTGGAGCAGGTGCAGATCCAACACATACAATAATATAAAGAAACTTAACTTACAGGTTGGAATGTAATAAAATAGATAAAAAGTGGGGAATGTACATGCATTTGCTTTAATTATCAGGAAGAATGCAGCTTTAAGTGTTTCACAATGTATATGCTAGTGTGCAGTATTATTAGGCAGCTTCATTCCCTCATGTAAAATGAAAAAAATAAAAATAAAGGGCAAATACAGTATAGTGCCCAAAAATGTTTCCACCGCTTTTATTCCATCAATAGATAGTGCACCTTCCACCCATTCTGCAGTCAAATGCTGTGTACACACTGGACGATATTGTGTCTTAAATTGGCTGAAGTTTTTTTTTTTTTTTAAACGTGACAGTTGATCCACCAAAATATCAGCAATAGATTTTTTCACAAACCCCCCCCAGCAAAATGGATCAGATTGCATCAAAATACCTGCAGGGCCACTTTATTCCAACCAGACATACTACCATGTGTGTACAGGCCTGTGGTGAGGTGTCATAAAGCTGCTTATGCTATTTCCCGGACTGCCATCCCCTTCTTCTCAAATGGATTGTTTATGCGTGACTACATTAGAGAAGGAAAGGGCTAATCAGAATAGGAGGGGCTAAATATAATTTTTGTTGAGAAAGTTGCTCTTTAACGGACGCTGAAAAGTCAAAAACAGTAAAAGCAGAGTGATGCCATACTCCAAAAATGCTCAATAACTAAGAGGTACCCACAGCAAACCAAAAAGTGAGAAGCAAATACCAGGGTCATGAAAGACTAAAGAAATTAAATATGACACATCCAGGTCCCCATTAGTCTCAAGTTCCAATACATTCCATAAATGAAAACTCTGTACAATATTAGGTTGTGGTTGCTATGATGAAAAAAGAAATTGGATGTTCTTGGCAATTAAAGGACATGTCTATACCCCCAGCTGCTGACCAGAGAGGAGAGATCAAGCTACCGTATATAGCTATATAGTATAATGTTTTGTAATTTCTTGGGGGTGTTCTATCAGTATATACTATTAACTTAATTTACCATTGGGCGTACTGCTTCTTTACACTGGTTAAAGCAACACTACTGAATCGCAATCAGCGTGACCTTAACCCTTTGCATTGGCTGTACAAGTATTGCAAGAGACACTCGATCAGCCGCTGCAAGCCATTGACTAGCGGCCATGAGGTGGATTGTGCGCAAGTACGGTATCTAATTACAGATATGGCTGGCGTTAAATGCTCCCTGAGCATCACAGCCACTGGTGAAGCTCTTCTTGGAGATTTATTCAGAGCACCCGTGGCTGTAGGTTCACATTTTCTCTTTTTCCAAGCTCTATAGTCAATATAAAACCGCAAGTGATACACATTAAATACGGGGATCACATAACTTGTGAAAGTGCAGCACAAAATAATGGGGCATGGACACAGTGATATCCAGGTTATCTGCAAAACGAATGCAACCCCAAAAACAGAGTGCACAGCATGCATTTTATTACAGTTGGGCTTAGAAAAAATGTTAATTGCCATTACATAAAGTTAGGTTACTTATTCACTACATTAGATAGATATGTAACCAACTATAACACAGTTGATTTACTAAATTGATCATGCTGATCATTAAGGAATGGCCAAGAAACTACAGCAAAAGCAGTGTCACCAAATACTACACCAACAAGGAAGACAATCACTAACTTGTGCAGAATGCTTCATATAATGATTTATATATCGTACAGTTTCTGTTGCCCTTATTTTGAAACTAGGTTTAGTACTATAGTCCTTATCCCCAATAATGTTTAAATGTACGGCAGTCCCATAGATGATATCCAAACTGTATTCATAAATAAACTCTGCGTGTGGTCTGCAGAATTGTGATTCCAATCCAAAGAAAGAAAGATTGGATACAAAAGCAGCAATATTTATTGAATATTGGATATTGAATATAACTGTACATTATTTGTTAATGCTAAATCACATTCTACCTGACTTATAAACCAAAAACTCTTGATAAGGGTTAGGCCCCACTGTCCATGCTTCCTACCGCATAATCATAACACGATTTTAGTAGTAGGATGTGTGATCCTGCGCTTCCCATTTTTCTTTAAATTATTCCAACGGATGTGATGCGCACCAAAATGGGTGTCGCAAGCATTGTCAAACTATCATAGCATGGATAGGGAGGCATGGACACTGCGATTGCCATGTAATCGTGATATCCATGCGATGTGCAAAGTACATTTTTCATATAGCGGGCCTAGCCCTTGAGAAAATACAGGATCTCTCAAAACGGAGTACACCCTTCACGCGTTTGTCAATATTTTATTATATTTCATAGGACGATACTGAAGATATTGCACTTTAAACAATTAGTCAGTGTACAGAGAGCCTAACAGTCTAAATTTGCTGTCCCTTTAAAATAACTCACACATCCATTAACGTTTAAAGGAGAACTATAGTGCATTAAGTTCATTTAAAAAAAACAAAAAAAACAACATAATGAAAAAAAAGTACCTGTGTCAGGGAGAACTAAAAGAAAACTGCTTCTGCCAGGCTTCCTCTTGGCTTCAGCACTATCTTTAATATAAGAAAGTCCGGGACTAACTTGGCAGATAAAAACTGTACGTGCTGTAGCTCCTCAACAAAACAATATTGGGAAGTAGAAACAATCAATCCTACCTCCCTGACCCAAGAACTTTCCATTTTTAGTAAATTTCGAGAGTTGAGTTGTACTTTAAACTGCAGGCAACAAAAATGAGTACACCAAGAAAAAAAAAGTATCCAAATTGAGCCAAAAGTGCCATTCTTCCTTCCCCAGTGTCACGTGACTTGTTAGTGTTACATGGTCTCTGGAGTGTTAAATTTGGTTCACTACAGATTAGCACAACTTTAACCCCATATTAGTGCCGGATGGAGTGTGTTAAATACACTCACACACCCGGCGCTCACAATTCAATATCACATTTGCGCTACTTTTAAAGCATGCTTTTAACGCTGGCTTATAGGGAATGTACCCACACGTAAACAAGATATTGAATGGCGTTCGGGAGATTTACATGGAGCCATAGCAGCTCTGGGTAAATCGCCTAGTGAGGGCTCTACATAAAGATGGCCTACACCCCGACAATGAGCTGCAGCATGGTAGCCAAGACCGGTTTAACAGGACAGGTTCCACTCAGAACAGGCCTTGCAATGGACCACCAAAGAAGATGAGTGCATGTGTTAAGTTATCGTATCCAGAGGTTGCCTTTACAAATAGATGTAGGAGTCCTGCCACCACTGTTGCACAGGTTAATGAGGTGGAAGGTCAGACTATCAGGGGTATGGGACTATTTATGCGAGTATGTGTACAAAACTGGTGATTATTATTAGGGATAGTACTTGTATTACTGAACTGGACTGAGCATTATTTAACAGTTACACAAAATCAAGGGTTTCATTTACCCAGAGCCGCAACCACTCTAGGTAAATGTTCGTTCTGGTATTTAGTACCAGAAATTTAAGTTTGACTGTAACACCAGCTATTAGCGCAAAGGCCATGTGCAATCTTGCGGCGGTTGCACATGTGCCTTTTATGATACCCATGCAGCCGGCACAAGTGAGGGGTTAAACTTGTGCTCACCTATTTAATAACAGTTAGTGCAACTTTTCCCCTCATTTTAAAAAACAGCACCCGGTGGTAAATGAGACCAAATGTTCACATCCTACATATGAGCAGAGAACATTGTAAGTGTGTGTGTGTGGTATGTGGATAGTGTTACAGGTGCACCAAACATTTTCGTACTTGGGCACCCTCTGTAATATATGGGACATTACAAAGATATTTAAGTATGTGTGGTGGGTTATGTGTACAGTCTTTATAAATATTACTGGAGATTATTTAGTGGACTGAGAATTTTATTACAGTTGCACAACACAAACAGGAAAATGTACGCAGAGCTGCAATACCTCTGTGTTAATTTCCACTTGAAAATTTAAAATGTGCTTAGCTTACAGTGCAACTTTAAGGAAGTATAGATCAGATGCATTCAACACCCAATTAAGAGGTGCATGGCCATCTGAAACAGTTAAACTACTTCTTATTTCCATATGCCCATAGCACTGAAAGATACAAAGAAGCCAATTGGAGAGCTATCTCCCTGGACAAGAAAGACATGACCATACAACGGGGGAGTGGCAGACACCGGGGGTTTGTCTGCTAAGAAGAAAGATACCATGTATTTTTTTCTGCAAAGAAATCATTTAGAAAGGCAAGGGAAGTCTCAAATGAATAGGCAATCTCTGTATTATTAGTGAGCAAAATGTATTCTATACAAAAGATTTCCTATAAATAAAAGTGCTTACAAAACTGACCTTTGCCCATTTTCTAGTTTTCTTTAAAGGACTAAAAGGTTGAAATGTAAAAACGAAAAATTATATCAATATCCCAGTTCCGTAAAAACCTCTAAGTTGCAGCCCATTTGCTGCATAAAACTAATAACCATACTACATTTATAAAGAGTATCTCTGGCCCTTAAAACAAAAAAACTAGTCACTTGTCAGTTAAGTTCCCCAACCCCAATCGATATACTCAGCACTTTATCAGACGTATTACTAAATAGATATTCAAGGATTTATTAGTGCTTTCATTCTGGCAGAATAAGCTAACCCCTCCCTCTATGCAGACAATCAAGGCTGTGAATGCAGACATCACAGCCAATGGATGATTGCCACTTCTGCACATGCTCAAGCTTATAAAAAGGTCATTGGGCAGAAGCACGGGAGGCAGATACCTTTTCAAGAATGGTATCTAGAATATCTGGTTACAATTGCATTTAACTGGGAAAAATAGCAGTTGGGGGTGCGGGTAGGTAACCAACAAGTTACATTGCTCTTTAATTGTGTATTAAATAAATACCCCCCCCCATCTACAATCTAATAACATCTAATATGGGCAGATAAATAGTTCATATAGAATAAAGTCTTTATGTTTGCTTGTCTTAAGTGAACAAGATACACCATAGTATTTTTTGTGGCACTTCAGCAAAAAGCATCCTATAGTATATATATATAAAGGTATGAAATATGTGTACGTATATGTAAATATATACACAGGACAGGGCTCTCTGAAAATTACAATAAATTAACATTCACAGAGTTAATGATCATTCATGTACAGAATCTTGAATTGTATTTACAAAAATCTCTAGGAGATCAGTTTTTGTGTGAATAAACCATTTCAGAGTTAAGATTTTTGAAAGACAGCCTACCTGTCCGAAAGCTTCTTTGCAAATCCAAAGTCTGTTAGCTTGATGTGGCCTTCCTTATCTAACAAAATATTTTCCGGCTTTAAATCTCTATAAACAATTTCTTTGGAGTGCAAATATTCTATTGCACAAATTATTTCACTTGAGTAAAACAGTCCAGTGCTGTTATTAAAGCGTCCCATGTTGCGTAAGTAACTAAAAAGTTCTCCTCCAGGTACATATTCCATCAACATATATAGAAAGCGGTCATCATGCGAGGTCCAGAACCTGATTAAAAATAATATACTGTTAATACACTGCTATTATTTAGTAACCCATCAGTAGAAAAAATAACATGAGAATAAACAAATTGGTTTCAACATAAACAAACAATTGGTTTTGTAAAAAAACAAAATCTATCCTGGGTTGTGTCTCATAACCATTTCTCCCTACCCATATTTCAACCCATGTGGTAAACCAGATAATCTGTCTTACATTTCAGCAGTAGATTAACAAGTGACCTAAATAACTATGATGTGGAAATTCATTACCATATATTGTGCCCTGATCGAATTTAAACCTCAAAATGTAATTTGAAGTCCAAACTCTTAAGTCTTTAAAGGATGTTTTGCAGTCATCCCACATACCATCTGGAACACATATTCATACCATCCTTAATTAGGCAATATCCATGCTGTAACAAGTAATGAAGAGTAGTAATATGCCTTAAAACGAAGATCCTTTTATTCAAAATGTTTAGTAAATTATCTATGTAAGCAGCAAAAAAACAGAATTCCCAGAATCTGCAATATTTAAAAGATACAGAAAAAAAATACTGATTTTATAACAATATACTTTTAGACATTTATAACAAATATATGGGATGAATGGGTGAAAAACTACTAAAAGGAGAACTAAAGTCTCCAGACAATATTTCCCCAGTAGAAAGTGCACATTCGCAAAGATACAAAAAAGCCGTGTCTCACCTCTCCCTTTGCTGTGGCTGCTGGGTGATTCACAAAAATAACCTGTGAGGACTAGGGGTCAGCTCCCATAATTTACCTTATCTGGGAATACCCAGCTAAGTGTATGCAAGTACACTTCATAGGAAGCTTCTAGGGAATCAAACCTACAACCTCCTTTACTGTGTTGTGCTTTCTACCTCTATGCTGCAATGGGTAATAGGGGGATATCAGTACATGTAGAATCTCTATCTTTAGCTAGAAACATAATAGAAACAAAAAAAGCCTGGGGGATTGTTTCAAAATGGTCTGTGTTTCCAAACCCAGCACTTTAGCAGTGCACCACCACTGCAGATGCAAGTAAATGTCAGCAAAATTAGTTCACTGTTTTGTAACAGGAAGGCTGTTCGCAGTTCACGCTGTTTGGTAAATACAAAACAGAGCTGTAATAAATAAAGTTTTTACATATTTAGAAAATATATATTTTTCTAAAAACATGGTGGAATCAAACAAACAATACACTCAGGTAGTAAACTATGTTGCATTGTGTCAAAAGTAAACCAGGGGATTTGAACTTGTGACTTTTTGGGCTGCATGTTCCTAAAAACATGGCAATTACATGATGTGCCACCAGCAAATCAGAAAATGTATATTTCACTAAAAACTCTATGCATACAGACTGAATCCTGGGGTTAGGGGGCGTGGCTGTTTGAAGCCAAGATGGGCTTTGAGTTGTACTGGTAACAACATGGAAGCAATGTTCCCTCTAATTTTAAATCGGCTGTGTGCACAGAAATATATTTTCTATGCGCATATAAAATAACATTTTGTGCGCTCCATACCACAGCACTTACATTCCAGCAGATTTTTGTGTGCGCACCACTTTAACCTGTGAAATACAGAATGTAGTGGTGGAGGATCCTGCACACCTAAAGAATTAAATGTTATACATATATGCTGGGTACTCCGGCGTCTGTAGTCAACAGAAGATAATATCCAAAAGGTAACAAACTCGCTGGGCACTCCAGTCTTAAGTGCAACACAATTTTATTGTGACGTTTCAAAACCCATGTGGTTTCTTCTTCATACAAGCATTTTGATGAAAAAGAAACCACATGGGTTTCGAAACGTCACAATAAAATTGTGTTGCAGCGAGTTTGTTACCTTTTGGGCTTTAACCTGTGTGCGCAGGTCTGCATAGCTGTGTATGTGCGTACGAGCGCACAGATTAGAAGGCTTCTATGCAGTGTTCCCTCTGTTACAGAATCTATTACTTACATGTACTAAATGCAACTTACTAGAGAATACATTTTCTCTAGGTGTAGGTGTTCTGGGAGAAAAGCTTTCACATTAGGATTAAAAAAAAATGTTTAGTTCTCCTTTAACCAAAGAGCAACATAGATGGTAAAATCATTTTAGACAAGATACTGAGCTATAATGGAATGTCTGGGGGTTTTCCCATATGAATTATTATTGAGTTATAAAGAGTGAACTGTGTAAGGCAGATCTAATCAAGGTAATTACACATTCAAAGGACTGGAGACTGAGGAAAAGAAATAAAGACAGGCTAAAATAATGGAAGCACAAGTGATAATATAGATACATCAATGGGTAATGGATCAATGGAGGTGTTAAAGTTGTTTGCTGAATTGGAATATGACTACAAGATCATAGGCAGGGTTTTGTTTCTGTTTAACAAAAGAGGATTTTGATAATGGTTTGAGATGAGCCGTTAAGAAAGCCAACAGATCAGAAATGACTGAGGTATGGTTTCAGTTCAATTAATGGTGTCTAAGATAAGTGTCCTAGAATCAAATTTCCCATAAAGGCTCTAGTTGCAGACTCTCAGCTTCCACAGACAAATGTTTAAGTGGTATGGTTGGCAACCAACCACAGGGAGGTTCTCCATTTCCTCAGACAACTTAATTACAACTAGAAGGGAAGCACAATGTAAAGGTTACACTTTTGGGTCAGGAGCATGCTTCATTGTTGCATAAAATTGTCTGTACATAAAATGGGATTACACTTTATCTTGTTGAAGGGGATAGTTGTGTATTGTAGAGTGTATAGTAGCATTCTATTAGTATAAAAATAGGGGGAGGGGGAGGAGGCAAACATTTATGAAATGTGCTTCAAGGGATGTATTAGCAGGACTGTTATGTCTGTGTGCACATCACATTATTATTATTTAAAGGGCATACTTACCCTTTAAAAAAAACTTTGGATATGTGGTAGGGCTTGCTCCCCCAGCCCCAACCGCATTAATATTATTGACAGAAACTCCCCCGATCTTTACTTACCTTCCCTATATGCTCCGCCGCATTGCCCGGCCCTCTACTTGCATGGAAAGGCAGCCAATCACGGATGCGGCTGCCGGCAGTTCAGAACGCCGGAGGAGAGAGGGAAGGTAAGTAGAGATCGGGGGAGTTTCTGCAAATAAAATTAATGCGGTTTGGGCTGGGGGAGCAAGCCCTACCACATATCCAAAGGGTTTAACGGTAGGGGGAGAGAGATCAAAACGGGAAGGAGAGGGAGAGGGCTGCTCAGAGCATGCCACAAACCTCTCAGAGGCGGAAACAATTTCCCCCTCTGCTAGGCTCCTGGTGGCCAGTTTTCTGGACTTGGAGGGGCATTGCAGGGCAACCATTTGGATCTGGGATGTAAGGTAAGGATTTTTCTACACTACAGAGTGGGGCCAGTAGTGGGTTAAATTATAATTTTGGGGGTGGACATGCCCTTTAATTTGAAAGAAGTTACCAACTGTGGTATCAATTTATTCTAAGGCTGAGGCCACACTGGACCGTAATGCGTGTGAGAAGTTTGTCTGTTACCATCCATTTGTGTTAAAATTTGTGTAATAATCCTAAAGTGTATTACAGCACATTCAATGTGGTCACCCTTATTGGAATTTACTGCTCTGCGATTCTCACGAAATTACGATCCATAAACCCGAAATTGTGGCCTAGCTTTTAGGGGTAAGTCCCACTTGTGCGTGTCGGAGTGCAATTTGCTCTCTGTTCACATGTCCAGTTTTCATTTCCAATGCAATGCTATTGGACAGTCCCCACTATGTGCGCAGCGGTCTGTCTGTTATTGGTTCCCATGTGACTTATAATGAGGATCGCATGTGCGCCAATAATATTGAAAAAGTAATCATCTGTTCTCTTTGTCATTAACATTTTAAACTCGGATACAGACTGTTCTCAATCGGTCATTAACATTTTTAACTCAGGTACAGACATTCATATACATCATATAGTCAGCCAGTTCACTTTTAATGGCTTTGTTTTCCCTTCACCAACCAAAACCATAGAACCAAATGGTAATTTGCCAACATGGTATTGTCTTGTATAAAGAGAGGTATGGATTCAAGGAAGGAAAATGTTATTCTCCCTTTTTACAAAGCATTGGTAAGGCCTCATTTGGAATATGCAGTGCAATTTTGGAATCCTGTGTACAAAAAGGACATCTTTGAAATGGAAAGGGTTCAGAAAAGGGCAACTAAATTAATAAGGGGATTGGGGGAGCTTGAATATGAAGAGAGACTGGAAAAGTTACAATTATGTACGCTGGAGAAAAGGCGCTTGCGTGGGGATATGATTACTGTGTATAAATACATTAACGGGCCATACAATAAAGTATCTGGGGCATTGTTCACCAATAGAACATGTCAGAGGACATGTGGATATCCATTAAGACTTGAAGAAAAAAGGTTTAGGCTTCATGTTCGGAAAGGGTTTTTCACTGTAAGAACGGTAAAGCTATGGAACGGTCTTCGAGCGGACTTTGTTATTGCAGGTTCATTGATCAGTTTAAAAAAAAAAAGCTGGATGAGTTTCTGCAAACAAGGAATGTTACAAGTTACTGGTATTGATTCATAAAGTAGAGTTGATCCAGGGAAATTTCCGATTGCCACTTGGAGTCAGGAAGGAATTTTTGTCCCCTTCATAAATTTTGGTGTTTTTTTGCCTTCCTCTGGATCAACAGTTAGGCAGGAAATGAGGATATTGCTAGATGGGTTGAACTGGATGGACCTATGTCTTTATTCAACCTCAAATACTATACTAATTTTTAAATTTCTTACCATTCGCTTTAATTTTGCTATAAACTTAGTGACTTGGATTTAGAAGCTGGCTGATGCAAATCCAATCAGTGTACCAAATGGTATTTAACCAATGTAACTGTACATAACGTGTGCTTAAATGCATACCTTATTGTTATTTCTGTTTTGTTCTATTTAGAAACACGATTATACAAATTTTAAATTCTGCTGCTAGTTACTGGAATGGTTGCATTTGTTTTTGCAGTTATATCTTGCATTAAGATATTTCGAATGTCCCTTAATTTTGCTCATAACCACAAAAGCAAAATAGTTATCTGGCGATTTTTCCTGTAGTAGCAGCATCAGTCCTGACATGACTTCTACAAATACAATGGTAGGAGAGCTGCAGACTGAATAAACATCTCATATCTCATACTCAAAGACAGCGATATAGAAATCTTAAGTCAAATATTAAATTAATGGGTATCAGTACTAAAAAAAAAATAGAATTATCAAAACTTTCTTCAGATTTTAAATCTGAGCTGTAGACCTGAGAAATCTCAATTTTAAATCACAGCATTTACAGGGAAAGCCCGGTCACTCCATAAGCAGATACAGTATGTCCCATCCCTGACCTCTTACTAGGATCTTTGGCTGCCTGCAAGCACACTTTCCGCAACAATTAAGAGAATCAGCAGAGAAAAGAAGGGAGAGAGAGATGTGTAAGAAGAGAAGAAGTCTATGGTGAGGCTGTGCAGAACTTATAAGTGTTGCAGACACTACAAGAAGGCAGTGAAAGGTACGGTGGGGGGAATTATCATTGATAATTTAATGACAAAGCAATAAATATGTGAGTACCACCATTTTACTTGTCTCAAATTGTAATTTCAGAAAATGTTAAGTTGTTTGAGTGAGTATAGTGATCCTTTAAGTTCAGGAGATTCACTTTAAAATAAGGATCTTAAAGAAGAAAAAACCCTATTAACTTAATTTTACATACTGCTTATGCATCCACCCAAACAAAATTTCCTTACCTTTACCAAAAATGCTTTTAACCTTACTTATTGGCTTATTTTTTCCTGGACCATTTTTGTCTTACTTACACAACACAATCCCTCATTGGTTGGTAGAAGCCTCCTCTGCTGCTGCACATGTAACTGCACAGCAGCAGAGGAGGCAGTTTGGGGTATGTTCATCAGCCATCGACTGTACAGTGTAAATAAAGCAAAAAGTGTTTTTGCTGAGAGGGTGGATATGACTTTCAACAAGCTAGATTTTCAGTCTACAATAGCATGTTGCCAAATTATTGAATATCAAAATGTTTTTATTTTTGGTTTTCACCTGGGCTGATATTTTAATAATATTTGACAATGTGTTATTCATTCTTTGAATATTTTTTTCATGGGCATTCTGAGCCCATGTTTTTTTCTTTTCCAATTCTCTTATGTTTGGCTCCAGCATCATCCTCATTTTATTGCATTCCAGCACCTATTTTGTCTGCAATGTCCATTTTGATGTCCATTTCTGCATTTTGGAAACAAACAAAACAGGAATACTTGTTCTACATCCCATTGAACAATAGATCTGGGCTGAATCCGATGTATTTGATTTACAGAAATTAGTGATTAAGGAAATGGATTGAAGTGATTTTTCTCACCAAAATACAGAACATCATCTTCTCACTTCCCTCTTACAGTATGCTGGAAAAAAACTAGTAAGAAGTTTGATCGTCACGTCTTTTAAAGGGGAACTGTGGTCCAAAAATAACTTTAGGTAAATTGATAGGAATTGCTTTCCTGAGTATTTTTGCAATTTACTTGATTTTTAATAGTTTTGAAGATATTTACATTTTTATGTGTGATATAGAAACAGCATCACCAGATCCCCTGCACTTCCTGCTCTGAATCCATGTGACAGTCACTCTGCCTAGTGCCTCTACTTCCTCTTGCAAGCCCCCCTGGTCCCTTCCCTTGCAGCATCCAAGGTCCCTCCCACTAGTGGGTCCCCCTTGGCCCCTTCCCTTACAGCCCCCCCCTTCAACACCCCCTTGGCCATTTAATTTGCAGCTCCACTTGGCCCTGCCCACGTGTTTTGGCCCCCGCCCACTCGAGGGTGTTGTGGCCTCTCCCCCACTCATACCCATACCTCCGCCCCTACAGAAAACTGTGAAAGCAGCCTTTACAAGCAGTGTTTCACACAGTTTTCTGTAGGGGGGTATGGGTCTGAGTGGGGGAGGAGTCACTGCACATGTGAGTGGGCAGGGCCACGAAACCTGCAAGTGAGAGGGGCCTGGAGGAGGGTAGGGCTGTAGATTCCCTTAAGTATATGTAGAGAGGTGGTTGATGGCTTGTTTTAAAGCTAGAAAACTGTCCTTTCATTTACAATCAACAGTTCCCCTTTAAAAATCTAATAAGAGCAGGAAAAACAGGTAGTTTTACCTTCCGATGTTTTCTGCTCTGGCCCATTCATTTGCGGCTGTTCACAAAAAAAAGATACAGCAAGGCAGTTGTATGAATGTCTTTCTAACGTTGGAAAGTGAGAAACAATTTCAGGGAGATTCAATAAAAGTTTTTATTGTTAAAAATTGTGCTAATTTTGCCCCAACCAATCAGATGTTAGCTTTCAAATGTTAAATAAGGTCTGATTGGTTGGGGAAAAATAAGCACCATTTTTAACAATAAGAACTTTTATTGAATATCCCCGATAGTGTATGGGCACCTTTAGTAAATTGGAATTGGAACTCAGGACATTGAGAATTCAGAAACATAAAACATTTTAACTTACAGTTTGACTAGAAATGGGTGGTTAACTTCTTTCAACACAGATTTCTCATTGTGAACGTGCTGTTCTTGCTTTAAGCGAATTACGTCTGGAATGCTCATGACTTTCAGCGCAAAAAATTGCTTGGAGATTTTTTCTTTTACTAGATGAACCCTTCCAAAGGTGCCAGTTCCTAAAAGATACACAAATTTTGCAAATAAAACATTAATAGCTTCTCATACCTATAAACAGAATACACTATTATCCTTATGTATCACATTAATATTGCTGAATTAAAAGAGGTAAAAAATCAAAAATGTTTTCATGTGCATACATCTTTATGGTTAGACAAGCTGGCAATGAAACATGCTCATACTCTTAAGTCTAATATTAAAGTAAGTTCAGTCCAGGAGATTCCCCTCCCCCCATGACCTTAAACGTAGACTTCTATTTAAATATGGTAGACTGACAACCTTGGGTCACAGAAAAAAAATATATATACCAAGATTTTTGGTATCTTTTCATAAGTATACCAAACGTTGTTAGTGGGAGACCATCTTTTCTTGTTATTCCTTATTTTCTTGGATTTACTGCTCCCACTATTGTTAGCAGGGTCCTTAATTAACATTTTTTTTTGCGTGTGTGCGCTTTTGGGAACCAGCAAAAGAACAACTAGCTTTAAAGTCCACACACTAAAGCTGGGTACACACTGTACCAATCTTTGAAAGATGACAGATAGAATCAGTAAATCAGAGTGCACACCATGCAATATTTACGTCCTACCGACCGATAGTACCATGCATCGGTTGGTTTGACAGAAATATCTTATGGTGTGGGTGGCCGCAACCGATCTCGGGGCCGCACAATTGATCGCAGCGAACTGCTACATCCGACAGTGATTTGTCCTGGCCAAACACACGCTGTTGGTCGGGACAAATCTTATGCCGTGTGTTCCCAGCCTATGATTCTGTCATCTTTGAATGATTTGGCTACACACAGTCCCGAATGATTTCCCTGTATTAAGGAGGGAGATTGTTCAGCACTGTCACATACCCTAATGATCGAGGGCAACCCCCTCTACCACAGTAAAGGGAGACAACTGTTAATTTGTGTACCCATCTTTACAGATTGCCCATCCAAGCTTATCACTTTACTATCTGCAGCCTGAACATTATCTAGTTCATTCATTATTTAATAGTGAAATGTCTACAAAATGTTTCTGAAGATTGTAAAATTATCTAGCAGTTCAGTAGATGCATGTATACACGCCAGCACTATAAAGAAACCATTATGCATACATAACAAGTGTCTATGATACAACAGCATCTGGTCTCCCTGTTCTCTGTACAGTGAGATTGTTCAGATGGGGCTCCCTATAATAAAGTATAGTGAGACAAAAATTTGTTCCAATCGAATCCCTAAAGGACTTCTTTTATCGGTGTGTTCCCAGCTTTAGGCACACATGGTGCTTAATATGGATTAAATTGGTTTATCAGTTGTCTTTTTGTTGCTACATCAAGAGCTACCTCCACCTGACACCATACACACTGCTACAAAAAAGCAATAAGTAGGCCTACATGCAATCAGATATAGGATATATGTCTATTAATAGGGACTTAGGCAGCAACTTTACAAAGCATGTTTCTAAGTCACAGTTGCACATACCATCTGTGCAGCATGAAATGAAAAGACACTTACATTCAGCACTGAGGCAGAACAACAGCACAGAGAAGGATTAATAGCAGCCAGTCAGAATTCACCTACCTGATCTATTAATGTACATGAAAGAGTTAGTTTAGGCTAGTGATGCACTAAAGGTGCCTGAATGTGGCTTAATAGTGCATGCTGACTTTTATTTAGTTCTAATACTTGAGTTGCAAATACAGGGGCGAAACAGCAGTGGGGGCCCATCTTCTTATTTTTCCTATGGATATAGCCATAGCCACTGTGTATGAAGCAGGGAGGGGCCCAGTGATTCCTAGTTTCACCACTGTGCAAATATATTAATATTGTAGGAAAGTCTAATTCTGGGTGCTTGCACATGCAATGCATCATCAGTAAAGGAAAGGAAACACAATCTGACTACAGATGATTAACAGTGTACAATGTTTCAGTCTAGTTGATTACCTATCAGCTTGGAGTCATGAGAATAAAGTAGGTGTGTCTAAGATAAATACAGTTACTGAAGTGGGTTAGCTTAGGCCTAGGCTCCAATATACCACTACAAAAATGGCGTTTCGATAATTGGAGCGGTAGGATAAGCTTCCGTCGTTCATTTACATTAAATGGGGAAAAAAATGGTGATCGCACACGTTGTCTAAACAGTGGGCAGCGCAGATAGTGGGGCATGGACATCGAGATTACAATTTTGTGCACAGCACCTGGCAAGAATAATTTGTGGCACATGTGAAACTCACACAAAACATGTTTAGAATGCAGTAAAAAGTATTATTCCAGAACATATGTTTTCCTTGAAGGAAAATACCTACAACATGGCCTTAAAGGGCATGTTTATGCAAAAAAAAAAAATGTATGTAGGCAGAACACCCCCCCAAATATAGAAACAGTTAAGCTTACACACCCACAAAATGGCTTCTTAAAGGAGACATCCTGCCTGATTCCTATAAAACTATTTTTATTGGTGATTGGTGAAATATGGTTGCAATGGAAATAGAAGGGCTGTGTCTGTGGTGTAAGGGTATACGTTTTTGCATTACACACCATAAAACTAACTTTGAAGGTTTAGGTATGGTTGCCATGGAAACGGAAGGTAGGTTGTGTTGTAAGGGTGTACCAGTAGGTATGTATGTGTACCTGTACCTGTGTGGTGTTAGGAGGTATGTTTTTGCTATTTATACCAGGACAAATCCCGGTTTCCAGGGCGACAGAAAAATGTTTACTGGTGACGGGGTGTTAAAAATCGGGCAGCAGCTTTAATTTCCCTGTGTAAAGCTAGGTTCAAACTCTCCAATTCTTCCTAATACTGATCCTTCGGCCCTTCCAACCAATCTGCTAGGAGGCAGGACTGTCGGTCGCAGCAAAAGTAGCTGTGTCCGACAGTTTGCCACAACCAAGTTCAGACGTGTCCTATCATTAATTCATCCTATTCAGACGCCGGTCACGCGGACTGCAAAAAACATCTAATAATTCGGCCCAACCAACCAAAACGGCCGAATTACCAGCTTAAGATCTGCACCTGTTTGTTTTAGCTGAACTCCTATTCCCCCCCCCCCTTTCAGTATACTTTTTTTTTTAAAGTACATTAAATGTTTGCAACATTGTTGCTGAATAGATGAAGCAGAGTTCAGTACTACCTATTGGCCAACAATGTTGCAAATAGAAGGTTAACAATGAACATATTAAAAAGGGGAATAGGATCTCAGCTAAAATGAACAAGAGAGCAGTTCTAACACAGGGAAACTAAATCTGCTGCCCAATTTAACATAACAAGCATCCTCTGTGACAGGCAGCTCTGAGATCCCTATCCCTGACAATTTCTTATGCTGGGAAAGTTAATGGTAATGGGAAAGTCTGCTGGCACTAAAAGAGATATTAGTAAAGGTGCCCATACACAATTAAAATGTTGGTTCTATCATATTTATATACACTAGACATTCATCTATAGACAAACATCTAATGTCTTTAGTAGCAGCGTTTTTTTTTTTACCACAATGGTCCCGTCTGGCCCATTCATTTTACGTTGCAAAAAAAGAACGGGTCAGGCGGTTCCTACTGCATCACTTGAATGTCAAGGGGATGGGATCTCAAACTCCCACAAACATCTCAAAATCTGCTTGTCCATCTATCCTTTTCACTATATCCATATTTCCATCTGTATCTACTCCATATCTCTCCCTGTCTATCTCTCAATATATTTATCTTTCCAATATTTAACTGCAAAATGTAAAGAATACATACACTGGGAAATTTGTATTTTTAATTGCACATTACAGGAAGCTATAATTCTTCCCAGCCATCTCTATCATTTTTTGGTGATCTGTTCCTTATTTCTTTATATATCCAGTCTGAAACATCTTACATTTAAAGGACAACTAAAGCCACAGAACAACACTGAACCAGAAGGCAGAAGACCTTGATATAAAGCCAGTAATCAGTGTCTTACCTCATTTTGATATGGGTGCTGGGAAATTTCCCTAAATAGCATATGGTTTGTGCTTAATATCACAGCATTCTAAAATCACACAGTCTGGTCAACGACCATTATGTTCTGCCCATGCTCAGTCTTTAGCTATGGCAGAAACTTGTTACAGTTGGACACACCCATTAATAATCTCTATCCAATCCTTTTACAGGACAGATAAAGCAAGGAAGCATGTGACTGAGGCAGGAGGTGTGGTCTGACACTGCACATACACACAGATAATTCATCCAGTTCTTAACAGGCTTACATTTATTTTAATGCAATTTACTGAAGTCATATTATATAGCTTATTGGTGTTTTTAGGGGGGTTGTTTTCAGATTCTGGAGTATAAAAAATGGATTTAGTTCTCCTTTAAGCTGTCAACCAAGTGCCTTAGTATCATAAACTCTTCTGTTATGTATAGTTCTGCTTTAGCTGGAATAGTGACAGTTGGTACGTGAACTCTCCCAATGCTGCCTCATAGTGATTGCTGAGCATGCTTGCCGTCACAGAGTCAGATAATCTGGCACTGGCTGGGGGACTGAGCTTGAGCAAAACAATTACTTGGTTAAAGACATGCAGCAACACAAATACATGAGAGTAAGTGCTTCTTACATATAATCATTTATAGAATGAAATGAGCTAAAGTCATTTTTTCAGTGTACAATTCCTTTTAGTTAAGGGGGTAAACACATGAACGAGAAAGGGATGATAATGTTGGATACGATGGTACTGACCCTTTCTTTTTCCTGTGTGTAGCACATTTTTGAACGCTCTGAGGCTGATGAATGTTCACCGTTGGCCTCGGGATCGTTGGGAAATTCCCAAAAACTTCCCTTGGGCGCTGTCGCCTCCCTTTAAATTATCGGCCGTGACTGAAGGAAATTTGCAGTCCAGAGAGTTCTCTATATGCTTTACATAGGGAGAAATCTCGGGACTGTGTGCAGAGGGATCTCTAGTAGTATTGATGTAATGGTTGGGGCTAAGGTGGATGCGGGTTACCTGTCAGTCAGTAATAAGTTACTGGGTCCTTACATTTTGGAGCTGGCCCCTAAATATTTGGATGATTAGTCCAGACCTGTTTTAGACAATAGGTAGGTAATAGCACACTTCACCTATGTGTCCCGCACACCTGTACTGAATTTCGTGTCTCTGGCTCAAAAACTGTGGGAGGAGATACAGTCCACAAAATGGAGGAAGAAGAAATAAAAAGAACAGGAATTTGGGTCTTTCAAGCTAAATTAAACAAATACCCAAGGCTAGATTTACAATGTGATCAATTTAATACATTTTATCCTTTAAGGCTGGGTACACATGGGGCTATTATTTGTCCTGACTGAGCGAGCACTCGGCCGGGACAAATGACTGTCGGTTGCGGCAATAGGGAACCTATTGTTCCATAGGGAACCGCAAGATCACCAGTTATTTACCAATGGCCCTGATCGCCGTTTGTCTGAACAGGTGACCGAGCTCGGTCGCCCCACACCATCACATATTTCTGGCCGACCGACCGATCCACGGCACCGATCGGTCAGTCGGAAATATCTGCTGGTGTGTATCCAACCTAACATACCTTTCTGAACTTATTTTTTTCAGTAAACAGACAAGAATTTATCGAAAGTATTTAACCAGCATTTGACAGTTGACTAATAGACATTATGCACCATTCTTGCACATCAGTTTCACACAGTGCATTGTATGTATTTTTTCACCTTGTAGCAAATAATATTAACAGATAGAAAGGAAGTCCAGAAAATCTGGCCTTTATTCGAAACCAATGTGCTTCTAAAGAAATACCTATGTAATTAGCAGCATTAATAAAAAAAATAGAAGCAAACTTCACAATTAAAGGAATTGTACACAGAAAAAAATGACTGCCTCATTTCAATCTATAAATGAATACATGAAAACAGCACTTACTCTGATGTGTTTGTGTTGCTCAATCCCTCAGTCCCCCAGCCCCCTGCCAGAGGGCAAGCATGCTCAGGAATCCCTATGAGGTAGCATTGGGAGCGAGAATTTCCCACCACGCAGTTCACATACCAACTGCCACCATTCCAGCAAAACCATACATAAAGGAAGAGTTTAGGATACTAAGGCTGTTGATTGACAGCTGAAATGTCATATGTTTCAGACTGGATATCTAGAAATAGGGGACAGATCAAAAAAAAAAAAGGCACAGTGATAGATGGAAAGAATTAAAGTTTCCAGTAATGGGCAATTAAAAAAATACATTTCTCAGTGTACATTTCTATTATATCTATTCCTGGACTCAAATTATCAAAAAAGGAAGAAAAAAACCTCAAAGGATATGCTGGGATCCCATATCTAAGAGATTAAAAGTGTTTGCTAGCAAGTTTTAAAACAGCTTCCTCAAACAAACCAAATGTTGCAATGAGCTAAGCTTCATTTAAGTAATTAGAATGAAATGCAGAGAAACATATCTAACAAGTTGGTAAAATTGTAAAACAAAGCACATATGTATTTCTGATAGATACAGCATGGTTTTGGCAATTTTGTTGACAGTGATAGATTTATACAAAATATACCTAAAGTTATTGCTGCTAAAGGTTGACAGATCTCAAAACAACCGAACCATTGCTGGTCAGCTGTGAGTTTAGTTTCAGTTTTGGAAAATTACAGTCACTAACAATCTGTCTCCAACTAAACTTTACATGCAATTTAGTTCTCCCTCCAACATTGTCGGGGATTATTTTCACATTTAGGCTGGGTACACAACATTCAATATTCTTGGTCAGCCCTTCGTCCGAAAAGGACTATCGTGTATGCTGGTAAATCATGGCCAACACGACTGACAGTTGGCCATGGATTAAAAATTCTGCTTTAAAAGGGGCAGTTGTTATAGGCCTAACATTTCCCTCAGTAGTGTAGTATAGGGAGTTGCCTGTGATCGCTAGTATGTGTAACAAATCCTGTACTATATAGGGACGGTGTATAGCCACATCTTTGACAGATGACAAGCAGAATCTTAGGGCTAGGCCCCACTAGGCTATTTTGGTGTGTGCTTTGTTACCGCAGTGCTCAGCACACACCAATACAAGAGGCTGGGGATGGCCCCACTATCTCTGCCGACCCTATACGCAGCCCGCGCAATCACCATTTTTGGTGCACATCGCATGCGTCACGATAGGTTAACATCAAAGAAATTCCAGCGCATGTGCAGGGTAGCGCACCTGAATCACGGGACATTGTGATTTCGCGGCGACACACATTTCATGTGCTCTGCCTAGTGGTGCCTTGTTCTTACAGATTGTGTACCTAGCTTTAGGTAGGTCAGAGGAGGTTGGTGTCTGAGGATCAGTTTTGATTTGTAAATAAACAGTAATATTAACATGGTCCTACATTTTGCAACTGCCAGCAGATTAGCAAGTCATTTGAAGTGTTGGGGGGCTCTTGTAGCTGTGCTGTTTCCTCTAATTATTACCACACATCTCCTCCTTTCATTGCTGTAAACAACTATGTGTGTTGTAATCAGTATGTACTGTATGTAATTTGGATACACTCAAAATGTACAGAGAAAAAAGAAAAATACTTGACATAAAGGCAAGCAAAGGATTTACAAGGAAAGAACAAAGTCATCATCCTTGGCTTTGTTTCTGAGTTTTAAAGTAGTGTGCTCCCTGGAGAAATTAAAGATGATAAAATCCCCTGACACAAAGCTTAACATGACTAAACCTGTAAACAAAGTTGTTTTTTACAGTACTTTAAACCAGAGAATTGGGAACTTTGATTGGCTCTGCAGAATCTGAAGTCCTTGATTCTTAGTAAAAATGGCTAACTAGAGGAGAGGTAGGCAATACGAAGTTCCAATACACCCCACCCCCGTGGTAAGAATCAATATACCACATATCAATACAAACTTTAATTCTCTTATTGGCTTAGAATACTTATTTTTAGATGTTTCAATGTGCACTGAATAAGTTTAGATCTTATTCACTGAGATTAATAACAGACATTCTGAACGTAAGGAAAATTACAGTTTAAATAAAAGGAATATTAAAGACATTTTGCATGTTTCGATTGACTGATCGGCTATATCGTTTGGTCTATCATGCAAGGGGGGTATTTTCGATCTACCTCATATACCATCTTCCGTAGCTTATGTTCTACAAATAAACATGATGGTGACAAAATAAATAAAAAGTCAAGTGAACAATTAAATAAAATCAGTCTGGTAGGTTGCATTTCAGCATAACATATATAAAAAAACCACATTTTGTTTTTGTTTTAGAAAATTATCACTGGGATGCTAAAAAGGAAAATAAAACAGACTTGTTGCTGTAATTATTATAGTATCCCTGTGCAGCTAATGGTATTATCCAGCAAACCATAGCTAATGCTTGTTGAGCCGTCAGCAAGCCTGTTTTATTACTATTTTAGGAGCCATTCGAAACTATCAATAGCATGTATCCTATTCTAAATGGAAATGCTTCATATGTTTGGTTATGAATTAGAGTAGCCGTTTAATAAGATATACTCAGGGTTATTCAATAAAAGTTCTTATCGTTAAAAATGGTACTAATTTTGCCCCAACCAATCAGATCTTATTTAACATTTGAAAGCTAACATCTGATTGGTTGGGGCAAAATTTGCATCATTTTAAACGATAAGAACTTTTATTGAATAACCCTGACTATTTTTAACTAACATGGGTTTTTGTTTGGACGCTAATAAAAGTAAAAGTAGAAAGAGGTTTAAATGATACCTTCACTATGGGAAATAAAAATGTTAAAAAATCTTCTAACATCTTGAACTGTGAATTGTAAGGGGATTTGGATTGTATACACTTTAACTTTAAGTAAAAATGATTTTTGCTTTCCAAGACAATAATTTATTAGTGCTCCAATAGCTGGTTAAAGTAAAGGACATGGAATTACCAGGAGACCCTTCAATGAAAACTTAATGAAAGTTACACTTACAATAGGGCTAAACAAACCACAGGAGCTTGGTAGCCAATGCTCCTGGAAAGGGTATAAAATGAATAGAATGAATTCCCTGTCAACGCTCAGATTTAGCATGTACATCCCTATAGACTAGTACAATGATATGATTTGACGGCTGATGCATAACCCCCAAGCACGTGCATGTGTATGTATTCCCTCAAGCACCATTTGCCAATCCACCATGGCGGATCAATGAACGACACTTGAGGGAGCGTGAACACACTTGCGACTATTGCCCAAAACCAACGTTCGTCACACTGGGTGTTTTGTGCTCGGGGGTCGGCGTCCTATCGGTAAAGACCTTAAATCTTGAAGAAACATGCCCCAATAATCCCTCCTAAAGGCCCATGCTCATGCTTGAAACAAGCTTGTACAGTGAGGGGAGAGGTGGATATCTGAGACAACAGCAGAAATAATGTGTGTTAAAAGTGTAGCAGTTGGGGCTTCTTTACAGGCCATTAGTGGGGTAGTTGGGGATTCTTTATTCAGTCAAACAGTGTGTGGATTTTTTATTTAGGAGTGCACATACCCTTGTGCATGAGCCCATTCAAATGATATACCAAGTTATACCCCTGAACACAGAGTAAGCTGAACAGATCAGGGGAAACAGCAGAAACATCCAAATAGTCATTTTAGTAAAGATATGAAAATTAAGTTGATCACAAAAAATTGGTTTAAGGGACACAAAACTGTAAAAAACCCACTAAAATAAATAATAATAACCCATCATGGAGAGCTGTTAGCCACAGCAACACATCTTCAAGGAAGTAGAATGCAGAAATAATAAAGGGAGATAGGAGGTGGGTTTCGCCTGCCTGTATTTTTGTTTACAGTTAAGTTCCCCTTTAATAAATATTGTAGAAATAAACAAATACATTTTTTTAATTGTAATAGCAATGGCTTAGTGTAAAGCAAATAAATTTGGCCTGATTATTCTAACTTATCCAAAGAACAGAGGTCTAGATCTGGATGAGAGTCAGACCTGGATGAGTCCCAGGAGCCAGGTAACCAATGTGCCTAGAAATTTACATCTGGCAGCTAACTATTTAAAGGGTTTTCAATTGATGTATATGGAACTGGCTACATCAATAAGCTAAAGTGGCTCCTAATGTCAAAAATAATTTGCCCACCCCTGCTGTATGTGCAATGTGTGTCAGAGGTAGCTGGATGTCATCAACACGAAAAAAAAAAAAAAAAAAAAAGATGTTCACAGTACAGGAATCGAAATCTGTAAGAAATATCTTTAGGCAAAGGTTATAAACAAGAATAAAAGCTTTCAATATGTTAGGAACCTTTTAGGAGTCATAGAGACATGGCCCCAGGGACAAGACTATCCCTGGCATTACAAAGCAAATAAGCAATGTCTTTAGCCATTGGGGATCATACAAAAAAAGTCTAATGATATCTTAAATTGAACACATATACAATGTAGTGGCGTTTGAAAATTACTGTATGAAACAAAGGAATTTCCTCTGCTTGATACACTTCTCAAATTTCCATATTTATTAGTCTGCCAGAAGAAATAAAGTCATTGTCAGGGAGCTAAGAAATTACAGGCATTACATTTGGAAAGTGCCTGCGCATAGCAAACTCTGAATAATTATAAAAAAAAACTATATCTAATAGCAGGGTCAAACATACACAGAAATACAGAAAGACCTAAAGCCCCTTTAAGAACTGAACAAGCAAATCCAACATAGAATGCTCTTGTAATTGATGCCACTGAAATAATTGCAATGTTTAAAGTTATTCCATCGAGAATTTGTTCTAAATATGGAACACCCAGTCTGCAGCTTTAGGGTCCATTAGTTTCATCACTTGCTAAATTGCTAGCAGGAAATTCAAGTTCTTTGTGTACCGTTTGTCATTTGCACTGGATACATTGGAATTTTAACTGTGTAGAATAGAACAGGTAAAGATCTATATTCAATTCTAAAAATACACAAAATCGATTGGGGTTTACCATATTCATTCTATGTAACCCTCCAGTAAGTAATCTAAAGCATCTACTCATAACCATGATTTCTCTGGATTATGAAGTATGTAAAAAAATGAAAATCGTAAAATAACACACAAAAAAGCGGTCGACCCATCCCAATTTAAATATACCTTCAGGACCCCTAAACCCCACAGTCCCTAAAGCTCTCTATACCTTCTGATCTCAATCCCCATCTTCCCTTGGTGCCGGCTTCCTTCCTGGTTGCAGCTGTCAGTCACCAGTGTATACCAGCTTACCAATGTGCCTCCTCTGGGATTGAGTGACGTCTAACAGAGCTCATTGAGCTTGCAGTGGAGAGGGGAACTCTGGATTATGGATACCTGCACTGTTAGAAAGTTTTAAAGAAAGGACCAGTTCAGGGTCCAAGGGAAGGTACCGTAAGTATAGTATTTAGTGGTGGGGGGGGTTATGCGAGCGCACCTTATTGTCCAGTTACCTGTGATGCAGTAACTGTCGCACAGTGATTACTGCATCACAGGACCCTGTAAATACATAAAGTTCGATATTTCAGCTTGATTGATTGCTACAAGTGGAATTTAGGTCAACCGGGCCAATTTATTTGTAGAAATTTTCGGACACGACGGACCATTATTGATCAAACATTCATCCGAATAGAATGAATATTTAATTGGACAGTCTGCTTAATTTCCACCCCATCACGTGGTCTTGGGCCACAAATCATTTGTTCTGAAATAGTGGTAGCAGCCTGTTTGCAATATTTCGATCCAGGCTATCTGGTCAAAATATTGGCCCGTATGTACCCAGCATTAGAGGAGCATCATGTTCCATATTACACACCCCTAAGTATTGTCAAAGCAGATTTCCCCCCTTTGTCCTTTGTAACCTCCACAGCCAGACAACCCACTACTATGAATTGCAGGATTCCCTGGATTTATTAGCAAAAATGTTGGGGAAAGTATTAAATTGTGTGTGATTTAATAAAATAGAGGCTTTTGAAATATAAAGATGAGAAAATGGAAATGCATCCAAAAAATGCACAATATCACACAGGGCTGTAGGGAAAAAACATAATGAAGTCAACAATCAATCCATTTGCAACCACTGTAACCCGAATTTAATTTTTTTTTTAATTTTTTTTTTTTTAAAATAAGATCTTCTGGTTGCACCAATGGATTACAGAATATCCTGGCCGACATTTATAAAACCCTAAGCAAAATGCAGTCGATTGCCTACAGTGCAGGAAGTCCAGTCAATGCTGAACAGCTATGCCAAAAAGCAAGCTTCATATGTAAATCACAAAACACAAGTTAATGATGAAAACACAAAGTAATTGCTCGTACTTGTGTTGAATTCACAGAGAAGCATTTTAAACAGAGAAAAGTGTTCGTAACTTGAGACAAGTCTCCCTCAGCTGTTTCTTCTGACTAGGGAACCAGGTGGCAATCACAGAGCAATTTTAAGTGCTATTCCCTAGGGTGGAGAAGTGTTGAAGAGCTGAATATCAACAATGCTCACATGGCAGTAAAGGATGACTAGTGTTTATCACAGCAGTCTCATTTTGCCTTAGTTAAAATACACTCCAAGCTTATAATAGCAGTGCCAGGATTTCTAGGTTACATCATAGTAATGTTGCATATTGTATTAACAGATTGTATGTAGTTAGTGGTATTAGAAGTAGTACATTTATTATCATACAGTGCTTTTGGTGCATAAAGCTACTGTACGTGTGAGCACAACAAGCCAGTAGCACATCAAAGGGCAACGGCACCTGAAACAAAATGCATGTGGTGCTGCCCCCCTTGCCATTTGCTCATTGTGGGTGAGGGTGGTGGCACAAGCCAATGCTCTGGGCAATTTTTTTCACAGGTGGGGCACTCCTGCATTAAGCAGTCAAGCATTGGAGTCTGTAAAGCACTTCCTGTTTCCATATTCTTCTTCAATATCTTTGGTAAGCATTATTAGCTACACATTTTCAGGAAAGCAAAAAAAGGGGGCTTACTCTTATTAGAACTGATTTTTCAGGACTGTGTCTGCATGTGCCTCTGGGAGAAACGCAGAGCTAACCTCAAATAAATAAGAAGCCATTCCTACTAAGAATATTTACCTTATAATTTGACCCATGGCTTATTAGGTAAGACGTTTACAGTTAATTTTGGGTTGAAAAAGACAAACGACAAAACAAACCCATAAACCATGTTTTTCCATGTTGTTTCCAGTACAACTCAATGCCCATGTAGTCTTCAAAGAGCCTTGTAACCGATTGCTACATCCTCCTGGCCTCAGTAATCACTCTAAGCACAGAGTATGTTCTACTGGTATACAGATGCCTCCACACAAGTATAGAAGTCTGCTTGTAACCTGGAGTTTATTTTCCAGCCATGAATTTCTGACAGCTTTCGAGCCTTCCAACAATACAAAATAGCCAGCTTATTTTACAGTGGGGAGAGGTTATACTTCACCCTCCGCGCTCCTTTTCCTTTTAGGTTCTCACAATGCAGTAATCATTTTCTGTAAGTTATTGTATTGCAGAAACCCGGAAGATAAGTAGTGCGCAGGTAACGCACGTAAAATTAGTGCACTACATCAGGTGCTTGTGTGAGTTACACAGATGCTGCATGTTAACCTGATATTACATTGTGAAGTGAAAGCTTACGTTTGTTTTATGCCATTGCGCTTCCCGTGAAGGGTACAATTAGCTAAATGTCACCTACTTAAGGTGGATGATAGGAGCTGACCTCTAGAACCCACAAGTAACTTTCACAAGTTACCCAGCAGCCAAAGCAAATGGAAAGAGACACAGCTTTTTGTATGTACTCTGTCTATTGAGGCAATGTTTTCTGGAGACTTTAATTCCCCTTTAAATACTAATAGCTGAAGTAGTATCTCAAATTGTATTCCTTTTCTTATTGAAGATACTTTCACATTATGAGGACATCTGGTGAACTTTAACCGAAGGATTGCCTACCAAATCCTATTATTCGCACCATAGTTGAGCAAGCCAAGCCTAATAGACATCTAACAATTAACAGGCCATAACATGTGGAGGTGGAGAATTAAAGAGAAATGCTTAGTCAGATAAGGAAAGAACTCTTAAGAAAAAACTCCATATGCTTGCTCTGCTGTAGCGATCCCTGTCACATGCTGTTCTGAAGTGCTAAGTACACAAAGTATATTAATCTTTCATTAGATGAAAAATAAAAATTTATTTATATCTATATGAATTTTGCATACACAGCAGAGGTGAAAAAAGTTTGTCATTAAAGCTACATACAGGTGTCAGAAGATTTACCGGTAGTTGAATAGTTGAAGGCAACAATACCTGATGATAGTCACTGTAACGAGCAATGTTTGCTTATAAGCATGCAAATTGTATGAACACATCGTATGAACATGCATGGTGCTGACCGTACAGCTGACAACATATCCAGTAAAACTGCCTTGTTTCTAAGCAGCTGCTCTTGTGTAAAATGCTGTTGTACATGTTATATAAAATATATTCTGTTGGGTGGGAAAAAATAAAATTATAATTATTATTATTGATTTATATAGCGCCAACATCTTCCGTAGTGCTTTACAATTACAAAATAATACATTACATACAGGGTAACACATATTATACAAAGTAATACATATTACAAACAACAGGTAATAGATAATATAAGCACGCACTGATGAGTTATTTACAGCAATACTGTGATACAATAGGAGAGAGGACCCTTTCCAAAGAGCTTACAGAGTGAAAGGCGGGTTGGATCATATTGGGTAGTCAGAGGGGTAATTTTTATGCCAGGTTATATGCTTGCCTGAAGAGGTGGGTTTTAAGGTTACATTTAAAGGTATTAAGGGATAGTGAATGACAGACATACGGAGGAAAGGAGTTTCAGAGCAGAGGGGCATCACAAGCAAAGTCCTGAATGCGGGCATGGGAAGAGGCGACAAGGGTGGCTGAGAGAAGGATATAATTTGCGGAGCGGAGGTTGCGTCAGGGACGGTGTCGGTGGATCTGCTCTGAGATATATGGAGGGGCTGTGTTGGATAGTGCTTTATAGGATAGGGTAAGCAGCTTGAACTGGATCCTTTGCATGATGGGCAACCAGTTGGGTGACTGATAGAGAGGAGAGGTAATAGAGAAGTTAAATTTCCGATTGCCACATGAAGTCAGTAAGGAATTTTTTTCCCCTTCATAAATTTGGTGTTTTTTTCTGCCTTCCTATGGATCAACAGTTAGGCAGAAAATAAGGATATTGCTAGATGGGTTGGACTGGACAGACAAATGTGTTTATTCAACCTCAAATCCTATACTAAATGAATAAGCCGGGCAGCAGAGCTAAGGATGGATTAAAGTGGTGCCAGGCGGTTGTTTGGTAAATCACACAGGAGTGTGTTGCAGTAGTCTAGCCGTGATATGATTAGGGCGTGGACTAAGATATTTGTAGCTTCTTTTGAGAATATTTAATATTATTATTTGCAAACAAAGTAATCTAGTAATGTTTTTGCCTTTTATACCTTCCAAATGTTCCCACAAAGGTCTCGTCTGGCCTCTAATATTTAACTGCAAAATTTAAAGGATTTTGCAGTTACTGGAAACTTAAATTATTCTCCCAACTATCACTTTTTTTAATCTATCCCCTATTTCTTAGATATCCAGTGTGAAACATCTTATATTTTAGCAATCAATCAAGTGCTTTGTATCATAAACTCTTCTGTGATGTATAGTTTTGCTGAAGCTGGAATGGTGACAGTTGGTACATAAACTACATGGTGGGAAATTTCCTCTCCCAATGCTGCCTCATAGGGATTACTGAGCATGCTTGCCCTCACAAAGAGTCAGTTTGGCTTGGGGAATGAGCTTGAGCAAACAAGTACTGGATTTAAGTCATACAGCAACATATTTACATGTATTCATTTATAGATTGAAATGAGGCAAAGTCATTTTTTAGTGTAAAATTTCTTTAAGTTAGTAGTATTGTATTATGTGTGACCCCTAAAGATGACTGGGTGGAGCTAAGGTGCTGACTCCTAACATTTTGGAGCTGGCTCTTAAATATTTGGATGGTTTGTCCATCCCTGCCTCATCCCACTTTTATTGTGATTGAGCATGCAACTTTTCTGTGCAAAATCCTTTGTCTGGCAACTATGTACAGACTGTAAACTCTTAACAATATTTGTGCATATAGAATGGTTGTGGGTTGTCAGCTTTAACTATTTCTCTGCAATAAGTCTGCAATATGCTGATGGGAGATGGGTGGTGCGGCGGGTAGAGATGAGGTCACACTGGCTACTGAAGGCAGAAGCGTTTACCTTTCCAGCACCACAACTTCTTACAAGTTGCACTTAGAGATGTGGTCTATGCCTCACTGTAAATATAAGACTTAAGGCTTCCATTTAAACATAAGTGGAACATTTAAACATAAGTTTCCTTTAAGCAAATAATTTGTGGGATCAACAATAGCAATAAAATGGTTCACTTGAATAGGGAAAAGAGGTAGCATTCAATGTGTCATGTCTGAATTTCTACAGAAATGTTTGTGGGATCAACAATAGCAATAAAATGGTTCGCTTAAATAGGGAAATAAGGTAGCATTCAATGTGTCATGTCTGAATTTCTACAGAAATCTATCGGTTCTATCAGAACCTATATTAAGCAGCTTATGTTGCGCATGATGCTAGCTGGAATTTAGGTTTCTAACTAGAAAAGAACAAAGAATTTGAATGTTTTACTATGTTTTGGGCATAAAACTGGATACCGATCTGTCAATTTTAAAGGAGAACTAAACCAACATTTTTATGTAGTACACGCGTACACTATAAATGAACCTTAAATCAATGAAGAAATCTTTACACGTGTATATCAATAGCACAAAAGCAAATAATTTGGCCTGGCCAATTTTGTAGACCATTTAAGGCCACGCAACCACCAAAACATTTTATTTTTTTATGTTATTTATGTAGTGATGGAGTTAAACTTAGAAATACAGGTCCAATTATCATTACTTCTATTTCCTCTGAATCTAAAATTATATCTGCTTGTTTCAAAGGTATTGGCTGGACAGCAATGAAGAATTCTTCAGTGGAAAACTGCTAAAACTGATTGCCGAAAAGCTCCCTTTAGGATTCCTTTTTTTCTTTCTCAGTAAACCCCCAGAGGTTTGTTTTCTGTTGAATACACTTTATAACTTACTTCAATCAGTACATAATGTCTCATATCCTTATGGGGCACATGTACATGGACTGTATTCACTGAAAGGGAATCAAGCTAGTTCAGTGACTTTCTGCCAACAAAGTAAACAGATTTTACAAAAACAGAATAATTTAGTTTAAAGTGATTCATTACACTTATCCATTTCATACACCATCCTAAAGTCATTGCCATCCAAAGAACTTACTCACATTCCAGACAGGATGTGACAGCAACAACTAATTAGACAAGTTGTTGATGTAATTCATATACAACAGATTTTATAGAAAAACAAAATATAAAAGACTACACTCACAGACCCCACATATCATAAGTGGCAATGGTGACATTTTAGAGAGCAAGGTATAGTATTTCAGGTTGAATAAAGACATATGTCCATCCAGTCCAACCCATCTAGCAATATCCTAGGTCTCCTTTGTGATTTTTGCTTTGCATGTACTTTATAGCAATTTAACAGACACTGCCCTCTGATTGAGAGCTGTTTTGCTGTATTTATCCAAGGTTTCGGAAACTAAAGGTTGCCATAGACTTGCCAAAACTCTAATCTACTTACAGGTGGCAATCAGTACTACAAGCTAAGGCTAGGTACACATAGCCAGATTTTTCAGCCTGGCCGGCTGTCCAACTGTCCAAAGAATGGAAATATAGACTGAAGAAATATTGGCCTAAAATATCTGCCTTAGATTAATTTAATCCTGTTCTACAAGTAGGGGGAAGTGATTTTCAGGAATTTGATTAAAAAGCTAGTTCTGGCATCATAACATTACAGCGATCTAGATCTAAATCGATATTTATAATGCCACATGTTATAAAGTCTTGTTATCACATGTGTCACACTGAAACAGATACAAAGCGAATTATCAAGGTATCAATCTCCCTGACTATAAAAGAACAAAGAAAAACATGAAAAGCCCCAATTACTTGTTTATTAAAATTTAAAATGTCCAACTAGGTTATATAACTCATTCAATTTGTATTAGATCTGTAGTATTGTGGTTTTTGAAGAAGCAGTTCAAGAAAAAAGCCGATTACACTTATCGGTAAGTAAGTAAACCAGTCACATCAGTGTTCACCAAGCCTCCCACTTTCGAGGCAGGAAAACCTATCTAAAAGGGGGCTATCATCTCCATTTTCCAGTCAATATGTCTAGCAAATGTAGAAGTAATTGCCAGTAGGACCCATACACCAAGATAAAAAATGGTTACCTATGCAAAATTTACAACTAAGCCCAAAATTTAAAATATAGGTTTATCTTCTCTTAATAAAAATAAAGACTATTAAAGGGCATATCTGTTGTATTCAATTAGATCAACTGGACTTGAAATGTAGTTCTTGAAGACGTTTCGCTAGTCATCCGACTGGCTTTCTCAATTCAGAATGACTTGTACAAGAATCTGTGGCAATTATGTACCCTGGAAAATCCCAATTAGCATATCACAGCCAGGTGTTAAGGGTGTGATTAGATAGTGGCTAAGAGGTGTTATAGGAACGCCCAGAGTAAGGTGTTAAAAAGAGAGGTTTGCAGAAGTAGAGGTTTACAGTTAAGAAGTAGAGGTTTACAGAAAACCAACACACACAGATCAGTATTTGATGTTTGACTCCCACCACCCTTTAGATCACAAGCTGGGTGTCATCAGAACCCTGCAACACAGAGCCAAGAACATCCCCACTAGCACAGAGGCGAAGGCTAAAGAAATGAAACATCTCAGAGGAGCCCTTAAAAATTGTGGATATCCAGACTGGGCCTTTGTCAAAAGAAGTAGAAGGAAAGAAAAGAACACGAATACCAACAGTGAAGGGGAAAAGCAAGACAGGAGGAAGAACATGGTCATCCCATATGTAGCAGGGGTCTCCGAGAAATTAAGAAGAATTTTCAAAAAACATCGTATCCCTGTCTGCTTTAAACCGAATAACACACTGAGGCAGCAATTGGTACATCCGAAAGACCCAATACCAAAACACAAGAAAAGCGACATCATATATGCAGTACAGTGAAGAATGCTCTGATTTGTATGTGGGGGAGACCAAACAGCAACTGCATCAACGTATGCCCCAGCACAGAAGAGCCAATTCCTCAGGTCAGGACTATCTGCATCTTAAGGATAAAGGACATACCTTTGAAGATTGTAATGTTAACATACTGGCGAAGGAACGTGACTGGTTCAAGAGAGGTGTTAAGGAGGCCATTTATGTGAAAATAAAGAAACCAAGCCTAAATAGAGGTGGGGGGGTTCGACACCAACTGTCTGCCATGTACAATGCTGTTTTAACACCTTACTCTGGGCGTTCCTATAACACCTCTTAGCCACTATCTAATCACACCCTTAACACCTGGCTGTGATATGCTAATTGGGATTTTCCAGGGTACATAATTGCCACAGATTCTTGTACAAGTCATTCTGAATTGAGAAAGCCAGTCGGATGACTAGCGAAACGTCTTCAAGAACTACATTTCAAGTCCAGTTGATCTAATTGAATACAACAGATATACCATGACCTGGATGAATGAGAACCTTCACAAGCATATTAAAGGGCATCTATAGTGAAAAAAACACATTGCCCCTTTGCAAAGTTAACTTTATGTATGTGCTGCCTTAATCCTATCTCTGTCAGTGACTTTGTTTAACCATGGTGTCAGATCTCTGTGCAGCACAACCCCCTTCCCCCTCCTCTCTGTTACCTCCTCCATGTCTCAACTCCTTCTAACCGACAAGCTTATCATGTGCAGTAGGAGTTAAAAAGTTCAACATCCTGAAAAACACACCCACGCACAGTGGCCAATAGAAAGCAAGCTGTCCTGGAGACATCGAAGAAGGAGATCAGTACAGTTTACGATCTCTCACTTTGTGACCCATCATCAATCAGTGAAAGCTATTAAGAAGGGGGGTCAAGTGCAGCCTTATATCTACCATCAAAGCTACCTCTCTCCCTCTGCTAATGCTCTTATCTCTATGTTTATTACAGAGCAGGGAGGGGGGATCACGTCACAGGGATTTGATTGACAGTCCAAGTAGGAGTAGATGAATGCAATCATGTATTCTTCTAACTGGTGTATCTCAGGACAGAGAGGGAATCTGAAAAAAGTGAAGACACTCTGGGGGTTGTAGGGAATTATAGAACACATGGAAAGAAAGAAAAAAAAGTTCCTTTTCCCACTATAGATGCCCTTTAAAATTCAAAAAGGGGGTATACAAATCGCACATTGATACGACCAGTCAGGAAGAAAGGAAATTAATGGCAAGTGTAATTTAGGCTTTTATTTTTTTAAATAAATGTTCATGTATGCACAATAAATATATCTCATAATCAATGAAGGAGAACAACCATCTCAAGAACCTTATGACCGAAGATTTCTGCAGACGTAAAATCAACTTGGAGCTTATAAAAAAAACAAGTCGATACAGAGGACCAAGTTGAAGCTCTTAAATGCGTTCTATATAAGCCTTATTATTGCCTAACAGATGCTTTGGGGGGTGTTCTAGATATACACAAAAATGAATGCCAATGATGTAGTCATCTGCTATATATTTCAGATAGGGTTCTTTTTCAATGGTAATGTAAGTCACCATAAGCTCCCTGACTTCATATAATGAGACGTTGAAAAGCAGACACTTCTAAATTAACACCTTGGCATGGCCATCAGTAGATAGGCAGAGAAACCACTTGATAAGCCAGAGTTGCCCAACCCGTGGCTGTCACAAAAAAATGTGGCCCGCAGGACCTGTGGGTGGGGCATATATGTTTTGGGGGCCGAGACAAGTAAGTGGCCTGGTGAGTGCCTGGGGTGCAACCAATGTGGCCCCCAGCATGGGAAAAGTTGAGCACCCCTAACATATGCAGATTAAGGTAAGTGGAATGAAAGCATATGTTTGCACCAAACTTCCACTTTAAACACAAGAATATCTCATGAAGGGAACATCTTTAAACTCAGTAAACATGTGTTTTACACTTAAAGGGCATCTCCATGTGTATCCTAGAAGCAATAGAAGGGACCAGAATCGCAGCCAATCACTGAGCAGCTGCCAGTCCGGCCCCTACTTCTGCTTCTTCTTCCACGATCGGAATAAGCAGCAGAAGGAAACAATGGAACTAGGGCTGATCATTAGATTTAGAATCAGAATTTGCACATTTAAGTGAGGTCTAGGTAATCTAGGTAATGGGGCATTTCTACCAGGATCCTTGTTTGCTTTTTTTTTTTTTTTTTACAAAACTACAATTTGTGCAAGGAGCAGCAGAAGGGAGGAGGGGAACTCTACAGCACATGCAACAAAACTTTAGGTGGCACAGTTAGAGACAGGAAAGAATTGAACCAGGGAAAAGCTCCTACTCTTCAGTTTCCTGGACTGTATTTCAGCCATGCAGAAACAACATATGCAGCAGAAGAGAGAGGTAGGGTTCATTTAACACTACACAGTGGGCCCAACATAGGGGCAAATTTTAGTTGGGGGTGGACATGCCCTTTAACCTATTTTTTACTGGTTCTCTATATTTACAAACTTGCCCTAAGTAAACACAACCAGAATAGTATTATGAAATGCTAAATATAAATGCATAGTCAGCAGATATGTAGATGCACATGATTGAAGGAAATAATAACTGTCTGATTAAATTTCTAAAAAAGGAAACAAGGAATTAGAAAGGTTTGTGCAAGTCAAGACATATAACGTAAAGTCAGCCATGAGAGTTCGCCTGCCAAAATAAAACAACTTCTTTTACTAAACCTGCGTCCTCTAAATTAGAATAAGAAAAGCTCGGCAACAAGTGATACAACTATTAAAGGGCAAGTCCAACCCTCCAATAAACAAAAGTGTACTCAAAAATCCTGTTCCTAAACCCCCCATTTGTTTGTTACATTTACTTATTATGCAAGTCTAATAAGTGCTTGTAAACCCAGATAACCTTTCTGGAATTCAATGCATGTTAACATCAGCCCCCAGAATCTTCTGGGTATATTCTGTAGTCATGACTGTGACGGATTACATCATGGCCAATGACTGCAGATTATTCACAGTAGATCCTCGTTGAAGTACTAAGAAAGCTTAGTGAGGGTGTGTAAAAACTTTGAGCTTTCCAAGCGATCAGAAGAGAGGGGGTGCAGCATTCGCAACCTACCTGCACTTGTTCCCGCAATGTATTGACCACTTTGTGACCGTTAATACATTGTAAAAATGCTAGCGGTTAGTTGCGAGCTTTTGGGCGACCTTCAAGACATTAGAAAAGGCGTTAATTTTTGTGCAACAAATAGTGCAAAAATTGGCGCAAATTTTATTGCATCGCTTGCGCTGTGCAAAGTAAAAAATTTTCAGCGTGGCAAAGGCAGTGCAAAACCTTCGCTAACACGCTTCATAGGTTAGTGTGACTTTAGTGGTTATTTTCCTGTTAGAACGGGATATTGCATCTCCCTGTATATCTCTGTTTATCAGCACTTATCAGGCTTATAGGTATTATGATTTTAGCATTTGGGGGATGATATGCCAGTTTTCTTTTTGGGTGTGCACATGCCCTTTAAAACCCTCAGACACCTTCACTACCCCTTTATCAGTAAGTGTACTCATGAGTGCCCACATGTAGCAGCCACAAACATCAACTAATGTTACTTTGGGACATAACATTCAATTACACACTAACAAAAACACTTGTTAGATGAGCAGATACATGGCTATTTGGTATCTTCTGTTAAGAACCTTGCTATGAAGTTACATGGACATAGTCTTAACAGGCCAATGTTCCCTCTAAAACCTGTGCACACACAACTAGGCTAAAACTTGAGCACACGTGTTAAAACAATGCACACACAAAAAACATTAGTATATAGAATATTGTATTCTCTTTTTCAGATCCTCTTGTACATTTTCCCATGTAGATTGGCATGTCACAAGCATGGGGTTTACAGAATGAAATTAACACATGACAACAGCACTTTGATGCAAACCCTACATCTAAATACAAGTGCTAAGAGTATCAATGTGCATGGAGATAACTCCATATCTGGGTGAGCCTGACAAGGTGCAGAGGGCCCTTCTCCAGGTGGTGAACACAGACCCTCAGGTGCTACATGGTATTAGGTAGCAAGTTCCATTCATGACAACAGGAAACTATTTTTAAAGTTCCTTGTATGGTTAATCGTAGGAATTCCCCATCCTTTGTGTAATAGACACAGCGAATGGCATTAGACCTGTCCTTGGCACTCCCGATGTTTTGGAAACTACAATTCCCAGCATGCCTTGATTACAGAATATACCTAAGGCATGCTGGGTGTTGTAGTTTCTACAACATCTGGGGTTGCCAAGGGTCGACACCGCTGCATTAGGTTTACAGGGTGATTGTGTTGGTAGAAGGGACACACACTCACCCACTGTGGCCACGGTGTCAAAATCATCCAGTTTGTACTGGGACTGGAGTTCTGGTGGCGAGTGGTGTCCACATCCAGACAGACCGTGGCAACCTGAGCTGGGGCTGGCTACCCCACCATCGCAGCTTCCTTTCCCCGCACTCCTGGAGCTGGACCTAGCGTTCACAGTGCCGGCAGCACCTGCTGCCTCCATCAGAAACCAAACCGGAGACCCTAATGACACAATAGGAGGGGCCGTGTAGAGAGAGTGGAAGGACGGGGACCTCCACCATCAGTTCTGGGGGCACCTTACCCTGCCAGTCCAGCTTGGTGGGCACCGCCGAATAGTTTAAGAGACATCGGGGCTTCTTATTGTTCTTCCAATGTCACTTCCCAGATTGCATTGCTAGCAGTGTTCCCTTTAGGACTGGCACCCATGACTGTGGCACTGGTTGGCACAACCCCCTTAAGCTATCTATCAATGTTCTTAGATGCCCCCTCAGGTCAACCTCCAGCAGACGTGACACAACCCTACCGCCCTCACTGCCCGGGCATCACAGCGCCGTACTATACTACACGGTACACGTTCCAGTCTCTCCCCAGTGTCCCCGCCTCCTTTCACACTGTCCCCTCCCATATTGGCCCGAACTGACCTATAGCATAACTTGACCGGCCGGGGCCTTTTCTCTGATTGGCTGAGACGTTTTGGGTGGATGACGTGAAAGTTAAAAAAAAGGGGGGGGCGACACTTCCTTCTCAGTACCCAGCCCTGAGCTCCGCCCTCTATTTAACTTCTAATTGACTCCGCCTCAGTGTCTCCCAATCTACAGGCAGAGGTAAAACAAGTGGAGTCTTTGTTGGGCTCGGTTATAGCCCCTCCCTCTCCTCGGCCGTTTTAACTCCGCCCCTCCCTGTAAATTTAAACTGCACATCGCCCAGACAAGGGAAAAAACTAGAGAGGGCGTGTCCTTTCATCAAAGGCCCCGCCCGTTTCCAACACACTGTGGGCGTTGCCAATATTGGCTTTGTGTTTGCCGGGAGTTGTAACATAAAGAGAAGCTGATACTATGGGGGAGGGAAAGTAATTTCTGGTTACCCATAACCCCCCCCCACACACACACACACAGCTGGTGGGGAATGATGTACAACTTGTAACTCACCTAGAGCGTGGGAATTTACACATGTGACCAATATCCACTCACACACGATTTATCCAAAAATAACTTGATTGGGAAAGATGGGAAATCTTCCTCCGACCCTAATGCAGCGTTCCAGCAGGAATCTACTAAAGATCAGCGAGACATAACAGTTCCCGTACACGGCATCGATACTACGATGAACTCGAAATATGGAGAAATGTTTGCTGTAGGTGGAACGTCGGTATATTGATCGTTCGATCGAATACACAATAATCTGGCAAGACGAAAAATGTTCCTTCTACCCCGTCCTGAACCATTCTCCACAGTTTTCAAGCTGAAATCTACAGAAGATCCGAATACACTATAGATGTGTGCCCGATAGCTACACATACACTATAGATATGCCCCCGATAGCTACACATACACTATAGATATGCGCCCGATAGCTACACATACACTATAGATATGCGCCCGATCGCAGGTACAGAATCTAAGGGGTAAACTTGCAGCATTGCAGGACTTGGCAAACCTGGGGGAAATGCAGGTACTGGCAGGGGCCAGTAAACTGGTGGGTGGAGATGGGGCAGATAAGGTGGAGAAGGAAGATAGATTTGTAAGGGTCACCAGGGGAAGTAGGGGACGGAAGGATAGGGGGGCTTCTTCCCAGCTGGTCGATCCCAACAGATTTGCCATTTTAGGTGAAGATGTGGAGGACAATGGTTCGGAAGCAGCATGTATGGAGCAGGCCTTTCCCTTGAGCACCCAGGGGACGGCCATCTCCAATACAAGGGAGGGAGAACTGGGGGCTAGGAAGGATAGACAGGTGGTAGTGGTAGGGGATTCTATTATTAGAAGGGTAGATAGGGTAATCTGTCGCCAGGACCCTGCATGCCGAACAGTGTGTTGTCTGCCTGGTGCTAGGGTTCGACATGTGGTGGATCGTGTAGACAGATTATTGGGTGGGGCTGGGAGTGACCCGGCGGTCTTGGTTCACATTGGTGCCAATGACAAAGTTAGAGGTGGAGGTGAGGTCCTTAAAAATGATTTCCGAGAATTAGGGGCCAAGTTAAAAGCAAGGACCTCCAGGGTAGTAATTTCAGAAATACTACCGCAGCCACGTGCTACGCTAGGGAGGCAACGGGAGCTCAGGAGTATAAATGCGTGGCTAAGAGAGTGGTGTAAGGAGATGGGGTTTGGGTTTTTAGAGAACTGGGCTGACTTTTCTGTTGGCTACAGGCTCTTTAGTAGTGATGGATTGCACCTCAATGGTGATGGTGCAACTGTTTTGGGGGAGAAGATGGCTAGGGGGTTGGAGGAGATTTTAAACTAGGTATGGGGGGGAGGGAAAGTTTAACTACACAGGGGTAGATAGAGAAGTTAGGGATCTGGGGGCTAGTAACACAACGGAGGGAGGAGAAGGAGGAGGGGGGAGCATAGAGGATAAGGAGGCATGTGCGACCATGTATGGAAGTAAATCAATTGATAATCTAAAATGTATGTTTACAAATGCAAGGAGTCTGGCTGGAAAAACCGGCGAACTTGAAATAATAGCGTTAAAGGAAAGGTATGATGTAATTGGTATAGCAGAATCATGGCTTAATGATTCACACGACTGGACAGTAAATATTGAAGGGTACTCCTTATTTAGACATGACCGAGTTAATAAGAAAGGAGGAGGAGTATGTATGTATGTTAAACAGGAATTGAAGCCAAATTTAAAAGATGGAATAGATGGGGGAGCAAACGATGCGGCAGAAACATTATGGGTGGAACTGTGTACAGGAAGCAAGAAGGTGGGTAAATTAATTGTTGGAGTGTGTTATAAGCCGCCAAATGCCGGGGAAGAGGTGGAAATGAATCTCCATATGCAGTTGGCGAAGGCTGCTGGTATGGGGCATGTTCTGGTTATGGGGGATTTTAACTACCCTGAAATAGATTGGAGTAAGGGAACTGCCAGCACCTCAAAAGGTATAAGGTTCTTAAATTTCCTATATGAGCATTTTCTTTCACAGATGGTAGAAGTTCCTACTAGAAAGAATGCGTTGTTGGATCTGGTGATATCTAATAACCCTGAGCTCATTTTGGAGATGAAGGTAATGGGAAGCTTAGGGAATAGTGACCATGATATAGTGTCATTTAATATAGTTTGCAGAAAACTAAAGTGCACTGGCTTAACAAAAACTTTTAACTTTAGGAAAGCTAATTTTATGCTTTTAAAGGAATCGCTCCTGCTCATAGACTGGGGGGAACTGTTTCTAGGTAAAGATACTGAGCAGATGTGGACCACTTTTAAAGGGATATTAAACTATAACATTTCCAAATCGGTACCTTTAGGAAACAAGTGTAAAAAAATTAGGTCCACTCCTGCATGGCTTAATGCTCAGGTAAAAAGGGAAATGGAAAAAAAGAAAAGGGCTTTTAAAATTTTGAAAGCAGAAGGCACAGAACAGGCTTACAGGGACTTCAAAAGTTGTAATAAAGAGTGCAAGAAAGCAATTAAACTAGCTAAAATAGAAAATGAAATACGGATTGCCGAACAAAGCAAGTCCAACCCCAAGATGTTTTTTAAGTATATAAATGGTAAAAAAATGAGGACTGAGAATGTGGGACCATTAAATAATGGAGCTGAGGTGGTTGTAGAGGATGCTGAAAAGGCTAATCTGCTAAACCGTTTTTTTACATCGGTTTTTACTGTTGAGAATCCTTACAGTAGGGATTGTAACAATGTGCAGGGAGGAAATGAAGAGTTTTCACATTGGATAACAGAGGATATGGTACGGAATCAATTAGACAAAGTTAATATCAATAAAGCGCCAGGACCAGATGGATTGCATCCTAGGATTTTAAAAGAGCTTAGTTCAGTTCTAGCAAGACCACTGTGTCTCATATTTTCAGATTCGCTTTTGTCTGGGGATGTGCCGCTGGATTGGAAAAAAGCCAATGTAATACCAATATTCAAAAAAGGTAGTCGTTCACAGCCTGGTAACTATAGACCTGTAAGCCTAACATCAGTGGTAGGGAAGGTGATGGAAACTTTGTTAAGGGATCATATCCTTGACTTTGTCTCCAGAGATCATCTTATTAGTAGTAGTCAGCATGGATTTATGAGAAATAGATCATGCCAGACAAATTTAATTGGTTTTTATGAAGAAGTGAGTAAGAAGTTAGATTCAGGCACAGCTGTGGATGTGGTATATTTGGATTTTGCAAAAGCCTTTGATACTGTGCCACATAGGCGACTAATGTATAAACTGAGGACTGTTGGCCTTGAAGAAAACATTTGTTCATGGATAGAGAACTGGTTATTGGACCGCAAACAGAGAGTGGTGGTTAATGGAGCTACATCTATGTGGGCTAAAGTTCTAAGCGGAGTTCCTCAGGGTTCTGTACTGGGGCCGCTTCTGTTTAATCTGTTTATAAATGACTTAGAAGGGGGCATTGAGAGCAAGGTCTCTGTGTTTGCTGATGACACTAAATTATGCAGAGCTTTGGAAACTTCCAATGATGTGCAAGTGCTGCAAGCAGACCTAGATAGATTATCAAAATGGGCAGCAGAATGGCAGATGAGATTCAATGTTGATAAATGTAAGGTGATGCATTTGGGATTTAATAATCCCTGTGCCACCTACACCATAAATAACTCTGTGTTAAGTGCATCTGAAATGGAAAAAGATTTGGGGGTTCTGGTAGATAACAGACTTAGCTGTAGCAAACAATGCCAGGTAGCAACAGCTAGAGCTAGCAAGATATTGTCTTGTATAAAGAGGGGAATGGAATTAAGAGAGAAAAATATTATTCTCCCTCTTTACAAGGCACTGGTAAGGCCACATTTGGAATATGCGGTGCAGTTTTGGAATCCCATATACAAAAGGGACATCTTGGAAATTGAGGCAGTTCAGAGAAGGGCAACTAAATTAATAAGGGGAATGGAGGGGCTTGAATATGCAGGCAGATTAGACAAGTTAGGGCTGTTTACATTGGAGAAGCGGCGGTTGCGTGGGGACATGATAACCTTATACAAATATATTAATGGCCCATACAGTGAACTCTCTGGTGCATTGTTCACTAATAGGTCATATCAGAGGACTCGTGGACATCCTTTAAGGTTGGAAGAAAAGAAGTTTCATCTTCAGGTTAGGAGAGGTTTCTTTACAGTGAGAACGGTGAAACTGTGGAACTGTCTTCCAGCAGAGGTGGTGGTTCATTGAATAACTTTAAAAAAGGCCTGGATAAGTTTCTAAAACTAAAAAATATTGAGAATTACTGGTATTAATGCATATAGATCTGGTTGATCCAGGGATACTTTCCGATTGCCGTTTGGAGTCAGGAAGGAATTTTTCCCCCCCTTTTTTAGCTGGGGTTTTTTGCCTTCCTCTGGATCAACTGTTAGGTAGGGTTAAAAAAAAAAAAAAAAAAAGGGAATAGGTTGGACTTGATGGACGAATGTCTTTATTCAACCTTAATTACTATGTTACTATGTTACTATAGATATGCGCCCGATCGCAACACATACACTATAGATATGCACCCGATAGCTACACATACACTATAGATATGCATCCGATAGCTACACATACACTATAGATATGCGCCCGATAGCTACACATACACTATAGATATGCGCCCGATAGCTACACATACACTATAGATATGCGCCCGATAGCAACACATACACTATAGATATGCACC